>OY757904.1:142827742-143050242 GCA_963585895.1 Sepioteuthis lessoniana
TTTCCCGTGACGTAATGGCTACCATGCCAGACAGTAACATCCAAATTGACGATTTCGAACTGCTTTTGCACAAACACGTTTACATTTGAACCAAAAAATTATGAATTCTCTTACCTAACCAGTTTTGGGTTAAATAGTACCTTTAATGTTCTTCCTACAAATAGCTTTGTTATCAAATAACCCACGAAGGTTGATATGCCGTGAATAAAGAAACGAAAACGAAGCGAAACAACATTCTCCTGACTGTCTTTGTCTCGAAAATGTTCATCAAAAAGTATCCAGAATATTTGATATTGATGGTCCAATACGTCTAGACAACAGTCCAACCTTATAGACCTTATCAATTTGTGTATATGCTGCTTAACAACGTTAGTTTATATATATATATATATATATATATATATATATATATATATAAACATTATTGGGGATTGAAAAATAAAGGGTTAACCCCTGACATTCAATGGTCCATATTAAAAAGATCTAATACCCCAAAGTCTTTAAATAGTAGGTGCAATCTGTGTCTTGAGGAAAAAATCCACATTTTGCTTTTTCCAGAGCCAAAAAAATTATTAAATAAGAGAAGTGAATTAATACCTAGGTGTAGACATAGGGCTAAATGTAAACTATAGATAATTAACAAAAATAAAAAATAAAAAAAGCTCAGATTTAAAGTGACAATTAATGTAAATGAATAAATAAAATAAGGTGTTAGATAGAAAATTATGAAAAATCATATAATACGTAAAAAATGTAACTGATTAATGGTTTCTAAATAGTTTTGAAATTTTAAAATATTGTAAATAAATTAAATATTTGTTTTAGTTTAATATATCTATTACTGTATCATTACGTAAGGTTATTGATTTAAATCTAATTCAATATAAAATCTGTAATTTAGGTCAAAATGTAATAAAAAATAAATTTTTTTAAAAAAATAGATTTACTACATTTCTAACCAAAATTAAAATAAAAAACGGAAGTGGGCTTAATAAGGAGATAACTCTTCACCCCTCTTCTATCCCCTCCCACTTTTTTCTGTGTCTTTTTTTTTTTATCTAAAAGATCTGAAGATTTCCTGTTAATTTATTTTCGTATTTTTGAAAATTTCAAAAATGCGTAACAGGATGGAAATAAATTTATAATCCTATGTGACCGGTTTTGTTGTTTTTCTTAAAGTATATATATATATATATATATATATATATATTATTATTATTATTCGCACTCCGTTTTGAAGTTGTCATTTAACAGGATTGTACCCCATCTCTGCAGTCTGTGGGCTGTATGCGTAGAAATACCTTTTTGGTGCCAAAGCATGGTGAGCAGTGGCTGGTCGGCTGTTTATAGAGGGAATTGTCAACCGTTAATATAGCGGTGGATCTGCGAATATAGTCCCAAGAGCTTCTTTTTCGATTTGCGAATATTTTTTTCCGCAGGAAACAAGGCTCTGGACGCGTGATCTATGGTTTTTAATGTCCCTAACACCAGCCCCTACACCATACAAGATAATGTCGCTGGCTACAAAGATTTCCAAGTCCAGGTTGTAATATGTGAGAAAGAAGTCTGACGTCAGTGTTTTCTTTAATTTTTATAATACCTCCTGTCATTCGGTTGTCAAATCCCAGGGTTTGTCTTTATTCAATAGTTCATTTGGAGGGGCACACAAATAATACATGTTTGGTATGAATACCTGATAATAATTTGCGAGACCAAGGAAGCTCTGCAACGAAGCAATATTATCGGGTCCCGGCATGTCTTTAATCGCTGCAGCTCGTTCAGGATCTGGTCTCCTGCTATCCTAGTCAATTATGTATCCTACATACTTGATTTTTTTTCCACGTAAAAAATACACTTGGCCTCTTTAATTTTGAAACTGTAATCTTGTACCTTAACAAAAACTTTGTGGACGTGATCCTTATGTTCGACTACTCTTTTACTATTCATCAGAATGTCATTTAAATAAGTGACAGAGAAGTCAAAGCCGCTCAGCATAGAATCCATCACTTCTAACCCACCAGAAAAAAAATTCTGGAGAGGCTTCCTTCAGTTCATTTTTTAGTTTTTCAGCTTCGGCATCATAATTTTGAATTTTTGGCCGTAGCCTAAAAAATGTGAACAATTTTAATTTGTCTTCCCGTTGAACGTTGTATTAATCAATTCTCCCTCGAATTTATTTTTTCCCCTGTTACTGACCTTGCTATATTGCCAGATTTTATCATTGCAGGCTTACCTAATCTTCTCTTTGTCTGCTGGTTTATGAGTGTCAAATCAGAACCCGAGTCTAGATGAAATTTCAAACTTTCGTTTAACATTTTTAAGTGCACGAATTTCCTGATATTAGTACCGTCTAGCTCGTCCAACTTTGTATTTTTTCATGTAGCTATTGTTTTTATCATTAGATCGGCAATGCGACCTTTTGTTTCCTACTCGATTACATATAAAGCACTCAGTGTAACAGTGTAGGGCTCTATATCCAGAACATGGGTAGGAGGATAATTATTCTGCTTTTTCTTTTTTTCATTAATTTTTGTGGGATACTTTGTTTATTTCATTTTGTAGCGTATTTTTCTGACATGAGCAATACCCGATTCTTCGATTTTTTAGAATCTTGTTCTACGCTTACGTACCTTTGACTATCTTCAGCAATCTGCTTTAGTGTTATATTCGGCTCATTTTCGAATATGTCTAGTATCCTTCGCCTAATTTCGGCATCTTTTGTTGAAACTAGCCCTTGCACGAATATCAAGAACTTGAAGTTATCCGCACTTAGCTCTGCAAGTCTGAAATCGTCAGATTGCTTGTTTACTTCTGACGCAAAAGTGGTAAAATCTACCCCTTCCTTCCAAGTTAGATTACGACATCACGAAAAAAAAAGATATCTTTGGACTGACAACTTCCATGAGTAATTCCACTGTTTCGACGAATGTCAATTCTCTAGCTTTCCGGAACAGAATGTAATTTATGAATTTTGTGCCAATTTCCTCAAAAGAAGACGACCTTTTTTTCTAGTCAATCCAATTTGCACAATCTGCAGTATATAAGTCCTCATATCTCCTAAAATATGACGGAAATGTTACGCCTCCCTCGGGAGAGTATGAAAAGTTCTATATCGCACTCCAAATAGCGTTTTGCGAAAAAGAAAATTCGTTTTCTATGGGACTACTACGGTTTGACAGTTCTAAAACTTGTTTTTGAAATTTGAGCTGTCTCTCTTGAGTTTCATTCTGAGTTTGTAGAAGTAATTTTTCTTTCTATTTCCTATTGAAAGTGCGGTTGTTTTTGCCTCTTCCCTTCCATTTTTTTGTGGATCTGCAATTACTGTGTATTCTCGTTCTTTACTAAATCGAATAAAATACTTTTGAAATTCTCCATGATAAGTGTGTCTTTTCATAAAGAAGAACCGAAAAAAATGCAATTTAACGTAAAGAAAAACTTAATTTTTTTTTTTTAATTAAAAGCAAAAAAATCTGATGGGGATGGGGGAAAACAGCAAAAAAATTTTTTCATAAAACCAAAGAAAAACCAGTTTGGTAACCCACTCTAAGCTGATGCCCTTTGATCAAAATCTGATCATGATGAGAATAAATTGCACCGTCATACAATTCCTTTTTTCGCGTTGTCCAATTCACCATTTAAGCTACAGCTAGACTTTCGAGAATCACAAAAACTTCTCACCCTAAACTGAGGTAAAACGTTGTCGATGACGTAACAAACGTCAAGCAGCATGAACTGCTTCGGTGTGATGCGGGCCGTCCACTCTCCGAAATAATTCCAAAACGGACGAACTCGTTCGCAGGCCCGCTTCGTAATTCATGCTGAAAAAGGCAATGCGTTCCGTGCAAGCCACCAGGTGAGCGAGAACTCGGAATTGTTCAAGAAGCCTGAACACGCCGTCCAATTCCAATGCAAGCAAACCTCCTCCATCGATCAGCCGAGCTGATCCACGAGATGATCCAAAGCGGAACCCACTAGTTCCCAATAAAGTTTCTTCAAAGAGCAAGAAAGGTTACTGGACACAGGAAGGTTGGGAAGAGCCTTACGGCATTCGCGGACAAACGGTACTTCACCCCGCAGCGTACGTTGACCTTCAGCTTTGACGTCTGCCTTGAGGCAAGGAAAGGTATCGCTCACTTTTCGCCTTCACATCGTTTCCTTCAACAAGGATCGCGCCAAGTAAGGCAGTCTTCCTGCGAGCCAGTGGTTCTCCAGATCAGGGATACCTAGACCCTCGTTACGCAGACGTTGACAACAGACCTATCTACGGACCATCGGCCTTCGACCTCTCGAAATTACTTTGAATAGAGATCGTTAAAGCGCTAGTCAATGATTCTTAGGCAGAGAAAGTTCATACAATCGGTATAGGATCGATGGGAAGACGTACACGGCGCACACCTCCGTCGGTCCTTTAAGGATGAGCGCCTTTGAAGCCAGGTAGGTAAGTCCAGAGAAAAGAAACGAGGTTACTGTTAAAAATTGATATTAAAAGAATTAGCTCAAAATCATATCAATTAAAATGAACAATATTTAATTTCTAGCTTCTTAAAAATTAAAAACAAAACTTGCCACATGATTTGTTAGAGTCGACGCATATGTAAGATGGGAAATATTTGGTTGCGGATAGAAATATAGTTCGCCAAATAATATAAGCCACCTAAGTCTTTTTGTTGCCGGAAAGACAGACAGATTTACTGACTTATTCTTAGCTAGAGCAAGCACCGTTATGATACAGTCCTGAGACAAGTCCATTCTGCAGAGGATTCTAATCATTCCACAACATATATATATATATATATATATATATATATATATATATATATATATATATATATATATATATATAGTATTCTTCAATCCAGTAAATCCGGAGTAAGGAACAATTCCGTTAAGAAAAATAAATTATTCAAATTTCGAATACATAAATATTCCTGGTCTTTGTAAATAAATTCACAGAGCAAATGATATAGCTTATTGGATCTGATGATGTCCTGTTAAAAATCCTTTTAGAGTCTTTGATTCAAAGCAATGCTCTTAACAGGATGGAAATAGATTTATTATCCTAATGTGACCATATATTTTTTTAAAATAATATATATATATATATATATATATATAATTGATAAACACTAGATAATTTTTTGTTATATATTTCTTGAATGTTTCCACCTAGTTTTGACCTTAGGTAATTGTCTGGAGTAAAGTTTTTTTACGAAAGCAATATTTTGTGAATAATTTCTTAATAGTTTTTCAAGAGTCGATATGCTATGAGAGAAGCAATAAAAAGGAACTGATGACGTAGATTTTGTTGAAAAACTTATATATATATATATATATATATATATATATATATATATATATATTCGTGTGTGTTCATTTGTCAGTGTGTCTGCTTGTAAGCATATATATAATCACATTGCGTCTCTGAAACTGTGTCAGGTTTTAATTTTACTTCTTAATATAGACTTCAATATTTTATTCCTAAAATCTGATATGCTAAAATCTAGAAATAATTCACCTGCAGCGTTTTATTATTACGTAATGATTGATTAATGAACGCACAATCATACGCACATACAACACACAAATACACTCACACATACATGCATACACACATTATATATATATATATATATATATATATATATATATATATATATATATATATATATATAATCTACTATATATGTATATATGTATATGAATAAATATATGTGTATATTAATATACATATAGAATAAGAGTAACAGTTTAATAGGCAGACAAACAGATAGACAGTTAGATAGATAGACTCCAAGCAATTAAACCTATGTGAGAAACGCGTTTAACATTTTCCCTATCATATTGTTCCAATCATCTTGACAAAATGAAATCAGTTATACCCAAATAAAGTGGATGCATTTATCTCTTTATTATCTCATTGTATCCATTTATGATTTTATCTATTAATCACCCGTTGTTCTAACATGAAATCTAATAGGAACTGTCTGATTATGACAACTGTTCAAATTCCTTTCTTATATATCGCATAAATTTTACATTCGATCAGATTGTTCTTGATCACATCGTCTTGTCTATCGTGAACGCATGGATATTTTCAATAATCCATTTAGTGAGGAATGACGGGCATTTCCTTTTTATTGATTTATAAAATAACTGGAGATTACTTGCTGGTATCATACTCATCAGTTAATATAATAACATAGAGTAGTTTCGAAAAATGTTGGCAGAGACAAAAACGAGATGAATAGATGAAAGTGGGTCCACATAAAAAAAAAGGTAAATGTCCAAGACTTGGTCGCTGAAAAATTCCACTCACTAAATCATCCGTATTGCAATCTCTTTGTTAAAATAAGGGAAACTTGAAATAGTAGAGATCTATTGTTTAAAAATTGTCCCCCACTCGATGAATGTTCACTAGCGCTGAAATGTATATCGTTTCTCGTCACACCACAAGCAGCTCAATAGCTGACTCTTGTCAAAAATAACCAATTCTTGTTTGTGACTGTTACTTCCTCCTCCTTGAAAAGATCCCATGATTGACGCCTTGAAGTCAATCACAAAATCGCGCACAAAATTCACTGGTCGTCTACGATGGCTATTTCATTACGATTTAATATGACAGTTTGTACTTGAGTAGACATCACCAACAGCTAGAAATAATCCTTTACCGTTAAAGACCACGGATAGAAAGATGTTCACAAGAATTAAAAGCGTTTCCTAACCAAAAACTGACAGAAAAAGTGTACCCATAATTTTCACTAAGTGTTGATTTTTTCGACGTTTAGTTCCTCCACTTTGCTAACTATAAAGCCCGTTGCACCTCTTATACATCTTCACCATCAAGTCACACTGACAGCTCGTATTTTCCAGACACTCTCTCTCTCTCTTTCTTTCTCTCTCTCTATCTCTCTCTCTCTCTCTCTCTCTCTCTCTCTCTCTCTCCATCCCTCTCCTAGACCCATCTCTCCCGGCAGATCTTCCAAACTAGATCCGGCATCCGCACAGATCTGATGTAAATAAGTTCTTGTGGGTCGGCAAACATTGGCACCCAATATGTAAGGGTCCATAGAAGAACGTAAATTATGAATTTGTCCTTTTTTCGCAAGCAATATTCCGGATGTCTACTTCATCTTAGTTGGATGATCTTTGAGATGGGAGACAACTGGCTGTATAGCTATTGTTTCGTGGAGAGTTACTTCCAGGATTCTTTTTTAGATAGCTCGTATGATTATTGTGAAATTCTCTAGAATTATTTGTCAATTACAAACTACTGAAATCAATAAAATATCTATTCCTGGGTCTCATTTTTTTTTCTCTTCTCTGAATCAAAATTTAGCTTTAAGAAGCTTAATACAGTTTCTCTATAGTAAATATTTTGTTCCGTTTATGTATTCTGATCAGTCGTAGTGGTTAGAATATGCTGAATTATCCCCTGCAGATGCATAAGTCACTCCCTCACAAAAAACGAAATGTCCTGGTTATGTCACTAAACTGCATCTTGTGTTGCGGCACGAGTTTTCATTTTGTGGATGATATAAAGTACCCCTTCCTTAGACTTGGAGTGGCATAACCTGTTTGCCTCTAGCTATTGGCCTGTTAAATTTGTTTAAAGTTTATTCGTATTCTGTTGTGCTGTGTGCAAAAATTAATCTTTAGAAATTCCTACACTAAAAATAACGTAAATACGAACGTAAAATGAACGTGATTATCTTGCTTCTAGGCATAAAATATCGCTAGAAGGTTTGAGTGGCCTTTAAAATTAATGATTCAATCAATCATAATTTTATGCTTTATGAACATTTCGTCCTTAATATTACCGATTGCTTATGTCATCTTCTATAATTGGCAGATGCTATTTTATCAAAATGTTGAATAGTTGCTCGTACCAAGTGACTTTCGGTATCGCGGAAATATAAAAGACACTGGGTCATTTAAGCATGGGTGAAGCAGAACCAGAAGCAGAAAGAGAAGCAGAGAGACAGCTCTAAAAGAACGTCCGTCAGTAGTAAGACCAACTCCGGACGTAATACTAACAGTGCGAGACTTATAATACTAGTCGAACTGTACCACTTGAGTTAATAAATAATTAACTCTATTTCAGTGTGTATCTTTTCCTTACCACGATCATCATCATCATCATCATCATCATCATGTCGTACTGGTAGCACGGATATCCGTGGCCCTCTCTCGCCACTTTTCGGTATCGTTCATCGCCTCAGGCAGGTCTTCTGGACAACATCCCGTATCCTCACATAGTTGCTGAATGTATGTTCGTGCTGGTCGTCCTGCTTTTGCACGGCCATGTGTGGGGGTCCATAAGAGTACATCTCTTATGAGTTCTTCCCTGTTTCTCCAGCAGTGTCCTGCATGTCTGGTTCGTCTAACTTGAATAGTTTTCGTGATAGGAGGCAGGTGGCCGTACAGTTGGTGTCTTGTGGGGACTTGTTCAAGATTGCTTGCAGCATTCTTGTGTAATTGCCGTCTAGCTTTTTTCTCCATCCGTTTTGTTAGAGTCCATGTAGTGCATCCATATAGCAGTACCGATGCGACTGCTGCCTGGAAGAAACTGCGTTTCATTCTATCGGTTAGGTCTGATTTCCATATAATCGATAGCCTATTGATAACAGTCCATGCTTTCGTTAACCTCGTGTCGATGTCCTTTTCGGTTGATGCGACGCTGCTTCCTAGGTAAGTGAATTTGTCTACTAGTTTAAGAGGGGTTCCGTCTAGAGTGGAGATATCACCCGTTTGATTATAGCACATAAATTCCGTTGTGTGTACATTGACATAGAGGCCTATGCCTGCGGCTGCTCGTTCCAAACTATGCAGTAGTGTTTCGGCTTGGTTGGGTGTATTTGCCAGTATCGCTATGTCATCGGCGTAGTCGGCATCGGTAATTGTTTTTGCGGGGTACCTTCTGCTTCTTTTCTTTGTCAGCTCGAAGCCGTTTTCTCTAATTTTATCAATCGATGTTCTAAGTACGTAGTCTAGACAAATGAACACAATAAATATATCACAATTAAGAGTTGAAGAGCTGAGTAGTCGGGGTCAGTGGAAATCATGACATCAGAAAGGTCAGAGTTATAGACTAGTTTTGCAACGGACTGAGAGTCACAGATTTTGAAATAGAAGGGTGTAAACCCAAGCGAAAGTCTAAGCCTTTGTCGCAGAGAACATTTGAAAGAAGACTGATGAAAATTGAAGAACACTAGAGTTGAGAAAAACTCAGATAAAAATATTACTAATATAACTTTGTCTCCCGTGATCCTTTTAAAAATAAACCCGAAAACAAAATAAACAACGAATATATTTTGCTTAAAAGTTAATGGATGTTATGTTATAGATTCACTTTTATGCCATTGGAGATAATCACTGCTAAATAGGAGGAGTCTGAGCTTAAAAGATCTATTTGACTCAAAATGCAACTCTATTATGTACGTATTATTCCTGATCAGAGTGATCGTGGGAGTAATAACAATGAAGGAGTATTTTGCACATCCAAAATCTCATGAATTGTGACCTCACCATCAGATGCAGTTTACTGGCACATCAAGAACATTGTTTTGAGGAAGTCTTGTACCTTTGTAAGGGTAAAAGTCAACGTATCCAAAGCAATGTCGACAGAGTAGCATGAAAAAAGGATAATGATTCTTCAGTAAATATATCCACTCACGATTTCAATAATTTTCTCTACTTGATCAATATCTATTTCGGTTGTATATATTATAGTCTGGTTTGATTTGGTTTTATTGCGTATCAATTATTGTTGGTTATTTAATGCCAAATCCTCTTTATCTGTATATATTAAATATATAGAATTTGATTTGGTTTGATTTTATTGTGTTGCATTTTGCCCATATGACCCGGCCGGGCTATCAAAATAGGAAATGCACCGGTGTAAATAACAGGTGCATCTGGTCGAGGAATATCAGAATATAACCTTGACCGTGGACGGGTTGAATAAGTGCGATTTGTGACGCCCACAAGAAGGTGGACGTTGAAATATTATATAACTCAGTGCACAGGAAATTCAATCAGTTTGGAGATCAGACCAGTTGGAGAGAAGATGCTGGATTGAGGAACATATCCCAGAAAGGCTTGGCCCCCAGGCCCCCGATTGAGCAGCCCAGGAGAACTGGAAAGAAACGTGGTTATGGCCAATAGAGTGGGGGTCAATATGTTGCAGTTATGTTCGGTCTCCAACTCCCTCTCACACACAACCCTTTCAAA
This sequence comes from Sepioteuthis lessoniana, assembly GCA_963585895.1. Taxonomy (NCBI): domain Eukaryota; kingdom Metazoa; phylum Mollusca; class Cephalopoda; order Myopsida; family Loliginidae; genus Sepioteuthis; species Sepioteuthis lessoniana. The sequence goes on from OY757904.1 coordinate 142,837,973, forward strand.
TAAAGTGAGAGGTATATTTTTCTAAAAGACTGTGTCGCTCGTCTTTATTGTGTCGTCGTTATGATTTTGCATGCATCTGCATATATGTAAATGTATATGTAATTTTTGGCTATACAACAATTGCATATCAATCATTGTTGGTTATTTAATGCCAAATCCACTTCATACATATATACCAAATATATATGATTCGGTTTGGCTTGGTTTTATGGCATATCAACCATAAAAGTTTATTTTATGCCAAATTTTCTTTATACATTAGGATTAAATATATATAATAAGGTCTGGTCGGGTTTTATGGCATATCAACTATTTTAGGTTATTTAATGACAAATCATCTTCATACATATATATCAAATATATATGATTCGGTTTGGCTTGGTTTTATGGCATATCAACCATAAAAAGTTTATTTTATGCCAAATCCTCTTTATACATATAGATTAAATATATATCTTTAGGTTTGGTCAGGTTTTATGGCATATCAACTATTTTAGGTTATTTAATGACAAATCCTCTTTAAACGTATTCATCAAATTTATCTGATTTAGTTTGCTTTGGTTTTATTGCATATTAATGATTAAAGCTTATTTAATGCCAAATCCTTTTTATACATATATTTTTAAAATATATGATAAGTAAACCATTTTGTTGATAATGTTTGTAAACAAACCAAAGCTCATACTTTTGTACAAAGTTAAATGATTCCAAGTGTTGCTATGTATCACGAACGATTCAATAAAACATCAGTAATTGTTTTACACACATTTAAATGATCAAACACTTATATGATGAAATCATTCCATCTCAAACAGTTAAATTTAGCGTTAGTCATTTGTTTGCACCCAGTTTAGATGTCAAATAGTTTTATTTGACCCATAGATAGGATCTTAACAGGTGCTATCACTCCTGGTCAGAATGGACCGTTGAGCAATGGCAATGAAGGTGTACTCCGAATAGCCCAAAGTTCCAGCATTACTGGAACTTCTTCATCAAATTGTTCAGTGTCATATCCAGAACACACGTTGGGTGTTGTTTTTACCCTCTGCAGAAATGCAGTCGATGTATTTTACAGCCCCTGCCGACTGGGCTTTTGAATACATTTTACTAACAGCAGTCGAATAAGTTGGATTATTGTTGTCGGTTATTGTTCTATTGCAAATCAAACATTGCAAAATCATATATATATATATATATATATATATATATATATAAGTAGGAAAAGTTGGCGATCGTTGTCGAGGGCGACCTGAATGCGCCTTTTACTACGCAAAGACATATATTAGGGCGATACTTCTTTCTCAGGATTGCTCCAATACACGAACTTTATTGTTCTGAGTATCAAGCAAAAAGGTATCATGTACAATTTTTGAATCCTTGGTATGAGTAGAACTGTGACTGAACCTCGATCTCTGGCTTAATGGGTCCAGTGTTCGCCAATGGCCCGGAAGACTGGAGTTTGATCTCAGGTCGAGTCATACCAAAGGCTCTAAAATAATACTTGATACCTCTTTTCTTAACACTCAACATTATAAGGTATATATCAACGCTAAAGTGGAGCAATCGTGAGGAACATGTAGCACTCTTCCCAACACATTTTTGTTGTAGCTTTTGAAAAAGAAGCCTTCGAGTCACCCTCAACAACGGTCGCCAACTTTACTTTATATATACATGTATGTATGGTTAATTTTTAAGTGAATGCTTTTGAGATAACTTATTTTTCAAATGAGTTATTTGAGCTCATTTGTTTGCACACAGTTTAATGGTTTCACGTATATTTGCTTAACAATAACGACTTTATTTTATATCAATAATTCGTCTACTTCATAATGACTACAATATTTCTATTCAACATTAGTAATTCTATTTATCAAGTAATGATACCTGATACAGATAATTTACATGCAGCAGTATGGTTTTGAATAACCAATTTCAATAATATTTCCTAATGAATGTTTGAACTGTTTGATCTAACCCATAGATGGGAACATTATATGTAATACTAAACCGGAAATTAACTCACCTTTGAGTAATGGCAAGAATGGGCACTCCAGATTCCCTATAGCTCCAGCACTGAAGCCTCACAGTCAGATGCTGGTTAGTGTCAAACCCAGAACATTATTCTGCGTTCAGGGTGATTTACTCCTTTGTAGAATTGTAGTCCAACTGTTCTACAGCCTAAGCCGTTAGAGTGAGGATTATCGTAATTTTTGCTTAAGTTTTATTTGTTGAAATGCCATTAAACCAAGACACTAAGGGGAGTTCTCGTGGGTTAATGGTTAAAGTGATGGACTAGTAAGCAAGTTCGTACTCCATCCGCGCTATTGTGTTTACTTTCGGGTAAATACCCTCGGGAAAGGTATGAACACCCTTTCCTCCCAGCTTTGGGTTGAATAGTACCGCTACTGTTCTTTTAGCAAAATGGCTTTGGCATTAAATAACCTACAAAGATTGATATGTCATTAAACAAAGAAACCAAACAAAACCAAGACATTATATCAAAACCAAACATATATATATATATATATATATATATATATATATATATATATATAAGAAGATTAATCGAAATAGAGGTTTAAGTTGTTTTTCAGATATTATAGTGAATTTTAATGATATATTATTTTATCAAATTTAACTTTGTTTTAAAGAAAATTCAAACTGTTAAGGAAATAAGAAGGAAATTGAATCTGCCATTTTCAGGTCATATGTCTTCGACAAATCACGAATATAAACGAATAAACGTGTCCGTGATATATTTTACAGCTTTAATGTATATGTTATGTTGGCAGTTTGCGCTGGAAATATAATTTTCGCATTGTATTTTATTGCAGTTGTTTGTTGTTTTTTTTTTGTTTTTTTTTTTTCTTTGATAAGCAAATTCAATCAAAACTTTGTGTTCTCATACACTGATAAGTATGTTGTATGTATTTTTTATTACACTATTAAGATAGGTTCACTATTATAGAAAAATACAATCGCGTTTTCTCAGCCTTGGCCTGGGTTTATTAACTTAAAAAAAAGGCATAAACCGGCATTAAATCATGTTACTAGCTAACTGATAATGGCATCAACTAATTAAGAATTTTATTTGACTTCGAGGCTAGGCAAGGGGAACTTTAGCTTAATATCGTTTTAACTAAGATAACTGCGTGACATAAATGCAAAGAGAAAGATATACAAGTAATTTGCCGATAAATGCATTATGTATGTTGATTTTAACTGAAACAGGCTAAAACTGAATATATATATTACCTACACACGGACACATATTTATATTTGCTTTTGGTTTATTTTCATTGTTGGATGGCATATCACAATTCTTAGTGTATTCAATGCCAAAGCCATCTTATAGAAAAACAATACCGTCACTATTTAACGCATAACTGGGCGGATAAGAGAGTTTTTATCTTTCATTAGGGGATTTCTCTAAAAGTGAATTGAAGAGCATGACTTGAATTTGAATTCGCTTAAGACGATGTCACAGTGCCACATTATCTACAACGTCACGGGGACTATGCTCATATATGACACTGACTCTATTTTTTTCACTTCGCGTTAGTACTTATTGAAAAAAATTTCGCTCCTTCTCTTGCCCATGAAGATATGGCTTTATAGTAGTGCAAGCAAGACTCTTTTAGCGCTTATCAAGTAACAAGTCTTGGAGACATTAAACATCCTGAATAAAAATAAAACCTACGTTGTTAGGAGAAACTGTGGTACATAGTTGTACCATTTTCTGATATCATTTTATCTAAATAGTTAGCTTCTTCATTAGAGATTTTCATTAATATAAACAGATCTTTTAAATCCTTAACGTAAATCGTGATCCACTGATATTTATATCGAATGAACTGAGCATTCTGGTATCCAGTTAGGCAAAAATGTAAACAGACCAAAGCGACTACATAATGCCTTATAATTTCCAAGCCGACGTGGTTCGCTTGTTGACTGGGCGATATGATACTAAGTCTAACGTAAAGGTGGGTCGGTTTCGATCACAGCTTTAAGCGTCCTGCGTGTCTGGCCACACTAAAAGTTGTGATACAACGAAACAATCTGTCTGTGGATTACAATATATATATATATATATATATATATATATATATATATATATATATATATATATATAACCAAGATAATATCAAATATATACATATATATACATATATATATATATATATATATATATATATATATAAAATATTAAATAATGAACACTAGATGTCAGTAACATCAAGATTCATGTCGTGTGCATATTTAGCAAATTGAAATCTAAGAAAAGAGAACAATCAATTGTAATGAATATCGGGGTATGATATTACGTGATCAAGTGGAGATTCTCGTGACTCTCAAATGCAGGAAAAATTATTCAATCTGCATGAAACTTTATGTAACGCATTTCTATGATTCATAATTTGATATTTTTTATTGTACAACTGCTCTGCAGTTATAGAGCACTTTTCTACATTTCTCCTTCGCATTCAGCACTATTATTATTATTATTATTATTATTATTTGTAAGCTGTTAATAATTGTATATATATATATGCATATATGTATGTATACCAACCCCTCCCAATAGACAGGATGTGACACAAGGTCAATTTTATCCGGAGTCGAATAGGTTTGGATAAAATTTTTTTCTTTTGCTTGGCTGTGTGCCTCTCCAAGGCGAAATAACCTACTTTACACTACTATTCACCTATACCTGGAAGGAAAATATTTGTATATATATATATATATATATATATATATATATAAGTGATGTACTCCTATGGACCCCCACATATGGCCGGGCAAAAGCAGGACGACCAGCACAAACATACATTCAGCAGCTAAGTGAAGATTCGGGATGTAGCCCTGAAGACCTGACAGAGGCGATGGACGACAAGGCAAAGTGGTGAGAGAGTGCTAGTGGCACGACATGATGATATGTGTGTGTATATATATATATATATATGCTCTCTCTGATCAAATAAGTTGGGATTTCTTTCGAGCCGTGGCTGCGTCCGTACTACTGCAATGATGTACCATATGTACTCTTACAAAACGCAAACAAACCTTGATGGAGAGTACTTTAGAATGTTACGCGATCTTTTTAACACATCCTAGAAGCAAAATTCAACAAAAAGCTATTGTACAGCAACTTCGCACAAACAATCCAAACTGAACGAGACATAGATAGGACTGCTGGTGAACTTTGGATGAAAATTTTAAGTGATGTTCTCTAATGGATGTCTATACATGGAGACGTTAGTTTTGGTAAAAATGTAGGGATTTTAATACATCGGCTCTTTGCAGACACTAGATATCGTATAAAAAGGCCTCTAATAAGTGATGGTTGATAGGAATTGATGAAGAGAAAGAGTCGGGGAACTCTACGCTATAAATGAAACTTGATGATGATATATATATATATATATATATATATATATATATATATATATATTCTCCACCACAGACAGACTGTTTCATTGTATCACAACTCTTCTGTGTGGCTAGACACATCATCAAGTTCCCTTGATAGCACGTAGTTCCCTGACTCTTTCCCACCATAAGTATAAGACTAGACATAACTGGGTGGGGAAGGTGATCCACATGGAATTATGCAAGAAGTTTCAATTTGACCACTCGAATAAATAGTATATGCATAACCCAGAATCTGTCCCAGAAAATTAGACGCACAAATGTCTTTGGGATATTGAGATACAAACGGATCATCTAATCTCGTCCAGATGACTAAACCCTTGTGAGAGTTAACAAAACAAGAGAACGTGTCAAATAGAGGACTTTGCTGTTCCGGCTGACCACAGGGTTAAGGTAAAGGAAAGCGAAAAGAGGGATAAATACATAGACCTTGCTAGAGAACTGAAAAACTCTATGGAACATTGGTTGTTTAATAGCATATCCACCTTCTTGGGTTATTTAATGCCAAATATATTCATTTTAGAAGGACAGTGGTGGTTCTATTTAACCCATAGATGGGAGGATAAGGGCTTTTTAAAACTATTACCAAGGATATTTGTCCGAAAGGGAATGTCATATCGTGATGAGTGTTCGAACTCGCTTACTACAATTCCGCAGTTCAGTACTTTGACTATTACACCACGTGGACACTCCTTTTTATTAAATAACTATGTATATAGAAACTTAGCTTCCTAATTCGGAATTCAAATTCTTAAACATTCGCAGCACTTAGTTTTTGGTAAATATCTGTGAATATAATTTTTATGTTAAAGTATTTGTGTAGGTTGTGTACACATTTTATGCTTCCTATGATAATACGATACAAAGACAACTCCTTTATATAGAATCACACACACACACACACACACACACTTTCAAGAATTGCATGAATGTGTAGACAAGTTCTTTTTTAAAAGTCTGTATAGGCATTTAGAACCTAAAAATGAGTTTTTATAGGCAACAACAGGCGCCTCATCTAGGATACTGAGTCTGAATTGCCTGAGTGTTCAGTTAATGTGATTCTTTGCCAGACTTTATAAATAATAAAAAAAACGTCAATGTACAGATTTCTAGTTATGTTAGTTAAGAAGTATTAGTATCGGACAGATTTGGCGGGAGATTCGTGTAAATTTAGTGAAGTGTAAATCATGGACACGGACGAGTATCAAAATAACATCTTACCTCGGTACCGATTCCGGAAGTAGCCGGGCGAAACCGAATGAGGTAAAGATGGTATTATATAGCAGAGGAGTGCGGAATGCCCTGTTTTCATTGGCTGTTTACTAAAAGACAGATGTCTTTAAGAAGGACCGAAGTCCGGCCTCATTATATTTTTTCTTTGCTTTGGTAGAGGCACGAGCGTAGCACGTCGCGATCACGGAGGCGGCTTGGCTCTTTCAGAGTCATTCCTGGGTTACTGTCGGAGCCGATATGATGCAGAAATAACCCGAAATCGGCAATGAAGACAGCGCATCACTGAAGACCTCCCTGATGCATCTAAGACGTATGATTGAAAAATAGTTGTATCATGTTAAACTTGTAAATCGAACCTAGTTTTTTTTCTCTTTTAGCAGTATACAAATTCGAGAGCTGACTGCGTTAGTAGATTTTTAAATGGCATATCAATCTTTGTAGGTGATTTAAGGCCAAAGCGATCCTTTAAAAAGAAGAGTAGAGGTACTATTTACCTAATAACTGGGAGGATAAGGGGATTCATATCTTTACCAAGGGTATTTGTCCGAAAGTGAATGTAATAGCGCGATTGATGTTCGAACTAGCTTACTACGATTTCGTAGTCCATCGCTTTAACCATTACACCACGAAGACACCTCCTGCTTTATTAGTGTGACACTATGCTAGACTAAATTAAGCTTAGTAAATAACGGATTGGTTCATCCACTTATCGATTTTTCACATCTTGTCGGATTTTTACAATTAACTATTTAACCACACATATATATATATATATATATATATATACTCAGTCGAATGACTTAGTATTCAACACATAATATGACTTTATCATGTGATTAATATACCTCTGATAAAATCATGTAGTCTATTTTATCCGGTACTTGAGCTCAGGATTAAAGTTGATCAAGTGTTTTGAAAAGAAGTTCTTGCACACTTATAAGATCTGAAAAATTGCACCGTTAACATTTCTTCCTATTGATTGTCATGCCTGGGACACTCCAAAATCCGGTTTAACTAGTAAGGATCGAACTCACTACTCTGTAGTAGTTAATCTCAGAATCAAGCCAGTGAACATGAGGAAGTGCCAATTAATAAAAAAAAATCATACGCATTATTTAGATTTGGCACAGTGCCAGAGGTATAAATCTATTGAGGAAGATCGAAGTCACTCCTCAATATTAATCCCAAGTCAATAATCACATAAAACAACATAGAAGGAATATTAGTTTTGTGGGCTGAATGAATAAATGCATTATTTAGAGAAAAAATGTTTCAATCTTTTCTGGAGAAAAGTGAATGGCACAAAAAGTTCATGAGTATATATATCTTTATTATCTGTCGTAGTAGTTACTAACAACACCGATTGCCCAGTCAGCTGGGGCTGTAGAATACACTGACTGCACCTCTTCAGAGGGGTAAGACCCTCCCTAACGAGTGTCCTGCATATGACACTAAACAATCTGATGGTGAGGTTCCAGCAGTGCTGGAGCTTTGGGGAATACGGAGAACCACTTCATTGCCATCGCTCCCAGGTCCACTCTGGCCCGGTGAGGTAGCACCTGATAGGGCCCTATCTATGGGTTAAATAGAACTAACAGCATACTAATGCTAAACTGAATTGAGTAAACTGAATTGCTTGAAATGGAAACGTTTTTGACAATTAAACCGTACTTACATTTAAACTGCGTGCTTATGCTTAACTGAATTATTTCAAATAGAACTGTTTTTCCACATTAAAACTGTATTCACACTTAAGTGAATTATTACATATAACTGCTTTTATAGTTTGAAATGGAAATGTTTTTGACAATTGATCTGTGTACTTGTGCTAAACTGAATTGTTTTCAATAGAACAGATTATTTACATAAAAATGGATTTGGCGTTAAATAACCAACAAAGGTTGATATGCCATAAAACCAAACAAACCATACCAAACAACATCGATTGAACTTTTATTTGAATAAATTTGCTGACTTCCTCTTCTTCTTCTTCTTCTTCTTCTTCTTCTTCTTCTTCTTCTTCTTCTTCTTCTTCTTCAAAGAAAAGCAAAACAAAGTTTGCAGAAACGGACAGTTATTCCGAAACTTTTCAGATTTGGGTTTGGACCAATATTCTATTTATTCGTACGTAAGACGATATAATTAGTCATAGAAGCAACGTGAAAGTTAAACCTACGTGAGTTCAGAATTATTTATTGACAGATGCGTAATTCTAATCAAATTAACAGCAGACCTAAAAAGAAATATCAATATTTACATATACTCACTACTGTGTACTTTACTGTTGGGTAATGTTACGTGAGCTGAATAAAAAGTTGGATACTCACTAGGTATCACACAGTTATATCATCATTTTCATCATCATCATCACCAAAGTATACCGATAGCACATATTCATTTGACTCTCTCAGTCTCTTTCTCTCTCTTTCTTATCATCAGTCCTTATCGATCATTGCACTTGGTTCGTCTTCTAGACGGCGCCTAGTGTTTGCACAGTTCTGATGGACATAATTTTATCCTGGTCTGCTAATATTTAGTGCGTCTATGTATTGGAGTCTATATAGGAACGTCACTTAGGAGTGTGATTGCATTTTCCTAGCTGTTCCCTATAAGATATGCTCGTCTAGGGAGGTGCCCGTGGTGTAATGGTTATCGTCGCAGGAATTGGACACGGCGACACGAGTTCAAATCCCGGACTGATTGCATTTCACATAGCACTAATACCCTTGGGAAAGGTATGAATCCAATTATTCTCCTTCCAACTATGAGTAAATAGTAGGGCAGACTAGGTTGTTCAGCCTTGGTGAGGCAACTAGTCTAGGAGAAGGAAAACTCTGAATTCAAACCTGTTAAACTCCGCTTAAAAAAATTGGCCTTGTGTCATATCCTGCCCGAGCGGAGGGGTTGGGTAAATATGATAAGTTATGCTCGTCTTTTTCCGAAGGTTTGCGCGGTGGGATTGACATAGTCATATAACTGCTCTTTCATAGGTTACTGCAGCCAGCATCCGTTAAAAAATGTGCAGCATCTTTCTATAGTTTCTATCTATCTTTTCTTCAAGCGTTTCGTTATTTCCGAGTGATGTAACCATACAATAGTACTGACACGGTTACAACTTGGATGAATTTACGTTTTATTTTATTAAAGAAAACAATTACCATTTGGTCGATAAACTGTCAAAAACGGTTAATCGTACGTTGTCATCGTATTCAGTAAATGAGATATTGCTAATGAGGCATGTGAACTGGTCTTCACATTTCAGTGGCCTGCAATTTAATGGAAAGATGGCACAATCATGATTAAAACTCGTGAATTTTTCTTTTTATTCATGTAGAAACCAATGCTTCTGGCAGCTTGATCTAGAGTATATAGCAGAGATTCGGCTTCTGTATGTGTAGTGTGATATTACGCTAAATCATATGCGTAATCTGTATTACAAAGAGTTGCGAGATATTGAATACTTGTTTTTTTTTTTAATGTGAAACCATTTTCCTTCGTTAGATCACTTGACATTCAAGGTACATAATCTTGGCCGATCATTTATAGAAATAGTGCCAACGTGCTCTTATGTAAGACACTATCGACAATATTAAACAGATCAGTGCATTCATTCTCTCTCTCTATATATATATATATATAGTTTTGTTATTATTATTTTTATTTTATTTTGACACCAGATTTTACTGATAATTTTTCACTGAAGCCAGGTTCACAGGACTCTTCTTCGTAGACTTGCAGATTTTAAGAGTGCTGTATTAAAGATGGTCCTAATTCATGTACGTATCACCAATTACCCCAGTCTCTTAACCAGGCCTTTCTGAATAGTTTCAAGGGTATCAACGTCACCCTCAAGTTTCACAACTTTCTTCCCCTCCTTCAGGAATTCGTCGACCTTTTTCTCTTTCTTTTGATTTCACATTACGTTCTTTTGGAATGGGAAAATCCACTAGATTACAAGTTCTTACTGATCAAAACTTGATCACGTCATCTGACCAGGACAGTTTCTAATTGAACATTATATGTCCTATTGTTCCGGATAAATTCTTATATGTACATGTACGTTTAGTCACCTTTTTTGTCTTGCATAATTATAAGCTGATCAACTCTCACGTATGATTGCTTACTCCGGTATTACTTTGATCCTGCTTGTTGCATTTTCTTGATTAATTGTTTTATCCTGAGCATTGCCTTAAATAACCTACAAAGGTCGACCCTATTTACCCAACCCCTCCGCTCGGACAGGATATGACACAAGGTCAATTTTTTAAGCGGAGTTTAACAGGTTTGAATTCAGAGTTTTCCTTCTCCAAAACTAGTTGGCTCACCAAGGCTGAACAACCTAGTCTGCCCTACTATTCACCCATAGTCGGAGGGAGAATAATTGGATTCATACCTTTCCCAAGGGTATTAGTGCTATGTAAAATGCAATCAGTCTCGTCTAGGATTTGAACACGTGTCGCCGTGTTCATTTCCTACGACGATAACCATTACACCACGGGCACCCCCATACGCCTCCACTCGGGTAGGGTATGACACAAGGTCAATTTTTTTAAAGCAGAGTTTAACAGGTTTGAATTCAGAGTTTTCCTTCTCCTAGACATGTTGCCTCACCAAGGCTGAAGAACCTAGTCTGCCCTACTATTTACCCATAGCTGGAGGGAGAATAATTGGATTCATACCTTTCCAAAGGGTATGAGTGCTATGTGAAATGCAATCAGTCTCGTCTTGGATTTGAAATCGTGTCGTCGTGTCCATTTCCTAGGACGATAACCATTACACCACGGTCACCTACAAAGGTTGATATGCCATAAAACCCAACAAACCAAACCAAACCAAACCATAAAATCAAAAATGGATAATAGACAGAGATAATAGCCTATCAGTTGCTACCACTCCGCGACAGAGTGGACCTGGGAGCAATGGCAACAAAGAGGTACTCCGCAATCCCTAAAGCTCCAGATTTACTGATAGATTGTTTAGTGTCATATCAGGATTAACTGAAAGATTGTTTAGTGTCATAACATGATTAACTGAAAGATTGTTTAGTGTCATATCAGGATTAACTGAAAGATTGTTTAGTGTCATATCAGGATTAACTGAAAGATTGTTTAGTGTCATATCAGGATTTACCATAAGATTGTTTAGTGTCATATCAGGACACTTGTTGGGGGAGTGTTACCCCTCTGCAGAGGTGCAGTCAGTGTATTCTAATGTCCCTGTTGATTGGACAACAATGTCTGACATAAAACCCAAAAGAATAAATAATTTGAGAAGATAGTTTAGTGCCGATATTATAAAAGATAGTAGAAAGATGGTTTTATGCCAATCTTTCAAGTTGGGTGGGCCTACCTGTCTAAAAAAAAGTATTCAAGCATTAGTATTAAGTAAATAATCAGTTCTATTGAAAACAATACAGTTTCGCATGAGTACACAGATTAATTGTCAAAAACATTTCTATTTCAAACTATTCAAGCAGTTATATATAACAATTTAGTTTAGTGTAAGTACAGTTTCAATGTCAAAAACGGTTCAATTCTAAATAATTCAGTTTAGCATAAGCATGCAGTTTAAATGTAAGTACAGTTTAATTGTGAAAAACATTTCTATTTCAAGCTATTCAGTTTAGTCAAGCAGCTCTAATTCAACTTATTCAGTTTAACATATGTACAGATTTTGTTTACACACAGTTACATGTCAAAACAGTTCTATCTTAAACAATTCAGTTTCGTGTAAATACAGTTTTAATGTAAAAAAACAGTTCTATTTGAAATAATTCAGTTTAGCCTAAGTACTCAGTTTAAAGGTAAGTACGGTTTAATTGTCAAAAACATTTTTATTTCAAACTATTCAAGCAGTTATATATAACAATTTAGTTTAGTGTAAGTACAGTTTCAATGTCAAAAACAGTTAAATTCAAACAATTCATTTTAGCATTTGTACGCAGTTTAAATGTAAGTACAGTTTGATTGTGAAAAACATTCCTATTTCTAGCTAATCAGTTTAGTCAAGCAATTCTAATTCAGCTTAGTATAAGTACATATTTTTTTGCATACAGTTAATATTCAAAACAGTTCTATGTTAAACAATTCAGTTTAAATAGTTCTATTTCGAGTGATTCAGTTTAGCATTAGTACTCAGTTTTAATGTCAAAACAGTTCTATTTTAAACAATTCAGTTTAGCATCAATACGCAGTTTAAATATTTGAAAGCAGTAAACACCAACCTGCGTTTAGTTCTATGTAACCCATAGATAGGACCCTTATCAGATGCTACCACTCCGGGTCAGAGTGGACCTGAGATCAATGGCAATAAAGGGATACTCCGCATTCCCCAAAGCTCCAGCATTGCTGGAACCTCACCATCATATTGTTTAGTGTCATATCAGGACACTCGTTCGGGGGGTGGGGTCTTATCCTTTTGCAGAGAAGCAGTTGGTGTATTCTAAAGCCCTAGCCGACTGGGCAATTGCTTTTATGTAGTTAGTTGTCATGTCATTATTTTAAGCTGTTATTAAAACAGTTTCAATTTCTCGACTCAGTTTTTACATCTTAGTAAACTGGATTAGTAATCTCGCGTGATTACCTTAGTTTGTCACATGAAGTTTCCATGCAAACATTTTTATACCATTTTTGTTTCATAAATTAGTTTATTATTTACTTACTTGTCCATGAGTTATTGATCTATTACGGACTGCTGTTATAAGTCTTTTGTTTTTTAAATATTCTTCAACTCTCTGAATGGTATTTACGCAATCTTCAATGTTGGAGAGTTCACTTCCTCTACCGTTTCTTACTCATAGATCTTGAATATGACTTATCTTGGATGTACAACATTAATCTTCGTCATCAGTTTCCTTGCTTTTAGTCTGTCTGTATGTGTTCCCTCATTTTTCATTGGAAGAATTGCACAGAGTATCTTACAGAAGCTCGTTTTGTATACAATAAAGAAAAACAACGCTGATGTACAAAACAATGACATGTTTCTCTTTTTTATCTTTTTATCACCCAAAATGTAAGTATTTGTAGATGAAAGAGAGAATCGGAGATGGCTAGTAGAAAGCCACTCGTACCGGAGAAACAGTGAGGTTTTCCTGCGAAACTTTTGCACCTTTTTGCTTAGTTCTGCCTGGGTTGAAATCTTCCCTGGTTTATATGATTTCCCGGAATCCTTGTGATCAGACCTCGCTGTTCTTTTCTAGCTCTGCTAGGATGGGTCATCATGATGTTAGTTCCACTCTCCATGTTTTCAAAACTCACGTGATGAGCTTAAAACTTACTCCGAGTTCTAGAACATTTTCAGACATTCTATTATCCCCAGTTTGAAAACGAGTAAAAGATTAATTCTCTAATCGGCGTAGTTAGGATCATACACATCAAAAGCAAACATGTAATCGGGCCGTAGTTGCTTGAAATGGTTCCTTTCCGTGGGATCCATTTTTTTTTTTTCCTTCTCTCATCCATATGGCTATTCTTTCTTTTCGTTGGCATATTCGTATTTACTAAGCAAATATGTCGTTGATAGAAGTGAATTTTTCGAACTAGATTCTATGTATTCCATCACCCCTGGGGCTTTCCTATATCCTATTTTCTTGAGTATAGTGGTTGTTATGATCAAGTATTTTTCTTCCTCCAGTCCTTCTTTAAATCCTCGAAATTCATTTGTTATGTTATCTAATCCTTTGAATTTTCTATTGCATTGTTTCTGTTCCTATAGTTTGCTCTTGAAATATTATGGTACTTTTGCATTTAGTTGTTCAGTTTTCTTCATGCTTCCTCCACCAAGTTTTGAGTAGGATTTTCTTTCAATATTTATAAATATCTTGTTTCCATTTATTGCTTGAGCCAGTTCTGGTATGTTTAAGTCTCCCTTCTTTCGCTAATATCATTTTGGTTTATTTCTTCCAATTCTAATATTATTCTTTCTAACTTTTGTATTTTACGGACAACATAGAGAATTAATAACATGACTATTATCATCCAGGTGCTAAATCTGCAATAAGACTATTTTTATTTGATGGTAAACTCCTTTCATATGATTATCGTTATCTATCTGTTAACGGTCTAGAACCGCAAACGAATTACTACTTAGAAGCGTTCATTTCTCTATACTTGTGATCTTTTGCCAAACATTAGCTACACATAATTTTTCAAGCGGCTTCTGTAAAACTTTTGCGAACTAGAACACATGACAATCACAAGTGAGTTCTATTTTAACTGGGTGACTTATACTTTTTGCTTCTTTGCCCAAATTGCATCAGCTTACTTAGAAGGATTTACTAAACATTTGTGAAGAAAATATTTCTTTTAATGATTATATATCATATTTACCAACCCCTCCACTCGGGTAGGATATGACTCAAGGTCAATTTTAAGCGGGGTTTAACAGATCTGAATTCAGAGTTTTTCTTCTCCTAGACTAGTTGCCTCACCAAGGCTGAAGAACCTAATCTGCCCTACTATTTACCCATAGCTGGAGGGAGAATAAATGGATTCATACTTTTCCCAAGGGTATTAGTGCAATATGAAATGCAATTAGTCTCATCTAGGATTTGAACACGTGTCACCGTGTCCATTTTCTACGAAGATAACCATTACACCACGGGAACTTCCTCAAAATGATAATATATACAGCTTGAATTAATACCAGAATAGTATAATGGAAATAAACTGTAACCAAACTTTTTACTGAATATTTACTGTGGGAATAGATATACTGAACCTAACTGAAATCTCATGGATACTTAGAAATTGACTGCTATGTTTATTTATAAGCTTATACCTCTATCATTCTCTTGTGCCTTTTCATGCTTCTTCTTACATCTTCTATTCAATGCTTTCTCATGTATTGTTAAAATCCTATTATTATGAAGCCATTGTCGTGTTTCTACCACCAATCAACTTGAAGTCTAGCTATGTGATCGAAAACAAATTGTCAATCACAAATATTCTCATGATAGGTGTGAGAAATATCACAGAGTTAAGGATATTTGGAAAGGGTCAGATAGTGAGATACTGAGAGAACGACCAGAAGCAGCTAAAATTTGGGGTAACAAATCCCTCCTTTTCACTGAAGGTGTCCTACAATTAGTCAAACAATACTCATTTCTTTCATCGTCGTGAGAATACCATTTTGCGTGTTCTCAATTTTGAGACCAACCCAGAGGGAATTTTGCAACATCGCTATCAAAGTGAGAAGTATTTTTTCTGACAATATCACTTACTTTTTTTCTTTTCCTGGTATGATCTTGTCATCTATTCATTTCATCTTTGGTTCAGTCAATTTTCCGAGAACACGCAACAACAGTCTATAAAAACAAGGATTAATTTCATATACGAAAATGAAATAAGAAAGTAAAAAACATGTTTTACTGAACCCTCTATCTTATGACAATATTTTGGTGAATACCAAGTAGTGATATCTATTTAGATTACTTTTATGTATGATTCAGAATTATTAAGAAAGTATTATTTAGTCACATTATACTACATATCAAAGCGTATTATTTTTGTGTTATTTGGTTAGAATATTGTTTCTTTTAATAATTCTTGTTTAACGGCTGGTTGTGTTAAAGTACACGTTAAAAGATAAGGGAAATATACAAACATACTTCCCACTTCAGGTGAACATGGGAACCGTATGTTTAATCTCACAACAAAGGGCCAACAACGAGAAATCTCTCAAGAAATGCAAGAAGCATTCAGAAGAGAGTTAAGAATTTTTAGAAAAGGTTAGGCAGTCACTTAGTATATAGTAGAAGACAAATAGGACGTTTCATTTCTGAAGTTACTGAACCAGCTCCAATGAAATGTGAAGTACGATATAGTAATTCCTTCATTGACTAAATAAAAATAACACTTCACGTTTCCGTGTTGGTTTTTTTTTTTTCCTTTTTTTCTTTTTTTGTTGTTTTTTACTGGTCCATAGAAAGATTGAAACACAATAATAAAGTGAGAAGCATTTTTCTGTGACCACGTATGTGACTTTTTCCTTTCTTAAGAATTCGTCATCATAGCTTCATCACGTTTTTCTCTCCGGCAACTGTGATCTAGAATTAGCAATAAAAATAAGATCAGGCTGAATTTACACGTCTACATTTTGTATTTCATTTTTTCTTTTAGAGACATTTATTCTTCTTCTTCTTCTAGAGGTCCTCTCTCCACTTCTATTCCTACTAGTACTAGCACTAGTTATTCCCCTAATTATACTAGGCCAGTTGATTGCGACAGTAGAATGCGTCGACTCCACCCCAGTAAAGGGGTTTTACTATCCCAGGCAGTGCCTAAGATACGACAGGAAACTATATATGATGGTGAAGCCCCAGTCCCTGAGCTTTAGGGAATGTGGAGGGACTTTACATTGTCATTACTCTCAGGTCAACTCTAACTAGGAGTGATATTAGCTTTTAGGGTTCAATGTATGGGCAAAAAATGTTTAAGCATTTAACTGTGTGGAAACAACTGACTGATGTTGAATTGTTAGCGTTACATAACAATCCTTGAAACCATTAAATGTACACAAAAAATAATTAATACTAAAACAAATTTTTCGTGCTTGATAGAAATTCTTGAATCCATTTAACTGTGAGCAAAAAATGATGAATTTTAAATAGAATTTTTATTGTTAGATAGAAATACTTGAAACTTTTGCAACTATAGAGAAACAAATGAGTTCTGGTTCATTTTAAAAACCTATCCGCACAACATGCGTTTACAAATCGTATATATTAATATCAATATGTATAAAAAGGGTTTGGAATTAAAAGACTAACAACGGATTGATATGCCATAAAACCTTACCAACCTTATTCTACTGTTTAACTTCTACTACTACTACTACTACTACGCATGAGGAATTTTACTATATTTGATATGTTACGTTTATCGATTCCACTGTCATTCAATTATTGGTCTGCAGTCAGGAAAAATCCCTTAGAATTTAAGTTAAAAGATATACAAATTATCGCAAATAAACATTCGTGTAAATATCTATGTGGCAAAAACAAGAAAAAAAAGCAATCCCTTATCATTACATCCCACAGTATATACGTTGCCAGGTTGTCGATGTGACTGTTTCAATAGAATACAGGGAGAAAACGAAATTAAGCAAACTATTGAAAAATAGAACATCAAAGAAAACTGACGAAGGAGATTAGAGTTTGATAATCAGATTTAGTCTACTTGGAAACGAACTAAATCTACTCGACTTAAGACCGTTTGGGTAAGAATTTCGATGACGAATTGGGGAGAAAGAGTGTACGGACCAAAGTGCGAGGAAAGGTCAACACAACAATGCCAGGATTTCTGCCAGATATTGTACACAGGCTGAACCTCGCTAATCCTACAACCGGTGGTGCAATATCTTCGATGATTCAAATCAGTGATTTTAATTTGGTCCATATTTATAGGATTATAGATTTATTATAAACAAAACTTTATTAGAGAAGTCGACATCTAGAAAAGAACTTTCAGAACTTTTTTTTTTCATTGTCTAATTTATTGAGTCATTTGTATAAAAAGTTAAGAGAACATTCTTAAATAAATGATTATTTGTATACGAGACGAACCAAGAGACAGTTTTAAAATTGATCGCGTAAAAAATGACTTTTCACGAAACATGATAATAATTTTAAGAGCATAAAGATTTATCCGTTGTAAAAAGAATTGATAATAAAAATGTTTCGAAAAAATATACATGAGGCTTTAATAAAGTTATCAGTACTAATACAATAAAGAATGAGGTTTATATCAAAAAGTAAATATTCAAAATATAGATAATTAATTATTCCTATGATTACATCTTCTATAATTATTTTAAAGTTAGTTTTCTGCACACATACACGAAAACGAAAATTATCCCTCTCTCTCTGTCTCTCTCACTCACTCTTTCTCTCTTTTTCTTTCACACACACATACACGCACACGCACACATGTACTTATACTTATAAATATGTACACATAGATAGAAACTCATACATATGCGTGTTTGTATGTGTGTGAGTTTTGTGCTTAATTGTGTGCGTGTCAATTGGATTACTTTTATAAATTATTTTCAAAACTCATTACAAATGGAATAACGATAGATAAATAGATAGATAGATGTTATTTTACTCCTTCAAAATTTTTTCACATCAGCGTTATTTAATAGGTTTTCACTGGAGTATGAGTAAACGCAAGTCTCATCAAATCTCTTAAGTCACTAGGACTCTTCTCAGTATTCTAGCCGATCGTAATAATTCTGTAGTCTTTTTAAATCTGGACTCGTCCTCTTGTTTCTAAGTCCTCCATTGTCTTTACCAATCCTTTGAGCATTGTTCCACGTGCATCAATTACATCTGGTATCACTGTTACCTTCATGTTCAATTTTTTTTTTTACTTCTCCAGCAAGTTCTTGGTATTATTATTATTATTATTATTTCCATTGGAATTTTTCACATCAGCGTCAGCTGATGGTCTTTCACTGGAGTTTAAGTGACAGCAAGTCACCTCAAGTCTCAAGGACTCTTCTCAGTTTTCTGGCCGTTCTCAAAAATGTCGTTGTTTGGATGGTCTCCACTCGTCCGCCAAATTCCAATACCTCCAGTCCCTTTAGCAATCCTTTAGTTACTGTACAAAAAACACCAATCAAAATAAATATAATTGTCACCTTCATGTTTCACAGTTTTTTTTTTCAATTCTCTCGCCAAGTCAAGGTATTTATCTTTCTTTTAATATTCTTTCAGTTTTTTCCAGTGGTCAGTTGGAACAGCAAAGTCGACAATTTTACAAATTCTCTTTTTTTCTTTTATTATTATTATTATTATCTACTCCTTTTGAGCTTTTCACATCAGTATTAGCAGATGGTTTTTCACATGAGTTTGAGTGACAGCAAGTCTCCTCAAGTCTCCAGGACTCTTCTCAGTATTCAGGCTGTTCTCAGTAATGTTGTCATTTGGATACTCTCTACTCAGCCGTCAACTTCCAGTTTTATTCTGTGGTCAACTGGGACAGCAAAGTCGACAAATTTGCAAATTCTCATTTTTTTTTTTTTGTTATTTATTATAAGGTCTGGTCTTCTGGCCGATATTAGGTGATCCGTGTGTATTTCAAAGTCCCATAGGAGTTTATGTGTGCCATTTTCTAGGACAGGTGTTGGGTTGTGCATATACCATTGTTAGTGCGGTCAAATTTAAATTTCTTTCACATTCCAGTGGATCACCTTGCCGACTCAGTCCTGTCTCGTCTTATAGTCCTTCTGTGCTAATTTGCAGCATTCACTTATTATGTGATTGATCGTTTCGTCTCTGTCACTGCATAGTCTACATTTGCTATTTTGTTGAGTCTTGTGTATTCTCGCTGTAATATGATTGGTTCTTATGGCATTGTCCCGGGCTGCTTTTAGGAGAGATTCCGTTTCTCTCTTAAGGTTACCTTTTCTTAGCCAGAGAGTTGTTTTTTTCCACATTTTTGTTTCCGAATTATTGTCATTCTATCGCCTATCGTGTTGTCGGTATCGTTTTTTATGTCTGTAATCAATCCTCGTTCGTGTATTTCTATGTAGTCTTTTTGCCGTTGTATCGATGTATCAACGCTGTCTTCGCTGCTGGCAAGTCCTCTTCCTCCCTCTTTTCTAGATATATATATACTGTCACCGTCGTCTCTGGGATGTAATGCCTGATGCATGGTCGTTAGTTTTCTTGTTCTTCGATCCATTTTTTTTAAGTACATCTCTTGTCCACTTGAGAAATTGTCCCGAATATCTAAGTGCACAGCCGAAGTATTTATTCCTTTGATGAGGTTTCAGCTCGAGAGTTTTGTCTCAAGTAGTCTTCTAGTTCTCCTGAGATATTCTTTTTGAATTTTGTCTTTCATTTCCACTTGTTTGATGGTATCAGCCTCCAAGATACCCAAGTAATTGGCGGTTTCATTTTCTCCAAGCGTCCTAATTTTGTCCTAATTTGGTAGTCCCATTCTCTCAGTCTTATGTCGTTTGCCACTTTTCATGACTAGCATGGCACATTTTTCTATGCTAAATTCCTATTATTATTATTCACTCCTTTAGAGTTTTTCACATCAGTGTTAGCCGATGGCTTTTCACTGGAGTTTGAGTGACAGCAAGTCTCCTCAGCAATGCTGTCGTTTGGATAGTCTCTACTCGTCTGCCAGCTTCCAAGTCCTCCAGGCCATTTAATAATGCTTTAGCTATGGTGCCTAACGCACCAATCACAATTGGTACAATCGTTACTTTCATGTTCCACAGATTTTTTAATTCTCTAGCAAGGTCGAGGTACTTATCCTTCCTTTCTCTTTCCTTCAGATTTATTCTGTGGTCCGCCGGGACAGCAAAGTCGACAATTTTGCAAATTTTCTTTTTTCTGTTATTATGAGGTCGGATCTTCTGGCCTGGATTAGGTGATCCGTTTGTATGTTAAAGTCCCATAGGAGCTTTTATTATTATTATTATTATTATTATTATTATTATTATTATTATTATTATTATTCGTGGCAATGAGCAAGAGAAAGTGGTTTAATCCAAGGTCGAGTTGTATCAATCATTCAAAAATTGGTACTTGATGTCACCTTGCTAAATAGTCAGCATTATAAGGTTCGGGTCAAGGGTAAAGAGGGGCAATCCAGGGAAGAAAATGCCGCCCTGCCTTACACCTCGATGTAGTAGTTAATTAAAAGGATCCTTTAGGTCACCCTCAACTATGATCACCAACTTTACTTTAGTAATGAAATGTTAATCAAAGCTAAGAGTTCCTCTAAAGAACACGGCTGTTTATGATTACATTGTATCAATAACTAAAGATCATATGGCGTTGATTGCTTTGTAGGGTGCTTGCAGAGACATAAACGAGATAAAGATATGTCGACGAATTCATATCAGGAAAAGGAAAATTCTAACATGTGGTGATAGAAGAATATCACTTACTGCATAAATCGTGTGGCCGCTTCCCTCTTGACCCGTCTCAAATCAGGAAGAAGTGAAGATATTTTCTCGTGTTGCTATTACTTTACATCTCATAGCCCATCCACAATGAGAGGGTGAAAGCTCCAAAATTTAACTCGTTACTTGTCGCTTTACCATTATCTATTTACACATATTATCTACCACGAACAGGATAGGTCAAAGAGTCATTTTTTTATGAGAAGTATATCTGGTTCGATTTCAGAGACCAGTTGCCAAAGAAAGACAAAAAAAAAAAAAAACGGGCTGTTCTACAATTTACTCATACTGGGAGAGAGAACAGATGGTTTGTGCCTTTCCCAAGGGCATTCACGTGTACTGGAAGGCATGCAAATTCGTCCAAGATTTGAACATGAGTTGCCGATTTCATTTTCTGCTACGAGGAACGTTACATTCAAAGAGCTTTGCAGTCTTTCACTAACAGTCCTTTTTCTAAATTCTTTAACTTTGGGTGCGACCATTTCCTGCATCTACTGCGAGAATTCCTGTTATTGATCTTCCGTTTTTGAACACACAACTAGGTAGCAGCTTCAGTATAACGGGTGGCGGTCAGTCCATTACAATCGTGTTAGAAATTTATTTAAATATTATGCAAACATATTCAGAAATACAGGCTTCTACATTCAAAATTTCCTTTGCTGAATCATTTATGAGAAAAATAAATATGTATATCGCTTTATATCATAAACTATTTTTAAAAGTGATTTTTGATGGAATAATCATCACTATGGATAAAAATCAGTTGCATAAACAGGCTTCATGAAACTTACAATGTATTATAACATTTTTTGAAAATATAGAAAACTTCTTGACAGAGCAGAAAGATGTATCAGAACTTACTGAAAAATAAAATAACAGTCGACAGATTAAACAGCTAAAAAAGCGGATATGGAGCCAAAAATACAAGTGTCAAAGAAATATTTAGGGAAGTAAAGACTTATTAAAAAAAAATGAGCAAATGTAATGGGGGTCATTTGCTCTTTTGATGTGGCAGAGGCTAACGGCATTGAATTCACAACCGAAGAACGGCCTTTATGAAGAATTGAACACAGAATCATTGATTATTTATATTTTATTTATTTATATCTATGTATCACCTTATATGAAATAAGAAATCTTGGGATATGAAAGTGCACTTGGCATTATGATTATCGACGAAGGAAATGGAATTAGTGACTAGATTTCAAATATTGGTTTGTTTGGTTGGTTCGTTGGTTTGGTTTTTATGGCATATCAACTATTGCAGGTTATTTAATGCCAAATACATTTGTATACATTCAAACAGTTATGTTTCAAACAATTCAGTTTAGCAAAAGAACACAGTTTAAATGTCAAGAACAGTTCTATTTCCAACAATTCAATTCAGCATAAGTACAGAGTTTAAATGTAGAAAACAGTTCTATTTCAAAACAATTTAGTTTTGCATAAGTGCACAATTTAGTTCTATTCAACCCATATATAGGACCCTATCAGATGCTACTACTCCAGACCAGAGTTAACCTGGGATCAATGGCAATAAAGGGGTTCCCCGCATTCCCAAAAACTGCAGCATTACTGTTACCTCAACATCAGATTGTTTAGTCTCATATCTAGGACACTTGGGGGAGTCTCACCCCTCTGCAGAGATGCTGTCATTGTATTCAGTAGCCCCAGCCGACTAGGTCCTCAAATGCCAAGAGATGCTGTCTGAGTATCACTTCATGGTAATGCTCTTGAGTTAGGCAAAAAATCCTCCTTTCCCCAAATTATGGATAAATAGTAGGGCAGACTGTTTTATTTAGCCTTGGCAAGCAACAAGTTTTGGAGAAAGGAAACACTGAATTCAAATCAGAACTCCGTTTGAAATGTTAACCTTGTCTCGTATCGTGATCGTGCCGAAGGTCTTGGGTGGATAGATAGAATTAAACATATACCATCTAATATATTTGTTTTGCTTTTGTTTTTGTTTTTTCAGAGATAAGTAATACCATAATGTAATCTTTGACTTCCTTGTCCCCTGATTTTGCGCCTTCAGACTATCTCTTCGGTCAAATGAAAGGGGGTTTAAGAGGTAAGCATTATTCCAGTGACAAGGACGTAAAAACTACGGTGATAAAGTGGCTCAAAGAACAGTTAACAATATTACGAGACAATAAGGCATGGTCTCATTGGAATTTAAACATCGCTATTGTAAAAAACAGTAACTATGTTGTGACGTAGTGATGTGATCCACAGAGGACCAACTTTATTTTCATGCATGATGTATGTTCTTGTATTGGTAAATATTCCTGTACTAAAGAAAAAGGCATGAAATTTTGACTGACCCTCTTATATATCAGATATGATAATAAAATGGATTTAAATCGAAGGATAATTTTAACGTTCCGTTTTTATGTGTGTAAAACTTCAATGATCGCATTTTAAAATTGTAGAAGTTTTAGTCATCGCTCAAGATATATTGTTCATTATGATGAGGTTTATTTTTCTCATCTTTATAAGTTACACTTTCAAAAATGTATCTTTATTAAGATGTTTCTGATAAATGTAATTGGCATTTATTTATTCATGAAAACTACTTAATTATTCATCTTTACTTCCGAAATATGTGTGAGAAAGCAAAATTATAATTAGTATACCCATTCTTAATAATAAATCTCGTTTATATATATATATATATATATATATATATATATATATATATATATATATATATATATATATATATATATATTCAGTACAGTTATAGTATACCAATCGTTGAATATAATAGACATATTCTGACTACATATTTTCTTGTTGAACCTTTCATATTGCCTTATTGATTTTATAGTATTCGGCGGGAATTGATTGATATACTTTCTATAATTGTTTATTTCCAAAGTACTTTCTGCCCAACTTTGGGCCATTATCACGGGAGGATGTATTACAAAAGTGATGTAAGTTTTGTATGTACATTACTACTTTGTAAGAAGAAGAGCATCTGGGCCGTTGCAGTGTGTAGCGTTCTTCTTACAAAGTAGTAATGTACATACAAAACTTGCATCACTTTTGTTGTACATCATCTCCTGATGATAGTCCGAGGTCGGGCAGAAAGTACTTGGGAAATAAACAATTATGGAAAATATATCAATCAATTCCCGCCGAATACTATAATATCAATATGGCAATATGAAAGGATCGACAAGAAAATATGTAGACAGAAAATGTCTTTTATATTCAACGAAATTTATATTAATGAAGAAATGCTGCCAACATATATATATATATATATATATATATATATATATATATCAACAATTCTAGTTGTTCCAAACAGCAAAATATTTTATCAAAAAATTAATTAATGAAAGCAACTTTACAAATCATGTGTGTGTGTGTAAGTGTGTGTGTGTGTGAGAGAGAGAGAGAGAGAGAAAGAGAGAGAAAGAGATTGAGAGTGAGAGAGAAAAGAGTAGCTTCACAGCTATACTCCTACTTCCCCTCTGACCGGCATTGGTAGATCCATTTAGTGACCCATATGTGAGTAAAATGTGACTATATAAGAATTACTAGTATTTGGTAAAAATACTTGGTAACATCTCTCTCTAAAATATTTGTATTGAAAATATGTCAGTAATACTAAGGATTATTAACAGTTACTTATGTAAATAATTGACTATTATAAAAGGAAAATCCTTACTTGAAACTATATAATTGTGAATATTAGATCGGAATACTTGAAACCACACAACTCTGTGCAAGCAATTAGTATTTAATAAGAATGATGAATAGGATATAATTGTGTGTAAAAGTCTTTAAAAAACAACTCAAAATTGCACATATAAATTCGGCGTTGCTTAAACTGTAGGTTAAATATAAAGCTAAAAGTACTGACATACCGAAAAATCAATCAATAAGTCAATCTGTGCTAGACTGATCCTAGTCTTTCCGAATGCTACAAATATGAAGTTTACATTGATGATAGACCTGTCGCCGACTCTATCCCTATCAGAGGAGTAAGACCCCTTGAAAAGAGGTATTCAGTGTATGACATTAATTTCATTTGATGGTGAGGTTCCTGTTCAGGATATTTGGGGAATGTTGCATATTATTTAATTGTTTTTATTACCCAGTATACTTTGACTCGTAGTCTTCTTATTTATTTTGTTTCATCATTGAATCAAAAAGATCTTTAAAAATTATTAGTATTCGATGAAACCACGTGCAAAAAGAACAGAAGAAAAAGAAAAAAACTCTTGAGAAACAAGTACTCAAAAATATAAATAATAAAGTATAATGAACGCTATTGCCTAAACGCAAGACATAAAACAACCATAGTTGTCTGTATGTTTGTTTGTTTGCTTTTATTTTATGGCACACAAATCTTTATTGGTTATTTAATGCCAAATCCATGTTTATACAAATAAACAATTTTATTTCAAACAATTCAGCTTAGCATAAGTACAGAGTTTAATTGTCAAAATAGTTCTATTTCAAGCTATTCAGTTTAGTCAAGCAGTTCTAATTCAAATCATTCAGTTTAGAATAAGTATAGTTTTCTTTTACACACAGTTAAATATTAAAATAATTCTATTTCAAACAATTCAGTTTAGTGTATGTACAGTTTCAATATCAAAATCAATTCTATTTCAAACAATTCAGTTTAGCATACAAAAACAGTTCCATTTCAAACAATACAATCAATGGCCTAGTGAGTAAAGCCCGGGAGACCTGGGTTCAATTCCAGGTCGCGTCATTACAAAAAACTTTAAAAATGCTACTTGATACCTCCTTGCTTTACACTCAGCAATATAAGGGACGTATCAAGGGTAAAGTGGAGCAATCGAGGGAAAGGAGTAAACCCTTCCCTACACCTCGGTGTAGTAGCTAGTCAAAAGGGAACCTTCTGGTCGCCCTCTTCAAAGGGAGACAACTTTACTTTTAGGCAATTTAAATGCCAAAAATACCTATTTTAAACAATTCAGTTTAACATAAAAATGCTGTTTACATGTCAAAACAGTTTAACATAAGTATGAAGTTTAGTTCTATTTAACCCATAGATAGGAACCTATCAGGTGCTACCATTCCGGACCTGAGTGGACCTGGGAACGATGGCAATGAAGGAGTACTCTGCATTCCTCAAGGCTCCTGCATTATTGGAACCTCACCATCAGATTGTTTAAAGTCATATCAGGACACTCGTTGTGGGGGGGGTCTTACCCCCTCTGCAGAGATGCAGTCGGTGTATTCTACAGCCCCAGCCGACTGTGTAAAACCCTATTTGTGTTAATCTGCTGGTAAAATCAATCACACAAAGATCCCTCATTCCAACGGAATGTTTATGCACTGTGAATCTTAATATATTAATTCTATATACAAATTGCAATTTTGATGTGCATCTGTGCGCGTCACTTATAATCTGACTCAATCGCAGTGATTATCGATAGATAATCGAAAATATCATGCTATTTTATACCTCACTTACTTACATCGTCGTCTTAACAGACTGCGACCATTGGCGTGGACATCAGCCATCGCTCTCAATTTGACAAGGCGTTATGTGATGTCAACCGCTTTGACAATTGCATGAAACAGCAAATTAACCAACGACTTAACGCTAAGTTATCTTGGCAGCTGCAGAGTACATCAAGTACTGCACACCTTGCATCCATACACAACGGGAAATGACATGAAGTTCTCTCTATTTGGTAAGACACCCAACACCCTGACTTGAGTGATTTATAAACCACAATAGAAACTGAACTACTCACCGAGCTACACACCTCGGCTTTCTTTGTGCAATTACAATTCAGCTGACTCCTTTATTCAGCGATCAGGTTAAGTGCAATAAGTCCCGCAACTCATTCACTTTAAAATTACAAATTTATAAAACGACTTGTTTTTCAAAAATGATATAATTATGATATTTTTTTTATTTTTTGGAAACAAGTTATTTGTCTTAATTTGTTCGACCATTCATAAATTTGGTATGAAATTTCGTTGCATGCATACATCCATAGGAAATATTTGGTCCATTAAAAATCATTGAGGACTGTGTAGACTTTCCACGTGATAAAGTTTTAAGATAATTTTTATACCATTTTATACATGTCGATACGCTTGTCTACACAAATTTCTTAAGCACTCACCTAATTGCTAGCTAATTTCTAACATATATCTAATAAAGATATCACATATATATATATATATATATATATATATATATATATATATATATATATATATGAAATTATATATATATATATATATATATATATATATATATATATATATATATATATATATAGCTAATTAAGTAATTAATATTTTGTAAACTATTCTACACTTCTGCTGATGTGGAGAAACCCAGGTACATTATTTGCAGATGAAAAAATATTACAAAACTACAATCTGGAAAAAATTTCATTAAAAAAAGAAAAGATTAAAAGCTAATTTTATTCCTCTTAGCGGTTTCTTTAATCAATAAAATATGATTTAGTCCATCCCTACTTTGTTCAGAAATATTCTGATGATCCATTTAGGTGAAACCTAGCTTGAAATTTCTGACTCTACAGATATATATATATATATATATATATATATATATATATATATATATATATATATATATATATACATATATATATATATATATATATAAAAGAAGAAATGAAATGATTTAGACAAAATATATTTACAAATATGCCGGCATTCTATTTTCGTCAAATCAAAACATTCAGCCGTGAAGATGGCTTTTGATTTACATAAACATTTTCTGTTTATATTATTTTATTTTGTTTTTATTCATAAAATAATTTTAATGGAATGTTTTTGTATGCCGGAAAATTTGAAATCGAAACGTGTGTTGGTAAAAATTAACAAATAATGAAATATATTAAAAATCCAACAATTATACCAAATATAGCTTTTCGTCGATTAAAATTTTTTTTTATATATTTTGTCCGTTTCGTTTAATTTCCAAATATATATATATATATATATATATATATATATATATATATATATATTATATATATATATATATATATATATATAAACCTGCAGAGTCAGAAAAAGTCTAAAAAGATTTTGTTGACTTGTTGTCTCACTATTATCAAATAACTCAATCTGCCTTCTGATTATTTTGTAGATAGGGAGAAAAGAGATGGACTCATGCCTTACTAAAGACATTAACGTGAAAGTGAAAGGCCAACAGCTTCGTCATTTCATAAGCGGACAACCAAGCCATGAACCTTCCCATGTATTTCGAAAAAATCTTTATATTTCTAAACAGAATTTTATTACATGTTTTTGTCTTATCAATCATTCTCTTCACTTCAAATATTTTACATACATTACTTCAGTTTTAAGCATTTTTTTTATTTCTCACAGTCGTTCATATTAGGATGGTTCTTCGTTTTTTAATATCTTAACAGAAAAAATCCACCCCAAATTTCCGTCCTTAAATACACCAACATATACTTCACAAAACAATAATAAATCATACATACGATAACATTTTAATTTCTGTATCTTTTTTCTTAACCGTTCGTAATTTCTGTATCCTTATAACCGTTCAAAATTTCATATGGTGTTATCCAATAATCATGTTGTGGTAAAACCATTCTCTTCATAAATACAAAGCCCTATTTTGTCAATAACTCATTATTTACTGACCTCTAGGTGTCATTTTCTCCTACAAATGTATTTCTATAATAAATTTAGGTGTGCATCTAAATTAATGCTCAACCACTGACGATCACTTCGTTCCTAATTTTAAACTAAAGCATCAGATCCAATGCTGTCATTGCTCAAATAAATGTAAAGTAAAAAATAATTAAAATTAATTGATTAAGTCATCATTTTTTCGTTTAATTGCAAGTGTCAAAACAGTTATTTTTATTCTTCCATAGTCCGTTGAACGAACCTTAAGAAATGACATTACTTAATCAATATAAACTATGAATTAGCTTGGAAATATTCTTTTGCAAAGCTTGCTAAAATGAGCCGGTTCTTTTTTTAAGGAACGCCCTGAATTTAATGGCTTGCATACTTTTCTCTGAAATCATAGATCAGTTTTAAATAACACATTTTTTGGATTAATATAATATTCCCTATTATGTTAGTACGCAGTTTTCATTATTGATATTCCAGCATCTGATTGCTTCGTATTCACGCTTTTACTATTTTTATTTCCTTTTTTTACGTGTTCACTAGTATATTTCCTGCCATAAGTGAGAGATTATTTACGTAAGGAATAGCACTTCTGCGTGTCTATGAGTAGATGAATGGAAAACGCAGGCGCTCTAGTTGACTGAAATATTTTCAAGGCACTTAAATAAACAGAAGAAAAATAAAGAAAGAAAGAAAGAATAAAGTACAAGAAAAAATCGAAAAATTAGAAAAATAATAAATAAATAAATAAATATATATATATATATATATATATATATATATATATATATATATATATATATATATATATATATAATTGAGAAATAACTAGTTAGGGAGGGGTTTATCAAACAATTCGCGCCGAATATCATGAGATCGATTCGGCAATTCGAAATGATTAACAAAAAATATGTAGACAAAAAAATGTCTATAATTTTCCATCAAATATGTATCAATGATGAAATGCTGTCAATATATATATATATATATATATATATATATATATATATATATATATATATATATATATATATATATATATAAGGGTCATTCAAGAAATAAGTGTATTTTTCTTTCTTTTTTCTTTTGGCAGGTGCAAAAGCTTAGTATTTACGTTGTATAATAATAAACTTGCCATTGTTTGGAATTGATTTAAAGAAAAAAAGTCTTAAGTTTTTAAAAGTATTTTTCTGAAACTATTGGACAAATCAAAATATTCCATGTGTAAACAGTGTTCTCTCGTGTGACTTTAAGTGCATGAGCGGTCCCAAACATATGAAATTTATAGAATGCGTTATGTGTACGGAGAAGCCTATTTTAATGAAAATGTTTATGAATGGGCTAAACTTTGGTTTATTTCAATTGAGCCTGTGTCAAAAAGACAGTCCTAGAAATTGAAATACATTAAAGAAATATGGAGGCCCAGCTGTCGGAAAAGACCGTTAGGTTGACAGTCATCTGGTACATGATGGGATTCACTGATCACTATTGATTTCCTTAAAAAGGTTCAACTTTAAATACTGCTAATCACTTAAACAAAATTTATTTTATTTATTGAATGACACTATATATATATATATATATATATATATATATATATATATATATATATATATATAATTTACTTTCCTATATTTATATACTATTAATGATCAGTATAGATGATAGCGAATATACAGGGTGTTTCAATATACATGAGAGACTACTAATAACTCTACTAATAATAATGTTGTGTTCTCTTTTGTTTCAGATTTGAAAATAGAGTACTATTGCAACTTTTACTTTTCGACCACGATGTCTTGGAGAGGAGTAGGAAATATTTTGTTTCAGTACTTATTTCGAGACAAAATCTTTCAAAACTGTCTCAAATAGATGCAACTCATTAATATAAGAATGTATTACTGAGACGAGCAACACAAAAACTAATAGCATTTCCGGGAAGCTGGTATATTATTATTTTTTTTTAAACCTTGATTCTATGACTCAAGCTAAAAAGATGATTTTTTTTCAGAACATGTTCCAAATGACCGCCATTGCGCTTGTTTCAGTAAGAAATAATTATTATATGAATGGGTTGCATCTATTTTGAGACACTGTATTTCTAAATTAGGATATAAATAACAGATTTTTTTTATTAATATAATATTCCCTATGATGTTTGTACGCTGTTTTCATTATTGATATCCCAGCATCTGATTGCTTCGTATTCACGCTTTAACTATATCTATTTCCTTAAGGAATATGCGAAAAGTGACAGCCAACCGGTGCCGTCGACTCTATTTCAATAGTATCTTAATTCAGGTATATATATGTGTGTGTGTCCGTGTGTGAGTGAGTGTATGTGTTTACCTAATCCCTCCGCTAAGGGCATGGTGCAATATAAGGTCAAATATTCAAGGATGTAATGTTGGTATTTCCCTTTTAGACTGGTGTACCTATTATTGTTAAGCGAATAGTGATGACAATATATACTCATGGGTGAGGGGAGAAAAGATGGATTCGTGTTGGCTAAAGGGTATTGCCTTGAAATGAAGTGCAAAGAGTTTCTTCAAGAATTCGAACTGTGGTTGCCGTGTCCGTTTCCTGAGGCAATATCCATTACACAACCAGCATCTCTCTCTTTCTCTCTCTCTCTCTCTCTCTCTCTCTCTCTCTCTCTCTCTCTCTCTCTCTCAGTATACATATATATACATACATATATAGAGATAGAGAGATGTATATATAGATACATTTTTTCAATATCGCTAAGCGAGTGATTGAAGATACAAGAGGGATTTCTACGTCATTTTCAGGATTGCAGATGGCTGATATTGCCCACACGTAACAGGCAATTATTTTCTACAGTGGCAGCGGGGAAAGATCTAAAGATCTGCTAAATCTAAGAAACTCCATTTTTATTGAACTGCCTCTTCTATTTACCACTGGGTGAGCAGTTTACTTCAGGAATGAACGCCCGCAAGAAGAATTTATATTGTTATAATCTTCCTGTTGGCAGCTTCCGTTGTACAATGGCAGTCGCTGATTGTAAAAGAAAGGAGATATGTGCACGTACACACTCACAAACACACACACACACAACATACACACTCACACACACACACACATACACACACACACACACACACACATATATATATATATATATATATATATATATGTGTGTGTGTGTGTGTGTGTGTGCGTTAGTGTGTATGTTCTTGTGTATGTGTGTGCGTGGGCGATGTTTGTGAGTGCCCACGCGTATCGGTGTATATAAAGAGAAAAGGAAAATAAAGACAAATCCTTGGATCTTGAAAGAGACCCGTAAAAGCTTTATAACATGAGAGTAACGGTGATAGAAATTACAGTTTTTTCATTAGGAAAAAAGACTAGAAAACCTGGAGATCTGAGCAAGGTTCGATATTATCCTGACTACTGAACTGGTAAGATCAGAAAGAATAATTACAAGAGCCCTGGTGACTTGAGGAGATATACTGTCACTTGTATTTCAGTGAACAATCACCTGTAGAAACTGAGAAAATCTCGCTAGATGATCTCCTGAAAATGTACCAAGAGATTAAAATGTCTTCATGCTACTAATTGTTATATGCACAAAACAGAATTCGTACTGGAAAATAAGAAGCCAGAAATTCTTTATGAGTTTGAGTTAGAGACGGATCCCCTAATCTTGGAAAGAAGATCAATTAACAAGAAGAGAAGAACATATCATCAAGAGGATTCTGCCGTTTCAGTAGACCACGGATCGAAAATGAAAGACAAAAGATAAATGAATACTTGAACGTGAGCAGAGAACTAAAAAAAATGCGGAACATTTAGAAGACGATGAAACCAATGGTAACTGTTGTCCTTGAATCGGTCTTTAAAGTATTGGAAAAGTCTTGAAGAACTCGAGATCAGAGGAAGAATGGAAATCACAGTTTTTTTAAGATAAACTCGAGTAATCAAAAGCGTCCATGAAACCGGAGGAGACTTGCTGTCGGTCAAACTCCTGTGAAATTCCAACGATTAAAACTGGTGCGAACAACTCGCAAAGAGTAGTGAATATGGCTACGGAATGGAAATCTAAGAGAGAAACTAAGTCTCTTCTAACAGTACAAAACAAAGCCATAAGGATCAATTATATTAAAACAAACGTTCATAATACACAACAGAATACCAAGTGTAATTTAGGTGATGAAAAAGACGAAACCATAAGTCATATAATAAGAAAATGTAAACTACAACCAAAAAATACGCCGAACACCTACGCACGACATATGGGAACACTGGACTGCTGATTCGACCTCATTAGTTCCCATCAGCAGTGCATACCGTAATCTCCACCACTGGAGATCGAACCAGCGACCACAGTGTCAAAACTCTATAATTGAGGCACCAGTTCTTATCTCCCACAAGTGACGCCAAATCAACTTGTCATGGTCATATTTACCAACCCCTCCGCTCGGGCAGGATATGACACAAGGTCAATTTTTAAGCGGAGTTTAACAGGTTTTAATTCAGAGTTTTCCTTCTCCTAGACTAGTTGCCTCACCCAGGCTGAAGAACCAAGTCTGCCCTACTATTTACCCATAGCTGGAGGGAGAATATTTGGATTCATACCTTTCCCAAGGGTATTAGTGCTATGTGAAATGCAATCAGTCTCGTCCAGGATTTGAACTCGTGTCGCCGTGTCCACATCCTGCGGCGATAACCATTACACCACGTGCACCTCCTTGTCTTGGTAATTGTGTGGCCAAATAAGGTCGAAACAGCTGTCCAGTGTTCCCGTATGTCGTGCGTACGTTTTCGGCGGATTTTCTGGTTGTGGTAATTCAATTCACAATATTAATTCCTCTACTTATAAAATAAAAATATGTACAAATGTATCTCTGTAGTATTTAATTATTCTGAGGTTGTCTTTTTTGGAGAAAGGGAAGATGTAGCCTTTTGTCCATTTCTCTATTGTGTTTTGTTTATGCACAGCATTGCATAATAAAATAAGTATATTATTAAATTTTCTTGTCTTCCATACTTAAGAAAGTATTTTATTGAAGCCTTCAGCTTTTCTGCTTTTAATTTTTTCCAATACTGGGTCAAATTCTTCCTCAATAAACTGTTCTATTTTGATGACTACTTGGGGATAAACAATTTTTTGATAGGTTTCTCAGTGATTTCTGGGGGGTTTCTGTGCAAATTCTTGAAATGTTTTTTTTTCCACTTGTAAAGTCTTACTTCTTAGGTGGTAGCTTTTAATTTTGCTCTTGAGGTGCTCTTCCTACTCGTATGGAGTATAAGCTTAATCCTGACTCGGTGAGGTATTGTGCAAGAAATTTAAATTTGACAATACTACCAAATAGTACATGCGGCAACCAGAATCCGTATTTCAGAATGAGACTCATAGAATGCTCTGGGATTATGAGATAAAAACAGGTCACCAAATCCCGGCCAGAAGACATGGGTCGGTGATAATTAATAAAAAGAAAAGAGAAATCGCTTTATTGTAGATTTGGCAATCCCTGTGGACCACAGAACGAAAATCAAACACAGTGAAAAGAGAGACAAGTACTTTGATCTTGCCATAGAACAGAAAAGTTTTGAAACATCAGGAGAACTATGATGCCAGTTGTAATTGGCACGTTTGAACAATCCCCAAGGGATTGGAAAGCTGGTTGGAAGAGTTGGATATTAGAATAGAAATTAAGACCATCCAAGTTGCAGAATTGTTGAGATCAGCCATTGTATTGAGAAGAGTTCAGAAGACCTGACTGACTGTCAGAATCCAGTAATAGACCATGACCTTAAGCTTGTGGGATAAATAACAATAAGATACAAATAAGAGTAATTCATTAAAAAATGCTAATGTTAATATGGCAAGGCAGGTTCGGTTTAGTGGGTTTTATGGCATATCAGTCTTGCTAGGTTATTTCACACCAAATTCTGTTTATACGAATAAAAATATACATGACTTGTAAGCAAATAGATTGGTTTGGTTTTATGGCATTTCGACCATTGTTGGTCATTTAATACAAAATCGTTTTTATATATATATTATATATATGATTTCTAAACTATTTTGAAGTTAGCATTTTAAACAGGCCTGAACTTATATTTTGCACACAGTTAAGTGATTTCACTTAATTTCAGGCAATTCAGTTTAGCATAAAAATAATATTTTCTTTACAAACTGTCATTGATTTAAATAACTTTTTTTTGTTTACACTCAGTTAAACGATCAAAACTTGGATTTCAAATATTTGTGTTTAGCTTCTCAACAAAGCTAAATGGTTCCAAGTATTGCTATGTATCACTTACGATTCCCTTTAGCATGATTACAGTTTTGTTTTATTTACGCATAGTTAAATACGAAAAATGTTAATTTCAAACAATTTAGTTTGGCGTAATTACGAAGTTTAGTTCTATTTAAACCATAGATAGAATGGCAAGCCATATATAAAAACTAAAGTATCCGTCTTGTGAAGCCTTGAATTTCTTTTCATGAAAATTCACGTGGATCTTTTAATTACCAGAAAGAAATCACCTGCGTATTTTGTCTGATGATTGAGTGATCTACATGGAACTATGATTAATGGACTTCGAGAGTTCATAAGTTATATATTTACATAAGTCGAGGGTGACCCTAAGGCTCTCTTTTCGATAGCTACCACACCAAGGTGTACGGGAGGGCGCTACTATTTTCTCTGGATTAATCCACTTTACCCTCGATCCGTACATTATAATGCTAAGTGTTAAGCAAGGAGGCATCAAGTACAATTTTTGGAATCTTTGATATGACTTGACCTGGTATTGAACCCAGGTCTCCCGGGCGATTGGCGAATACTCTAACCATTATCCCAATGTCATGTATAATGATATAATTGAATTCTACAATTACTTTACAAAATGAATGGGTGACCCATTCATTATGTAACACAGACGCTCTTTCTCACTCTCTCTCTCTCTCTCTCTCACTGACAAATACACACACACACACACACACACACACACATATATATATATATATATATATATATACAGAGAGAGAGAGAGAGAGAGAGAGAGAGAGAATCAAATATTTTCCTTTCACAAATAGCTGTTTCACGCTCATAAGATTATCAGTTGACATCTAAAAAATTGAATTTGCCTTTAATGCTGTGATAATTGCTTCATATACCTGGTCTGAAAAGTATACACTGCTGATTTTTATTGTTTCCTAGTTTTTAAATGATTAACGCTCCTTCTACTACTTGATCCTTCTAATATATATATATATATATATATATATATATATGTGTGTGTGTGTGTGTGTGTGTGTGTGTGTGGTTCTTATGTTTATAAAAGCAGCAACTGACACTTAAAAGAGATGTGTAAAATTTGCTTGATCCAGTCATTGTGAATTGCCAGTGCCGTAACATTAACTGACCAGACCAGTTTTTTGGGGATTGTGGTTTCTAGCCTTCCTTTAATCAGCGTAGACGTTAAGCTCAACAGCATCCATTTGAATTCAAACTATCATCTAAGAATTTATATTATGTGCTTATCGTCGCACCTAAACCAATCTTACAGCGGTATTTTAATAGTTTACAGTGTCTTAACATATACACAGACTGTTGTCGTATTTCGACTTTACCGCCACTTCCTATTCGTTTAAAAGTGTTCTCTGTTCATATTACCAAAAAATAAAACTTCATGCCACAAACGATCCTAGCTCACCACTATGTCAGATTCTCGTTGACAGTTCACTGTATGATGCTGGTCTTAGCAAAATATTTCACCGGTTTTCAAGGCCTGATATTGAGAATAAGAATAAACAGTGTGTTGGCTGTTTTCCGGTTAAATAATCGCTATATTTTATCTATTGAATAAGAGATGGAATCAGCCTGAGAAACACATTAATTGACATATAATATATGCAACTTAATGCAGACAGGATAAATACTAAAATTTAACTGTAGTAACGTATCCAGCAGCTAACCATAAGAAAAATAACAAGCAATAAAAAAGGGTTTCATTACATAGCTTTGGAAAATTATACCATTGCTATCAAGGTAAACGCCCATCCACTTGCACTACCACGTTCACATACTTATATGTATAAATACCTCACAATTGCCATTACTCCGAGGCTCACCCTGACCCGGCAAAGTAATATATATTACAGTTTGATTTTTTTTTGTAAAATATATCTGTTTTTAATCCTTTCAATTTGATAGGAATGCTTGTTACCATCTACCTGTGTGGAATTTTTTTTATTGATGCTTACTTGACGTTCTTATTGTTGACTCAGGATTATTAATTATTTTAAACCTTATAACTGTGCAAACAAATTAACATTATTAAAAAGAAATAGTTACTTCAAAAAAACAATTTTTAGTGTGGGCAAATTATTTGTTCAAATAAATCGAGTTTCAGAATTAGATAACCAATATGGATTTGATGGGCCTTTAATCAAATTAAGCAATCAGAATAAATTAAGCAAATAATTGTAGGTTTGACACACATATTTTTTGACACACATTTAGTGTCCAAATACCTATACTAGCAATAGCAGCGAGACTAGCTTATCACAATTTACAATTTGCTTTGCAGCAAAATGTTTAGTAAATCTAATATAGTACAGCACAAAGTCACGAGTGTCGAGGAAAAATTAAAATCGAATGTATAACAGTAATAATGAACTACCAGATGCACTTTTTAATGTTTACTTATTATTAACATCATTGATTGATTAATTAGAAAGTAAAATAATATTTTGAGCTTATTCTATTAACTTTACAGTGCTGCAATTACAAATCTGCAGCAGCTTCAATAGCTATATTTTCCAGAAAAAAATACGCATACAAAAAATGTTTTATTTTCAAATCTTTATTGCCCTGTCGGCTGGGGCTGTAGAATACACCGACTGCACCTCTGCAGGGTGTCCTGGATATGACACTATACACTCTGATGGTGAAGTTCCAGTGATGCAGGAGCTTTGGGGAATGCTGAGTACCTCTTCATTGCCATTGCTCCAAGGCCAGGTCCACTCTGGCAAGGAATGGTAGCACCTAATAGGGCCATATCTGTGGGTTAAATAGAACTAACTGCATACTTATGCTAAACTGAATTCTTTGAATCAGAACTGTTTGACTAAACTGATTAGCTTAAAACAGAAATGTTTTTGACAATTAAACTGTACTTACATTTAAACTGCGTGATTATGCTAAACTGGATTGTTTGAAATAGAACTGTTTTTGACTTTGAAACTCTACTTACACTAAACTGAATTATTATATATAGAACTCTTTTGAGATTTAACTTTGTGTAAACAAAATTAGCTGAATTAGAATTGTTTCAATAAACTGAATAGTTTGAAAAATAAATGTTTTTGACAATTAAACTCTGTACTCATGCTAACCTGAATTGTTTGAAATAGAACTTACTATTTGCATAAAAATGGATTTGGCGTTAAATAACCTACAAAGGTTGATATGCCATAAAACTCAAACAACCAAAAACCAACTAATCTTTAAATCAGCATAAAAGTCTCACTATCGCGCTATCTACGTAATTTGTGTAAATTCCATTACGTACAGTGGGATGTATATTTTCTTTATCTGAGGTGTGGTGATAAAAATCGACGCTAAACACTTAATTGCTCTAAATTTTCTCAAAATCACTGAATACGTCTTCCATAACTTTCTCTGAACAAAATCAGATATTTTACAGCGACACGTTTCCATAATATAAATCTGACTGAAGAATATTAAAAACTATGCGAACACGATGTCCATATAACAGGAAACTTATGGACAAAATTCACCAGTGAATGGAAAATACATATGAGCACTTGAAATAGAATATGAAATTCGGCTTAATTAATTAAAACTCTAGGGATATGAATGTTGTTGGTCACACGGTACTATGCAATAGACACACATATTATGGTGGTACTTCGGAAGGAATATGAATATAGTTGCCAAACGATAATTCAGCAAGAATTCGAAGATATTTTCCAAACGATACTTTGATAGAAATTCACAGATAGTCGCAACATCGTAGTACGACTGGTTTACCAACGTAGTTGTCACGTC
Organism: Sepioteuthis lessoniana; assembly: GCA_963585895.1. Taxonomy (NCBI): domain Eukaryota; kingdom Metazoa; phylum Mollusca; class Cephalopoda; order Myopsida; family Loliginidae; genus Sepioteuthis; species Sepioteuthis lessoniana. The sequence goes on from OY757904.1 coordinate 142,877,263, forward strand.
GCCCCTTGCTTGATATTGGAATATATTTGCCATACGGTATTTAACAAGAAGTTCAAAGATTGTTGCCATATGGTAGTTAGTTAGGGATACAGATTTAATTGCCACATGGTAGTCGATTGGAATTTGAATATAGTTTCCTCATGGTACTTCGTTAAATATGTGAAGATAGTTGCCACATGGTACTTCACAATGAAAACGAATATATTAGGATACTTCGCTAAGAATTCGAATATAGTTGCCAAACTATACCTCTCTAGGAATTTGAAGATAGATACACGCTGTATGGCATAGGAATTTCGATTATATTGTTACCTGGTAATGAAGGAGTTAAAATTTACTTTTATCAAGAACTTATTTTTAATTTGAAAATCTTTTATAAATTGATTTATAACACCAAAATTCTATGCATTACATGGGGAATTTAGAGTAACGAAATATCTTCTTTTCTTTTTTGACCACTTGAAAACAACTGTCTTCTCGCTTAGTGGATTAACTGATAGTATCAGATGTTTTAATTTAGTCCTACTTTATCTTCTTTCTGTCAATTCATATATCTATTTATTTTTCCCATGATTCATTAAACAAAGAGAAATAAATGCTGGGTATAATCAGATAGATGAAATCCTAGTCACGTTATCTACGAGATCTCGAGAGAATTTGTTAAAAAATGAACGAACATAAGCGTCATTTTTGGGTATAATCAAACATTTCATCTGCATTTATATTTCAAGATAAGCAGAGAATCTAATTTATTAACTGTTTTTTGGAGGGTAAGCGGGAGGGGTAACCAGAAATGTGCTGGTAATTGGGAAGTGTTTGATTTTTTTTTTTTTTTTGTTTAAATGTTATTTTTTTTAAGTACATCTGATAATAAACTCATACTTTATGTTTTGATAAATCTATTCCAAAATGAAAAGCAAGATTCCTAATAAATACAAAATGTCCATAAAAATAACAAATCTGGAGAAAAAAGGCATGAATTTTAAAATCTGACGCCAGTATATTTTCTTGATCATAGGTATGTGGGCTGAAACTGCTTCTGGTAGATATTTGTATTTACTGTTTATAAATCCGTTGCTCCTCTGCCGACTGCAGATTTGTTCTAGAAGGTTTAATCCATGTTTTCAGTAAATCAGCTTGACACCAGGGTGGGAGAGGTACAAGTTGAAAATATCTGATTATAAACCACAAAAGAAACAAACAAATAGAACGAAGAAAAGATATCTCCGTCTATTTCAATTATTGAAAGATTTTTGGGTCATAATATGCTTTGTATTGAAAAAAAATCAGAGACCAAGACATATATTAGGGGTGAAAATAATTGGACAGCCTGTATTCTTAAGTACATTTAAGCCAAATGGAAGAAAAGCTATCAATTCAAGTGAGTCTTACTCCTCTTAAAATTAACCTTTTGTCACTACCTGCCCGTTTTAGAAGGGTTGGGTAATATATAATTATAAATATAGTCACGAGTACATACACCCACACACGAAAAAATATTGTACAAACTTTATTCTTTTTCTTATACTTATCCTTATGGCTGGATCTCTGGTCTATTATGCGGGACTTCTTCGGTTGGTCTTGGTCTCCGTGTCCACTTAAGTTCTTATGAATGGACACAAAAACTTAATTCGATTTTGGACGTCTTTATTTATTCGAATTACCACGTCGACCGCTCGGCTGGAGCATAATTATTTTAGGTGTTCGTTCTTTTCGGCATCTGGACTACTTTGTCCTTGACTCTTCCCAACTGACCAGTCCTCACGACTGAACCAACCTATTAGAAAACTGCTAAAAAGCTCATCCAGTGGTCAAAACTTGTCGATTACATCACTGGTTATTTTCCATGAATCTTATTCTCATGAATTACCAGTTAAATTTTGATTTCATATATTTTGAATTCTACACTTACTTTACAAAATGAATGGGTGACCCATTCATTATGTAATGCAGAATATCTCTCTCTCTCTCTCTCTCTCTCTCACACACACACACACACACACACACACACACACACACACACACACACACACACACACACACAGACACATGGACATATATATATAGAGAGAGAGAGAGACAGATAGAGAGAGAGAAAGAGAGAGAGAATCAAATATTTTCCTTTCACGACTAGTTGTTTCACGCTCATAAGATTATCAATTGACATCTAAAAAGCTTAATTTAGCTTTAATGCTGTGATAATTGCTTCATATACCTGGTCAAAAAAGTATATACTGCTGACTTTCATTTTTTCCTAGTTTTTAGATGATTAACGCTCCTTCTACAACTGGATCTTCTATATCTATATATACATATATATATATATATATATATATATATGTGTGTGTGTGTGTGTGTGTGTGTGTGTGTGTGTGTGTGTGTGTGTAAAAGGTTAGATTTGGTGCATTTAATTAGTTCTACTCCATAACTTGGGATTAATTTTTCACTATTTTTGATTTAAGATCTTGTTATAACTTTTTTTTTCTCCTTCTTTCTTCTTGGAATATCAGTATCATTGATGGAATTTAAAAAAACAAAACAATTTGAGGCAAGTCTTCCCATAATACTGAAAGAAAATAAAGTTATAAAAGCTTATAGAGGTATAAATAAATCTCTAACAGTTATCGTAGCCCTATTTTTTTGAAAATGTCATCAATGCTGTTCCCCGGCGGTAATTTAGTGCATTTACGAAAGTCCTACTCCCCCATCCTAGGACTATTTTTTACAAAATTTTATTATAGTAGACATGTTTACCAGCTTTATCTCCCTGTAACCTTTTCTTTGGCATTCTGTAAGGAATATTCAATATCTATCGGTTCTTGTTTGTCCATTTTACTCACATGTTTTAGCAAATTATTTTTTTTCAGATATATGAAACTTTTTGTTATGATGTTCAGAGCAGGTGAGAAAACAATTTTAGTTTTCATCCTTCTCATCTGGTCAACATTTGCGCACTTTCTTTGATTATTTTTTTATAATGAACTATATATATATTGTAAGTTGACCGACAATAGTCAAGAGCAATTTGTAGGCTTCCTTTCCAATAGCTACTACATCGAGATAGAGTGGAGGGTGCTAATCCTTTCCCTGGTTTTCTCCATTTGCCCTTGATCTGTATCTTATAATGCTGCGTGTTTAGCAAGGAGGCACCAAGTACCATCTTTTGAATCTTTGGTATAACTTGGACTCGGATTAATATATATTCTTTCGACAATTTATTAAGCAATCGAATCCTGCTAAAGTAGTTTTATTTTCCATAATATTGTCACCATTTTTTCTTTTTTTCTTCTTCTTTCTGAGAAATATCAACAACAAGCGTTACAGTCAATACAAAAGTTAATAAAATGAATTGATGTTGCTGAACCTTACTTTTGGCCTCTCAATGTAATTACATAAAGAAGATAGTCGTCATGGTTACTAATACAGGCAGCCATACCGTTTATAAAATCGATGATGGAGACAAGCAAATCCTTTGTTGTGTAAATGAAAACAAAATTGTTGGCAGCGCAGACAGCAAAAAAAGTCGATTCAACAAAAGCGGATTCACAAATATCCACAGACATCATAAATTATTTTGGAATTCGTTTGTATTTCCAAATCAAGTATATTTAACTCGAAGTAATTTCATAGTACAACGTGTACCATTTATGAATCTAATAATACATCTCAGAAAGAAATTATTCCATGGTGATTTTTTTATGACCTTTAATATACTAGACTCAGTTCAATTAAAAACTATTAGTAGACTATTAAACTCAGTCTTTTGATTACGCTAATCTGGAAAAGCACAAGGTGCAATATATATTATTGCTATACAACTGATATTTAGGTATACATTTTAAATCATTTCATCTTGAAATATCATACTTCGTTTTTTTTCTTTTTTCTATTTTTCAAAAATTATTTTGAATAGATTAACACGCGACAGTATTGATATTTACGTCTATGAAAAGAGAAAGTAACAGAACTTTAATATATAGAATTATATTTACTTCTATGAAAATACAAAGTAAAAGAATACATATATATATACAGACAAACACACACACACACGCAGATATATATATGTATATATATATATACACACACACACACACTCAAATATATATATATATATAAAGTAAAGTAGGCGACCATAGTCGAGGGTGACCCGAAGGCTCCCTTTTCGATAGCTTACTACACCAAGGTGTAGGGGAGGGCGCTACTCCTTTCCCTGAATTGCTCCACTTTACCCTTGATCCGTACCTTATAATGCTGAGTGTTAAGCAAGGAGGCATCAAGTACCATTTTTTGAGTCTTTGGTATGACTCGACCTGGGATTGAACCCAGGTCTCCCGGGCGATTGGCGAACACTCTAACCGCTAGGCCAATATATAAGGTTTTCTTATTTGCTATAAAAAATGGAGTTGATATTTTTCTGCACTTCTGAGAATGAGGTAGTGTTTTGCTTTTTTCTTGAACTTTATATTATTTTCTTTACTTAAAAGCTGAATATGTCGACTAGTTCTAATAGAAGACAAGTTTCTAAGTAAAATCATGTGAAATAACTCTATCCTTATCGTTTTTATGCTTTAATAATCTAATTTAATTATAATTCTAATTTCATGTTCTTTATCATTCGTAATTTATGCATTTAATAATCTTAAATGAACGAGGAAGAAGATAAAGAAATTAATGATTCTCTCGTACGCAGGCGTGCGTAAATATTCCTGATTATTACAATCTGAGAAGATTAGTATGAAAATGCCCTTAAAATAATTAGCAAACAAAAAATTAGGGAAACATGCTATACAGAATAAATAAGAAAAATCGGACAGTTTTCTTTCTTTTTTTTTTTTTCATCAAAATTTGGTTGTATATTACATTGGCTTAGAAACAGCATAGTCCAAAACTTCCATGTGCCTATAAACAAAACCTCGGAAATGGATTTTACATTAAAATTGATATATATTCGGAATAATATAATCTGTTTTATGTGACCATTAATGAAAAATTTTAAGAATTCAATATACTAAAGGCGTGGTCTTTGGGAGAATGTTACAAATCATTGCTCTACGAAACGCATTCGGAGTCGCGTTTAATGTAATGGTTATCGAAATAGGAAATGAAATCGGGAAGTCGGGGTCAATTCCTAGACGAAGCTGTTTCCGATTTACATCATGCTGATGCCTTGGTAAGAGGCCTGAATACATCTGTTCTCCAGCCAGAAAATGTTATATAATAGCACAACATGTCTAAAAAGAATAAAACTGAATTCAAATCAATTTTACTCCTATGAGAAATTGACTAAGTGTCTTAGCTGGCATACTGAGAAAATGGTCAGTAGGTGAATACGATAATCGCTTGCTAATCTTTCATCAAGAGTATGTGACATCCAGTGAGAATCGAATTCTCTACAAATTATTTCCAAGCCAAGCTTAATAATCATTACATCACACTAGTCGCCAAACCTCCCCAATACGATAGGCTTATCTCTAATATTTTCAATGGAACTTGTTCTTAGTCATATGATGAAGGCAATCATTTTCAATCACATCAGTTTCAAAAGTGCAGAAAACCTCTAAATAAACCAACATCTGAACCCTACATACAGAATTATATGAATTTTTATTAGATGTTTTTTGTTCCACGTGCTAGAATTAAGACGCCGTGCTTATCAGAGATAAAAAGAAAAAAATAAATAACTCACTCAATCAGCGATCAATTTATTCAGCTCTATCACCTGTTCTTCGTAAATATGTTCAGAAATAAATAGATACCCTTCTTCTTTATCAATATATATATATCAACGGAATAGAAAATATTCTTCAGAATTTTCATTTTATTCAAAGATTTAAAAAAAATTGAGACAAGTTTCTTTAAACATACTTCATATCAGGTCGTCTGAGGTTTTGTTCATCAAAATAAGAATTATCAGCAAGCAAAAAAATTTCCTGATATCTATTAGTAAAATATTGTATTTATAGATTTTTAAAAGCAAAGAATTCTTGTTTTTAATGGATTGATTGATTGAGTGAGTGAGTGATTTAACGGGATGTCAACCTGTGTAGGGTAATTTTATGCTAAGAGGTAAGGGAATAACTTACTTTGTACGTTCATGTTCACATTGCTTTAGTAGTTCTTTATAAACATATTTTTCAGAGTTATATAACATAGAATATTCCTGTATAATACAAACACTTTTTAAAAAGATCTATTTGAGTCATAGATGTGACCTTAGAAAGTACTGTATCTCCTTGTCAAATTGAATCTAGGAGTAAAGGCAATGATTGGGTATTCCACACTCCCCAGATTACCTGAACTGTCGTCTCAATGTCAGATCACTGTCCAGTAACATAAGCAGGACACCATTTTTTAGGAGGAGGGTTCCTCTCTAGGAAATACTGTCAGCCTAGTCCTTCAACAGGACAAGGAAAAACGATTTTAGCTGAAAAGTTGTTCTATCGAGCAGGGTAAGTGTGCTCCGTCGTTTATTGAAAATAAAATAGTAAACATTATACTCGGAGTTGTCTTTAATTGGAATCATTTTGAGATGAGGCTTCTTAATCTGAGAATTGATTTTTTTATTTATTGCGGACTTTTTGTCCTCATCTTGGTAGTTTTTTTTTTTTCTTCTTTCACTTTTGTTGACCAAGTAAACCTCTGGTCGGCTTGGGTAGGATTTGAAACCGCTATCTTCTGACAATGCTCACCTGGAACCGTAGAGACTCAATGTCTCTATCCGCTGCGCCACGGGTCCCGAAGGGCGATCAAGGATGGATTTTTTTGGTTTTATAAATCCTTATCTTGTCTTCCATAGTCTGGTCCGTACCGAATTTTTGTAATTGTCTTTAATTGGAACCATTTTGAGATGAGGCTTCTTAATCTGAGAATTAATTTTTTATTTATTGCGGACTTTTTGTCCTCATCTTGGTATTTTTTTTTTATTCTTTCACTACGTTTCGGCCAAATTTCACCTCTGGCCTTCTTCAGGTGATTTACTGCGACCTCGGATAGGAATGATGAGTCTTGTAACCGTATCCCCGGTAATTACTGCCTTCCATAGTTGTTGTCCATCGCACCACGTTTTTGATCAAGTAAACCTCTGGCTGGCTTGGGTAGGATTTGCGATAGACAACAACGTTGTGCGATAGACAACAACTATGGAAGGCAGTAATTACTGGGGATACGGTTACAAGACTCATCATTCCTCTCCGAGGTCGCGGTAAATCACCTGAAGAAGGCCAGAGGTGAAATTTGGCTGAAACGTAGTGAAAGAAGAAACAACACACACACAAAAAAAAAAAAAAATTAAAAAAGACTACCAAGATGAGGACAAAAAGTCCGTAATAAATAATTTACAAAAAATAATTCTCACATTATACTCGGAGTTTTAGTGTCTATATAGAAAATGTTACTTATTAATTACTGACTTTGCTAAGCATAGAGAGATGATACAAAAGTTCGATCCCAACCAGTATTGTCTTATGTGTTTCACTTGTTAATCTTCGCCCTTAGTTCGGGACACCTAGGTTCAATCACAGGTCGCGTCATACCAAAGACTTTAAAAATGATACTTGATACCTCCATGCTTAACACTCTGCAATAGAAGGTACGTATCAAGGGTAAAGTGGAGCAATCCAGGGAAAGAAGTAACGCCCTCCTCTACACCTCGGCGTAGTAGCTATTGAAAAGGGAGCCTTCTGGTAACCCTCGACTACGGTCGCCAACTTTACTTTACTTACGCTATACGTATATCAGTAAATGTTTTTCTTTATTTAATGTTCTCAGCATCTTATAAAGAATTTATATTTGTAATGCGACACTATTTTGGAGTCTACTTGGTATGCATTCGGAATTATTTTGTGTGTTTTATCACATCAGATGTTTGTCTGCCATTCTAAACGTATTCATTTAGATGAATTCTTTCGTATTGTAACAAAAAACTCAAACCCATAAACGACAGAGATAATCAACATATCGACCACGAGTCTCTCAAAGCTAAAATCGTTGGATCGTTTTTCCGTTTTTAGTTCCGGACAATTTTTGGCAGATAGAAATGACATCGGAATTACATTGAACCGCAACTAATTTGGCTTCGAAATATTTTTTCTTGCGTAGCTCTATTTAACTTTATCAATGGATTTCTTGCTTCGACCCTGCCTTCCATCCCCCCTCTCTCTCTCTCTCTCTCTCTCTCTCTCTCTCTCCATTTCTTTCACTGTATATTCATCTTTCTTTTGGCGAACACTGGTGTTTGATTTTCTTGCTGTCTGCAGGATAAAGACATCTGTAAATAGTGAGATGATTTGGCTGCCTGCTAGCAGTGAAAGATTTTGGAAAGCTCTTAGGTCAGACCCACTAATCTTGGAATCACAAAATCTTTTCTTTTTTATGACAGTTCATCTGACCTTTTTTTTTTTTTCTTTTTTCTTTTTTTTTTTTTTTGTAATCGACGTGAAGGCTTAACGAAAAGAAGATGTTTGAAAAACACACAAAAAATGCTTTGCCGGAACTTTTGAAGCAATCTGGGGAATGTAATAGTAAAATTAAACGTTCCTTGAGCGATTGATACCATGTTATCCGAATTCAGCTGGCCACTTGCTGCAGATTTCATTTATGCAAACGCAAATGCATTTTATTTCCCAGTCATGAAACTGATAATCTGAAATACTGCAGTAAAATTTTTTCATATAGTTTATATAATATCTTGATTTGTTTTATGATTTTTGGAGGAATCTTGTATTTTGTTTATATTTACACATGAAATATTACGAACTTACATCGAGAAAACTTGAGTCGGTTGGGCATTTCTATATTTTCTTCGCTTCTATATAAGTTAAATCGGGTCATTGGCCTAGTGGGTAGAATGTTTGCCAATGGTCGTGAAGACCTGATATCAATTCCAGGTCGCGTCTCACCAAAGATTTGAAAAACCGTACTTGGTACCTCCTTTCTTAACACTCAGCAATATAAGGTACGTATCAAATTAAAGTGAAGCAATCCAGGGAAAGGAGTAGCGCCGTCCCTTACATCTCGGCGTAGTAGCTATCTCGACTTCGGGCACAAACTTTACTTTCTGTATAGGGTCAACACGAAATTATACCAAAATGATTTCTAGAATTGATTTATGGATTAATTGATTGATATCAGCGGCATTTCAACCGGTCGAGGTTTATTGAATTCCAAGAGGTCATGGAATTGCGTATATCGTATGTTAATATTTACAGTTTTGGTTGTTGTATTTTAAGATTTTTTTTTCACACATTCCTATCAAATACGGAGCGTTTTAAAAAATCTATTTAACCCATAGATGAGAACAATAAATGTACTACTACTAACAATAATACGAATTATAAATTGTGAAAATAACACTTACTAAAAAATTATAGCTTCAAGTAAGTATTGTTAATACAAATAACTTAATCTCAGTAATATAGCTGAAGTATTCCTATCAAATAAAAATAATTTTCACTCAGATCTTTTTTTAATTATTGCGTGGATCCTAACGGTTATTGATGGTCACTGTAAGAGTGGACCTGGAAGTAATGACGATGCAGTTGTACTCCACACTTGCCAGATTTTTTAAAATTGAGTCACAACATCAGTGGCTTTTAAGAGTCTTACTGTTAACAGCAGGTGATGCTGTTAGTATACTCTAAGCCCCGTATCACCAAAAAGGCATTTTAAAATTGAATGTATTAGTTCTCTCAGATTTAAACCATTTCAAATTAGTTTGAACGCGTAAGAAATTGTTATTATTATAGAGGATACTATTTGGACTTGATTATTTTATAATATTACCGTATTTCACGCCATATAAGGCGCTCGTTTTTTTTACTAAAAATATCTTTTAAAATCCCCCTGCGTTTTATGTATAGGTTTAAAATTCGCATTAGTCGGCATTCAAATTAAAAGTGTTATAATTGATAATATTCATTATATTAATTTCATCACGTTTAATATTATTAGTTTTTTCTTGATTTGCCCTGCTGAAATTAGTGAGCGTCTTATACATCCGTGCGTCTTATATACCGTCAAATATGGTATATAATATTATATAGTTTGTAAACCCGTAACTCGTTATGTCTTTTTTTCCCATAAGTGATTGTTTTCTACTCTGATGACAGACCTTTAGCTGAAACCAAAAACATTTTTTCATGTTTTGTGAAAAGTGTCAATCTATCCTACCAGGAAAAAAAAATTGCATTGTCGATGAAATCTGAAAAAAATATGTACTGAGCGTTGTCTGTCAACAGAAGTGACGCGAATGTACAGTAAACAAATGTCAACATTTAATACGTATAAGTTAAATTCTCTCGCTTACGTTGGTATTGTTGGTGGATACAAGGTTATGATATCGGACTTGATATAAAGTTGGCCGTGTTTCGATCCTAGCTTGAGGAATCTGTCGTGTCAAACAATGTGATGTTATACAAGAGTCAGACTGTCCGTAGATTATAATTTACTATATATATATATATATATACAAAGAAGAAGAGTTGGAAATGATTAAATATAAGAACATACAAGAGGAATCTTATAAATCTCCAGGAGTGCTCAATGTATGATAATTAATTTATATTTTCCATACCGAACAAATTGATATAATTAGAAAAAAACTCAACAGTCACTGAGCTTTTATAGATTTATTCCTGCTGGTCACTCCATTTGGGAAACCAACCTCTTCAGAAAGCCAGCCCATTTTCTGGCCCATAACGTAATCTTAAATGAAGTCAGTCCACATCATAATTATATTCTTCCATCTCAATCTGCTCTCCTTGAGGATGAGTTGATTAATTTACATTAGTTGTCCTCTTTCCTTTGTTCACTTATGAAATTATTTCTGTTCTTTGGGGAACAATCCTTGGCAACGACAAATATCCGAGTCTTATTACCGAATAGTAAATCTCCCTCTTCTTTGTGCTATTATCATTTTTCACATCATCGGTAGGACCTATATGGTTCTAAAGTTGTCGTGGGTGATTTCTTTTGGTGGGTATTATTATCATTATTATACCTCTGGCAAGTTCTCTTACTGGAGTGTAAGTGACAGCAAGTCCCTTCCTTGTTATTTTTATATTACTCCTTGTAAGTTTTTCACGTTAGTGTTAGCTTGAGTTAAATCTCAACAATGAATGATCTCGGTTTTTCAACCGACTTTCAACTCTTCCTGACCCCATCGCATGTATTTGGAGACTATTCAGAGTGCACTAGTTATAATTTGTATATCTGTCAATTTTATGTTCCATAACTTTTTCAGTTTTCTGACATATCTCTCTTTTCCATTTTTCTTATTTTTACAGTCTGACCCACCGGCCCAGCAAAGTCCACTATTTGGCCGGTTCTCTTTTTTTTTTTTTTTTTTTTGACTAAGAGTGGCTGTCTGGGCGGGATTCAGTGATCCGTTTGTATATTAACATCGCAGAGAACTTTTTGTGTCTAATTTTTGTATGTACTATCGAGCAGTATGATCAAATTTCACTTTCTTGCACAATTCATATTGGGTCACTTTCACTACTAATTTGTTTCTAGTCTCATACACCTCGTGTGCTAGTTTGTGCATTCACTTACTTAATTTTTATTCGTTTCCTTTCTTTCACAACTTAATCTACTGTAGCTATTCCGTTGCTTTAATCTTATAACCCACACTTATTTTTGTGACTTTTCACACCAGCGTTAGCTGATGTTTTTTTCACTGGAGTATGAGTGACATCAAGTCTCCTCTGATCTTTAGGACTTTTCTCAGAATTCTGGCTTCTCTCATTAATGCAGTAGTTTGGATTGTCTCAATTGTTCCTCTAACCTCCAACTCTTTAATACCTCTTTTTAAACGAGGCAATTACAATTGGTATCACTGTTACCATCATATTCCACAGCTTTAATATTTCTCTGGCAAGGTCCAAGTACTTATCTCTCTTTTCGTTTTGATTATACTTGTTATTCCTTTCAGCTTATGGGTTTCCTCTGGAATTTGATTGACAGCAAATCTCCTTATGTCCCCAGGACATTTCTCTGTATTCTGGTCGATCATAACGATGCGGTAGTCTGGATAGTCTCCACTTGTCCGCTTATTTCTGAGTCTTCCAGTCCCTTTTTTCCGATCATTTGAGGATTATTTCGAGTGCATCAATTATAATTGTTATCACTGTCACCCTCATGTTTCATAGTTTTTTGTTCCCAAGCAAAGTCTAAGTACTTATCTCTCCTTTTGCTTTCTTTTGATTTTACTTTGTGTTCTGCCAGGACGACAAAGTCCACTATTCGAGAGGTCCTCTTTTTTTGTTGTCTATAAAGCTGTCTGGTCATTTGGACGTGATTAGTTTTTATCACAAAACCTCACTGAATTTTCTACCTCTCATTCTCCATGATGGATTCAAGGTTTTACATAAACCTCTTATTCGTATTGTCAAATGATTTTTTTCTTTATACTCTTTGCATTTTCTTCATACCGGCGTTAGCTGGTGGTCTTTCCATGAAGATTCAGTTAGAGCAAGTTTCCTTAGGTCTTCAGGACAAGTCTGAGTATTCTAGCCGATTTTAACAATGCTGTGGTTGGGATGTTATCGATTCTTTTCTTGATTTCCATAGTTTTTTTTTTTTCTTTTTAGGGCATTAGGGGCGATTTCAAGCTCACCAACGGCTATTATTATCACGGGGGAGCTCATTTTTCACAGATTTTGTGATTTTATTTTTAGTTATCTAGCTTGATACAAGGAAAGGAAGAGCACCCTTCCCCACACCTCGCTGTAGTAGTTATCGAAAAGGGAACCTTCGGGTCGCCTTCGACTAAGGTCGCCAACTTAACTTATTTTTACTAAGCTTGATACAAGTATTTGGTTGCATGGTCAAATTTTACTCATTTGCGCAATTCCCAGAGCATCACCTTTCCCACCCAGTCTTGTACATTTGCTGTGCTAGTTTGCTGAATTCGCCTATTACGTGTTGAACCGTTTCATCATAGACTTCACATAAGCAACACTTGCTATTCTGTTGCGCATTATCAATTTTTGTTTTAATATAATTTAGGTATGTTACAAATGAAACGTTTTGTATTGGTTTTGCTTTCTGAATGACGCGTTAACTTTTAATTTGTACATTCGTTGATTTTTTCTTCTGCTCACATTACACAAGCAGTTAACGGCGTGAAGAAAGCGAATCTCATTTGTAATGTACAATGAGAGCATTTGGCAAAGATAAAACTCATACTTACTTGATTTAGTCTGGACCAACTTGGGTTCGTCCCTGGTGGATTTTAATACTTAGTTAAGAATCACATTGCACTTGGCCTCTTGCCCGAGTGAATCATTGACAAGCGTTGATAAGCATCGAAAGGCATAGGTTCACATTGCTCTTTGTGTATTGATGACAATGACCCACTTTCACTTGGCCTTCGGACCTGGTGAATGTATGCCTAGCAGCACGTGTCTCTGCTAGAGCGTGACCTCCCTCTCCCTTAATCCCCACTTTGACCGCGTGTGAAAGCTTAGCTGGTGGGGTGTACGGAAAACATCACTTACTTGATTTAGAAGAAACAGGGAACTTTTAGACTGTTCATCCATTGCACTCCAGAGAGGTTTACCCCTGTGAACATCCCAAAGGAAGGCGACACAAAAACGATATTCCTAAGTACGGGGTCTGCATTCGCGTTTGTCCCGATAATTAATCCAAAAATAAACTTTCTTATCAGGATTGATACATATCGCAATTTTTTACGTTCATAATTGAGCCCAAGTCCTCATGTTTTTATAGGGGATTTGGAAGTGGAGTGGATTTTTGTGCAACTAATGCTAGTCTATGCTAATCTTAGCTAACCATACTCACTGATCTACTCATTCTGACTATATTGACAATCATCCGTCCCAATAACAATCACCAAAATTCTGCAGTTATTCTATGCAATTCAACCTACTTTAAAACAATACCTCAGTTTAGGGGATAAAATGGTAGAGATGATAAAACATTCAACAGCGCATAAATGGGGCCTGAAGATCAAAAGGTCAAAAAATAAAATCAAGTTCTGACAAAACAAAATGTTGATATAATAGCGTGTTTTTGAGATCTGACTTTCTTAGTTATGCCTCAGTGTTTTTCTGAGCAACATCACCAGTTTGCCAAAATATCAGTACAGTGGTTTTTCTTCCAATTTTCGATTTCAATAATTTCTTGATTTCCAATTGCTCCTTATATTGCTTGCCCAGTCAGTTGGAACTGTAGAATACACCGACTGGACCACTGCAGAGGGGTAAGACCCAACCCCATCAGTGTCCTGGATATGACACTATACACTCTGATGGTGAGGTTCCAGTGATGCTGGAGTTTTGAGGAATGCGGAGTAACCTTTTATTGCCATTGCTCCCAGGTCCACTATGGTCCGGAATAGTTGTACGATAGGGCCCTACCTATGGTTTAAATAGTACTAACTGCATACTTATGCTTAACTGAACTGTTTGAATTAGAACTGTTTGACTAAACTGAATAGCTTGAAATAGAAATGTTTTTGACAATTAAACTGTACTTACGCTTAAACTGTATGCTTATGCTAAACTGAATTGTTTGAAATGGAACTGTTTTTAACATTGAAACTGTACTTAAACTAAACTGATTTGCTTCATATAGAATTGTTTTTACATTTAACTGTGTAAATAAAACCACTACTTTTACTAAGTTGAGTTAGCTGGATTAGAACTCTGTGAATAAACTGAATAGCTTGACATAGAAATGTTTTTTGACAATTTAAACTGTACTCATGCAAAACTAAATCGTTTGAAATAGTACTGAGTATTTGCTCAAAAAGGGATTTGGCGTTAAATAACCTAGAAAGGTTGATATGCCATAAACCAAAAAAACAACATAACTACCAACTTTGTGTTACTGTTACTGGGTGTTGCAAGTAGTGTTTTTCTTTTAGATGTATTTCTTGAGAGACCGTGTTGATGCATACGCACCATCCTCCTCTTCTCCCTTCATAAAACCAGTGTTTCTCATCTCTCACCTTGTGTAATGTCATTAATTTACTAGTCCTTTGGTTTATTAATCGAAGTTCATCTCTTGTCTATTTTAAGAGTGACCCAACGGAATCTAGGAAGGTGTTTAATCCCTTGATGAGGTATTAATATTGAACAATAAATTGTAATAGACAGAAAAATAAATAAATAGATAAAACCAATATTGAATATAATTTAGACAACGAATAAATTTTCAAATAAGAAAATTAATGTCATATAGGCAGCAGATGAATCTGCACTATAAACTAGACCTCCCTTTCTAGAATGCCCCACAAACAAGAACACTCTTCCTATCAGGATAGCAAGAGAGGATATAAAGGGATTAAGAGATACTTACCGTTTTGCAATCCTGTCAGATATAAAAATAACCGGACATTGACATGATGGTTAGAGTGTTCACCAATGGCCCGTGAGACCTGGGTTCAATCCCACGTCTAGTCATACCAAAGACTCCAAAAATAAAACTTGATGTCTCTTTGCTTAACATTCAGCATTTTAAGGTATGGGTAGAGTGGAGAAATCCAGGTAAAGGAGTAGCGCCCTCCCCAACACCTCGATGTAGTAGCTCTCGAAAGGGAGCCTTCGGGTCACTCTCTACTATGCTCGCTTACTTTATATATATATATATATATATATATATATATATATATATATATATGTGTGTGTGTGTGTGTGTGTGTGTGTGTGTGTGTGTGTGTGTGTGTGTGTGTGTGTTTGTTTGTTTAATATATGCCTTGACTAATATGAAAGTTTAGTGATTTTGTTAATGTTCGAAAGTTATTCAATGTAGACAACAAAAAAATACGCAGAAAAAGTGTCTATTTCTGTCCATTTGACTGAATTAAATCTGCGTCTTGACTTACTTTCATTTCGGTCACTTCATATTTTCTTTCTGAATTGACATTTTGGTCTCATAGATCTCAATTTACTGTGTTTACCCATTCTGTTGCACCACCTTCGTACAAACACCTTCACCAAACTGGAAATAACGCTATAGCTTATCCATATCGAATCACTTTCCTATTATACGGCTAATAACCTTTGTTTTTTTGAAAGTCCAATCGCTCTATGTATCTGTCTGTCTGTATCTCTCTTTCTTGCCTTCAGCGTTTGGATTTGCGACACTCTTAATAGCTACCCATGCCATCACTACTTATACAGTGTGTCAGTGTCACAGGTTTCCAAAACAGGGAAAAGTGTACATAAGTTTTCGCCTGACCGCCATTTGCTTTTTATAGACAGAAATCTCAGTGACTCTTGTGTCTAAGACGCTCTGCCATTTTTACTCTGCATTAATTTGTGCTATCTATTGTTCCTCTGTCAAAATGGCATTTATATATTTTTTCCAAGTTTGTCTTTCGCCGTATCCCTTCATTCGCTCGAACGTGTCGCAAAGATGTTTACGTCGCTTTTGTCATGGCCTTGTTAATTCTGTCCGGTTAGGTTTATTTTCCTATCGTTTGTTGAAACAGAATTTTTTTTCGGAAAGTTGAACGAAGAAGATATATAAACAAAACGCTTAAAGCCCTTTCTTAACATAGTGTTGTGCCGTCTCTAAGTCTGGCGTAATTTTTATACTCTGACTACCCTAAATAAAAAGGCCACTAGACCAAATTTTTTACATTTTGGACAGCTTTATATCAGCTTTGTTTCTTTAAGACCCCCGAAAGAACATTTTTCTAGTTGGAAACTTTTAAGACATTTTATTTCAAACAATTTACAGAGTGTACATTTATTTCTATTAAAATTCATTTGTTACAAAGAGCAGAATTTTGGACAGCACAAAAAGAGGGATGGTTGTTGATTTATGAATTATGACACCAGAATATTGTACACAGAATATATATGGGCATCTCAGTCTACAACATTAGCCAGTATACTACGGTGACTTGTGTTGATTAATAAATAAATAAATAAATTCGAAAGTAAGTTTCCAAGGAGGCCTCTGATAGGAAGCGAAATCTATGAAAAGATGGGCTTCCGGGCACTGAATAGAAATTCTCACTTAAGATGCTTACACTTCCCCTTGACAAACTGTTTTCTTACGGCTACTAGCAAGGTAGCACATGTACTCCCTAAGTCACAGGCTAAGTGGCAGGTAGTGTCTCCAGTTAGTAACCGCCTCTGTTCAATATAGCTCACTGAAAATATCTATCGGACACACGATGAACTTCAATCTTTAACTCGCCGAAACTGTAAACTAATATCTTGGGTTACCGAGTCCTCATATCCCGCTTTAAAATTAGTATGTATGTATTTATTTGAGAAATCGGATGAGATCTCTAAAAATAGTCGTGATATATATTTCCCTTTTTTATGAACATCTTATCTTTCACTTTAATTTTATTTGTACGCTTAAAATATTCAATACAATTTTATGAATCATTAGAATACGTAAAATTTCCATTGTCAACTGCCAAGAAAAAAATGTTTTTGAAGTGTCAGTAGACTGACTGGATGGTTTGGCATGGTCGTATTTTGGAATCTAATTTTTTCATTTAATATATGTACAAAATAAAAGGTGGTGAGCAGAAGGAGGGCATTAGAAATATTATGTATTCTAATGATTCTTGAAATTTTATTGAATATTCTAATCATACAAATAAAATGAAACTGGAAAAAAAAGATGCTCATAAAAAAGGGGGACTATATATCACGGCTATTTTTTCTCTCAACAGCAAAGAAAAAATGTTTCCGGTCGTAAACATAGGACAGTTCCGTCGGAGTGTAATAAAATAAAATTAGTACATTTCGTGTACGTTTTGGTTTTGCAGTTGTTCAGATAAATTTTGTAAGATGACATATTTGCAGTTAAAATAAGTGAGAATTTACCTTTCAATTATATTCAGTTTGGATTATACTAAATTTAAAAAGTGGATGTGTTTACATTTAACATTTTTCGGTTTGTCAGCAGGATACGAAAATATCGATTGATAGGCTTTTATCTGACATGTTAACTGTGAAGGTATTCACTTTTTGATGTAGGAATAAAAATGTTTTAATCACAGAAACAGATATATATTTTTCCGGAAAATTGATTTTTAATGGCCACAAATCAAATAGTTTTTCGAAGTTAAGATAGTTTTGTCAATAAATTATTCCTTTAAAACAACGCACAATTTTCCTTTATGGAAAAATATCTGAAAAATATTGCTTTTTTTTCTAAAATCCCCTTCGTTCATTTTTTGATGCCTCATAGAAAGTAGTTTTTTGTTATATTTTAGGAGTGTCAAAGATAATCATTTGTCCCCAACGTGGGAAGGAAAGACAGGCACTTTTTTAACAATAAATCATCATCATCATCATATCGTGCTGGCAGCACGGATATCCCTGACCCTCTCTCGCCACTCCTCCCTATCGTTCATCGCCCTAGGTAGGTCTTCAGGACAACAACCTGTATCCTCACATAGCTGCTGAATGTACGTTCGTGCTGGTCGTCCTGCTTTTGCGCGGCCGTGTGTGGGGATCCATAAGAGTACATCTCTTATGAGTTCATCTCTGCTTCTCCAGCAATGTCCTGCATGTCTGGTTCGCCTAACTTGGATAGATTTCGTGATAGGGGGCAGGTGGCCGTACAGTTGGTGTCTTGTGGGGTGTTGCTGCCAGGACTTGTTGAGGATTGCACGCAGCATTCTTGTGTAATTGCCATCTAGTTTCTTCTCCAGCCGTTTTGTTAGCGTCCATGTAGTGCATCCATATAGCAGTATCGATGTGACCGCTGCCTGGAAGAAACTGCGTTTCATTTTATCGGTTAGGTCTGATTTCCATATAGTCGATAGCCTATTGATAGCTGTCCATGCTTTCGTTAACCTCGTTTCGATGTCCTTTTCGGTTGATTCGACGCTGCTTCCTAGGTACGTGAATTTGTCTACTAGTTTAAGAGGGGTTCCTTCTAGAGTGGAGATGTCCCCCGTTTGGTTATAGCACATATATTCCGTTTTGTGTGCATTAACATGGAGGCCTATGCTTGCTGCTGCTCGTTCCAGGCTATGCAGAAGTGTTTCGGCTTGGTCAGGTGTATTTGCCAGTATCGCTATGTCATCGGCGTAGTCGGCGTCGGTAATTGTTGTTGCGGGATATCTTCTGCTTCTTTTCTTCGTCAGTTCGAAGCCATTCTCTTTGATTTTGTCAATCGATGTTCTAAGTACGTAGTCTAGACAAATGATAAAGAGATACGGAGCCAGCGTGTCCCCTTGTAGTACTCCTGCTACAATGTCGAAGTATTCTGTGTCTCCATCTGGTGATCGTACTTTTACATTAGTGTTTCTATAGAGAATCGTTATTGCCGCTACGGTTTCTTTAGGTATGCCGTACGCTAGTAGGATTTGTTCCATCTTTCCTCTGTGAATGGAGTCGAAAGCCTTGGTAAAGTCGACAAATATTAATGTCGCTTGTAGGTTCTTTGCCCGTACACCCTCAAGGATTCTGCGGATGGTTAGTATTTGTGAGGTCGTAGATCTATTTCTTCGGAAGCCATTTTGGTTTTTTCTAAGTATGTTGTCGATTTTGGGTTCTATGCGGTTTCGTAGTAGGGCATTGTAGATTTTGGCAGCTATGGATGTAAGTGTTATGCCTCGGTAGTTTTTGGCTAATCCGAGGTCCCCCTTTTTAGGGAAGGGGAGTATGCATCCCTTCGTCCATCTATCTATCGGATTTTGATTGTATACTGCGTTGCAGTGTCGGAGCAGTATGTCGTCGAATTCTCTGGTCTTCCATACTTCCGGGGGAATTTCGTCCAGTCCTGCAGCTTTCCTATTTTTAATTTTTCTGAGAACCGAGTCGAGTTCTCCTTGTGTGAACGGTCCAAGTTTAATGTCTAATTGTTTGCTAATTATTCTGGTGATTGGTTCATGCGTTATTTTTGGTGGGTTTCCAAGTAAGTTTTCGAAGTGCTGTTTCCACAGTTTTATTCTTTCTTGTTGGTTTGCTGCTTTAAGTTTTGCTTTGGCTGTGTTCTTTCTTCTGCTCACTTCGTTTATTGTTTGCCAGGCAATTCTAGATTGTCTATCTTCTACCGAGTCTCTGATCTTATCTATCTGATTTTGAATGTATTCTGTCTGTTCCTTTATATATATGCCTGCTAATTGATATTGTGCCGTTTTTAGTTTTAAGGCATTTGTGTTTGTTGGGGTTTTTCGATAGTTTTTGGAGGCTGTTTTCACTAGTGCACGTTTTTCTCTCACCGCTAAGGTTTCCCATGGGACTCTATATTTAGTTTTAATTTTTGTTGGAATGTATTTTGCTGCTGCCTCAAGGTGTGCATTGACGAAATTTTCGTATTCGTCGTTTGGTGTACTTTTTTCCGTCTTTTCTTGTAGTGTTTCGAATCTGTTTCTCAATTCTAATACGTATTTATCTCTGACATCTTTGTTGTTTAATAGGGCCCAGTCATAGTGTTTGGTGGTCGCTGTTCGTTTGGCGTTTTTTCGTAGGCTTAACCGTATTTTCGCTGTGACTATTCGGTGATCGGTGGACACACCCTCAAAAGAGGAGTATGCCTCGCAATTCAATGCACTATTCTTCCATTTCTTGTTTATAAGGACGTAGTCTATCTGAGCTTTAGTATTGTTTGCGTACGTGTATGTCCATAGTTTGCCCTCTCTTTTTTGGTAGTTTGTATTGAGGCATGCTAATCTATTTTCTATCATGAAATCTGTTAGATGTTGTCCATTTCTATTTGACGTGTTGTGGAGGCTGTATTTGTTGTTTCCGTTTTTCCCGATTTGTGCATTCATGTCTCCGCCAATGACTAACATGTTGTGTTTCGGGATGCTACGCACTAATGAGGATAACTCATCGTAGAAGGTGACTATTTCATTTTCTTCACTAACATTGGTGGGGCTGTAGCATGAGATGATTGTTGCTCTGGGGTTTCCGTTAAATGTAGCTACCATCATTCTAGGTTGTATTTTCTCTATGCTATTAAGCGTTTTTAGTGCTCTAGGTCCTATAAGCAATCCTACCCCTCCCACTGCGGCGTTGACAGAGTTTTTCCATGCGGATACAGTGGCGAGCGACCATCCATTGCTAGTTTCGTGATATTTGATATCTTCTGTGTGTGTGTATCTGTGTTCTTGTATGCATATTATGTCTATTTTATGTTCTTCGGCCGATGCGATTAGCTCTGGGAGTTGTCCTATTCTATTTAAGGTTCTTACGTTAAATGTGGCTATTTGTAGTGTTTGCTTGCATTTTAGTAGTTTTGATTGTTTGAGCTCTGTAGCTGATTTTTCGAACACCGAGGCCAGGGCTCCAACCTCAGCAGGACGCGCCCCTTTTTTACCCGCGCGAAGAGCGATGCGGTTTGTGTAAGTGGTTTGAGTGTGGGTCATGGTTATCTTTCGATGGCTGTTTTATTCTCTTCTATAGAAGCCACTCTTATAGAGGAGCAGCAGTAGTTCCCCGATCGAACTGTCGATCCTGAGCGAAAAGTCGTCAGACTCACGTCCAGGACCCATTTGGGTATTGACTTTGGTCGTCCATTGGTTTATTCAAATACCTTAACGTACATCATGCTGCTTCCCATGTGTACATAATAAAATAAATAAAAATTAAAAAAAAAAAAATAAGAAAATGAAAAAAAAATAAAAATAAAATTAAATTAATAAAAAAAAAAATAATAAATAAATAAAAATAAAAAATAAATAAAAAGGGGGGGGGGAAATTGTTTTAAGTTTTAACTTTAAAGTCCAACATTAAGGTACTTTCTTATGACTTTCACTAATACTGACTTATACTTTTTTGCTGTATTGGGACTTTTCCAAGGGTTTTCCAATTTTTTTTTTTTTTTTTCCATCCTACAGTTGGGGACCTAGCAGGCTTCAGGAATTAGAGCTCTGTGGTAGCATTAGGCGTTCTAGGCTTTTTCTTCTAAACTACTGTTAGGGCTTTCTTTACGAATTTTTAAATTATTCGATAGAAGATATTTAAAAACATTCTGCCTTGTTCGCTGACATGTGGATAGGCTTAATATCAAATTGGCTTTACAGTAGAGTAAGCGTGCCTTTACATTTAAAACGCATAGTTTAAGCATTATTTTACAAACAAAATACAGCATAACATTTTGTAAAATTCAGCATTTTAAATTGGAATTAAAGACATACTGACCAATATTGACATATTTCTTCCACTTGGCTCCTGAGTTCAAATGCTCTTCTTCGTTTGGACTTTTATTTACTACTGATATTTTAGGTAGCTTTGGGGGCGGTCTAGTGGGGTGAAGGGGACAATTCGTTTTCGTTGGTTTTTTTTTTTTTTTCTTTTCTTTTCTTTTTCCCTTTCTGAGGGGGGGGGGGGCTGTAGTAGCATTCTAGGCTTTTTCTTCTAAACTACTGTTAGGGCTTTCTTTACGAATTTTTAAATTATTCGATAGAAGATATTTAAAAACATTCTGCCTTGTTCGCTGACATGTGGATAGGCTTAATATCAAATTGGCTTTACAGTAGAGTAAGCGTGCCTTTACATTTAAAACGCATAGTTTAAGCATTATTTTACAAACAAAATACAGCATAACATTTTGTAAAATTCAGCATTTTAAATTGGAATTAAAGACATACTGACAAAGCTACCTAAAATATCAGTAGTAAATAAAAGTCCAAACGAAGAAGAGCATTTGAACTCAGGAGCCAAATGGAAGAAACAATAAATACTTGGGTTTTATTATGGCTATTACATCATCAACCGAATAAGAAAGAATGGGTGAATTGCTTTCGTTGGTGACGAAGAAAATAATTGTTTTCCTATATAAATCGTCACGCCATCCGGGATTAAGTATTATAAAAATATGCTGTCTCAGCACAAACTACTTTTGAGATGTCGTAAGACTCCGGTGTTCGACTCGAGTTTTTATGCATTTTTCACAGCTTTGCAACTGCGACAATTGATCTTTGTCGACCACGTACGACATATCCGGATGCTGAGGTCATAGATGCTATAGGGGTTGCCATATCTCGCAGACCAATTACTTTTTAAATGATAATTTTGGTCCTCACAATAGTGCCACATATATGCTTCGTGGCAAATAATATCTTTGCATATCAACCTTCGTTAATTATTAATGCAAAATATATCATTGTAGTATTTGACACACAGCTGGTGGTGAAGACAATTTATTCTCTCTTGTCGCTGTCAAGTTAGCAAACCACTCAGTCAGAGGATCCCCAGCTCCGTCAGATATAAATGACGCTTAGATTTTACACCGCCCTGAGTGGTGTAATAATTCTTAGACGAGGCTAGCAGACCCTTATTATTGAATTCGATTCTTATTGTGCGCATCATGTATTTAGTCACATCTAAGAAAATATCATTAAATGATACAATTCGGTTATTTAGAAATTAGTTAGCAATTTTATGACATGTTTAAATGTAAAATAAGCTATTATCAAATAGAAGTTATCGGCATTTCTTTGAATTTTGAAATTTATTTTAGAAATTTTAGACTAGATATATTATACTTCATCTTAACAGAAGAACCAATTAATCATTCAATCTTTGGAAAATCATTAATGATTCAGCAATTTTTTCGATATCGAAGCAAGATACAAACCCCACCAACTTTTACGTTTTGAATTATTTCTATCTTACGAGGGGAGTTCCTGTGATGTTCTGGCTATCGTGCTGGACTCCGAAATTGTACAAATCAAGTTCGAACTCCTGTCGTGCAATTAGGTTCACCTTCGGAATTATACCTCTTTATCCTTCTAGGTGTGGATAATAGAGCAACATTACACTTTTTCAACTAAGATGCCTTTAGAATTGAATAACCCAAGTACGTTGATATGCCGTTAAACAAATAAACGAAATCAAAAGAGTCGATATTATCCCAGAAAATTTTTCACCCTTGGTAATTAAGGAATAAAGATGGAAGTATCAAATATGGATTCCGACGCACATGATTTAATTTAACTTCCATTAAACACAGCTCCTTCTCCATCTCGCTTGCTTCCCTTGCTCGTGCAGGGATTGTCATCATCGTTGGACATGGTCCCAGCCACCCAACCTCAAATTCTGGACGAGGCTGTTTATATTTCGCATTTCATTAATATATTTGGGGAATGTATAAATCCACCTACTCTGTATCCAGCAATGGCTAAATCGGAAGACAGGACAGAATTTTTAAGTATGACCATCAGTCTAGTAAAATACTGGTACTTAGCTTAGAATTGACCTTGTGTCGCATACTGCTGATAGCGGTGGAATTAAATAGATACAACCCTCTTAAGGAGGGCAAACAGCAATAGAAATCACTTGTAACCAACGAAATTTCCTTCAAAAAGAGGATCAGTATAATTTTTTGATTTTGTTTTGGCGATTTAATCTTTATGTGTTTATTTGTTTGTTTGTTTGGTTGTCTTTTTATGAATAGAATTGGTTTCTATCTTTTTTTTATTTTTTTTATTTTTATCCTTTACAAAGAAGCTGTAAGTGCTTGTATGTATATTTTCAGATTCATTCTAATCCTGAATTACCAAATTACTTCTAATTGAAATAGTCGAACGCCTACAACTTCTGAGAAAAAAGTTCTTAATTTTTATGAAGAAATTGATTTATGTCTTGTACTCTCCACATTAAAAGCTATGTAAGTAAATGCATGGCATCGTGAGCAATTTTGGTGACACACATGTTATTTGATAAATTCCAATTGCAGAGGCCCGAAGACGTTTCACGGTCCCAATGTGCAAATGAGACGAAATGCTTTAAACCGAAACCCTCTCTGGTGGTTACCACTCCTACAACATCCCTCGAGAAAGAATTTCCCGCTATCTCGTGAGACATACAGGCAGAAAAATTACTCCCTAATATCAATACAAGGTAATAATAAAATATAGACAAATCAAAACATTTACAATATTTTGGTACAGGATTTGTTTTTTAGCAAGATGTTTTAATATTAAGAATACGATTCTGGGAGATAGATTCTGGCCATTTGCCACTAGAAAAAACTGTTTAATTGAGATTGCTCAATTTCATTAAAAATATAGAAATTCTATTTCCTCTGCAATTTTATATCCTGCAAATTATAGCAGATTTAGATATTCTAAAATACAATGCATGTGTGTCAGTGAGAGAGATGTTGTATTTGCTAGTTTTCATGAAAGGAGACAAAGATTTGATGAATAGATGACCACAAGTTAACATCAGAAAAAAGAAAAGTCAGACACGCAATCACAGAAAAAACTTCAAGCTTATTTTTTTGTATTACAACCTCCATCAACACCGGGCTTAAATCTGAAAGACGTAAAGTGATATTTCTGAATTGATGAAAAAATTACGGAATATTCGCCTACTCTAACGAGGAAGAGTTTCACAAACCCAGAAATTTGTGTTATTCATTGTTTCAATTGTTTCTTGAGAGGTTTTTTTTTAAGTTTTATGCGCACACGGTGTTATCGAATAGGAATAATTTTTTAAATACAACGCTTTTGCCATAGATGGGACCTTAACACGTACTACCACTCCGGAATCAAAGGAGACTCAGTGGCAATGACAACAAATGGGTACCCCGAACTCACCAGATCTTCAGAACCAAATCCTCATCAGCAGATACACACCATACCTAGGCCACCCTTTTGGGGGGATCTGACCCTTGTGCTGAGGATTCAGTGAGCACATCTAAGCCTCACTAATAGAAAAGGAAAAACTGGATTGCAATGTTTGTGATAAAATCTGAACCAGTTAAAAAATACACACTTATTCATATATGCATATTGCATGCATTGATTCTCGTATCAGTGTATGGCGTACATGCCTAGATGTGTGTGAATGTGTATCTTTCATTATTATCAAAAGATTATATGAAAATTATTAAATCGTGAATATGTATATATGCATTAATCTATACACGCACACACACCTACACTCTCGTGTATCGATGATGGAAGCCAGAACTCATTCGACAAAATATAGTACCTTTGATATGTGATCCTATTCATTGAACTCTTTATGTATTAATGTGACCTGAATCGGTGTTGTTTGAGAAGCGATATTCTGCTATCGCTGACTTTGAACTATTATAGTATTCAGTGAAACTGTTTTGTCGTCATGTTATCTCCAAAAGTTATAACCTCTTTCATGTAGAACTTTTCAACAAGAAAGAAATCATGCACATGCAACAAAAAGAAGTAATGTTTTAGAAGTCGAAGAAGACGTCTTAGATTTGTAAAATGTAAACTGGAAATATTAAAGATTTCAGCAGAGCGTAAGGCTATCAGAAGAAGCCTCACATCGTGACGTGAGTTGCAAAGAAAAATAATTAAGAGATTAAAAAATCCTGAAAGATATAAAAAATAAATGTATTACCAAAATTAATATTGATTCATCATTCTTTTGCTTACTTTGAGGAACACACGTTGAAGTTTTAAAAAAGATTGTTCTTTACTGAGAATATATATATATATATATATATATATATATATATATATATATATATATATATATATATATATATACATCTTCCCACTGGCCCAATATGGAACAAGGTCAGACTATTTACTAACAATTTTGGGCTTGAGCTGCTTTCCACCAACTATTAAAATTTTACTGATTATCCATTATCGAGTATTTATGTACCAACCCTTTGGTCACTTGCTGGATGCGATACCGGATCTATTTTTTAGTGATGGTAGTTTGTAATCAGAATTGTTCTCCTACTAGACCGGTTGCAGTACCAAGGAATAAGAGTTCTATCAGACTTCTTGTTTATTCAATAGAGGAAAAGAGAATAATAAGTATGGACAATAACATGAAGTAAAACGCTTCTCCTTTGAGATCTGTGTCCAGTTTGCCAAATTTATTTTATGACGATAACCATTACACCCAGAGCGCTTCTAATACTTAGATTATTGTGCATTCTTGTTTATTGAAAACCATTATTAAAGCCATCGAAGGGTCATCTGTGACACCAGTAAATAAAACACCCGTCAATCTACTCTATTCGAGACGTAAAAAGGGAAAGTACTCAAAATAAGCCGAATAATTCTTTAATCATTTATCACAAATTACAAAATAGTGTGCAGTTCATTTTGAAATTGTTCACTAAAAACTTAGCTCATGTTTAGATGCATGTTTTTTTTAAGCAGAACAAATAAATGTCCTGAAATACGTCTTATATCCAGGACTGCAGTTTGTATTTGATTTTATAAAATTCATGATAAATTCCAACAAAAAAAACTCATTCTAAGCGAACTTTTTAAGAATTTTATCATTTCAGCTTGTTTGAGTTCAATTTGGTTGTCTTTGCACAATTGATATATAACAACGTTTGAAAGGAAAGTACCCACTGGTGCACTTGTTCTTTTATTCCATAACCTCTTTGAGTAAAGATTCTCCAAGAATTACAATGATATCAAAAAAAACACAATTTAGTACACTTTCTTTATGAGCCATCCTGAAAATCACTGAATGCAGTTACATAAAAAGTCATTGGAAAGATCAGTGGGTACATAACCGAAATACGTGTTAGACTGGTTCAGAATAATGCCTACTCTGCCACTTAACGGTATCAAGTAATGTTTGATAATAGGAGGGAAAAATAAAAGTTTGACTACCATGCTGTCATTAGCAATTAAGTATAGTGTAAATAAAATGTTAACAGATCTAAGATTTAACAAAAGAAAGAGGAGATAAATGAAATTATTAAAGAAAAAAAAAAAGAAATGTTGGTTGGCACTTTCCTGACGATGCAAGCTAAAACGATGATTATTCGTTTGACTAATTTAATTGACCGTGAAGTGTACGCTATACTGACTTCCAAAATCAAAGACGGCGTTTTCTTACCAAAAATACATGATAAAATAAAGTTCAATCAAGGTGGTGCAAAATTCTTTAAAGTCACTTTAGACGGGACGCGATTTGGTATCTAACATACATTGGAACTACAATACTAAAATTTAATTAGCTGATATGTAATGTTGACTGGTTGATCGATTTTAATGGCATTGCAAATCTTCTCGGTTTACTTTATACCTTGAGGTTAGGAAATCGCCTTCATATTCACATATTTGTGTCGTTGTTGCTTAAAAGATTTTGCAAATGTTTTATATAATATATTCTTTATGTATTTCCTAAAAAACAACTATACAAGAAATGCAAATATAAATATATAATGGACGCAATTCCATAACCTCTATGCATAAAATAACCCAGCACAGGTTGAAATCAATCATTCAATCAAACAATCAATCAATCTTTGATTACAAAACAATTTAGCCGTTGGCTTCTTGAAACATCTTCTGGTGGTTCTCGAAATTTCGAACCTTTTATTCTGTTTTCATCCTACAATACATTTTATGCCAATATTTCATTCGATTAAAAATTGTTGCTTGAATAAGCCAAACATTATAAATATATTGTAACTTCGAGATTATTATTTCTTTATAAAATGCCAGCAACAAATTGAACATAGGATAAGATTCATATATCACTAAAACATTTGTACATATTTATATTTTTAAGTAGAGGTATTAATATTGTGAATTGAATTACCATGACCAGAAAATCCTCCGAACACCTACGCACGATATACGGGAACACTGTTGTAGAGTTTCGGCATAACAATCTGTGGTCGCTGGTTCGATCTCCAGTGGTGAGGATTAGGGTATACCCTACCGATGAAAAATAATAAGGTCGAAACAGCTGTCCAGTGTTCCCGTATATAATGTGCGTAGCGGTTCAGCGGATTTTCTGGTCATGGTAATTTAATTCCCACTAAATTATTGTTCTATTTTGGAAGAGTAGATTGAGATGTACTTCACTATATCAAGTTATCTTACTAACTGCTCGAATCTGAAGTCTACCTGTAATATGGTAATATTCAGCAGTCATGTCCACATTACTGTATGATTGACAAGTCGAGTGGAGCAGTAGAATACATTGCCCAGTCGGCAGGGGCTGTATCATACACCGACTGCACCTCTGCAGAGGGGTAAGAACCCCCCCCCAACGGGTGTCCTGGATATGACACTAAACAATCTGATGGTGAGGTTCCAGCAATGCTGGAGCTTTAGGGAATGCGGAGTACCCCTTCATTACCATCGCTCCCAGGTCCACTCTGGTCCGGAGTGGTAGCACATGATAAGGGTCCTATCTATGGGTTAAATAGAACTAACAGCATACTTATGCTAAAATGAATTGTTTGCGTAAACTGAATAGCTTGAAATAGAAATGTTTTTGACAATTGATTCCTACAGGCGAGTTACAATACAGGAATAGTTAACACTTGTACCCGGTCATGGCGAACGGAATAAGAACAGGCGACCCCCCGTGGATTCAATAAAGGACGTAGTTCGAAGTTCCAGGAAAGTTCCCGAGTTCGGCAAACACCTGAAGAAGGCCGGAGGACATATCGGCCGAAACGTTGTGGAAATAACAATAAAGATGAAGACAATAGTCCAAAAACCCTTAATGATAAAAATCAACAAGCATCGTCTCAGAAATTTAGAGGGGGTGTCCTTGTGGCGTAATGGTTAAAGCGATGGACTGCGGAATCGTAGTAAGCGAGTTCGTATTCCAGTCGCGCTATTACGTTCACTTTCGGGCAAATACCCTTGGGAAAGGTATAGACCCCCTTATCTTCCGAGCTATGGGTTAAATAGTACCACTACTCTTCTTTGGCATTAAATAACCTACAAAGGTTGATATGCGATTAAACAAAGAAACCAAACCATCAGAAATTTAGACAAGTAGCAATATGCAATTTATCATAATTATTCTACGACTTACGAGTAATTAAAACTATTTCCAAGAGGCCGTCTTTCACTGAAATCTGTGTGACCATGAGTATTCCGTGTATTCTAAACGACCTTAACAGTAATCTGGTCTGTATGGTTTGATTCGCCTCTAATTTCGAATTTTATGAGCCTTTTTGCCATGTCCCTCAATATTCCTCAAGTGCACTAAATTATATTGGTATCACACTCAACTTTATGTTACACAGCTTTTTTTGCTCTCCGGCAAGATCCAAGTATTTTTCTATTTTTAGGCTTTTTTTTTTTTTTTCCTTTTTGCTCTTCTTTTATGTGGAATAGAAACATCTCCTTGATGAGATATTTTTGTGTTTTTTTATTTCTATTTATTTATTTTTTTTTTTTTTTGGTGTGGATTAACGCTTAGTATGGTCTTCTGGTCTGGATTGAGAGATCTTTTTTCATGATGAAGTTCTAAAGAATTTTTCATTGGTCCCATTTTTTAGAACGAAATACAATACAATTTTCGAAAAAGCAAACGAAAAAACGTGGAATTAATTTGCCTGAAACTGAGTTTATATCTGATTCATCACTTTTTTAATTTACTGAAACGAAAAATAAAAGAATAAAAGTCATCAAACAATTCTGATGTAAAAAAATATCTAGTGTTGCAAAGGAAACAAAACCATTTCAAGTGTCTTACTGTCTGTGATAATGAAACAACAAACATCAATTGAAAATAACGAATATCGCCATAAAAAATTTCTTGGTATGTAGTTATTTATAGGAGATACTCTGTGCGTGCGTGTGTGTGTGTGTGTGTGTGTGTGAATATTCAAGTAAATCCCCTTCGGTTTAGTTTACATTACATGATTAGTTTTGCGATTTACGTTGCAATTCGCATGTGCATGCGCATGCGCAAATAAAATAGGTGCAGTTCTCACCACCAGTGTCCTAAGACCAAGTGTAACCTTTTGTTCTCGTCTCCTGTACAAAGCAAAGAACTTGACAAAGGTAGATGAACAGATCCAATTTACCAACCCCTCCGCTCGGGTATGATATGACACAAGGTCAAATTTTTAAGCGGAGTTTAACAGGTTTCAATTCAGAATTTTCCTTCTCCTAGAGTAGTTGCCTCACCAAGGCTAAAGAACCCAGTCTGTCCTACTATTTACCCATAGATAGAGGGAGAATAATTGGATCAAACCATTCCCAAGGGTATTAGTGCTATGTGAAATGCAATCAGCCTCGTCCAGGATTTGAACTCGTGTCGCCGTGTCCATTTCCTACGGCGATAACCATTGCACCACATTCGCTTTTATCTCAACCAACTGGTAGGATGTGCGTAAAGATTGTGAGCCTCTTTTTGTGCGTACTTGTGTGCGTATGTGTGTAAGCCCAGGTATTTGCATGTTCATCTTTATATAAGGTTGTGTGTTCTCTTCTAAACCAATAACAAGGCTGCTGAAAATGAACTGATACAGCACTTTAATCCCAGCCCATTGGTTGACTGTATCTGGTGGATTTTATTTGTGTGTGCCTGAGTGTGCGATTGTGCGTTCACATTTTTGAGATTGTTTTGTTCTGTTCGAAGCCAAGAACGTAGCTGAGGGGTGATCTAATACTACGCTTTAATCCCCACCCACTAGTCAGATATGAGTGGTGGATTAGGTGTATTTGTAGATTGGTTTCTTTTTTTAATGGCATATCAACCTTTGTAGGTTATTTAATGCCAAAGCCATTCTCCTAGAAGAACAGTAGTGGTACTACTTAACCCATAGCTGGGAGGATAAAGGGGGTTCATACCTTTCCCCAGGGTATTTGCCCGAAAGTGAACGTAATAGCGCGACTGGAGTACGAACTCACTTACTACGATTCCGCAGAACATCGCTTTAGCCATTACACCACGAGGACAACCCCCAGGTGCATTTGTGTGTGCATGTATGTTTTCGTGGGTGTACTCGTGCCTGCTTTTTTTAAAAACAAAACTTCACGCATAAGCTACGAAAGAAACCAATCAACCTGCTTGAAGAAACAGGGAGAAAATATACTTTGTTCAACATCGACCTCACCCATCCTTCCTTTTAAAGCACATGAAAAATGATTTAAGATGGTCTTTTTTCAGGAAGCAACATACAGACACTTTCTAACTACCGCATCTGGCTTAAGTTTCCCTGCCTTATTCTATTCAAGTGGAGACAATTTTCTTTCTACGGCGCGTGCCTTGCCCATTTAGAGTTTTCCTAAGAATGCAGGCCTGCTAAAAAAATAAAATAAGCTAAAATGAAAGTTTAAAAAAATCAAAGCAAAGCAACAAAAAACAGAAGTCTGCTGAGAGCTAAATGCTGAATGTTTCACGGAAAGAATTAAATGTGTTAAAGACTGGTATAAAAATATTAGAAGACAATGATAAATGTAAGTGTATACGATGCAGAAGAAGGAAGGAGTGGTTTCTGTTCTAAAAGTGGGAAAATAAAAAGTGAACGCACGCGTAAAGTAAGTTATCAACGTCCTCCGAGAAAGAAAGGAAAGAAAGAAAGAAAGAAAGCGATATAAGTACGAAACACTTTCACGATAGGATTCAAAAGGAAAAAGAAGTGTGTTTAGTAAAAAAAAAATTAGATAAATCAGTGTTATCAAATATTAAAGAAATAAGGAGAGATTAATTTAAAAGGAACTGAGAATATTACCAGCAGGCAATAAGGACTTTTAAAAAGAAAATCCTGTAGAAAAGGTTTTTAAACAGTTTCAAAGGAAGATTTCAATTTGAATGAAAGTAGAGAAATAGCAAAGTTATTATGGAAATTTGTTCAAATGTGAAGTAATCTTTAATATCAGTATGGACGAAAAGTTGCTAAGGGACGAAATTAAAGAGATGGAAGAAAATAGAAGAGAGGAAGGGGATAAAAAGCAATCAGTTAAAGTAATGGACGGAAGATAAAAAGATTTAAGAGATGAAAAATAAGGATTCAAATATTTAAAATTAATTAGATACAGAAAGCATAGATTTTTTTTAAAGACGAAATATGGAAGAAAAGAAATGAAGAAAGACGTAACTGATAAAAACCAGGTGATAATATGAATACAAAGAAAGGAGATTAAAATAATTTAAGCACAAAATACTGCTGAAACCAATATCGATAGGTGAAAAACTATAAACAAAAGAGAAATCGTAATGATAAATCACAAATGAAATTATTACACTCGAACACATTTTTTTCTATTTACATAGAACTGTAACAGGTGTTTTCCCTCTTTGTCAAATTTTACCTAGAAGTAATGGCAATGAAGGATTACTCCACTTTCCCTTTAGTTCAGAAAGTGCTACCTCATCACTTTGTTCATTTCTTACCATACAAATGACACAAGTTTTTGGTTTATTTCTTAGTTTGTTTAAACAAAGTTAAAGTAAATTTGTGGGTTATTAAATGCCAAAGCCAGCCTAATAGAAGGACAATAGTGGTAGTTTTTAACCAATTGCTGGAGAGATAACGGAATTTATACATTTCACAAGAATATTAGTCCAAATATCGAACGTAATAGCGTGATTAGATTTTAAATATGCTTAGTATGATATTGCAGACCTGTACATTCGCCACTTCACCACAAAGACTCTCCTTACAGATTTTTGTGGAGATATTAAACATCTAGTGGAGATAGAGTCAGGGTGAAAAAATTCTAATTTGCCTTCAATAAAGAGATATGGTAAAAAAAGGCAACAGTTCATTCATATTAGGTACATATGAAATTATGCAGCACTTACAATATGATGACAATTTTTAAAATCTTTCCGAGCCCAATTGGCTGGGACTGTAGAATACACTGGCTGCATCTCTGACAAGTGTTTAGACTCTCCCAACAAGTGTATTAAGGCCCAGTCGACTTTGACTGGAGAATACACCGACTGCATCTCTGTAGATTAATAAGACTCCTCCAACGAGTATCCTGGGTAAAAGAACTAAAAAGTCTGATGGTGAGGCTCTGGCAATGCTAGAGATTTGGATAATGCGAGGTACCGGGTCATTAACATCGTTCCCAGGTCCACTCTAGCCCGGAATAGTTGCACCTGATAGTGTCCTATCTATGAATCAAATAGAACTGTATGACATTTGAACTTGGTGCAAACAAATAAATTGAATTGTTTGAAAAAAGAATTGTTTGACCATTTGACCGTGTGAAAACAAATGACTGATATTTAATTGAATTGTTAGTAATACATAGTAATACTTAGAACCAAAAAATTGGCTGGACCAATGAGAGTAAAGGTCACCAGTCAACATCTGGAAACCGTATGAAAAATATGTGTACTAATGAGAAGAGTAATTTATTGATGATTGATTTTAGCGCTATGTATGCGAATCAATGAGCAATACTGAGTAGAATTATGAATTGAAACTCTTAACTGTGTCCCAATTGAATTATTGGTATTATACTTTACTACTTGGAATCGTACGACTGTGCGTAAATGAATGAATAATGTTGAATTGAAAATTAGTGTTAATAGAAATACTTGCAACCACTTCACAGTGGGCAAACAACTGATTAATATCGGCCATAATTATTTACGTTAGATACCAATACTTTAAACAATTTAACTGTGCTCAAAAAAATGAACTCCGGCTTGTATAAAAATGCTATCACCAAAATGTATAAACAAATCATGTATATTCAATTTATACGTATAAACAGGACTTCACATTAAATAACTTACAATGGTTGATGAGCCATAAAACCATACCAACCAGCCAAGCAACAGCTTTTAGAACTTTCACAGCTTCCTAATCAAAATAAAACACTCATTTGGAAGACAACATGTCCAAAAATTGTATGAATGGCATTTGATGTACACACTTTCATCAAACAACAGATACATAAAAAAAACAATGTTCCTACTTATGATATATTGGTTTACAAGAGGAACGTGATAAAAGAACCCTGTTAATGCTAAACGTGATAAAATAAATCAAAAACAAACTTGTTGTTTTTTACCTCTTTACTTTTGTGTTTATTTCGACATTTCTAAAAAAGAATGAGCCACCCTGTGAAAGGAATATGTGATATTTTTATTCTGTATTAGGCTTCGTCAATTGTACTTTCTCTTTTTTTCTTACATCCGTATTAATCTATAACTACAATCTATGGTCTGCGTATATCGCCTATTTTCCTGTTTGTCGTAGCTCATAAATTATCTCAGCGCCTCATAATTACAAATCGAGAACTGAGTTCTCTTCAGCGCTATTAGGAAATAACTCTAAAATAAAAGGACAAAGGAAAATAAGCAGGAAAGAAAGAAATTTGATGTTTTGAGGTTGATATGTTACGACTAACCTTACATTCGTTGCAACAACAAAAAATTGGCTGAACCAATGAGAGTAAAGCTCACCAGTCGACATCTGCAAACCATATGAAAAATATGTTTACTAATGAGAAGAGTAATTTATTGGTGATTGATTTTAACGCCATGTCTACCAATATGGAATTATATCTTACCCCAAGAAGTTCGATTAGCTTAGTTTGGTTCTTTTACAAATCAATCATTGCTGCTTTTTTAATGGCGAAACCTTTTTTGCCTATATATCAAATTTATGATTTGGAAACATATTTTGTAGATACTCACAGTTAAATAATTTCAAATAAATCAATTTAGCATGAGTAAATAAAGTTAAATGGTTCCAGTTATTGCTATGTATGAGAAAAATTTTATTAAACATCAGTTATTTTTTAATCATCGATAAATGATTGAACATTTCTATCGCAAACAATTTAATTTGGTATTAGTAATTTGTTTGCACTCAGTTTAAATCTTAAACAATTCTTTTTGACCCATTGATATGACCCTATCAGGTCCAACAACTGCAGGCCATAGTGAACCTTGGAGCAATGGCAGTGAAGGGGTACTCCCCATTCCCCAAAGCTCCAGCATTACCCTATTTTTGTATCATAATCAGGATACTCGTAGTACATTTAAAAAAAAAATTAAGTTGAGGAATTAATATTGTAAATTTAATTACCATGACCAGAAGATCCGCCGAACACCTACGCATGATATACGCGAACACTGGACAGCTGTTTCGACCTTATTAGGTCTCATCAGTAGTGTATACCGTAATCTCCACCACTGGAGATCGAACAAGCGACAACAGATTGCAGTGTCGAAACTGTACAATTGAGCCATCAGTTCATATCGCACACAAGTGACGGTAAATCAAACTCAAAGGATACTCGCTGTATTACAATCCCCAGAGGTTAGAGAATTGCGTAGATTGTATGTTTATGTTAAAATGTTTGTGTAGTCTCTTTCACATATAGTTTGTGTGGATTTGTTTTATATGGTTATATGAAATAAATTCGTTCAATATAATCTAAATGATTGCAAACAAATATTTCACCCATTGTTATGTCCATAACAGTCATTAACTTTTCGGGCCAGAGTGGATCTGGAAGTAATAGCAATCAAGGAGTACTTCACACTCCCAAGAGCTGCAGAACTGACGCCTTACCACGAGATGCAGTTTAGTGTCCCACACAGGACAATTTTTTTTTGGAATATGGCATAACTTTTTTGAGTATATACACTTATCGTATTCTAAGCGCTGTAGACAGTGTGAAGGGAAAGGGGAAGGTGATAATGGTGGACCTATCGTTCAAATGGATCGGGAGTCAATTGTGCTTTACTTGAACTTGAAACCCAAACTGTTTTTTCCATTTTTGAAGCTTTTTAAGAGTGCTCTGAGCGTCGTAAAAATGGAATCTGTGACCTACTTTCCAAACTTTGATGGATTCTTTTACATTTCATTTCCCTAGTGGAAAGCATAAATTCATGTTTTAAAAATCGAGTTCATTGGTCTAGTGGTAGAGTGTTCGCCAATCCCAGGTCGGGTCATACCAAAGACATTAAAAATGGTACTTGATACCTCCTTGCTTGAGACTCAGCATTATAAGGTACATATCAAGGGTATAGTGGAGCAATCTAGGTAAAGGAGTAGCGTCCTCCCCTACACCACGGTGTAGTAGCTATTGAAAAGAGAGCCTTCTGGTCGCCCTGGACTACGGTCGCCAATTTTACTTACTTTTATCGGTCGATAATAGAACCGACTTGAATCTTGAGTTTTGGTAAGGCAGTCAGTGTAGAAGAAAAATACTGAATTGTGATAATAGTTTAAAAAGCTGACCTTGTGTTGAATCCTGTCGGTTCTAGATGAATTGGGTAGATGTATATATAATAATATTTGTTGAATTTGATTAATAAAGATTTAATTTGCTTATAATACCTGTTGTTAGTGTTGTGGTCATTCATTTATGTATTGAGCAGGTTCATCGTTGCTTGATTTAATCAATCTGACATGAACCGATTATTCCAGTGTTATTTCACCATTCAAAAATAACTATGATTGCTGAAAAAATTGCTAAAATATTTAAACTTTGCACTGATTATTATATATGTGTAAACGGAGAAAGACATTCTGAAGAAAAGCATAGATAGATAGATAGATAGATAGCGAAAAACTTATTTCTTAATTAATAAAAAACAGTTTATTAAGCTGTGTATTCCCTCTTCTAGTTACAGGATTTATTTCATCATCATCTTGTCTTGCCATCAGTACCGATGGCGCATTTTGTCCAGTTGGTGGTACACGCTTTGGCCAGCTGTTGTGCGTGCTGCACGGTTCGGTCGGGTGTGTGTCATCACCGGATATACCTCTGGCCTCAGGAGGCTATCCCCCCAGGCTTTAACCCTCCTCGGAGGGGTTAAGTTTATTGCCAGGCACCTGAGACGCCCCGAAAAGGGGAATGCCGGAGGGAGTCCGAAGCATTTTTGGAACTACCGGATGCGTCTGGGTTACGGCCCTGCGACTGAACCCACCTTAAAAACGGCCTTGTGCCATATTTGTACGCTGGGCGTATGGCAAATACAGTAGGGATATCCCTGACCCTCTCTCACCACCCCTCCTTATCGTTCATCGAATCTTGTAGGTCCTCAGGGTTACGCCCCGTATCCTCACAGAACTGAAGTAATTGAAAATGAATAAAAAAGAATAACAATAATTATAATTAGCCTGTTACAACTATCTACGATGATTAATCGTGATAGTATTTTATGAGAACGAACAGATTACCCAATAATAATTGAACTACAAATTGGATGATCAATTGTTTCATTCTCTATGATTTAACTTAAAAACATATCGCTAAGATGTACTCTCTCTGTGAGTTACGGTAACTTGAAAATATGCAGAAATCGAATGTTCATAATATACATGCCATAAAGGGTGATATTAACAAATCTCAGCCGGATGACGTGGATGAGAATAAAGGAAGGAAGGAAGTAGAATAGACATAAGAACAAAAGAAAAAAAATACACTAAACGTCTTCCGAATAAAAGCGATACATTATAGAGGAGCCAAAACACAATGAAATTACCGCGAATAATTCAGAATGTTTTTTATATGGATGATCGGTGGAGAAAAAATAATAATAATAGAAATATGGAACTAAAAGAAACAAAAATGAACGATTTCATATTGAGAAACGAAATAAAAAAACATGAGTCAAAAGAACTTCAAGGGATTATTGATGCAAATGAAACGCGGTTAAATAAGGAGAATAAAAAAAAAGAGACGTTTAAATACGATAAAGACAGCGAGGGGAAAGAGAGAAAACCAAAAACAGAAACAGTGAGTTGGGGGAATTATAGCAAAAAATATGCTTCAAAGAAGCCTCTCTTCGTCACCTACACTAATCCCCTGGTTAAGCGACAGCTGATAATATCGAAGATGTACTGATAACTTTTGGGCTGAGATGTTATTCATCTGAGCAATATATACCGAATGAACCTTGGAATAAGTCGGTTAAGCATTGTATTAAATATTTATACGTCAAAACTTAGACTATTTATTCATTCGTACTTAGGCTCGTGGGTCATGATAATTCACGTTTTAATAGGATTCTTTTTTTTTTTCATCAGATCAGACAAAAATAAAATTAAAGAACAAAGATTGGTTGGTTGGTTGGTTGGTTGGTTGGTTGGTTTATTTTACGGCATATTAACCCTTGAAGGTTATCTAACGCCGAATCATAT
Source organism: Sepioteuthis lessoniana (assembly GCA_963585895.1). Taxonomy (NCBI): domain Eukaryota; kingdom Metazoa; phylum Mollusca; class Cephalopoda; order Myopsida; family Loliginidae; genus Sepioteuthis; species Sepioteuthis lessoniana. The sequence goes on from OY757904.1 coordinate 142,916,011, forward strand.
ATATATATATATATATATATATATATATATATATATACTGCCTTTCCAATTATTAACGATGTGAGTCTTTTCCATTCTCTCCAAAAAATTTTAGAACAAGGAACAGAATTTACAGCGATTTACCTGATTTATTTAAATTATTAGTGTGTCAAATTATTATCAAGGCGTAATAGAAAAAACGTGTAAAAATATCACTTTAATTGCGTCATTCAGAGATTTTTAAGGATACATACAATTTCTAATTTAAAATTAGAATAATTTAAATTAAAAATTAAAATAGAAATAGAAATAAAAAAGTAAACTGAGTTCAAAAAGGATAGTGGATGTTGTTATTATGAGATACGAGATCCTATTTTTTAAAAACATTTAAAAGGCGCTGGTCCATCGAACGTGTCAATTTCTGGATATCGTCTTATGCAATTTCACGTGATACGTTATCAATTCACTGCAGCAAGTTACCATTGCTTCTAAATTTAAGCCTATTCTCATAAACATATCGCTTCTGAATGTTCCAGAAGTTTTCATTTCGGTTCAAGTCTGGAGAATTTGCCAACCAGTTCAACTTCTGAGGTCCACGGAAACCTAATTTCTACAGGTACTCCGTAGTTTTAAGCGCTGAATACGTAGGAACATTATCTTACATAAATACGATGGTTCTTCGGAAAGTTATTCTTTGCTTTTTTTAGCCAAGATTACAGGTACTCCTTGAAGAAGGTTATATAAGCATCTGAGGTTATTTTCGAACCGCCAGGCACTCTCCACTGACGAACCATGATACCTCCAATAATACCAGCCTAAATCACAATACCTCCTCCTCATTATTGGCGTCTCAAGCGCTGATGACGATCTCGTTCATTGACACCCCAACCATGAGAGCTCACAAGTGTTGCATAACTTTCATCTACATTGACTTTCATGTTCCCCTTTACCCATTTCAAACGCATTTGTATGCGTCAATCAAAACTTTGTCATTGGTTTTCAGAAGACAATAGCAAATACTTTTGGACACTGTTGCTACGCCATGGCTACAGAAAAGTACTCCCGTGGCAAGGCTTGGTTTATTTACGGCTTCACGTTTCATTCATGACAGAGAACGTCGGGGAACAACCTTCGGGTGACCCTTATCGGCCCTCTTACTCACCTTTATCGAAGCCGCAACAAATCTTTTCACAGTTTAATTATATCTTCCAATTATTTTGGGTATCTCTAATGTAGATTTTCCTTTGGAAAGTAGAGATGTTATAATATATTTCTCAGAAGAAGTCAAGTAACAAGGGTGACTTACAATTGCACGGTTATAATGACACCCGCTTATAATCTGGAACACTTCAATATCGTGTTAATATTGCAAATGGCCACCCTTTGTTTCCAGTCCGGCTGAACAATACGGTTTCTATGCAGCCAAGACATGTTGCATACATATATATACTCGATACATACCGACGCAATGATAACAGACGCAAGAATAAAGGACGCAGGGAGGAAAACGCAGGAATGAAGGACGCATGAAGACTTCTTTAGAAAAATATTCACCTCTCACTTTAATTCAAGGGTTCGAAAGGGTTGTTGAAGGGTTGCATGTGAGAGGATGCTGGAGACTGAACATAAACTTAATATTTTGACCCCACTGTTATTACCGTCACGTTGTGTCTTTCTTGTTCTCCTGATGTTGGGGTCCACTCCATCGGGGTTTTCCGAGGGCCCCTCGGTCGGGTGTGGCCTTCCCTACCACATCTGGTCTCTAGCTGTCTGGAATTCTGCTGGCAACTGCTTGGGACCCAAACTCAACTGAGTTAAATAATAACTCAACGCCCACACGATCGCCTACTGGATCTTTGAATCGGATGTTTAATCGTCATCAAGCGGAAATAACTGTCATGCAGTTCAAAGGTTACTCTCTTCCGGTGCATGACTATAGTGGCACAATGATACCTTCACCTTGTCCCATATCATAAGCCTTAATCCGCCCACGCGATCTCTTTCGATTACTGGCCGTTGGAATGTGTCACTTCCTTCCGATGTATTACCTTGGAATAGTATTTTTGGGCCGGGTCGAAGGTCAAAATATAACACACATATATCTATTCTTATTATATAGTTAATTTTTTGTTAAATTTGAAGTATATTTTGGACCAAATGAAAAATGTAACCTCGTAAATAATTCGAAACGCAGTATATATATATATATATATATAATTTCTAAAGAGTTTGTCGGTAACAGTTTTTAATTGAGCAACGACTTATTTTTGTTCAAAGTTCCAAGTTTTGCTTACTTTAATAGTTTTAATTTGACACTGTTAAATTGTTTAAAGTATTGCTGACACTAATAGATTTATCTGAACAGTTTAATGGTTTCTTGTATGAATATTTGTCTCTATCTCCCACCAGACAGGAGTTGACATAAGGTCAAATGACCCAAAGGTTGGATTATACTGGGGGTTCGAAGAGGGGAAGGTTAGACTCGAGCCGAGGTTCGAGCCCCACTGGTCTATGCTGGTCCTCAGCTCACTTAGTGCAATGTGAGCTGATGATCCTAGCTGGACATGGACCAAAACATAGGATCAGGCACGGATGTCAGATTATGCCCTAAATAATTTCAAGTTTATATATTTACCAACCCCTCCGCCTGGGCAGGATGTGACACGAGGTCAGTTTTTAGCGGAGTTTAACAGGTTTCAATTCAGAGTTTTCCTTCTCCTAGAAAAGTTGCCTCACCAAGGCAGAACTTAGTCTGCCCTACTATTTACCCATAGCTGTAGGAAGAATAATTGGATGCATACCTTTCCCAAGGGCATAAGTGCAATGTGAAATGCAATCAGTCTCGTCCAGGATTTGAACTCGTGTCGCCGTGTCCTACGACGATAACCATTACACCACGGGAACCTCCAGTTTCAAGTATAGGTATCTTACAAAAATAACATTAATTTGCATACAGTTAAATGATTCCACGTCTTGCGATATTACACTATGAAATGTTTTAAGCATAAATGATTTCAAGTGTAGTATACGATTAATTAGTTCTATTTTAAACATGTGCTGGACCCGAACTGATGACAATGTCGGGTTACTCCACATTCTCTAAAGATCCAGGACAGGTGACTCAGCATCGGATAGTTTAGTGTCATATCTAGGATACACGTTGTAGGGGGTCTTACCCCTTTGCAGAGATACGGTCAGTGTATTCTACAGCCGTAGCCGTCTGGGCTGAAATAACAAAGAAAAATTAACACAATGCACAATCTTAATCAACAATATCAATAATAACGATGTTGAAGATAATACAGTGTGATAAAATTTATATGTACTTTTTCAACTCATCCTCCACGAATTAGATCCAACACAAGATCATTTTTTAAGGATCGTTTAAAAGGATTTAATTTAGAATTTCCCTTCTCCTAAACCTCTTTCTATACCAAGGTTTAAAAAAGCCCAGTCTACACAAGTATTTCCTCATAAGTTTAGAGAGAATAACTGGATGCATACGAGCCTCACTCAGAAAAAAAAGATCTATAGCTGAATATTTTTGTTGTAGCAACACTAACCCCTTTTTTTTTATAAAACTAGAAAAAACTTATTCAGATTCCTGTCTTAATTTCTGTGTTGGTGATTCCCATTCTAAGTTAAGAGGTGTGTGGACAAAAGGAAGCTCGAGTTATAAATACATCCTTTTTGACAGTTGACGTAAATTTTGTGAAAGAACCTTTTAAGTTCCTTCAGTGTGCCTAACTCGCTTGCTTTTACACAAACAGATATTTTGTTTCTTTTATTTATTAATTGATTTTTCTAATCTAAACTGAAAGTGAAACACGGAGGCGTCCTCGTGGTGTAATGGTTAAAGCGATGAACTGCGGAATCGTAGTAAGCGAGTTCGTACTCTAGTCGCACTATTATGTTCACTTTCGGGCAAATACCCTGGGGAAAGGTATCAACCCCCTTATCCTCCCAGCTATGGATTAAATAGTACCACTACTGTACTTTTAGAATGGCTTTGGCATTAAATAACCTACAAAGGTTGATATGCCATTAAACAAAGAAAACACACCAATCAACGTGAAACACGTCGATTTCTGACGACAGAAACAAGAGAAAAGCTAAAACGCGACGAGATCGAATCACTAACCCTAAACAAAAATTTGATGACAGATGAAAATAAGCATTGAATGATCACCAATAAAGGCGACGATTTTGAAAGAAACAATCATGTTCGATTTTACCTGAATGAATTTAATTTGTTTAAAAAATGAATTTCTCTTTATCCTCGAGTATAATGCAATACAATATAATATTTCATATAGAGAGATGGAAGGAAAAATATAAAAAAAAAATTTTTTTTTCAAGAAATGCATATAAGCAAGTTGAATGATATTTTGACTTTTATTTTGTATGCAGCTGTCAGTCTTCAACCTCCAAAGGATGAGTCAACATTCTTCCGGCGTTTATCGATCATGTTTTGACTCCTGGGCATATATCGACATCTTGAATAGTCCCGGAGTTCTTTTTCAACCATGTTGGAGACCCCTGATTTACATTAATTTAAAATTAAATTAATTATGATTATTTTTTTCAAAAAATGCGAATAAGGAAATTCAGATTTTCAAATCAAATCAATAAATACTGGCTGAGAAAGATATATGTGCTTCCGGTTCTATTTTCATAAATGAATGTTAGATTTGGAGAATATATTCAATAACGTGTCTTTCTGTTCTATATAGATTCAGGACATTAGGAAATATTTTTTGAATCAGGATATTAAAGTGCTTCAATTCTAGGTCTAAGCTAACGTTCTTTTTTTTTTTTTAATACGGAACAACTTTCTACTACGATTAATAGTTTACTCCCGGTGGTTTTTCACACCAACCTTAACGGGTGCTTTTTCTATGGGGACTGAGAGGCAGCAAGTTTGCTCAGATCTCCGGACTTTTCTCGGTATTCTGGCCGATTACAACAAACGTAATAGGGATGGCCTTGATTATTTCTTCTGTTCACACAGTCTTTTTTTCCAGTCCATTAAGGATCATTCTACCGACTACAATTGTTATTCCTGTCACTTTCATACCCCACATTTTCCAACTTAATTAGATATATTTTGTAATTTAATATCAAATTGATTTATTAGGGATAAAATGTAAATTAGACTTCTTGACAAAATGTGTATCAAATAAAGAGTTTAAGAAAATCTGGTCAACAAAGCGCAAATTGACTTCGATTCAGCCTATTCAAAGAAGCGTATTAAACACTACGGCTAATAGAGTGATGAGGGGTAATGAAATAACTTATGATTTGACAGTGCTTGTAAATTATCATTAAAGTTTTGCAATTTATTTGATATTAACAAATCATCCAAACGAATACAACTCCAGGAATAATAATAATTACTGTCCGGGCTGACCACAGAATAAAACTGAAAGAATGTGAAAATAAGGATAAGTATTTCGAACTTGCTAGGGTATTGAAAAGCTATGGAACATGCAGGTGACAATATAACACTTGTAAATGGTGCGTTTGGAACAGTAACTAAAGGATTACTAAAGGGACTGCAGGACTTGGAAGTTGGCAGACGAGTGGAGACCATCCAAACTACTACATTACTGAGAACAGCCAGAATACTGAGAATTGAGGAGACTTGCTGTCACTCAAACTCCAGTAAAAGACCATCAGCTTACGCTGATGTGAAAAAATTCTGAGTAATTAATAATAAAAGTATGTATACCTCTTATATATTATATCAGACGGGGATCAGTAGCAAACAAACTGAATAAAGATCTAAATCTCTCTCTGTAAAATGGAAGGTTCGGTAAGATTAATAAATGAAAAAAAAGCGATCTTTATAGTCACTTCCAATACAATAACAAAATTCAATGAATAGTACAATATTCAGAGAAACATCATATGAAATTGTTCAACAATTCATTACGACAATTATTTGAATTAACAGCGTCAATTAATCACTACAAATAATATGGGGTCTTTTGCTTTTATATATATACCGAGAAACAAGTAAATTATAAAATATAGGCTGAAAATCTCCCATCTTTTCTGGCATACATGAAGCAATTTTTGTTTTGATGGACGAACCTTTCATTCCATGTTTAAGCTTCTTATAATATGAATACCCTCAGATGCACATGTCAGCCGAATTTTTTATTTTGTGAATTTATTCAATGTGACATTTCCGTTTCTTTCAATCAACATTTCCGAAACCAGTTAAGATTACCAGCATCTAGTATTTTGAGCAAATAAAAGCAGTATAGTGAACACATACGATTTATATATATATATATATATATATATATATATATATATATATATATATGTGTGTGTGTGTGTGTGCGTGTGTGTGTGTGTGTGTGTGTGTGATTGAGAAAAAAGTTATTTTCTATAAGACAATTCTTAATACTTAGATTTAACTGATTCCCACAAAAAAATAATTAAAATGAGAAAGTAATTCCCAATTTACGCAAACTTCATCTTACTTTTAACGTAGAGATCCAAAAGAACTGTTACAGTCTTTTCCTTTCAATATACACAGAACTTTTGCTTTATCAAAAATCAATTACTCTTGGCAGAGCTTAGAATAGGCTGAAGAACCGTTAATTATTCATATTAAAGATAATTACTATACATCTTAACTGAGTATCTTGAAATCATATAGCAGTGCAAACAAAACGCAACCATTAAAAAGAAATAATCACGTGAAACCATATAATTATTTGTATTAGGCAGGAATACTTGAACCCATAAAACTGAGTGCAAACTAGTCAAATTAGATAGGAACTTTTCATATCATAAAATTGTGTGCAAAAATAAAAATTAATTAAGAAACATCAACACAAAAATGTAAATGTCAATATACAAGGTATACGATGCCCAAACAGAAAATAGACTTAGACAGGTTAACATGCTGTTAAAATCAATGAAAAGAAAAAAAAGGATTAACCTATGAATACATGACAGCTATCATATATATATATAGAGAGAGAGAGACAGAGAGGGAGAGAGAGAGAGAAAGAAAAGAGACATCTCCACACTAACTGGTGGTTCTTTGAAACCAGTGGACAAGTTCACGTAATACGGATACAGCGTCTCATCTCCTAAAAATGATATCAATATGTGACTAGCGAAGGTATGGAATGCAATCGATAGGTTATCGATCATATCGTATTTAAACTTATCCAATAAAATACACATCATTTTTTCCAAGCAGTGGTCGTGTCCATACTACTGTATGGATGCACCATTTGGACGCTGACAAAGCGTATAGAGAAAATGCTACACAGGAATTGCATAAGAATGGTCTTAGCAATATTGAACAAAACTTAGAAGAAACATCACACAAAAAGAAGCTTTACGGCCACCTACCTCCCATCACTAAAACCATCCAAATAAGATAGACAAGACATGAAAGACACTGCCGGAGAAATGAGGACGAACTCATAAGCTATGGACTCCATCACACGAACGTGCAGGTGTTCCCCGACCAATAAGAACTTATCTACAACAGTTCCGTACGGACACAGGGTGTAGTCTAGAAGACATGCCGGAAGCGATGGATGATAGAGACGAATGGCAAGAGTGATAGAAGGACATCCGTGCTAGCAGCACGTCGTGATGATGATGATCATATATATATATATATATATATATATATATATATATAATCATCACGTCGTGCTGCTAGAACGGATTTCCTTCTATCTCTCTTATAATCTGCCTTATAATTCCCGAGCTGGCGTATGTCGACTGTTGAATGAGTGGTATGATACTAAGTCTAACTAAAAGTTGGTCGGGGTTCGAACCCAGCTTGAAGAGTCCTTCGTGTCCAGCCACACTGAAGGGTTGAGATACGACTAAACAGTCTGTCTGCGGATGACAATATATATATATATATATATATATATATATATATCATCATGTCGTGCCGCGAGCACAGACATCCCTGACTCGCTCTCGCCACTTCTCCCTATCGTCCATCGCCTCTAGCAGGTCTTCAGGGCTACATCCTGTATCTTCACATAGCTGCTGAATGCATGTTCGAGCAGGTCGTCTTGTTTTGCCCGGCCATATGTGGGGGTCCATAGGAGTACATCACTTATGAGCTCGTTCCTGCTTCCCCAGCCGCGTCCTGCATGTCTGGTTCGACAAGCTTGGATAGTTTTCGTGATGGGAGGCAGGTGGCCATGTAATTGGTGCCTTATGGGGTGTTGCCAATGGAAATACACTGATATTGACTTTAATGAAGAAATATATGAAAAAAGATTAAAGGATTTACAGGACAGAGTGGCCAATTTTCCTTCAATCATTCATCGAGAACTATCATTAGTCTAAGAACATCTCGACGCTCATCTTAACTTCCGGGTTCTGGTTATTTGTTTGATTTCTCTAATGTGTACGCTTTGACTGACTCCCTCTAGTCTGACACCACTTGCATACCAAAATATTTACTGTAATCTTTTAAATATGACCTGTCGTAAACTCCTTATAAAAGTACAAATGGTTACATATGTTTACTTGAGAGGGTGTCAAAAAATGACCCCTATTTGTACCAGTAAAATTTTCATATTTGTAAACTAGAATATCTTATTAACAAATACATTTTCCAAAAATAATGACACTGCTCTTATATTAAAAAAAGAAGTTGTGATACGTGTGTGATTACATGTATGTATTTACACAATATACTTTTTACTTGAAAGGTCATTATCTTTTCAGCCCAGCGAGGCTGAGGCTGTAGAGTACACCGACTGCATAATTACAGAGGGGCAAGACCACCGCAAAATGTGTCCTGGATATGAAATTAAACAATCTGATAGTGAGGCTCCAGTAATGTTGGGGCTTTTTGGAATGAGGAGTTTACCTTCATGTCATCGCTACTAGCCCCAATCTGGCCCGAAGGGTAATCACTTGATAGGGTTTTATCTGAGGGTCAAATAGAACTCTTTGACGTTTAAAGTGAATGTAAACAAATAACTTATAGTAAACTGAATTGCTTAAAATCGAAATGTTTGATCATTTAACTGGAACCATTTAACTTTATTGATTTATGTTTACAATTCATATATATCTAATATATATGTATTAAGTGAATTTGGCATTAAATAACCTACAACGGTTGATATATGATGAAAACATCAGTATAATTTAGATATACGAGGATCATTAAATATGTTTCCAGACTTTTTCGTATAGGCACTTTTATCGATCGTACACACATGAAAATCTAGTCCCATTCGAAGTAATCTCTTCCAGCTGCAAACACTTGTTGTATCGTTCCAACAACTTCTGGAAGGCCCCATGGAAGTCCTCCTGTGTGAGCGTGTCAATGACCTTCCTCTCAGCTACTTTCAGTTCCTCAATTGTCTCATAACGACCGCCTCTGAGCATAGGGAATAACCAAAAGCTACAGGGAGAAAGGTCTGGACCATAGGGAGGGTGAGGAACATACTGAATTTTCTAGAATCTACAACAATTTTAAATGCCTGTACAAAAATATCTGGAAACTTATTGAAAGCTCCACGTATATTAATTACGTCATGAATAATAACTTTCAGCATTCCTATGTAGAATTGTTGTTTTAACTTTTTACTTCTTTTAAACTTAATGTTCTATGTATCTATATCCTTCAATATACTTATATATCCGTCAGCTTATTTGACGATTTTGCATTGTGAGGCCTTAATCGGCTATAAGAAGGCAAGGATTAAAGCAAGCGTTCGGGGCAATTGGAAGTTATCAAACGGGGAGGATGCGACGCAAGGTTTTTTTTCACCGGATAAGTGGTGATTTGAATTCAGAAGGTCCCTTCCCCTACGTCGGTTGCTCTGACAAAGTTGAAGAATTCAATCATAGCTGATGAAGGTGGAACGGATTCATTTATGTCTTTCTCAAATGCCAAAAAAAAAAAAATGCTATGAAAGCAAGCAGCGTATTCCAGAAACCGAACTCGGCTTACCGTGTCTGTTTCCCAATCCTATAATCCAATTATTCTCCCTCCAGCTATGGGTAAATAGTAGGACAGATTAGGTTCTTCAGCTTTGGTGAGGCAACTAGTCTAGGAGAAGGAAAACTCTGAATTGAAACCTGTTAAACTCCGCTTAAAAATTGACCTTGTGTCATATCCCGCCCGAGCGGAGGGGATGGTAAATATGATATGATAATCCCATCCCCTTTCTGTATAATTTGCCTTAACGAAATTTATTGATAATGGTGTTAGTAAAGAAAATATTGAAATTCAGATATAAGTATTATTCAGAAACTAATGCTACCGGAACTGATATAATAAAATTGTTGTGTGTAAAATATACGCATTCCTAGGAAAATTAATTATATATCAAGTGTCAGAGGTTAGAAATTAATTTAAGTCTTATCTACATAACAGAACTATTGTATATTTGATAAAGATATTTGGTCAAGTTTTCTATAGACATGAAGTGCAAATAATTTTTCTTCAAAGAATATTGTAAATTCTCATCGTATTGAAATGCATCAAACATCTGGAAGAGAATATTTTCATTGGTTTGGCTCGCGTTTGAATGTTTCCCGCGGGTATTTGTCCAAAAGTGAACGTATTAGCACGACTGGAGTACGAACTTGCTTACTACGATTCCGCAATCCAGCATTTTAATCATTACACCACCTGAGCACCTCCCTCATTGGTTAGGAATAAAAGCAAACATCCTAGATCATGATCCTTGCAAAAAAAAAAAAAAAAAAAAAAGATTGATTAATGAGGATTTAATCATAAAAAAAATCAAACAATTTTTAGAGATTTAATTTATTTTATTATAACAGGTTGGCGATCTGAGATTTAATTTTTATTTATTGCGGACTTTTTTTTTTTCTTCATCTTGGTAGTTTTTGTGTTGTTTCTTCTTTCAGTACGTTTCGGCCAAATTTCACCTCTGGCCTTCTTCGGGTGATTTACCGCGACCTCGGACAGGAATGCTGAGTCTTGTAACCGTGTCCCCAGTGATTACTGCCTTCCATAGTTGTTGTCTCTCGCACCACGTTTTTGACCAAGTAAACCTCTAGCCGGCTTCGGTAGGATTTGAAACAGCTATCTTCTGACAATTCTCACCTGGAACCGTAGAGACTCAACAGAGGTGAAATTTGGCCGAAACGTAGGGAAAGAAGAAACAACACAAAAACTACCAAGATGAGGACAAAAAGTCCGCAATAAATAAAAATTAATTCTCAGATTAAGGAGCCTCATCTCAAAATAATTCCAGTTAAAGACAATCACAGGTTGGCGATCATATGGAAATCTGGATTCTGATTAATGAGAATTTATTCCAAACTGTGGCTGTGTCGCTACTACTGTATTAATTTACGAAGGTCTTTACTTCGATTTAGCACAAGGCCAAATGAATGGGGCACCCAATGAGACTCGAACTCACTCGTGTAGGGTTGCTAGTCTAACTTGCTAACCATTACACCACCAGAGGTGTCGCTACTACTGTATGGTTTCACCACTGTGGACTCTAACGAAACGCTTGGAAAAAACGTTTAATAGGAACTACACAAACATGTTGGGTTCTGTTTAAAAAAAAATAAAAACACTTGTAAGGGTATTTACCTCCATCTCATAAACCATGCAAGTAAAACGAGCACGACATGCTGTACACTGCTGACGGAGTAAAGACAAACTCAAAAGTAATTTGAACGCACCGGCAAAACTTAACATTCCTCTGGGTTTTTTTTTCGGACAATGGATGCCATGAGTTATGGCTGATAGAGAAAGATGGTAAGGTAGAGTTAAAGGAACCCGTGCTGTAGACATTCTTTGATGATGAAGATGATTATGATATATACATAGAAAACTAAAAAGAATGTAGCCTTCAGATGGCAAGAATTAAAAGTTACTGCAAAAATATCGTTATTTTATTTGCAATGGTTTTGTAAAGTTGATTATGAATTAGATTCGAAACGTGGATCTTTTTTTTTTCGTCGAGTTTAAAAATTGGAATTGTTACTTTCGGGTACAATACGTATATTTTATATAAAATATATAATTTGTTTAGTTTCCCCTAAAAAACAAATACATTTTTTTATGATAAGAAAAGGTTAGAATTTTAAATCCTATAATTATGTTTTTTTTTATAATAATCGAATAAACCAAGATTTTTTCTAAAAAGTAATAACTGTATGATAATTTTAAGTTGCGAGACAATACGCCTACATAATAGTTGAACGATTGTTGGTCTATCATTATGTTTAATCTTGAATACATGTGTGGGTTTTATTCGACAATGGCTCTTCTTTCCTGTATTTGCTTTTCTTTATTTTTTATTTCAATCGAATTGTCAAAATGTTCTGCGTTTGTCTGTCCTGTCTGTGTTTCTATGTTAATGTTGACGTTTATAAAAAATGGGAAAATCTGCTTAAACTTCTTACATTTTGAGTCTTTATAAATGAACTAACAGTTGAAAGGGACCAATATTAAACATTAAAAGATATAATTTTTACATTCTCTAGAAACGGCTGAATGGTTTGATGTGGAGATACTTAGTTTTCTTTGCAGATTTATTCGACCCAGACGAAGAGTTTAATTTAAATATCGTTTCTAATGCGGAAATTGTTGTATTGTGACCTTCGACCTGGTCGAACGTGCCATTTCAAAGTGATACACCGGAAGGAAGTGACATATCCCAATGGCCAGTAATCGAAAGAAATCGCGTAGGCAGATTTGGCTGACGAAATGGGACAAGGTAAAAGCCCATGATACACTCATAGACTGATGCACCGGAAGAGAGTGACCCCTGAATTGCATGACAGTTATTTCCGCTTGATAACGATCAAACATGCCATTCCAAAGATTGAATGGGCGATTGAGTGGGCGATTGAACTATTATATAATTTGGTGAAGACAAGAAGTCAGGGAGTTGGAGATAAGATGAATTAGAGACAAGATGTGGTAGGGAAAGCCACACGCTGCTGAAGGGGCCCTTGGGAACCCCAGTAAGTTGTGAGACCCGTTGATGACAAGATGTGGTAGAGAAAGTCAGCACTCAGCAGAAAGCTGAGCTTCCGTTTGAGCATCAGGAGAACGAGAACGATACATGGCTATGTCCGGAGGGGCCGGTGAGGTCAATATATTGCAGTCTTTGTTCAGTCTTCTACTCCCTCTCACAGTAAAACCCTGAGTAACCCTTTTCGAACCCTTACAATAAAATGAAAGGTAAATATATTTTCTAAAGAAGTCTTCTTTCGTCTTTTATTATTGCGTCAGAATGTATACGACAAAATGTGATGATGAAAATAATGACGCAAAGCTCCTTTAAATATTAAATACTTTTTTCGGTATCTTCGTGCCAATTTTGAGGATGTGTGCGTTCAGGTAGTTTCCCACAAAAAAGTAATTAACTAAAATGTTCTCCTTAAAACGTTTTTGAGTACTCATCACATGTTTCTCAGTTTGAAAATAGGCTCCACCTGTTTCTCCCAACTTTATCACATGACATATTCCACTTAACATGCTTCTTCAAAGTCCTGGAATCCCTGTCTACTTCAGGGGACTTTCAAAAACATTTACCTTTTCTTCTTTCTTCGCCAGTGATATCAAGGTTATTTTAAGGTCAACACATCACAGTTCACTGCCAGCAGCTTAAGTCCATAACATTAAAAATATTAAACATAAACAAGTGTACCGTATGTCTAAAGCGTTATTTTAACCACTGACCCTTATGAATATTTTAAACTCAGTGGAGGGATATAATAGAGTTGATTTTCAAAAATCTTTAAAAGTTGATTTATAGCCAGATATATAATTGGATGATTTTTCTGGAATATATATCAAAACGTTTCTTCTTTCGTTATAACATCAACCTAAAAGGTTTCCATTGTTTTACCTTATATATATATATATATATATATATATATATATATATATATATATATAGGCACGTATGATTCGTAAATTGTTTGTTGTTCTGTGTAAATTTTAACGTTTATAAAGATTTTAAAATCTGTCTAAGACTCTTTAATTCAGAATCATTATACCCAAATCCACAGTCCAAATGGAATTATATTAAGCATTGAAAAATATAATTGCATACTCTACAGATGGATGAATGGTATTCTGCAGAATTACCAAGTTTTCTATGCAGATTTATTCGACCCAGAGAAACCATAAAACTTAAAAGGTCGATTCTAATGAGGAGGTGTCTAACAATAAATTTTCATCCACGAGAATCAAAATTACTTCCAGACATAACTAATCGTACTGAATTTAAATTTCTAATCGTCAATACAACGAATTAGCGATTTGCCCGACTAAAATAATTTCGCCGATTTAATTAGATATAACTAATTAATTTTCTGGTAGTTTTTCAAGTTGAGTGTGTAAAATAATCACGTTCTATAATTAGTTATTAAGTACAAACAATATTGTCAAAAAACAAAAATATCTAAATTAATAGATATCTAAAATATTACTCCCGTGAATTAAAAAAAAATGAAGTCTCTAAAAATATGTATTTCTTCACTTAACTATAATAATTTCGGAAAGGATTTAAAAATGTTATTGGGAAATCCCGATTTTGTATTGTTAATGTATGTTTTATATTTGAAAAAAATACAATAAAATCGACATTGTTTTTTTAAAAAAATATATGAGAAATGGACTCTTTACGACGTTCCGGCAACTGTATATTATGGATTTCTTTAGATGCCTTTTGTCGTATTTGGTAACCCTCCGGAGAATCTATACTCAACTATTTATTACTGTCTTTAGAATGAGTGGGTAGCTCATTTTTTTTCAAGGACAGCTTGTGTAAACTATATGAAAGCCCATTATAGCACCCTGAAGCAAGTTAAAAATGCTAACCAATTTCATCGTCCGCCTACAATACGTGGGTCGTTTGTAACTAGATTTGCAAATAATCATCTGAATTGAAGAAGCACATGCAGGTACACAGGAAGCTTTTAAGGCAATCAACCCAAACAGTGACACAGAGGTCATGTGACATCCATGTCAGTAACCTATCAAATCGGAAGCAGGTAACACGAGTCATATAAGGAGACATGGATGTCGTGATGATACGTGGGCCATTACAAGGAATTCAGTGTGTGAGGGTGGCAGCTTTCATCTGGGTAAGATGTAGCAATCATTACTATATATTAAGTGAGTCACCGTAGTGTAATGATTGAAGCGATGATATTCGACCTTGAAGTAAGCGAGTTCAAAATCGAGTTGTGTTGTTATTATCACTTTGTGTAGAGTACTCTTGGAAAAGACACGAACACCCTTTACCCTCAACTGATTAGCCAAATACTATCATCGATGTTCTACTGCGAAGATGGTTACGCTATTAAATAACCCATGAATATTGATATGTCATTAAAAAACAAAGCAAGGCAAACTATATATATATATATATATATATATATATATATATATATGTGTGTGTGTGTGTGTGTGTGTGTTTATTAATTGCCAAAAAAACATAAAGGTTTAGGGAAACTATGGGCATGTTTATTGCTAAAAAGAAGGGAATGACCGGTTTCTTTTGGCACTACTCAAGCTGATAACGCCAGAAAAATTTAAAGGAGGAATGTAATTTTTTTCTGGCGTTAGCAGCTTGTCAAGAGCCAGACGAAACTGGTCATTTCCCTCTTTTAGCAATAAACATGCCCGCAGTTTCCTTAAAGCTTTATATCTTCTTGGCCATTAATAAGTTTTTAACCATCAATAATTTGTTATATATATATATATATATATATATATATAAGTATATATATATATATATATTTATATATTGTTTTGATAATAAAACTAGTGAGAAGCTGACCGGCACCAAGCACCACTGACAGTGTGGCTATACTATCATATCTTAGAACCGCATACGCTCTATCACTGGTAATAAACACTATTCATTTATACAATATACCAAACGGGATTATCGTGCATATATATATTTATATACTCACCAGGATCTTTGAAAGGAAATGTTTCGTTTATAATTAAACTTTTAGGAACACCTAGGGTTAAATCAATGATGATAAACTTATTGTTTTGTGAAGACATTTTAAAAGCTTGAATGAAGATAAACGAACCTTGTTACTCTTGTGCGACAATGTTTTAAAATACAATTTGTAATTGCCATCGACAAAACAATACATATCCAACTCTTGCAAGACATCTAATAAAATGGAATGTTTGTGAAAAGGTTTAATTTTCCTGGAAAATATAAGTATTTGAACATATCAAGTGAAATCATGCTGTGCTTGTAACCTTTTGAAAACCACATGAGAGCATACTAGAAGGTAGGCAATTCGTACAATTATTTTTTTTTAAATATTCACTAGATGGTTGAAAATAATTCATTATGAAGTGCAGATATTGCGAAGTTTACGTGAGAAAGACAAGATTACACGTCATGATTTCTGTTAGGAAATAATTAGGGGCTCTGAAGCTAGAGATGGATCTAATTTTCAGCGACTATAATTTGTTGCTGTAAGCTTCAATTAGATTCGATCAAGCTGTGCATCGTGCGTGTCAATATTTTATAGCGTATTTTATTTTAATAATTGTAGGTTTTGTATTCACATTGTAATTTCCATAAAACATATAAGATTAATGCTATTAACATATGGGATTAGAGCACTTTGACGATGTTCACCTAGTTCGTGTTTTGTTTTATGTTGTAAGCTATGGATAAACTAATGATTCAGTATAGTATTTTTAATAGCAAAATATTCTGACTTCATAAAATATCATTAAAATCATCAAATCATACTGATAGCACCAATTCCCTTAACTCTCTCTCTCTCTCTCTCTCTCTCTCTCTCTCTCTCTCTCTCTCTCTCTCTCTATCTATCTATCTATCTATCTAGTGGGGTGTCCTCGTAGTGAAATGGTTACAGTGATGGACTGCGGAATCGTAGAAAGCGATATTACGTTCACTTTCGGGCAAATACCCTTGGGAAAGGTATGAACCCCCTTATCCTCCCAGCTATGGGTTAAATAGTACCACTACTGTTCTTCTAGGAGAATAGCTTTGGCATTAAATAACCTAGAAAGGTTGATATGCCATTAAACAAAGAAACCAAACCAAACCTATCTATCTCTGTCTCTATCTCTGTTTCTCTGAGTCCCTGTTTCTCTCTCTGTCTCTGTCTCTGTCTGTCTGTCTGTCTCTCTCTCTCTCTCTTTCTCTTTCCCTCTCTTGCCATTTATTCCTATTGTCCATTGTTCTTGCCACGTCCTCTATTTACCGTTACGGTACCAAAGAGACAGTAGTGTCATTATGTTAGTAAATATATATTTGTACCTTCAGGACCCTGTTGTGACCTCACCATTGTAAAATTTGATCAATGCACGAGACTCAGTTTAAGTACCCAAAGGCTTATTTACTACAAAAATTTGTTGGTAGTCGCTGGGAGAAAAAAAGAGTAGGGGAATCTGAGACGACTTCGTTAGCTTGTCAAAGAGAAACTTGTCATGATGGGAAAGAGAGTAGACACAGACCTTAAATTTTCTTCCTACTTTCCTGTTGTAGTTTTAAAATGCTGGGTCGCTTTCAATGTGTAAAGTCCCTATTTAAACCCAAAAATGGGGCTCGTCTCTTTACATTTTTGTGGTTGGTGTTCAACTGGGTGTCTTTAATTCATTACGTTTCGCAGCAACTCCCTCAAAAACGAATCGTCCTCTCCTTTCCACCGAGTTTCGGCGGGAGGAACATCCGCTTACACTAGTTCCACCCACGTGTAAAAGATTTTGAGACCACCAGTTTTCTCTAGTCGCTTTTAACGACAGGAGCCTTCGCCAGGCCGTTCGGAGTCTGTCTACATTTTTATTCATTTATTTTCTTTTTAAGTTTCAATTTTCTATGAGCTGTTCAATTACGTTATGCTCTATTCTCTTTTGGAGTGTCCGCACTGAGCTGATTTTTTTCATTGCTAATGAACCACACTCTTACATAGGCTCATATGTAATAGTCTAGAGGAGATCATTGCTGATGAGTTCTTTATTATTTCCCCAGCAGTTACCTTGTCTAACTTAAATAATTTGTGAAATTAGAAACAAGTGACTGCACGGCCGCTTTTGCTGGTGTTTTGCACTGAAGATCTCTTCAAAACAGTACATAACATCTTTAGGTAGTTATCGAGAAACTTTTTTATCTATGCATTTTGTCAGAGTCCAGGTAGTTCTTCCACACAATTTGGACAGAGTTGATAAAAAAAATATTCCAATTCGAATTTGGCTGATTAAAATTTAGGAAAATAACCTTCTGAACCCAAGTAGAAACAATGGCTCGTCAGGAAGAAATGACCCTTCACCCTTCTTTACGCGTTGAGAAATAATTTGACAGTATCGAAATAGAAAATATTTCAACTTGAATTTCATTCATTAAAATTTAGAAAATAACCTTCTGACCCCAACTAGAAACAATAGCGCATATGGCGTGAGACCGTAGTTACACGTCAGATAGCGCGGATGGAAATTTAGCATAAATACGAGCCTAATTTAAGTTGAAGAGAGAGTAGCGAAAGAAATGAAACCTCATTGTTCCCGGGTTTAGAATTCTCTAAGTATTTTTTCCGATTCATTGCCACTCGTCATTAGGAATGATAATGTGCTTTAAAATGTGTGTACATATTTTCTTAACTAGAATAAAATTATGATATTACGTTAATCTCTAGGTTTGGTTTCTTTGTTTAATGGCATATCAACTCTTTTTAGGTTATTTAATGCCAAAGCTATTTTCCTAGAAGAACAGTAGTGGTACTATTTAACCCATAGCTGGGAGGATAAGGGGGTTCATACCTTTCCCAAGGGTATTTGCCCGAAAGTGAACGTAATAGGTTAATCCCTAGTTATGACGTAAGTGAATGGATTTATGCACCTTTCTGCGTAGAGATTTTAATCTCACTTAATTGCAGTTTTGGGGTTTTAGTCAAAGTTGCAGAAACCCCGAGATGGCGCCAAAAAGTAAAAAGAAAAGAACAAAGATAACACATTACAAGACACAACTTGCTCAACGGAGTGGCTATATGTGACACTCTACTGTGGTTGATGTGAGGAGCACCTAATCTCTTATAGTGCTGCCCTATCTTAGCAAATCTAACTAACTGGTTTGGTCTCAGCCAACTCTCGTTTTAACTGGCTCGCAACTTTCATTCTCCTCTGCGCAACTATTCTCCGTATATATGAGACGTTGGTCTTAACCAATCCCAGGAACACAGACAACATATATGTAAGTATTTACACTGTCTAATCTCTTTAACTTCCGGTTAGCGTCAAAAAGTCATCCTGACAAAAGAAATAAACATTCATGAGGAGTTCATTGAACTTTTTAACCTGATATCACCACCTAAACATATCCATACTGGCAAATACGCAGGTCAGCACACACACACACACACACACACACACACACACACACACACACACACACACACACACACACACACACACACAGGCTTAGAAATGTCTAACTTCACTCAATTAAATACAAACATATACTTTCATTGTAACCATCTGTACTATAGCATGATATAGTATATCCGTTTTTACAACTATTAGAGTAAATAACAGAACCATCTTCTTTAGCTTAGACCAAGGATTTTAAAATCCGACTTCTTGTCAAAATTTTTTTTAAATTCCCTTCTCTTTTTCCTTTAATACACCACGAATACCAAGATCTACTCGAAGGAGTGGTTCTTAGCTGGATTTCGTTAGTCCAGTTTAATACTGGGGTAACTATGGCCAAAGAAGAGATTTCAACCCAAAAAATGAAGAATACATGTGAGCCACATGCCTGGAACCGTGGAAAAGATTGTAAGAGTGCCCTTAAAAGCATTCTTAGTTATACATTCTACTTGAACTTTTATTACAGCTTTTATTCTTTTACGAATGGAATTCACAATTTTAGATCGATCTTCTTTATAAAACCTGTTCCAAATTACCCAAGTGAAAGTTAATAAGGCTGGAGCCTTCAGATTGATATATTTTTAAAAAATTTAGCCATACATTTTCAAATGGATTAAGATCTGGACTGTTTGCTGGCAATGTAATTCATTGTATATGGGCTCAGTAAACAAGAACTATTGATTGTGGTCAGTGATGGAAAAGGAACTTTTTCGTGATTATAATTGTATAGGGAAAGCATTGCAACTATATCTGGTATACGTATTCTGAGAGCTGTAATGTAATAACCACTAGATACCTTCAATGTTCCCGGGTTCAGAATTAAAGGAAGTAGACATGTACCGTAAGTCCCTTGCAATCTTTAAGAATATACCGGATATTAAGGGTCCAAAAAGAGAATGATTGGGGAGGGAGTCATGTGATACATACCGGGGAGACAAATGAGAGACAGTCATAACTTTCTACCTGACTGAGACACGTTTGACAAGAGATGAAATGTTTTAGAAATAAGAATTCTTTAAAAATTTTTTTAGCTATCTGATATATGCACATGCTTAAAAATCGGCCCATAGACACCAAATAAAGTAGATGATTTTAAAAAAAAATTATCGGCATTATTTCTATCATTTCTATCTAGTCAGAAACAGTCACTTGTTTGCCTGATTTGACAACTTTAATTCATCGTCGGTCAATATATACATTTTATACCTGATATATAAGTCAATGTCTGGAATGAGATTTGTGCTAGTGTAAAAGGAAGAGTTGTACACTTCAATTAGCAATGGTATTAGGGAAAAGTTAATCTGCATTCTTGTCATTCTGAGTAACTTAATTACGTCAATGTCTTCATTAACTCTAGAGAAAGTCACAGACTAAAAGTTTAAGTAGCGACAAACTCTTACCGCGACGTTATGGACCCGAACATTCTTCATTGTAAGTCATTGTTTTAGTTTTGTGTTATGTTTGTGTTACTCGCTGGTATTATCCGTAATGCGTCTATCCCGATGGCAATCAGTAAATTGCGTTCGTAAAATTCTCAAAAGTAGCGTGTTATAATCATTTTCATTTTTCCCTCTTACGCCCCCCCCTCTCACTCTCAGCTTATCTCTCATGGTACCAATAGTGGCTGTGATAGGTACATGTTTCTTTCTTGTACACTGAATGGGATCCCATATTTAAGAAAAAGCGTTGATCACGAACGCTAAGAAAATTGGTTCAAGAACCTCTTCACTCTCACTCTCTCAGTTATCGGTGTTTCTGAGTAGAAGTAATATTCGCAATACTAGCTTCTTTATATATATATATGTATATATGGAGAGGAACGGATAGGAAGAAGCGTTGCATTAAACCAACCTTCCCTTAGACGTGTTCATACTTAGCAGGATAATCAGCATTTAAATCTTGACTTTAAATAAGACAATGGTTCGAAATGCATAACAATTTCCGTCAAATGATAAACATATGTTTCTTTTTTATTATTAAAGAAATATAGAAGAAAATGTGTGTTCTACTACCCTTGATGTACTATATACTAAGTCAATGCTCGCTCAGGTTTTTATTTAGCAGTAGATAACGTAATTACAGATAAGACACAATTCCTTCTAGTTAAAGAACAGATTCTATGCACTTAAGGACATAAGCAAGCAAAGATGCGAAATACACCCAGAACGCAAGGTCCTGATATTTACTTATCCAATAAATTTATTATAATACAAATAAAGATTTTCGAATATGTTACCAAGACTACAATCTTATTTTCTCATTCATTCGCCATCGAGACTGATGCATTTGTTCCATAAGTGCGGTAGTTTGTAAGTACCTTTTCTTGAAAAAGATTGCTTAAAGCAACTGGAGTAATTCTGGTATATTTGCAACAATATAATTACTTGTTCGTAACAGCTGCCCCGATATTTGTTATTTGAAGGAACCAAACGGATAATAAATACTTTGAAATATTCAAGACAAGTATATGTAGAATATTAAGTTGAATATTGGATCTATATAAATCCATTCTATATAACTTGTGTTCTTTGGTCAATTGCTTTAAGATCACACGAGATGATAAGTTCTGATATTCAAACTTCTCACGGACAATTTCTTAGACCATCAAAATTCAGAAGATCGATTTCTACAGCCACATCTGGACATTTGAACCGTTCAACTGCTTGAATAACCAATTCTGTACTTGCAATATTGATGGATACTATCCTTCTACGTAGGGCAGACTAGGTTCTTCAGCCTTGGTGAGGCAACTAGTCTAGGAGAAAGAAAACTCTGAATTCAAACCTGTTAAACTTCGCTTAGAAAATGACTTGTGTCTTATCCTGCCCGAGTGGAGGGGTTAGGTAAATATGGATATTATCATTCTACTCAAGGATCGTTCCTTAGAATCATAGCCCAACCTTAACTATGTTAGCGTGAGATATTCTCAATGGTTCTTGTACACATGAATTATTGTTTGGATAAAAAACCTTATTCAATTTCAAACTCATGTTTGTCCACAATTGTATGTGAGCGGTCATTATTTTTGTAACATTACCAACGAATGTGTTCAATATTGAGACTGGCGGCTGTTAATAAATATATTGCTTATTCCCTGCTGATTATAGTTTAAAGTTTTCAGTTTATGTCTATCTGTGCCTTACTTTTTCATTGGTTGGTTGGTTGGTTCGGTTCTATGGCATATCAACCTTTGTAGGTTATTTAATGCCAAATCCACTTTTATACAAATAAAAAGTTCTATTTAAAACAATTCAGTTTGACATGAGTACACAATTTAATTGTCAAAAATATTTCTATTTAAAGCTATTCAGTTTAGTCAAACACTTCAAATTCAGGCAATTCAGTTTTGTTCAAGTATAGATTTTGTTTACACGTAGTTAAGTGTCAAAACAGTTCTTTATTAAACAATTTACTTTAGCATAAGTAGAGTTTCAATGTCAAAAACAGTCCCATTTCAAACAATTCAGTTTAGCACAAGTACGCAATTTACTTCTCTTTAACCCATAGTTAAGACCCTTATCAGGTGCTACCACTCCAGACCAGAGTGGACCAGGAAGCGATGGCAATGAAGGGGTACTCCGGATTCCCGAAAACTCCAGCATTACTGGAACTTCACCATCAGATTGTTTAGTGTCCTATCTAGGATACTCGTTGTAATGGGTTCTTACCCCTCTACAGAGAAGCAGCCGGTGTATTGTACAATCCCAGCCGACCGGATAAATCTTACTTTTGTCACCCCATACACGCACTCAAAAATCCCCAAGACACACACTCACAAGCACACAGAGAAAAGATAACTGTTACTGAAATCCCAAACCACTCCAACACACACACACACAATGACAAAAACATGTCAAATGTTTATGATGGATAAAGCAAAGGTAAACGCACTCTAAGAAAAAGATGGATGTCCTCTATATAAACCCATAATCAACAGAACATCAGTCAAACTGTAAACACGAGTGAGTTCAAGTCTCATTGAGTACTCCTTCAACAAGGTCTTGTGTTATATATGGTCTATGACGAAAGTAATAAGCGTGAAAAATACACATAAGTCAGAACAAAATAAATAAATCATTATAAAAGATATAAATGTCTTCGTGGATATACCTATTTTGAAATATATATATATATATATATATGAGTGTGTGTGTGTGTGTGTGTGTGTGGGTGTGTGTGTGTGTGAAGAGACAGAGAAAGTGTTTAAAAGAAGTGTCATGCTTGAAAAGAATCGAAGGAAAAGGAAATCTGAACGTTCAATATTTATTCGTTGAATAAAAATTATTTTTTCCCGTTCAAATTGTTCAAGTGACAATAGTATGATCTCTGCTATCGTATATATCTAGTATAGAGCTCTCTCTCTCTCTCTCTCTATATATATATATATATATATGTATGTGTGTTTATATATAGAAAGATATATAAAGAAAGAAAGAGGGAGATATATATATAGAGAGGTTGTGGGTGTGTGTGGGAGAGAGAGAGAGAGAGAGAGCAAAGAAAAGTTGGCGATCTTAATCGAGGATGACCCGAAGGCTCCCTTTTCAATAGCTACCACACTGAGGTGTTTGGAAAGGCGCTACGCAATTCCCTTAATTGCTCCTCTTTACCCTTGATCCTTACCTTACAGTTCTAAGTGCTAACCTAGGCTGCATCAAGTACCATTTTTTGAGTCTTTGCTATGACTTGACCACAGATTGAACCCCGGTCTCCCGGGCCATTGACAACCACTCTGCTCATTAGGCAAATGATCCGGTAAGGAGAAAGAAAGAAAGAAAGAGATGAAAAAATATTTAAAATAAACCTGAATATTTCTTTGTACTTTTGATTGTTCTCAATGTATGTGTTTGCAGAGGGGTTTAGTGTGTATGTGCCTGGTATTTTGTATTACTGTTTGTTCGATCATCCAATCAGGCTGTAAGCAATCAATTAATTTAATGAACTGAATTTCAGTTTGTTGTATATTCACATGCATATACATCTACATATGCATGCTGAACACAACGACTAATAATCATAATAATAAAGACGAGCGACGGAGTCTTTTAGAAAAATATACCTCTCACTTTATTGAAAGGGTTGAGTGTGAGAGGCAGTTGGAGACCGAACAGAACTGCAACATATTGACCCTCACTCTATTGGCCATAACTGCGTTTCTTTCTGGTTCTCCTGGGCTGCTCAACCGGGGGCGTGGAGCCCTCTCTGCTGGGTGCTGGCTTTCTCTACCGCATCTTGTCACCAACGAGTCTGGTCTCCAAACTAACTGACTTCTTGTCTTCAACGAGTTATATAATAGTTCAACGCCTACCTTCTTGTGGGCGTCACAAATGCACTCATTCAACCCATCCACGGTCAAGTTTATAATTCTGATATTCCTCGACCGGATGCACCTGTTATTTACATAGGTGTATTTCCTATTTTGACAGCCCGGCCGGGTCGTAGGTCAATATACAAGTGTTGTTTAGTTTTTATTTGATAGATTATGATACTAATCATTAATATAATATAAAATCATATTATATATTAGATACAAAATAATATATATATATATATATATATATGTGGAGAATTTTTCTTCTTTTAGATAATTTTATATAGCATTGACACATTTAGTAAGCGTGTATATTAAACCCTAGGTAATGTCTAAGCGTTATCATCTCAAGGGAAAATCCGTTAACTTCATTAGAATGGCACAAATATACATATTTTGCAGGTTCTTTGTCAAGAGCACGTATTACTTAAATAACAATGAGCCTCTATAACCGCCAAGCGTAATTTTCTTAATTGACAACAAACATTCTAAAGCAGATATTTTTTTACAAAAAATAAGAACTTCACAAAGTATTCTAACAATATTTCTTATAGTCTCGACATTTATTTCTATAAGAAAACATCTGTTCTTCTATCTAACAAGATGACGTCTCCAAACAAGGAATTTAACAATATATATATATATATATAAATGAGTGTGTGTGTGTGTGTGTGTGTGTGTGTGTGTGTGTGTGTGAACTGAATCATTTAATGTACTTATTTCATCATTCCAATGCTGAATATTAATATTCATAATCAAATGATATCGACATGTCCAGACTACTATTCTGACTAGAGAGTTCCAGTTCCCATCTTTGTCTTGATACTTTTTTCAGAAGTATTTTTGTGGGTTAATTTTTGTGGGGACGAGAAGACAGGCAAGTTTCTACAAGTGCAACACATTCCATACCAACTAAACTGATATCTGTTCGACATTCTCTAGTTACATAACTTTAAAATTCATCTTAAGAAGAAATTTTAGTATAAGGAAACATTAGAAAGTATGACTGTATAGATTCCCATCATATCAAAAGGGAAACTCAGATGATTTAACCAATAATAATAAGCCGAGAAAGTGTTTTGAACGCCTACAATATAACAGGGAAGAAAACTAACGATTTACTTACTGTTTATATATGTCTGTACCGGCTCATTGGCGTAGATGATAGAGTGTTCACCAATGGTCCGGGAGAACGGAGTTCAATCCCAGGTGGCGTCATACCAAAGACTTAAAATTTTTACTTGATACCTCTTATTTAATACTCAGCAATATAAGGTACGTATCAAGGGCAAAATGGAGCAATCCAGGGAAAGGAGTAGCGTCCTCCCCTACACCTTGGTGTAGTAGCTATTGAAAAGGGAGCCTTCTGGTCGCACTCGAATACGGTCGTCAACTTTACTTTACTACTTATATATGTCTATTTAAATACAGCTTCAGTCTTGATGTATATTAGACAGCATCGTGTATACCTCCAACAATTTGGTATAGGTTAATGAAGACTTTATTTTTTGCTCACAGTCTTTGATAAGGCATCGCTTAACTATAATTTTTTATCGGTATTACAAGTCTTGAGCATTTTTCCTTGAATAGACAGGTATTTAGCTAGTATACATATTCATTAATTTTATCTTTAAAACATTTGGCAGTTTCAATGTGTGCAGACAAATACTTCTATTAATTAAGAAAAAGTGTTATCAATAGAATGGATAATCTTCTTTCATCAAATGTATATTCGTCTGGAAAGACATGTAATAGATAAAAAGATTGATCTGAATGAACAATGATACTGAATTTGAGATTTTTGTGCTTTAGGGTTAAAAAAAAAAGAAGCATATATTTGTCATTTATTTAACCTGTGAACTTTTCTTGGATGAGCTGCCGGATCACGTTCATTAACAGATATTTTTAAATCAGAATCAATATTTGAATTAGTAAATATGCTTGCATAATACACTGTGTCCTTGGTCCGTAAATGTATATATTATACATAATATAGACAGAAAATGAAGATCCGTCCAATAGCAGATTGATCTCTTAATCACATCAAAACGAGTTCGATCCCAACAAAATCTTCATCCTTAAATCAAATAAACTTATTTAAAGAACATCGGAACAGCAGACTAGACGACTCTAGGCGTTTTACTCGTTCTGTCTTTCTTATCAATAATCCATTAATGCATTCCTTTAAAAATCAAGTAATATTTCCTTTAATCTAAGATTAAGTGATTAATTGACTGATTTTATCGGTATGTCAATACGTTTATTGATATCATATACATAGAGATTACGGAATAGCGTTCATAGTACTTTCATAAATCCATTTTTTACGAAACTGTTGCTTAAGAGATTTTTCTGCACACCATCTGATCAAATACGAATAATTGCTAAACACTTTTATTTATTCCATAAGTGGGACCATAAAAGTTACTTCTGTTTAATCAGTGATCTTGGAAATAATATCAGTGAAGGAATACTGCACACTCTTCGTACCACAACATCAGAACTATTTTAATATCATATGCGAGACATCCAGTATCGTTGGTAGGGGTTCTTAACCATCTGCATGGGATACAGTTAGCGTATTCTTAGTCTCAACGATATGTCTTAAATTTCAGCAAGATACAACTCAATTGTAAATAAATTTTTGAGACTTTTAAAGCAATATTTCAGGAGAAATAAAATACTTTTTTATTATTATTATTTAAAGAAAACGCATGAATCGAAATAATTATTTAAATTGGTGAATTTCAGACAGCAAAATAATGTAATCGACTAAATTTTCGTTACTTGATTTGCTTAATTTTTTAGAAAAAAATTATTTCTGGCTAATGGCATGTAGAAAGTCAAAAAATATTCACTTTCACATTATGAAAAATACTAAATTTTATTCATAAAGACACTGAATCGAAATTCTTAATTTATTCCTTCTGACTTTGCTTGAGACTGTTATGTTATTAAATAATAACTATGTTTTATTAATTAAGAACTAAAGGAATTTATTAATAATTATTGTACGCTGTAATTTTCATATTTTCTAATAGAGAAAAATATGAATTTAGCATGTATAGAGGCCTCTTTTTGCAATATCTAGTTCATTTCCTCGAGGAGATTACAACCTCGTAATTATGATAGTCAAGAATTCTCTTGACTGCTTCAAGGCGTTTTGAATAATTATCAGCCAGCGACAGATATTCATAGTTTTCTGTCCGTCTGGTCATCTAAAGAACAGGAAAATTTATCTCCAGAGATCAGTATCTACCAAGCCTAAAAATCAGTGAGAAATGCTTCCGATATTTTTGACAAAACTTTCATCTAAAGAAATGGACATTCTATTTTTAAAATATCCGTCAACATTTCTATGTCGTTATTTAAATTGATATTGTTTGATTCCAATGGCAAGTCACCACGTCTAGGGCTATTTACCGACTAGTGATTAAGAAAACAACGTATACTAGGGTTTCATATTTACACTTACATTTTTTCTTTACTAGTTTTAGTGTTTTAGTACACAGTTATATCACATATTATCTAGTGATATCTAATGCAAAATTGTTGCTCCCTGTTGTATGGTTTAAAGTCATGTTATCTGATAATTCAGGCCATTGTCCTAATAGGTATAGTGTTCGCCAATGGTCTGGGAGACTGTGGTTCAATCCTAGGTTGAGTCTTTGGTATACTATAGACTCAAAGAAATGGTACTTGATACCGCCTTGCTTAACACTCAGCATTATAAGGTTTGGATCAAGGGTAACGTGCAGCAAACCAAGGAATGTGTACCATACCCATGATACAGTATGTAAAACGTACATAGAATGTTCATAACATATATACATAGAACATTAATCCCGAAACACAAAAAAAAACACTTACGACTTCTTAGTTCAGGTACGAAACTTTTTATTACCTTTGAGTTTAAAGGTTTTTCGACATAAAGGGAGAGAAGAACAATATTTCTATGCTGCCTTTTCCATCTGCCCCACATCTCGTGCGGCACCCACTACGAGGCCTCGGCGAGCAAGCGAAAGTCGACCCTTCTCGTCCGATGTCTAGTTCTCAACTCAATTGACTTTTTCAAATCTCCCAAAATCCTCCGCGCGCGCTTCCGGTGCATGACGTCATTCACATCCCCCAGGGATTTTTATTTTGACATTTGTGAACGATACATCCTCCCCGCTCGCGCGTCAAAACCTGTGCTCAGGTTTGCACCTAACTAACCCATGTGCTGAGCCTAACTAAACCGAAAGGCAAGATATATAAAACGAAGTCCCTCGGCCATTATATTACAAATGGAGTAGCGCCCTCCCCTATACTTTGGTGGAGTAGCTATTAGAAAGAGAGGCTTCGGACGCTAACTTATTTTAATTCTATTTGATTATATACTCTTGTTTATTCACAGTTATATGGCTTCATAAAACTAATAATAATGTATAGTAAAAAATTATGACTTCAAATGACTATTCCTAATACGGATGAGTAAAGTTGGCAAAAAATAGTCGAGGGTTACCCGCCGGCTCCCCTTTCAATAGCTACTACACGGAGGTGTGAAGGAGGGCTCTACTCCATTCCCTTGATTGCTTTACTTTACCCTTGAAACATACGTTATAATGCTGAGTGTTAAGCGATGAAGCATCAAGTACCATTTTTTGAGTCTTTGGTATGACTCGACATGGGATTAAACTAACAGTTATAAGGCGTCAAATATTCCTATCCAATACGGATGAATTTTAAACTGTTATATTTGACGCACGGGTTGGACCCTGATAGATAATACCACTTTGTTTTAGAGCTAATCTGAGATTAATTGCAATGAGGTCTTACTCTAAATTTCCAACATCTCCAGGACTATAGCTTCTCCATCAGATGCCGTTTGGTGCCATCCCAAGACATATTTTACAGGGAGTGGTACAGAAAAAGTGTTCTAAGTCCTTCTAACAGGTCAAGCTATTGTTTCAATGTTAACGAAAATCTGTACTCTTTTGGTAAAGATCGATTCTATTCAGGTTCGATAGATTCTGAAGAAATTAAACCTACTTAGCTGGAGCTGTAGAATACACTGACTGAATCTCAGCAGAAGGCTAAGATCACCCCAAACAAGTGTGCTGGATACGAAATTAAACCATCTGATACCCTGGCTCCAGCCTTAGAGATTTGGGAAATGTAGCGTACCCCTTCATTGCCATTGCTCCCAGGTCCACTCTGATACGGAGTAGTAGTACCTGATAGGGTCTTTTCTATGGGTTAAATAAAACCAATCATATGTGCAAACAAATGATCGATGTTAAATCGTGACAGTTGTATTGCAATACTTGAAAATATTTAACTGTGTGCAAACGAAGAGCTCAGTCTCGTTTAAGAATGTTATCGACAAAATGTGTCTATAAATCAAATATACATTTAGTATATATGTATAATGGAGATTTGGCATTAAATAACCTACAATAGGTGATATGCCATAAAACCCAACCAACTTAAATAAATCATATTAAATGTTTCGATACTTTGAATCTTCTGGATCACTAAAATATGTTAATTTGAAGTATCTAGCTCTGTAGCATACACCACTTGAGAACTGATTGGTTTCCAGCTTTGTATTTTAGCTTCCGTTCGAGTCTGCTCTGTATAGTGCTAGAATGGTAATGATGCTTTCTACATGGCAAATTACAGTTACTTTGTTTCAGATGAATATTTATATTTTTGATGTCTCAATTAATTGTATTTAGATTTCAGTGTTTTATAGAATTTTACTCGTGCTATACCCCAGAGTGGTAATTATTTCATTCTTCGTCTTGATCGTCAAATCCGTTTTTTTTTCAGCAACACCTCAAGTATTTATTTATCTATTTATTTATTATAAGTTATATAAAGCTCTGTCAGTCATAATCATTAATAATTTTCACTAGAATTATCCTTCATCTAATACGAATTAGATTTTATCGAACCTCACATGAACCATCGCTCTTCCGACAGCGAGGAGCCAGGCACCTCGGAAACAAGAATAAAAAATTATAAGAATATACTTTTAACACTACTATCTGCATTGATCAGGAGAGGCAACTAACTTACTTCTCGAGAAAAAAAAGAAAAGGTTTTTAGTAAAAGAACTCGAATGCTTTATAAACTATTCATCTACGGCATCAGTGGCATATACTTTAGGGATTGACTACCAGGCAATGCATGATATTTTCCTTGATCTAACATGACAAGTATCGGAAATGATTATATCTTCAAACATGATTTTCCTCAGATTAAAGTAACATCCGTATTGGAAGCAAAAATTCTTAAAATGGGCTCGCATAAGTTATAATAATTTAGATATATCAAAAATACAGGTGCCCCCACCAAAAAAAAAACGGAACTCAAACTTTTTTATCACTTCGACAAAAATAAAGCAAAATAATTCAAATGTCTCTTCCTTGGTAGACCAGGATATGTTGGTGAATACTATGGTCCCAATTTTTGATGCACAGAATCTACTTCATATCCTGAAAAAAAGAAAAGGCTAGAAGTAAATTTATGAATTTCAGTCAAAAATATATTGGTTCTGTTTTTTTGTTTTTTTTGTTTGTTTTTTTTTTTTCTGGTGACCCTGTATACATATATGGTTCCCCAAATATAGCAAAAATATTTTTTGAGCTGGTGCATTAATCTAACACGCTCACACACAAATACATACATACAAATACACAAAGACACATTCAAAGAGACACGCACACACACACAAATAAACGCTCAACAAGTACGTGTATATATGGATGGCTTGCCTCTAAATGTTGGTAAGGCAAACAGTCTGGGATAAGAAAAACTTAAAATTCAAACCTCTTAAATTCTGTTTAAGAATTGATTGTATCGCACAGCCTGCACTTGAGATGGTTTGGCATATATATATATATATATATATATATATATATATATATATATATATATATATATATATATTATTAAATGCTATTTCGCTTTATATATCTATCATTATATATGTACTTGTCTGTATTTGTATTTATATACTTCTTATATATATATATATATATATATATATATATATATATGGGGGGTACGTATGTGCGTGTGACAGTGAGAGAGAGGGACAGAGGGAGAGCTAGAAAGCACGTGTTTTGTCTGTTTTACTTAGCAACTGACACACACGCACAAATACACAGATACGCTCACATACACATACCAACACACAGATATGTGTGTATGCATTTATGTGTCTGTCTGTCTGTCTGTCTGAGCGATTGTAACATTGATCCAACAACTGAATTAAGTTTTGCACTAACACACACACATACACACACACATACACACACACACACACACATTACATAGACACACATGTATATGTTTATATATATGCGTGTGTGTGTGTGTATTGATCCAAGTTCGCAATGAGCTGGATGTGTCTTAAAGTAGATCTTTAAGCCAAAACAGCTTCTCCGAGATTAATTGCTTTTACCATGGCTTAAGAACACAGACTATCCTACTAACATAGCTGTGGATAACTAATCGATCCATGTATTTCCCAAGTGTATTAACGTAAATTCAAACGCAAAGAGCATCGTGCCGAATTTGAACTTGGATCACCGATTTCATTTTTTAAAAAAAAGCATGCACTCACATACACTCACATACACGCACTCACATACACACACACATGAACACACGTACATATGTGTTTGTATGTGAGTCACTATGCGTATCATAAAAATAGATATGTGTGTATGTGTGTGTAAATATACACGTACGTGAGTGTGCATGTATATGTTTTTTAAAGGTTACCTCAATCTGCATTGGGCACACATTTAGGTTCAAGCTGACTTCCTTAGAGGTTTGTTTTCCGTGTGTTAAGTCTATTCATTCAGTATTATTAAATGCTATTTCGCTTTATATATCTATCACTATATATGTACTTGTCTGTATTTGTATTTATATACTTCTTATATATATATATATATATATATATACCTGCATGCGTATCATGTTTTATCTTTTGTCTTGTTTCTTCCGTGTTACTTGCTGACAGGTGCGTGACCGTAGTATTCACAGCGTGACGGATATCTCAAGTTATAAATCTGATTCGCTGTAATCCACGGTAACCCCGACTCCGACTCCTCCTGTGTGTTGTGGTAGGAAAAGGATAGAGAACAGACAGGAAAGACCAAAAATCAGAACTCAGGAAGTAGGATTATCAAAATCTAGCTAAGACACAGCTGAACAAGAGGCGAACGAGTGTTGCGTGTTTCGGGATGTCGCTTCAATATATGCCAATCTCGTTTAACTAGCAGCGGTTGTGGTTGTAGCGGTGAGCGTACTCGACTTATATGGCTGGATTTCCCCAGATAGGCGCGAATTATTTGAGGAACAAATGCGCTGAACATGTGACCCTAGTTTGTCAGTATCCTGATCACAGCCGTCCGACCGGAAATGACGTCAATTGTTGTGGCTGATGTAACCGGATTTTGTAACAACCTGGTCCGCGGGCGTAAAAGTAAACAAAGAGGATACAGGTCGCTATAAGAATGATGTTTTGTATTGCATTGCATGTGAGGAATGGTTATTCGGTGCATTCCGTTGTTCTTTTTTTGTTTGTTAACTTCTTGTTTTATAACAAGGAAGAAAACAGGAGTTTTTAACAGAAAATGTCGAAAATAAAGACTAAGACTGTCGGAGTAAAAAGGGACAGAAAGGATTATACGAAAAGAGTTTAAAAGATAGAGATGGAAGAAAAGAAAACAAATTAAGAAAATTTAAGTATACAACGTTGGTTGTTTGGTTGGTTTTACAGCATGGAGCACTTTAGTTATTTTTACTCACGTCAGTCAAAACTTATGGACAATAAATAAAATAAAATAAAAATCCGCATTATTTTAAGCACCTAAACACTTATTTCAAATACATCTTTTTGACTCGTTGACAGGATCCAAACAATTATATCACCCCCTGATCCCAAAAAACAAACAAACTGGGATTACTGGAAAAAATGGTTTGATTCTATACTCTCCTAATCCCTAGAATAGTAGCCTCACCACCAGAAAGTTTATTTTCATATCAAGGACAGTCGTTTTTTTTTTCAGTTAGGGATCTTACCTTTCAAAAAGGGTAAGAAGTCGGTGCATTCAACGATACTTTGACCGGGCTTTTATATGGTTAAAATAAGCACAGTTAATTGTTTTATTGATTTTATAGCTTGCTAGTTTAGAAATGCCGAAGCCAGTGTTTCCTATAAGCAATTATAAGTTTAAAGAAACTAATCACATTAATAATAATCATCTTTAGCAAAGGAAATATTCCTATTTAATAATAATGATCCTTTGTAGTGGGGGGGCTTCCTCGTGGTGTAATGGTTAAAGCGATGGACTGCGGAATCGTAGTACGCGAGATCGAACTCCAGTCGCGCTATTACATTTACTTTCGGGCAAATACCCTTGGGAAAGGTATAAACACCCTTATCCTCCCAGCTATGGGTTAAATAGTTGCACTACTGTTCTTTCTAGGAGAGCAACTTTGGCATTAAATAACCTACAAAGGTTGATACGCTATTAGATAAAGAAACCAAACCAAACCAAACCAAACGGGGAAGTCCTTGTGATGTAATAGTTAAAGCGATGAACTGCAGAATCGTACTCCATCCGCGCTATTATGTTCACTTTCGGGTAAATACCCTCAGGAAAGGTATAAACCCCCTATGGGTTAAATAGTAGCACTACTGTTCTTCTAGAAGAATGGCTTTGGTATTAAATAACCTACAAAGGTTGATATGCCATTAAACCAAGAAACAGTTGTATGGTTTAAATACCTCTATCTCAAACTAATTATTTTCGAAACACATCTACTTGGCCCATGCAAGTACGGTCATTCTGAGTCAGTATGGGCCCGAAATTAACAGCAACAAAAAGTTGATAAAACAATCCTCAGAGCACCAGAATTGGATACTATTTAGTTTTATACTCAGGATTCTTGAATAGTCTAGTATTTCCGCCAATTCTAGATGACAGTTTTCGATTTGAAGAAAAAAAAGTAAAACGTGTAGTGTAAGACTATACGGGTTAAAAAGTAAAAATTTATATCTGAGTATTCTGTCCACAAAAAAACTCTAATTCTAAAAACTACTCAAAGAAACAATATGAAAAAAAGCAGATTGAATTAGTTAAACATCTATATACATATTAACTGTTGTGTTTATGTTTTTTACAACTTTGATGTGTTGCAGTCGGAAAAGACTAAAATTGAAAAGTTCTAAGTAAGAATCTGTGTATGTGTGTGTACGTGTGGAGTAAAAGAACATGTGTGCAGACTATATCTGTGATTGCTGACTGAATGGGTGTGTCTGAGGGTGGAGATATATGAAATCTGACATAACCGATCTCATAAGAAAATGAACAGACTAAAAAAGATGGCGAACCTAATTTTGCTACCACCATGAATGTGTTTTTTGTTTTTTTTTGGATGTATGGATTCGCGGTTGTCATTGCCATCATCTGCTCAGCTTGTCGTGCCATCAACACAGATATCCCTGACCCCCATTCGCCACCTCTCATTACCGTTCATTGCTTGCGGCAGGTCCTCGGGGCTATAATCCCTATCCTCAGAGAGCTGCTCGATGTAGGTTTGAGCTGGTCCCCTGCTTTTGCTTGGCCATGTGAAGGGGTTCATCGGAGTACATCACTTACGAGCTCGTCCCTGCTTCTCCAGCAGTGTCCTGCATGTCTGGTTTGTCTAACTTTGAAAGTTTTCGTAATGGGTGGTAGGTGGCAGTATAGGTGCTGCTTTCTGGGGTGTTGCCTCCAGGTCTTGTTCAAAATTGCTCTTAGCATTCTTGTGCAGTTGCCGTTAAGCTTTTTCTACATCCGTTTAGTTAGCGTCCAAGTAGTGCATCCATATAGCAGTATCGACACGATCGGAGCTTGGAAGAAACTGCATTTCATTTTATCTTTCAGATCTAACTTCCATATGACCGATAGCCTATTGATAGCTATCCATGCCTTTGTTAGTCACGTGTCAATGTCTGTCTTGGTCGATGCAGTAGAATTGTGGTTGGTATTAGAATACCTGATATAACCGCCAGTTATATTACTAAGGAGTGTTTGCGAATATTAGCAAGAGTTGTTGACTGGTAGACTGTGGCTGTGTAAGGAGTTCTCGGATGGCAAAATGCATTGCTATAAGTCGCAGTCGTCGTCGCTGTCTGAGGGTCTGTGTGCGACTGTGTCATGCGGTCTGAAAGAGATCTGCACGTTTTTCTCTATATTTCCGTCCAAATCGTGACTTAAATGTTTCCTAATCACGTAACCGGTTCCAAAGTAATTATCTATTTTGTGCTGGATTGTGCGGGCGTAGTTGAAAACACCGGCGCATGTCTGTCTAGACAGGTTCCATAAATTGCATTCGTCATTTCTTACTACTTTGTACTAGAAGTTGATTTTGACCCACTTTATGTGTGTACATTTCTCATATAATTGTGCATTTCATAGGGTTTGTAGAATGTAGGATTTTATATCCTATAAACGTCTACCGCTGATTCTCGTTTACAGGCTTTTGAACCATTTGTATTAGGAAAATTGCTACCCCAGGGAACCAGATGAGAATTTGAACATTCAGATTCTTTTCACATGCTTCTTTTTTGGCAGTAAATAAACTAATAACAGATGAGGCGCAAGTGAACATTCTGGCTTCATAAAATATTAAGTTCAAAGTCTATGCAATGCTGAACACAAAATAAATTAATGGAGGGAAATCAACTTTTTGGAACTTCTTATGGGTAGTGTAAAGGTTAGAGTAAAGTTAGTTAAAATAAAAGCCAATATGTAAACAGGAGAAAGACCAAAACTATTCAAGTAGAAAAATATTTGTGTTTTGCGTCTGGCGCTAAATTACATCCGCGGATGTCAATGATTAGAAGAATAAAGAAACAACTCGTAATTTAAAGACGAATGGAACATTTATTTTTACTGCAAATAGTTATTATTAAGTAGAAAATATACCTGGGTTTTCGTACTTAATCCAGTTTGCATTCTTTAATCTTTATTGGACGAACATGATTCCGTGAAATTATCTCATACAAATCCATTTCTGTAGGACTCTGTAGATTCAGAGACTCATAAACACATATCGGTACATGTAAATACATATCATAAAATCATATTGTGTTTGTCTTTAAGGGTGTTGGTTAGTTGGTTGTTTCACGGCGTATCAACTCTTTACGAGTCATTTAACGTCGAATAAAATCCTTATTATAAAAGTTACAAACAACTCAGTTATGCAGTAAATCAGAGTTAGTGACCGTAGTCGAGGGCGACCCGAAAGCTCCTTATTCAATAGCTACTACACCAAGGTGTAGAGGAGGGCGCTACTCCTTTCCATGGATTACTCCACTCTACCCTTGATACGTGTCTTATAATGCTGAATGTAAAGTAAAGGGGCATCAAGTACGATTTTTAAATACCTTGGTATGATTGAACCTTGGTCTCCCTGACCATTGGCGAAAACTCTACCCACTAAGCAAGAGAACAATTTTTTGTTTATACACAATCTAATGTAAAATTTAATTTCAAACAATTCCGTGTAGCATAATTACACGGTTTAGTTGTATTTCATCCATAGATATGACCCTATCAGATGCCACTACTCCGGGCTAGAGTGAACCTGGAAATAATGGGGATGAAAGGGTACTCTGTATTCCCCAACACTCCAGCATTCCTGAAACATCATCATCAAATTGTTTAGTGTCATACACCGCACACTCGTAGAGGGGGTCCTACCTCTCTGTAGAGAAGTGTAGAGAAGCAGTCAGTGTATTTTGCAACCGCAGCTGACTGGGCCATTAAGGGTGTTGATTACTGCTCAAAAAGATTCAGTTCCCATAATTATTTTAATTTTTCTTTCATCTTGGCAACTCCATAAAAGAATCGACCGTCTTCAACTATGAAGATTTATTTTTCTTAATCGTTTAAGTCAATAAAGAAATAACATGGCAGTGTCCGTCTAAGAATTATTTGACAGATTGTATTGAGATATATGTTACCAGAAGTCAGCATCGATTTCTGACCTGATATCAAAATTGGGGTTATCCTTCTCCTTGATCGTCTGTCCTACTATTTATCCATCACTTAGAGAAGAAATTGGTTCATGCCTGTTCCAAGGACATTTGGGAAAAGTGAAATGCAATGTGAATTTCTATACATGTTTAATGTTTTACATAAATTTTTTTTGTCCTTCTTTCCGTTTTCTCTTGCTTGCTCAGAAACATAAAACCTTCTCACTTGATTCTTTAACATGATTTCCCATTTCCTTTTAATGCCTCCACACACACTAGCACGTACATGCTCATATAAACAGAGAAACCCTCAAACAGAGATAATACTCTTTTATTTGATTGTCCCATTATTTTAGCGTTTTATTTTATTTTTTGAAGATCAAAGGTTCATCTCTCAAATGAGCCGCTCTTGTTAACCAATGAATATTCGATTACTGCATGAATCCAATACAATTAACGCTATTGCTCGGCCTTTTGTTTTGACTTTTGTGCCGTCTATCCTTCTGTTAAATTGAATACCTTTGTGTCTTCTTGCTTTTCTTCTTTCTTTTAAAAGTGGCATGTTTTCTGTTTAGTTTTTTTTTTTTTTTAGTTTTTTTTTTTTAATTTTAGTTTTTTAGTTTTTGTTTGTTTTGTTTCTGCTTTCTTTAATTCTTGTTAACATTAGGTGAAGTACACACTCATTTGTATCCGTGAGAAAAGATACAAAAAAAAATCACCTTCATTAATCAAACACAAAACTTTTATGTTTAAGAAAACTCAGACTTAACTCATGTCAAGAAATTATTTGTTTTCAACAAATGATAAACAAATTTGTAAATTTTGCTGTTATTTCTGGAACAATGAATGCAAAAAGTATCACAGATTGATTAAGGGATTAAGCAAGCGATGACAACGGTTTGGTTTTCTGTTTTAACCCCTTTCTGACATGACGGTAAACTATGTCTGGCTAAACACGTGTATTCTCAATCATTTTCATCATCATCATCATCATCATCAAGGCTTGCTGACTGTACAGATTTCAATCTCTCTCTCCCTCTCCCTCTACATCTCTCTCTCTCTACCTCTCTCTCTCTCTCTCTCATCATCCGTCCCTATCGGCTTTCGTTCATATTAAGTCCTTGATATGGAAACAGATTTCGAACGGAGCTGATCAATGTAAGTCCCTGCAAGCCAGCCAACACTTGTATATCATTGTGCAGTGGTTAATAGGAGAACCTCGCTTACGTAATCGTCTTTACTTCGGCAACAGTGCCCTGCGCCTCTTGCTTATCTTGCCGGGACGATTTGTAAGATAGGAATTAAGTGGCTGTTCTGCAGCTGTTTTTAGAGTGCTTCTTCCACACTTGGTTGAAAAATGCACACAAGATCCTTGAGTTGTTTTGATATATCCTTTTCTTAAGACATTTCTTAAAAGTCCAAGTAGTGCACCTATACCGTAGTGCTGACAGTCTCACTGTTTGGAAGAAATACTATTTTATCAGTGAGAACATATTTCTATATAGGCGTTATGTTTTCTATTAGCATTTTTCACTTCTTTTTCATTAATGTGATATTGCTACCGAAGTATATGAAGTAGTCTTCTAAATTAAAAGACTTGATATTTTATGACGAGATAGAACCATCTTGCTTAAAACTCCTGATCAATGTTTTATTTGAGTTTCATAGAGGTCAAGGCCTCTTGCTGTCTGCTCTAAGCTATGCAGCAGACATTCGACTTTTATTTGTAGGAAACGCAATATTTAACACATTTTTTTCACAGGAACAGGTCGGCAATGTCTATACACCATTGAATATTTATGAGACATACTTTGAAATTAGCGACTTATGATGCTGTTATATGATTGCGGAATGATTTTTTTTATATTATCATTTTTCGTTGGTTATATCTTATCATTCGGTTCAGTTAGGTTTAGAACTATTCGGCTTAGTGCACGTGCATGTGCACATATTGAGTGCAGGTGTTCAAACTAGCGCGCGGAGGATGTGACAATCACAGATGTCATAATAAAAACGACAGATGGAAAATGAGACTGGGATGTGAATGACGTCATGCCCGGAAGCGATTGGCGGGGAATCTTGGTGATTTTTAAAAAAAAGCAGTTAGTTGAGATCTGAATCTGGGCGAAGTTAGTTGAAATTTGAAGTTGGACGAGGCGAGTCCAGTTTGTGGCCTACGGGATGCACCGTGCGTTTGTTGGGTCAGATGGAACGGTCAGCATAGTAAAAATTGTGTGTCTCTCTCTCTCATCGTGTCGAAAGACTAAACTCAAGAAGTCAATCAACGGTTCGTACCTGAACAAAGAGAGTCGTCAGTGTTTCGCGTATTTCGGGATTCCCTATGCATATGGACATTTTACATATCCGTATATTTTACATATTCGTATCATGACTATGTTACAATGTGACTTTTGGCATCAATACGCAAGGGAATTTCGATTATGTGACAAAGCATAATTTATTAATGAGGGAAATGTTCTATCCTGATTTTGGGTTTGAAGTAGATGAATTTACTCCCGAACAGAGCTTTGACTTCGATCCAATGAATACGTTGTTGATATTTATTCGTATTTTTGGAAAAGTGATAATCTTCAGAAGAAGAATATTTTTCTAATGATAAAATAGATAAGTATGAAGATTAATCTCGTTTAATCTTTGTGTAATGTTAAAACTATATTTCAGCATTTGAGTCATTTAACCGTAAAATAAAGTTTGTTGATATCTAATCTTAGAAAACATCAATATCCCAGTTGATCAAATGAAGTTTCAACTATTATACTTCATCACCTGAATTATAAACCGATATATGGTATGAGCTATCATGAGTTCTTGTACATTTTGTCACAATCTATAGATTATATTACGGAGTCAAAAACAGGCAATGTTTTGATACTGCCGCTCTCGTACAGTTTAGGTCTTATCTACGCCTCAGCAAGCAGAAAAAAAGAAAGGAGAAAAGCAAACAAGATATTCATTGACTGTTGATGATATTAACTGTTGTTGAAACAACGAAACAAATGAGGTATTCGTTTATTGTACAGGTTGGAAGTGATAGTAATAAGAGTTACTTGACATTCGTTTTGAGCTTAGTAAGCTTATTGAAGAGAAAGGCATATGATTCTGTCTATAAACGTTGCACTTTCATTACATTTTGCCGGTTAGAAGTTAAGGTTTTTGGTTTTGTGCAGGCATGAATTTGATTGGTTATTAAATATATTATTATTTTGGTGACCACCTGATCTCAATGCGCGAAGCCACTAGCGCAAAGACGTGTCTTATTTATTTGTTTTAATTGTAGAGCTGTGAACTTCAGCTCAATAAGAAAGTTGCTGAAGGCACAACAGTTGCCGTTATGTCTTCAGGTGTCGAAAGTTAGTGCAGCCGAGACGCCCACCTGGGAGAAGTAGGTTATTTTTTAAGATCACAATTCATGTGATAGGAAAAAGCGGTCAGTGAGCAACACGGGAAATGGTGCGATTGGTTATTGGATTGTTACGTGATAGGAAGACAATGGAGTAAAAAGGCAAGATTTATGTGAGGCTGCTTTGATAATAATGTCTAAAACGAGCTGTTTCGAAACCTTTCAATACATCGAAAAACTATTAAACTTTTCAATAAATTATAATTAAGTTAAATTGAACTTCAGCAACTTTCTACAAAGTAATCGACGCTTTTTGGAAATAGAATTTTATTCCCTATATTTTGGCAATGGCCTATGAGTATTATTGGCGAGGAAGTCTTGAAGATTGTCGTAGAAAGTGGGGATCAGTTATAAAGTTTCAATTGATGATGGTAATAACATTTCAAGCCTTCTACCCACGTCTGTCTTCTCTGATAAATTATTAAATAGATTTGACATGTAAGGAAGACTTAAAATGGATAAAAAAACAACAAAATACGCGAACCAATTTGAAAGAATCGATGTATGATAGCAAAAAATATATTGAAAAATCTGCGTTTTAATCTATTTGAGTAACTTTTTATAGAAACTATTTAATTTTTTATTGTCTCAAAAGAAAGTGATTTTCTAAATATATTTTCTTTAATTGTAAATAATCAATTCTTACAAATTACTTTACAACATTTCGTTATGCCAGAAACTCTTATATATATATATATATATATATATATATATATATATATATATAAGAGTTTCTGGCATCGGTACTCTGCAGCGAGAGAGAAGCATGTAATTAGTCATCTGACGAGACAGAGAGTATAGTAATATTCTCCACCGAAATAAATTTACGCCGTAGCTGTTCATTTGAACATGAAATCATATGAAGAGATCAGTCATCTCATAAGTTTATAGGAATTACATACTAAATTGTCAAGAGTCTACGACAATTTTAAATGTCTGTACAAAAAAAGTCTGGAAATTTATGAATTCTCCACGTATCATTAAACAAAGAAGCCAAACTAAACGTAAAAATTAATCAGGAATATCCCGTAAGTCTAAGAAGCAAATAAAGCTGTCATCCACATGAGGGTCCCTACCTCGAGAAGCCATCGTTTTGGGGATCAAAGCCTTTTACCAACAGTCTCGTTTGGTAACGAACCAATCAAAATGAAACTTACTTAACATATGAACTCTTTTCACTGCAATATGAATTTTAAAAACACCTGAAGAGGAAGAATGCTGATGGGAGATTTATTTGATTTACGAAAAGGCACGGCCTTATTTCACAAAAAAATTGATCGGATCGTATTATTCGACCAGAAAGCAAATAAAATTTGTTTGGGCAAAATTTCACCCTTCACTTTACAAACCGGTACTTTTTAGAAGAAAATTAATGAATCTTGATCCATTGACACAGAGAGTAAATAGAATTAATTTTTGTTAAAGGAAATGTGGTTTTGTATATTATATTCATCCCGGGCAAAGCCTGGTTCTCCGGCTAATTTGAAAGACTTGATTTTTTTCTAAATAATTACACTTCATTTTTACTAATTACCATAGAAAATTATTTCCGCACGATATAAGTGTAGATTTACTCATTTCGCTTAAATTCGTAACTCTATGGTTGCAGATACAATATAGTGAAATCCATCGCCACTCCTTGTCACAAACTTGTGATTTTCTGAATCTAAGCTCCATGAATATTAAACTAACTTGCAGTTCTTTTTGTGTTTAAACAATCTTATAGATGATCATCTTATAGATGATCATCGGAAGTACGAGTTCCACCCTTTGTAATATTTCGGGCTCCTCAACAAACAACTTATTCAGGGACTCACAACTCTTGACGTAATCGTCATGGAGAAGTCTAAAGGTCAAACTGAGAACCTCTTGCGGTCGTCATACAAGACCTGGGAGATTCAGAAAGTGACAGTTGGTACTGAGAAAGCAAAGATTTATGTTGACTGGGTGAGCTTTTAATAAAAGCAACTCCTTAATCGATAGTGGTGGGGGTGGATACAATT
Source organism: Sepioteuthis lessoniana (assembly GCA_963585895.1). Lineage (NCBI taxonomy): Eukaryota > Metazoa > Mollusca > Cephalopoda > Myopsida > Loliginidae > Sepioteuthis > Sepioteuthis lessoniana. The sequence continues at coordinate 142,959,145 of OY757904.1, forward strand.
TATATAAAGAAAACTATTCTTTCCGCCATCCACGAAAAAAAAAAAAAAACTCCCCGAATGTTAATGCTGTTCTTACCGGGCTGAAGATTTATAATTTCAAATAAAATGGGTGTAGGTTTTGTAACCACATTAGATTTTATTTCATCTCGGCGGCAAAAAAAATGTTTTTTTGAGTTTATTAGGATTTATTAAATTTCAAAAAACAGATTATATGTTCAGAAAATGTTTAAGTCACACAAACAAATATAATTTGATGATGTTATTTTGATAAATGAAGTTTTGACACACACACACACACACACACACACACACACACACACACACACACACACACACATATATATATATATATATATATATATATATATATATACGTGATGCTTTCAATAAATTTCTAGACTTTCTTTTTACAGGCATTTAAAATTGTCGTAGACTCTTGATAATTCAGTATGTTATTGCTATACATCTCATGAGATGAGTGACAATGATTTCACATTCAAATGAACAGCTACAGCAGGAATAGGAATATACCCTACTAAAGCCTGATTGTCATAGCTAGTGAATTTCAAAAATGCGATCTGGACGTGAGGACACGTATATCAATCCCCGTGGGTTATTTGATGCCAAAGCCTCGTAGAATAATATCAGGTATACAAAATTATCCATAGCTGTGTGGATAAGGTTTTTGTATTTTTCAACGTTATAAGTCCTATTGGGAACATAGCGCGGATTGAGTTAACTCTAAGTTCTAGGCCACAGTCCAGTATTTTAGACGTCACGACACAAGTTCTCCCCTATCAATTTTTACCAAAAATATCAATTATTAGCTAAAATATCAAGAGCACCAGCGGGGGAACGGAGATAATCCCCTATACCTTCCTGACCAAAAAGTAGAATTAGAATACTCAATGAGATGAAAAGAGATTACGTAGCCAGTTTCAACATAAGCCAATTAGCCTATGAGTGCATAGTTTGTAGGCAAATATAACAAGTCAGTTTCTTGCCAATGTAAATGTGCCCGCATAGACGAAAAACTGACTGTCATCATACGTCCTTTATTCTTTATCGATGCTACCTTGCTTATTGCGTGCAAGTCAACATTTAAGCCTTAAAAATACTACAAAACTAGAAGTCAAATCATACGACAAGGCTAAATTCCAATAATTTACCACTGAGTAGTCAACCAGTGGAGTCATACTCCTTACGATAGATCCATGTACACCACTTAAATTAAATCGAATAGACTGCCACAAACATTTCCAACTTAAACTTGCGTTTAATGAAGCGTTCTCAACAGCTAGTGAACTAACTGTTTCCACTAACCAGATCTTCACAACACCCAGGCGTCCAGTCAATTAACAATGGTATTTTGGTTATGCTATATGAAAGATCAACTTGTACGCAGCAATTTATGGTAGTTTTCGGGCCATTGACCTAATGAGTAGAATGTTCACTATGGTTCGGGAGACTTAGGTTCAATCTCAGGTGGAGTCATACCAAAAACTTCAAAAATGATACTTCATGAAGCCTTGCTTAGCACTCAGCATTATAAGGGAAGGATCAAGGGTAAAGTTGAGCAATCCCGGAAAAGAGAAGCGCCCTCCCGTACACCTGGGTGTAGTAGCTATTGAAAAGGGAGCCTTCAGGTCACGCTCGATTAAGGTCACCAACTTTACTTACTTATGTTCTATATAATCAATACTTAACACAGTTAATTAATAAATATTTCAAACAACATTGTTAATATGTATATAAATATATTTATGTGTGTGTGTGTGTGTGTGTGTGTGTGTGTGTTGTTTTATTCTCTCTTAGAGACAAAGAATAATATCCCTCCCAAATGGTATGTAGCTTGTTTTCTAATAGCGTATGCATTTAAGATTGGACGTTTCTTTTAAGATTTCACCCCTCATGTAAATGTATGTAAGTACCCGCGTTGAAAAGTGTATTGTGCTGCATTTCGTTTTCATGGGAAGACAGATAAATACATAGAATGCCAAAGACAGAGTCACGATTAGGTCAGTAAAGGAGTGGGTAGAGAGTAGTAGAGACACACAAAACCAAGGAGAGAAAAAGGCCCAGAAACGTCAGTCTATGCATCATAATCAGAGAGAAATTGAAAATATTATCTACCATTCCAGAAAGTCAGAGTGCAATGGATTGACAACAATGAATGCGAAAAAGATATTAATATCAATCCTTTTGTGACAGCTGGTTGAAATAATAAGGTTTACTAAAGGAAAATTGTTATTGTGAGCCATCATTTGGTTTTTATTCTATTTAGCCACCCCACTCTGTCTCTATTTCCCCCATACTTTACTGTATGGAAACCTCTACTGTAGTCTCTATCTCTCTTTTCTATTTACCTCAAAACGAAAGGTAGATAGTTAAAGATAAATGTGCATTAGGAGAAAATTACTACTCAATAATCAAAATAAAAGACATAAGTGTTCAACCTCACTAATTTTATCCTAGCCGTTTCTCATGGTTTCCTGCTCTGAAAACGTAGACTACATCAACAGAACATATACAAAAGACATATTCTTCTCAAAAGAAATAACTCCATCAGATAGTGTGGAAATTATTTTGTAATTTTTTCTACTATGAGGATTTTTAAAGAATACATTATTAAATAAAATTGTACAAACAAAAAGGAATAATTAATACAAACTGTCTATATCTTTTATGTGTTGATTTGTTATTAGCAACAAAGTTTCCAAAATTCCAAGCTGTGATTCAAGTCTTGGCCTCTTGTCATTGAGGAATATTGCATCAAGTTACATATAACTTCTTAAAAATATATCCGCTCAATGTGAAACGTTATTAGTCACTGACTCCCACCAGACAGGACCTGATACAAGGTCATAAGCCCGAAGGCTGATTAAAGTGGGTATAAACGGGAGGGGAAATTCGGGAACGAGCCGAGACTCGAATCCTGCTGGTCTGTGCTGCTCATCGACCCACTAAGTGCAATGTGGGTCTAATGAACCAAGCAGTTTCACAAACCCAAAACTGGGTCCGGACACGGATGCCGGGTTATAGCTTGAACTAGACAGCAAGGTCTAGTGCTAACATTGGGGACAAAGGTTGCAGCTCGCCCACCCGAAAGTGGCCCAGCCGAAGTTGGGGGCCTTTTGGCCTCGAATCTGCCATTAATTTCGATACCCCATCCGGCATTAATGCCAGACGGCGCAGCAATGTGTAACGTTATTCGTAGTGGGGGTATTTATATGGAAGCCTTCAATGTCAAAACTAAACTACACATGAATAAAAAGTTGCAATATAGTTTGGGAGAAAGCAACAAAATTTAGAGCAGAAACAGTTGTCTGTCATGGATTCTTCTCTTTAGCTTTGCCAACTAAACATCCTCCCCATAAAATGTTTCAATGAAACGTTGTTAAAGTAATCTATTTTAAGTTTTAATATAACGATATTTGAATGAATAAGAACCGGTAGCATTCAATTTATTCAGAGCTTGACTGAACTGAGAACAAGATTTTAATTAAATGTTTATTCATATTATTCATCTTATTCTCTATTTTATCAAAAGTTCAAGGTTGACTTACTCATCGACTCTTAAACAAAGCACTCTGATATAGCAATCAAAAATATACCTTATGGCGTGATTTGAACTCTTACCGTATATACTACTTTATTCAATACATCATTTTGTTTTCCATAAAGCTAAAGTTCAAAAGTACAATTTGATTCAACATAGAGCTCTTTATTATACGGAAAAATTCGTTGGAAATATGATTACAAAAAATATTTTTCTTTAAAAATAATATTTACGTTATAATTATAATTTGGCATATTTTCAAAATGCCTTGAAGGTTATGATAGAAAGACTGAATTTTTTTAGAACGTGATTTCTTTTCAGTTTAGAATTTTATCGCAAAAAACATTGAAGTATTTTTTTTTACTGTTACAAATTAGCATTCACGATGAAAGATTTGATATTAACCTGATTTGTTTCTTTGTCTTTTGCGGTATCACTCCTTTTTACCATCTTCTCACATCAACGTTTAAAAGAAGAAATTCTTGGTAAAGAATGTATACAATATCAACACAATATCAATATACGGATAATATGTTGTAAAATACTTTATCCGACAGTGAAGAAAAATGTACTCTTAATTTCACTTTCTTACCTTTATTTCTGAATTCCTCAAATTTAATCTAAACATTTTTTTACGTGATTGCTATTCTTTATCTGTTTGGGTAATTTGTTTCAAAAATATTTTACTTTCTTTATAAAAAAATCCAAATGGTTGAAAGACATAGTTTTTAATCAATACCTTGACAATGAATTTTCAGTTGAAAGGGAATAGTAAAAAAAATGTCCACCATAATTAGAAATTGTATCAATTATTTCTAATATTTCAATTAAATCACTTTTAATTTTTTCTTTCTAGTAGTTAATCCAAATACTTCTTATCTATACCAGTAACTGTAATCGTTTATCCTTTTTATTAGTTTTGTCACTTTTCTTTCTATACCTTCAACTTTCAATCTTTATCTCCAATTTCAATGTTAAGACACTGTTGCTATATACAGTCTAATTTGGGTTTTACATATTTTGAAAACAACATTGGAGTCGATTGAAATGATGTATCGGACCATTCAGGCAATAATTTCATAACCACTCGTCGTAATTGACAAAATACGATTGTCAGCTTTAAATGTATCATCAAAGCCAACGTCCCAACTACCTATAATCGACATTAATATGTTGGCTTTGGTTTGGTTTGATGGCACAACAACCATTTCAGTTTATTAATGCCAAATATATTTTCATATATATAAGCATTCATTTTTCAAACAATTCAGTTCAGCATACAAGAACAGTTCTATTTTGAACGAATCAGTTTAGCATAAGTCCAATTTGTCCAGCAGATCAGACCCTATCAGGTGTTACCTCTCCGGGCGGGGGTGGACCTGGGAGCAATGGCAATGAAGGGGTAGTCCACATTCTTCAAAACTCCAGCCTTACTGTGTCATATCCAGGGCACTAATTAGGGAAGTCTTATCCTCTGCAGAGAAGAAGTCGGTGTATTTACTGCCCCAGCCGATTGGACAATAATATTTGGGACCTAATTAGTAGTAATTCTCTTTTTTCAATGTTACATTTCAATTTTCAAGTATCCTTTTAAAGTGGTAATTGATGTAGCTCCATTAGTGTTATTCCTAACAGTCAAATAAGTAGTTTAACAACATCAGGTACTGGTGCTATTTCTAATTGGGGTCCCTTCAGATTCATCATTTATGAATATCGAAAACAAAGTTTACAGTATTAACAGACGGATGTTAGATTCTACTTGCCGAATCCAAAATATCAGTCTTTCACGGTGGTGAATTAGTTTCATCCCCTCAGGAATCCAGGAATTACACACAAGTAATTATTTAAAAAGAATGATAAAATACTTATATACGTGGTGAATTCAATAGGTTTCCAGAATTTTTTGTACAGGTATTTAAAATTGTCGTTGACTCTTGAAAATTCGGTATGTTATTGCTATGCAGCTTATGAGATGACTGACCTATTTTCATGATTTCAGGATCAAATGAACACCTACAGCAGCAATTGGAATACACCCTAATAAAACCTGATTGTCACAGCTGGCTAATTGCAAAAAATGCAATCTGTACGTGAGGACACTTTACAAGAACGATATGCAATAAAATTCTGGTTTAAGCTAGGAAAAATACCACAGAAACGTATGGAATGCTTCAGACAGCTTTTCGACCATCTTGCATGAATCGAGCATCAGTTTTTGAGTGGCATAAGAGATTCAAGGATGCCAGGGAGTCTGTGAGGGATGATGAGAGGTGTGGGAGGAGTAAGAAAGTCAATAGACCAGAGTTGCTTCCTGTGACGTTTGGTCATTCCCTAAACTCAAAGGCTGTCGTTATGAGACAATTGAGGGGATGAAAGAGGCTGTGACGAAGGTCATTGACACGCTCATTGACTGGCTTGAGAAGGGACTTATAATTATCAATTCTATTTTTTTTTTAATAAAATCAGTAAGTTTTATAAAATTTTCTCAGTTTTGGATTATTCCAAAATATCATCCGTTCACGGCAAGGAGAAATGTCTTATAAATAATTTAATCCAGTTTTTTTATGTGTATTTTATAAAGCCAAAAAGGTATCAAATTTAGATATTTTGATTTTTCTCCGTTATTAGTTTTCTACTCTTAAAAAAATTGAACACCCCAGTGATAAGTTAAATATTACCACAACTGTTTTTTTTAAAGGATATCTTTAGCATTCAATAACTCACGAAGATTTATTTGCCATTAAACAAATGAACGAAACCATGTGAACCTCCTCTAAGAAACCAATTTTTTAAAATTTTTGTCAGTGGTAGTAAATATCTATGAGGTAATCGATATCAACCACGGAAATCTGGGTCACATGACACAATTTCAGGTTAAAATGGAGTTCCACTTAGGGATCTTTCAACAGAATGGGATCAGTGCCCGAAGAATAACTCCAGCCAGAAAAACTAAGTCTCTGGCACTCTAATTCGATCAATGTCAAAGGACTTGGTTTCGGAAGGGACCTTTTTTTAATTAATGTACATTTATTAGCAAGAAGAAAACTGTTATGCCTAAAATCGCATATAATACTTCTTTAAAAGCTACTGAAATATTTCTCCCGGTTCCTTGATACTGTAATATTTAATGAAAAAAATACAATAAAAATATCGTATCTAACCTGATTCTCAAATGATCTAATATTAAAAGTAAATACGATAAATAAGGTACATAAGCTGATTTCTAGATGCAGTAATATAACTTGCATATATTTACCCAATCACTTTGCCACGGAATGGATGCGATAATGATCAATTTTTAAGTAGAATAAAAAATTTTGAAATTTTCATTATTTTGGATTGGTTGTCACAACAAGGCTAAATTACCGCGTATCCCGTTCTATGAACCAATAACTGGAAGTAGAAGAGACAGATACATGCCTTTACCAAAATTATTAGTCAAATATCTTGTCCAGGATTCGAACTCGAGTCTCTGTCTCTATTTACTAAAGGGATAACCGTTCAATATTGTAAAAACTATAAATACTGCTCATATAATGATTCTGAAAAACTATAATATTAAACTGAAATGCCATAAATGCAAGGTCTAACCTGAATCTATAATGCCGTAATATTTAATTTCAATATTATCAATGCATTGTTTATTTTGCCATAAATATGAAGACGAGATGTCCTTTAGAATCCTTGATTTTTTTTTATCACAATAAATAATTGTCATTTCATAATATTTCAGTTATTCATTTCTAATGACTTTCATTCAGTGATGAACAAGTACAACAATTCTAGTTTTAGTCAAACTTACTTATCTATTTTCTGTATAAGCTGACGTCATGTTGCTTTGTTTCTGATTTGCATATTTTCGTGTGACATCTTCAAACATCGTATGGAATCAAGCTTTTTTATGGTTTCCTTTCAGCCGGCATAAACTTATGATGAAGACGCTCAAATTATTTCGCCTAAAGAAGCCTGGGGAATGCATTAACTGCTGATTACAAATGTAAAGAGAAAAATGACATCTGAGATAGTGGTACAAAAAATCATGAAAACTACTAAGGGGTAAATGTATTAGCAAATAAATACTGTGTCCATAAATATATGATACTGACTCGATCGAATCAACACTTTTACTTAATGCAGTTCGAAAAATAAAGCAATAAGATGCTCAAGGCAACCCGTTGTTAGAAAATTATGAATGTAAGTGGCCTTAGGGTAACATGAGACCAAAATGTTGTGTCTGAAAGAAAGGAGTACGCAGAAAAAGAAACACTCAAACTCAAAATTAAAGGAAAAAAAATAGTCGTCGTTTTTATTTACTTGGTCTACGACGGGTTGCCGCTAGAAAAGTTAGTTTCATAGAGTTCTTCCTCCCTCTTCTTGGTGGCGATGGTGGTGTCGTGGTCGCCGGCTTGTTGATACGTTCCTGTCAGTCGTATCGCAGCAGGCTGGGTATGCACGGGTCGGGGTCGCCTGAAACTCTGAGGCACCTTTTTAGAAACCTGCCTTGACCTCCCCAAAATCTCGTGAATTGATTTCTTATATAGAGATCATTTTGGAACAATTAGAAGGTTCCAGAATGTTCGGTGACACAAGTGAAAACGATAGTGAAACACGGGAAAGGTCATATCAAAATCCCGCCTGAACTCTGCTGGTCATTCTGCCCGCACGTGCTAGATTCGTGGCATTTTCACTGATTGATGACAGCCGATGTGCTCGCACGTTCTCAACGACAGCGCCCGTCCGTAATATTACATTAGGAAAGCACCCAACCCAAATGTTCTTTTGAAAGCACAGGAGATGAAAATAAAGGCACCCAAGAAGCACCCAAAGCAACAAAGTAGCCAGAGCAATAAACAGTTTGGAGGCACCCAAAGTAACTTGGCGTATGAAAGCAACTGATACAATTCGCAATATGACAGCAACCATTCCAACTCACTTAATGTAATCACTCATGACAACTCGCCGTACGAAAACAAGCAAGAAAATACGCCATATAAAATCATACAAGGAAAATCATCGTATGGAATTACTAATGGAATATTGCCATATTGAAGAAACCGAGACAACAATGCACACAAAGAAGATGTCTATATGAAGCCACGCAAGGAAATTCAGCTTCACAAAATACTTGACAACGAAGTACCCAAAAATTGCAAAACGTAAAAAATAACCCAAGGTAACTCATTATATGCAAACAGCCATGAAAACTCAAGTGCCTGCATATGGTAACATACCTTAGGTGTCCTCTTGCTTTGGTTGTTCTCATATTGCGAGCTGCATTGTGTACATTTTTGCTTTTGTCACTTTCATATAGTTAATTTCCTTCAGTGTTTTCAAGAGTAGTTGCCTTGTCAGCCTTGTTGCCAGGGGTTCTTTTATATTGCGAGTTACCTTGATTGCTTGCATTGAACTTTATTCAGTGATTTTATATCGCGAATTTTGTTGCCAGCCTTATTGCTAAGGTTTCTTTGATGTTAAGAATTGCATTGACTGCATTGATTGCATTGAGTATCTTTGGTAGCTTTCATTGGATTTTTTTGAGTGATTTCCTTTGGTGAGTTGCCTTGTGTGCTTTTATATAGCGAGTATCTTCGGTTTACGTCTGCTATTTTCGACTGGCAAGTTAGCTTGATAACTTTCATACTGCTTGTTACCTTGAATGCGAGTTGACTGGGTGGTTTCATGCGTTTAATTACATTTGTTTTCCTTATATGGCGAGTTACATTAGATGGTTCTTTTACACTCATTGATTCTTGAATACTTTCTGGTGTCCGGTGCTTTTATACAACGAGTTGCCTTAAGTCCTTATATATATATATATGTGTGTGTGTGTGTGTGTGTGTGTTTGTGTGTGTGTGTGTGTGTGTGTGTGTGTGAGGTTTAGAGAACCCTTGTTGCCTATGCTCATTCACTTGCATGTATTTAATAGAAATTTACTCTTAGGATACTCCTAAATATAGCAAATGTTAGAATGATATCCAGATCAACGCAAATCGATCTCGACAAGTTTACGGGTTTTTTTTTGCTCAGCACGCGTTATTACATCTCACTTTTAATTAAATTGGCATCTCGTCGATATTTATTTCATGCCCTTTCTGTTATTAACAACGGGGATATTATTTCCCCATGTTCACGCAATGCAAATCATTTGGAGGTTTAATGACAAACAAAACTAACATGAACACAAGTATAAGCACATTTACACACACATATATCAGTATCTATTTTTTTATGCGTTTGTATATATATATATATATATATATATATATATATATATATATTTACTAATCTAATATCTACCAGCATTCACGGTTACCAGAAAAAAAGAAAAAAAACCCGCCAGGAACAAGAGATAAAATATCTCGAATCACCGCCCGGGGGAAAAAAGAAAAATATTATAGGACAAAAAGAAAGAATAGGCCAACCCCGTCACACCACTTGAAAAAAATCAAGAGATATGCAGTCAGTTGGTCAAAAGAAAACTAAAACCCTCCGTAAACACTGCAATGCTACAATTACAAGAGTGTTCAACACGAGTGGAGCCAATTCTCGCGATTCAAGTTAATTATATATATATATATATATATATATATATAACCTATTCGGCTTGGGCTGTAGAATAGGCTGACTGAACCTATGATAAGGGGAAAGCTTATATTTCTCACGTGTGTGCTGGATGTGGCACTAATATATCCTGGAGCTTTGGGGAATGTGGAGTATCCTGTCATTGCTGACCCGAGTGGTGGTACGTATATATGGGCCAAATGGAACTGTTCCACCATTTAACTGTAAATAAATGTAAATAAATGACTCGTGTCAAATTGAATTTTTTTGTGTTACTTAACAATACCCGATACCATTTAACTGTTTGCAAGTATATCTATCAGTATTAGATAAGAATATATAACATTATTTAAATTTATGCAAACAAATGATTAATAATAAATAAAACTATTCGTAGGAAATGGTAAGGCTTGAAACCATTTAACTGTGTGCAATAAATAATTATTACTAAAAAGAATTATTCCAGCTAAATGAAAATATTTTAAACCATTAAACTGTGTGCAAACAGAAAAAACTTGCTGAATAGCTTTTTAGAGTTAGATATCAGTACTTGAAAATATTTAACTATGTTCAAAGAAATGACTTCTGGCTTAGTTATATATATTAACAACACAATATTTTTTTTACAAATCATATACAGCGTGTCTCAAAATAGATGCAACCCATTAATATGATAATGATTTATCACAGAGATAAGGACAATGGCTGTCTTTTGGAACACGTCGAGTAAAAATGGATCTTTTTAGCTACTGACATCAAATTAATGTTTATTTTTTAAATAGTTGTTATATCAGCTTCCAAGACATGCAAACTTTCTTTTTAGCTTTTTGTCTCAGTAATAAACCATAATCATATTAATGAGTTGCATCTATCTTGATATAGCTTTGAATGATTTTGTCTCTGAAGTAGTGACGCAAAGCGTTGTGATCGACAAATTATGTTTGTTATAGATTATTATTTTCAAATCTGAAACAAAAAAGGACACAACTTTATTATTAGTCAGTTATTAGCAATCACATGGGCCCCATATATAATGAGACACCCTACATGTTCTCTCTATGTATGAACAGAATTTAGCATTAAATAACCTATTAGGTTGGATTTGCCATAAAGCTCCCGACATAACCAGCCATATCTATGCAAGTGAGTATCGCTAATACTATTCAGTGCCCTTTCGACGGAACATAGAATAAACTGCCTGCATCTCCTTCAGAAAGGCGAGAATTTTCAAAAAGAGGTATCATGTGTATGATGCAGTTGAGGCTCAACATGTAGAGTATAGATTATATGGGTCAAATGTAGAGTATAGATTATATGGGTCAAATAGAACTTTCTGAGAATCATCAGTTTGATATATAATAGTACACATTACATAAAGAAATGCAAAAAGAAACAACTCTCTTGAACCATCTATATAAAAAAAATACATTTAATTGGATTCCTTAACCTCTAAGCATAAGATAAGCCGATATGCGTTGCCATGCAGTTAAATTCAAGCAATCATTTGATAATGCCTATTCGTAGCCTTTCGCTTATTAACTGTATAATCGTCTAATACTTTCACTGTATATCATTTACATTTATAGGTTTTATAGACGCGTTTTGAGTCTAGAACATGGTCACAGAAAGATAAGTGTTGTATAAAACTATTTTTTTCGGTGCTACAGACTTATTCATTTGATTTGAATTAGTCTGTGGGAGTCATTGTCTGCAATTTTTATTCACTTTTTATTACAAGCCGTTCATTTTTATATAATCATATTTCGCAAAAGTATGTCTTTAAAAACAGCTCTTTCAAACTGAGGCATCAATATACCTTCTTCCAGTCTCTGATGAGATTTTAATAGAAGGAACAACTGAGTAATTTCTGAGTAGACTAAAATAAAATTAAACTACTTCGTGGTTAGCCATTTTATAAAGATGAAAAATAAAGCAGAACTGATAATTACATTACATCAACATGAACTTGGCTCGGTAATAACGTAGTTTATTCATGTGCCGACAACTCAGGATAAACTCTGTACTAATTTAATCATCTAGGAGTGTCATAACTCGAGGCAATAGAAAAAGATTGAGAAGTAACACAACAATGGAGACGAATTGCTTTAAAAAAATCACACTTACCATCGTTCAGGGTGTCGTTCGTTTATTCAGCCTGTGTAGGTTATTTGGAAACAGAGACGAGACAATCCATCAAATAATAAATAAATGAGGCAAACAGGCGTAAAAAAGATTAAATTCACGGCACGGGAAGATAGTTGATCTGGGGGGAACTGGGTGAAAGAGTAAAACTTAAACATACTAACAAATGGTATATGTATAAAAAAGAATTCATCCAAGAAAATGAGATTCATAAAAATATCGGGTATATTTTGGTAGATCACCTAATCCAGGTCAGATGGTCAGACTTGGAGTTTATTACCAAGAAGAAAATAACTTGTCATCTTGTGGATTTTACTCTTCCAGTGGACCACAGAGAGAAAATGAAAGAAACTGGCAAGAAAATAAAATCATGTGGGTGACAGTGATACCAAATTTATTTGGAACGTTTTGAACGGTCCAATAAAAACTAGGAAAAAACGTCAAGGAATAGGAAATCAGGGGAATAATCGAAAGTAGACAGACCATAGTTTTGTTTATCTTTTTTTTTTTTTTTTGGTATGTATACGAAATATGCATTATTTACAGAATAAATGAAAATGAATTCAATAAAGATCCCGATATTTAAGCAAATCAATGTTTTAAGAATTGTAACACAATAAGTACTCACGAATGAATGAAATGTTTATAATGCATGCTAACCACAAAAAATCTTCTCAAAAAGAAAAGTCCGAGACAATCAAGAGAAAGATCTCTGTGTGTATTTTAAAATGAAAAATAAATTAGGTATGTGTGAGTGCTGACGTAAAATTATGCCAAACTCGGGCAAAGAAAAAGTGTCTTTACCTTGTGACAGCAAATGAAAAAATCTTTTTTTTTTGTTCTAAATATTTTAAATTTCGTGCATGGAACGCGCATCAGCAGCAGTTGGATTCTCAATATTTTGATTGGCTGGGCTGTGGAATATTGTGGTGACGTAATGTTTTACTATTTTCTGCTATGAGGTAATTCTGGTTGCTATAACTGCATTATTAAGATTGACTAGAATAAACTGAAGATTTCTGGAGACCTTAGAAGATTCACTTTCACACACACTCTGTGCAATACCACCGGCTGTAAAAATTATGAGAAACTCAAATGGAGTAAAATAAAAAGTTTGCGAATTGGCAAGATCACGGTAGAAGTTGCTAGAGATTCGAAAACAATCGGGGTAACGATATAAATGCCAGAAAGTAGAATACTACTAATAAGAAAAGTTTAACTGAGGCGAAAATTCAGAGAGGTATCTTCGAGGGTGATGCATTACCACCATTTCTTTTCGATTGTGACGATGCCACTCAATTGCATACTTGGATACAAACTCACTAAATCGCAAGAAAAGATCAATCACCTAATGTTCATGAACGACATCAAACTGTTTGTCAAAAATGAAAAAGAATTGGAAATCTTTATTCAGGCAGTGGGAATATACAGTCAGGCTATTAGGATGGAATTTCAAATAGAAAAATGCACCTTGCTAATAACGAAAAGCGGGAAACGACACATAACGGAAGGAATAGAACAACTAAATCAAGAAAAAATCAGAACATTTAGAGAACACGAAATTCCTCAATATCAGGAATATTGGAAGTGGACATCATCAAAGAAGCGGAGATAAAAATTAAGAAAACAATTAAAAAGAGAATCTCCGGAAAGCGAGAAGAATACTCGAAACCAAACTATATAGTAGAAATCTCATCCAGACTCCTTTGCTGTCATACTGATAAGAAACTTGTGATCCTTCTTGAAGTGGACAAAGGAAGTATCTTAAAAAAGAACTGAAAACAAGAAACCTACGCACAAGTCCTTACATTCAAGCGAGGACATTGATAGACTATATGTGTGAAGTAAAGGAGCACGCAGAGGACTTGTAATCATTAAAGACACAACGACTCGAAGACATGAAATAGTGCAGAAAAATACTGATTACAGCAACCTGAAACTCTACTGACAGCACGAGGATCAACAGAACCAAAATAACTAGATAACAAAAATGGGAAGAAAAACAACTCTATAGACATTTCAAGTAACAAACAAGCGAAATCTCACACGAGAAATCTTTCACATAGCTAAGAAAGGGAAGCTATATGAAGAAACTAGATGGCAATTACACAAGAATGCTGCGTGCAATCCTCAACAAGTCCTGGCAGCAACACCCCACAAGACACCAACTGTACGGCCACCTGCCCCCTATCACGAAATCTATTCAAGTTAGGCGAACCAGACATGCAGGACATTGCTGGAGAAGCAGAGATGAACTCATAAGAGATGTACTCTTATGGATCCCCACACACGGCCGCGCAAAAGCAGGACGACCAGCACGAACGTACATTCAGCAGCTATGTGAGGATACAGGTTGTTGTCCTGAAGACCTACCTAGGGCGATGAACGATAGGGAGGAGTGGCGAGAGAGGGTCAGGGATATCCGTGCTGCCAGCACGATATGATGATGATGATATCAAAGCAAGAATAGATTTCATCATCATCATGTCGTGCCGCAAGCACGGATATCTCTGACCCTTTCTCGCCACTTCTCCCTATCATTTATCGCCTCTGGCAGGTCTTCAGGGTTACATCCCGTATCCTCACAGGGCTGCTGTATGTATGTTCGAGCTGGCTATTCTGCTTTTGCTCGGCCATATGTGGGAGTCCATAAGAGTACATCACTTATGAGCTCGTCCCTGCTTCTCCGGCAGGGTCCTGCATGTCTGTTTCGTCTAAAAATAGGAGATGTATGTTATGTGGTGATAGAGATGATGAATTTATCAATCACATAAGCGAATGCATCAAATTAACGGGAAAAGAATAAAAGAAGAGACAAGAATTGGTGAGGAAGGTGATCCATTAGGAACTGAAATTTGAATATACGAACAAATGGGATATTCACAACCCATAATCAGTCCGGGGCAATAAGACTACAAACTTCTCTGGGATTTTGAGATAAAAACGGATCACTTAATTTTGGCCAGATAACCAGACCTAGTGATAGTAAAAAAAAAAAAAAAGAACAGAAAGGACATGCCGAATAGTGGACTTCGCCGTCTTGGCAGACCATAGAGTATAATTGAAAGAAAGCGAAAAGAGTGATAAATACCTTGACCATGACAGAGAACTGAAAAAAAAAAAATTGTAACATAAAAGTGAGTTATACTGATTGTAATTGTTTCGCTTGGTACAGTCAAAGCAGGATTGGTAACAGGACTTGAGGACTTGGATATAAGAGGACGAGTGGAGACCAGCCAAAATATAGCATAACTGAGATCGCAAGAATACTAAGAAGAGTACTGAAGACATGAGGAGACTTGCTATCACTCAGCCTGCAGTGGAAATCCACCAGCTAACACTGGTGTGAAACACTCTTAAGTGAGTAAAATAACAATAATAATAATAATAATAATAATAATAATAATAATAAATTAGCGAAGAAGGAGTATAAGACTAGACACGACTGGGTCGGCAAGGTGATCCACTGGGAGATGTTCAAGAAATTTAAATTTGACCATACGAACAAATGCTATATGCACAACCCAGCAGCTGTCAAAAAAATGACACACATAAACTCCTATGGGACTTTGACATACAGACGGACCATCTAATCTCGGCCAGAAGATCAGAACTAATAATAATCGACAAAAAAAAAACAAACAAAATTGTCGCCTTTGTGTTCCGGCTGACCACAGAATAAAACTGAAAGAATATGAAAAGAAGGATAAGTACCACGACTTTGCTAGGGAATTGAAAAAACTATGGAACATGAAGGTGACAATTATACCAACTGTAATTGGTGCGTTTTGAACAATAACTAAAGGATTACTCATGGGGCTGGATTACTTGGAAGTTGGTGGATGAGTGGAGACCATCCAAACTATCACATTATTGAGAACGGACAGAATACTGAAAAGAGTCCTGGAGATTTGAGGAGATTTGCTGACACTCAAACTCCAGTGAAAGACAATCAGCTAACGCTGAGGTGGAAAACTCTAAAGGAATAACAATAATAATACTAGATCAAATATGATAATAAGAATTATGACCATAGCAAGGAAAATAATGATTGGAATAATGATTATCATAATAATGAGAATTATGATATTGATATTAATTATGTAATAATTGATAATTGTTATTAGCATAATATCGATAATGCAAATAAGGACAATTATGATAATTATAAAAATGATTATGCTAATGCTAATGATGATATTATTTATGAAAATATTAATGATAATAATGATAATGAAAGTTTTAATGATGATAACCATCAGTTTTATAATTATAATGATATCATTTAAGATATTGGTGAATATGATAATGATAATAATGATAATGATAATTAAGATTGGGAAAATTATGTTAATGTAATTATGATAATAATCTTGATAAAGGTAAGTTTGATGCTAATTATTGTTATGCTAATTATAATTATGCTAATTAAGGAAAGGATAATTATATTGGCATTTATTATAATGGTAATTATTAAAATAGTACTCATCATGAGTTAAGGGTAATAATTATTATGATAATTGTGATAGAATTAATCATGACAGAGAACATTTTGATAACTATTGGTTCTTCAGCCTTGGTGAGGCAACTAGTCTAGGAGAAGGAAAACTCTGAATTCAAACCTGTTAAACTCCGCTTAAAAAAAATTGACCTTGTGTCATATCCTGCCCGAGCGGAGGGGTTGGTAAATATAAAATAATTATTGTATCGATAATTATGATATTATTTATATCTATGGTCTCGATAATGTTAATAATGTAGAGAAAATGTTCCTTCTGAATCAGTTCAGTCATTACATTAGACTAATGATTAAGTTTACGGTCAGATTATTAAGCTTCTACCAGTTTACGGATTTTGAAATAAACTTCTCAGATCATGTATATTGGATTGAATACTTTTTAAAAGGTTCTCTCGTGTGTATGAGGTGCAAAATGATGTCTCTCTTGAACTATTTGAATTCGATCCCATTCGGTGCACAACTTCCTTTTGCTATACATTGGCTAAAATTTACACCCTATGAGCTCGAATTGTTACTCATAGTTTCCATTGCTATTCCTGTATCTTCACTGAAACCACGGGCTATATTACTCGGGGGTGTCCTCATGGTGTAATGGTTAAAGCAATAGTCCGCGGAATCGTTGTAAAAGAGTCCGAACTCAAATCCCGTTATTATGTTCACTTTTTGACAAATACCCTTGGGAAAAGAATAAACCCTCTTAACCTCTGAGCTATGGGTTAAATAGTATTACTATTGTTCTTCTAGAAGTATCACATTTACATTAAATAATCTACAAAGGTTGATATGCCATAAAACAAAGAAACAAAAAGAAACTATATTACACATGAGTTGGGGGAAAAACTTTAAAAGGAGAACCAAACTGGGGTAGAAATTTCACAACCCAAGTTATCTACTGCATCTTTGATTTAGCGACAGCCATCTCTTTGGAAAGTTTGTCGTATCCCATTTCTTTCTAATGCATATTAACTATTAATTGATTCAGACCTATTTTGAGTTGCTTGGTTTTTGCCACAGCGGAACAATTACGAAATTATTGCTGGATGGATACTATAATTCTCCAAAAGTGTAAGCCAAAGGCGCAGTAAATATTATGTTGTTATATACCGTCCCCATGGGCATATCCCATTCCTCATAAGTACGTTGGACACTATTGTGAGTGGGGTTATTATGCTATTTAGACCACCAGACATGGATGCCGGGAGGGAACATTCATGTCACGCACGCTAACATCAGTCCTCTTCGAGACTCTGGGAGCCGTCCCCTCTCAGTCTCTAATCCTCTCTGGAGAGACAACGTTTATCGACTGGTGCATATGGCGTCCCTGAAGACCTGCCAGAGGCGATGAACGATAGGGAGAAGTGGCGAGAGAGTGTCAGGGATACCGGTGCCTGTGGCACGACATGATGATGATGATGACCTAAATCATTCAAATCATTTTTGCCATTCTATTTTTCAAAGGTTAAGTAAGTTCTTTAATAATAAACATATGTTGTTTTTTTTTCATAGATTGTATGAACTATTGTTTATCTATTATCATAGCTTGAAAGGAGCAGCCATTAGAGAATTGGAATTTTGAAATATCTTAATAAATTGTAGTTATTGATTTTATTGCTGTCGAAATAAAAAGATACAGTGTTTGAGATATTGCATTAAGATAGTAGTAATGTTCGATATGTTAATGAAGACGGGCATCAATCGAATAGAATGTTTAATATTGCTCGCAACATTCTTGTGTAATTGCCGTCTAGCTTTTTCTCCAGCCGTTTTGTTAGCGTCCAAGTAGTGCATCCATACTGCAGTATCGACACGACCGCTGCCTGGAAGAAACTGCGTTTAATTTTATCGGTCAGGTCTGACTTCCATATGATCGATAGATTATTGATAGCTGTCCATGCCTTCGTAAGCCAGGTGTTGATGTCTTTTTCGGTTGATGAGACACTGCTTCCTAGGTAGTTGAATTTGTCTACCAGTTTCAGAGAGGTTTCGTCTAGTGTGGAAATGTCGCCTGTTTGATTAAAGCACATATATTCAGTTTTGAATCAAAACATTATAATAGCTTTAAAAGCAAACCAACAGAGAGAATACAATACTGTCTTTATAATGGCCAAAACAGTCCTGATCTGGCGCGCATAATGCCCCAACGTTAAAATACGATTAAATGGTGGTAAATATTCAAGTGTGAAGTGTAATATACTTCGTGATATGGGAAATTGTTGACAAGAGCTGTCATCTCGTTTGGTCCCAAAATAATTGAATGAAGAATAGTATAGTCTTGAAATGATTCATTTGATTATAACGTGTGTAGGTCCATTAAGTGATATTTATTGTTGAAGGGGTGCAAGTTTTCCTCCAGGAATTTGAAGCCATATTTTTTCGATGGTATATTTATACATACTCATCTAGGCTGAATATGAATCTATCTTGATTGAGATTGCGCGAATTAGATCCTTTAGAATTGCTGACAACGTAGGTAAAAATATTGGAAAGGAATAAACAAGTTGGATTAGTATAAGATTATATTTTGCCTTTTGGACATCCATTGTGCATAGATTCAATGCGCGTAAAACCGGTTAGTACTCACACAGACACACAGACACACGCAGAAAGACAGGCAGACCCACACACACATATATATTGTATATTTAGGCAGCAAATTTTAACCTTGACAAGTTTTGTTTAATACCCCGGACTGCCTCTTTTTTATGGTCTTCAAGTGAAAACGTTCAAGTGTTCTTATTGTACTTCGCATTTCCAGGTCGAGATGGTGGAGAAAAAAAAAAACTATATTTGCCTAAGCGCTTTCGATCATTTCACTACATACCTTCGGGAGTAGTGTCAAATGATTTATTGTTTGGAAAATTGTGAGTTTTATATTTATTCGTAAAGGCCTTTTCGCACACACACACACACACACACACACATATATATATATATATATATATATATATATATATATATATATATATTCACAAGTAGTGCTTCCATACAGCAGTATAGATACGACCGCAGCGTGGAAGAAACTGCGTTCCATTTTATCTGTCTGGTCTGATTTCCATATGATCGAGAGCCTATCGATAGCTGTCCATGGATGCACTACTTGGACGCTAACTAAACGGCTGGAAAAAAAGCTGGACGGCAATTACACAAGAATGTTGCGAGCAATATTGAACAAGTACTGGCGGCAACACCCCACAAGACACCAACTATACGTCCACCTGCCTCCCATCACGAAAACTATCAAAGTTTGACGAAACGGACATGCAGGACACTGCTGGAGAAGCAGGGACGAGCTCATAAGTGATGTTCTATAGACCGCCACGTATGGCCGAGCAAAAGCAGCTCGAACATACATACAGCTGCTCTGTGAGGATTCGGGATGTAGCCCTGAAGACCAGCCAGAGGCGATGAGCGATAGGGAGAAGTGTCGAGAGAGGGTCAGGGATATCCGTGCTAGCGGCACGACATGATGAAGATGATGATATGTATATATATATATATATTAATGTAATGGTTGCCATCGTAGGAAATGGATACAGTTACCCGACTTCAAATCGTGGACGCGTTTGTTTCAATTCACATAAGGCTATTAGGATTGGAAAATGAATCCATCCAACTACTCTCGCTTGAGCGGTTGGGAACACTCTGGGATGTCAACCACTATACGAAAAGAAAAACTGAATAAATCCAATTAAAATCCACATAAAAAGACTGATCTGTGGTAAATAACGTTCCGGCAGAAGGTTATATATATATATATATATATATATATATATATATATATATATATTAGTTGGCCAACCGTTGTCGAAGGTGACCCGAAGGCTGTCTTTTCAATAGCCCCGGCACTGGGGTGTAAGGGAGGTAACCACTCGTTTATTTTAACTATGTATTCTTATATCTCTCATTTTTGTGCTATGTAAAATTTTATGAATTATAATTGTATTATGTGACTATTTTACGAGACTACTTAATATACACACACACACACACACACACACACACACACACATATATATATATATATATATATTCATATACAGATATATTAACAAATATGTATGCATATATATACATTTATACACACCTATGCATTAAATTAATAATTTAGTTCTCTATATAAATAAATAAATAGTAATTAATAATATTGGCACATGTATAATATAGGATACCGTAGACACTTAATGTTTGTCAGTTTCTCCACAATGCAGATAATCCTACCTAAAATATATATTCTTTATCTCCGATATAATACATACTATCTTTGTCTATATAGAAAACAATATATCATCATCATCATCATATCGTGCTGGCAGCACGGATAAAATATGCGTGTGTTGTGGACCAGTAAAGGGTCTGGAAGAAAGACACGAACTCGGGTTTACATGGAACAAAGTCTATTAACGAAGGTTTAAGACAACATAGATAAAAAGGTGTTGAACGTCAGTCTGAATGCTAAAGTGTTAGACTGGGGAGAACTCACTCCAAGATGAATATTCTCCCGGTACTAATTAAAAAAATGGAGAGTTCATTATAGTCCACAGGTTGGGTACTATAAAAATATGTGTATGTGTGTGTGTGTGTGTGTGTGTGTGTGTGTGTGCATGTGTGGGTGTGACACTGTCACCAAATGCCATTAACTCTGAGTCTATGTTATCCCTTATTATACACAAACACAGAGAGACATATATATATATATATATATATATATATATATATATATATATATATATATATGTGTGTGTGTGTGTGTGTGTGTGTGTCTATGCAAAAGTATATTAGTTGCTTGATGAATGACTATAGATATAGATAAAGGAGTATACTTGTCCATTTTGTTAATATATATATATATATATATATATATATATATATATATATATATATGAATCTTCTTTCAAACTTCACATTTGTTGGCAGAAAATTTAAGACAAATCAGTCGTTATTGTAATCAGCTTTCACTTACTATCATTTCTGGCAAGGACCACATTTAAATTACATGAGCTCATCTTCGTAAGTTGAGTGCCCTTTGCCCTTCCTCCGCCCACGATCATATATTAGCCTGAAATAATAAACAAATGACCAATGGAAGCTGAAGGAGAATTGTCGATTATTTCACTCTGCCAAAATAAATCCGTTATTGATTCATGTAAGACACCAAAATCAGCGCCAAATATTCATCCCAAATGTGGTAAGACTTACCGTTGATGTTCTATATTATTATTATTATTATTATTATTATTATTATTATTATTATTATTATTATTATTTATCTTAATACAAATTATGTATACAATAACCATCACAGTAAACTAAGAATAATATTAGAATTGTACTGGTGCCTCTATAAAATTTGGTATTCATGGATAACCTGTGATATGAGAATAAATAAGAACAGAATGAAAAGATGATGTTGATTGAAATACCCGCCTTTTTCCAAATGTTGAAATCTAAATCATGTACCTAAATCCTCCCTGGCAAAAAATGAATGTGTTCTCTCCAGAGTAATCTGTGTAATTAAGAGGCTTTTTTATAATAGTTTCGTTTTCCTAACTCTCGGTATCTCTCATTCTCTTTCCCATAGATAGATAGATAAATGCCTATCATCATGTAATATTCGTAACTTAATATCTTAGTCAAAGATCTAATGATGGGACATATGAAGCTGATATACTCCTATATTGCGAAATGTAGTATTCTAACTTGGATCCGTGATTCTGCTTTTGGTACTGATAACAGTCCCACAATCCATGACTTACTGACCGCTAAAATTGAAATTGAATATGCAGGAAATATTTAATAGAGTTCAAATTGGAGATTAAGGTTGTTGTTTTTTGGGGTTTTTTTTTACAAATCATCATCAATCAGCATTCATTATTATTTTACGAAATGCCTGCATTTCATTTTTAATAGACACAACCTACATTCTATTCAACATTGATTGATGTAAAAGAGTAAATGTTTACAGCCAAATAGTGTATGATTCATATATGAATGTCCATATTTACCAAACCCCTTCTCAACGAGCTGGAATTGACTCAAAGTTAATTTTGTTGTGATGTAAAGGTATCGTGAATTCAGAGTTCTCTTTTAAACCGGGAACTTTTATAAGACAATTGAATGGGGTCTGCTCTATAACTTACCTATTGCTGGTTGTAGAACTGATGAATTCACAGTTTTCCAAAGGATATAAGTGTAAATCAAAAGGAGAACAGTCTTGATCGGGATTTGAAGTTAAGTCATTAATTCCACTTCCTACGACAATAGCGGTTACTCTAAGCGCACTTCAAGTATGAATGTTGGCATATCTCATTAGGGAAGGATATGTTCAGTTTACTCATACATAATGATATTGTGTTCTTATCATGGTTAACAATTTATTATTGACAACGTTTCATAGAAGGAAACATGTGTGTGGCACCAGAGAAAATTGAAATTTTTACTCAGTCGTAGCCATCTACGAGAAACGATTGATAACTAAGTGAAAATTAGGCTTAGATTAGAACCCAAGATGTTCAAAGTCATGGAATGTGTTATTAGACATCCAACGTTTTAAATTATGGCAAAAATCACATTGTTATATTGTGTGTCACTGGATCGAAAGTATATAGTGAGAATTTTATCGAAATCGTAAATCGAAAATAATTATATGTAGCCAGACTAGTGTAAATTTTCAGTACCGTAAATTCACTGAAGAAGATCATAGACATGCGTATTCAAAAGAAAACGGTCCATATTCGTGCGTATTCAATGGAAAATGGCATGTCGGCAGAGATGTAAGAGTACCCCAACGAGTGTCCTGGATATGAAACTAAACAATCTGATAGTAAAGCTCCAGTAATACTGGAACTTTGGGGAATGCAGAGTATTCCTTCATTGCTATCGCTCCCAGATCCACTCAAACCAGGAGTGGTAGCGCCTGACAGGGTCAAAAACTGTTCGATATTTAAACTGTGTACTGTGACATTTAAACTGAGAACAAAAATGACTTATGCTAAACTGGAATGCTTGAAATACAACTTCTTGATAATTTAACAGTGTGTAAACAAATTTCTGATGTTTAATTGAATTGTTGGAGATACTTAGTTATACCTGGAACTATTTAACTTTGTTAACAAACTAAACTGAATTGTTTAAAATAAAACTGTTTGATTATTTAACTGTATGTAAACAAATGACTGATGTTTAATTGAATTGTTAGTGTTAAAAAGCAATACTTGAAGCATTTAACTGTGTGCAAACAAATGATTAATAGTAAAAAGAATTATTTGCATGAGATAGAAATAGGTGAAAACATTTAATTGTATGCAAAAACGCGAGATAAGGCTAGTTTTAAAATGATATCGAAAGATTGTGTTTAGACATCATATATCTAATTTATATGTATAAAAAAGATTTGGCATTAAATAACCTTCAATGGTTGATATACAATAAAAACCAAACCAAACCAAAACCAATAGAAAAACTCAACTTAGAATGCAGTCAAATGACAAGTGACTTACATTATCTGGTCACATATGTATGCACATCATTGCACCATTAAATAATACCAATTTCTTTATACTAAATGAACTACTATTGTTTCATTAAACTGCTATTACTTAAGTTGTGTATGTTGCTCGTAAATTTTGGCTGAAAGCAGAATTACTTTAATCATAAGTGAAACATGTAAAACTTACTCTGCAGATTCTATATTCACATGAATTTTCAATCTATTGCTCTACCATGGAACGGTACAGATAAGTAACGTAGCGTAGTTATCTGACCGAGTCTGGGTGCTTTGACGTTCCTTTCAGATTTTACAGTTTGTGCATCAGTTGTTGAAAACGACGTGTGATATAGAGTTTATATAATACTTGATTTGCATTATAGTTTTACTATTTTAGATTAATCTCTATTAATTTGAATAATAAGTTCACCAAACACAGGTTTAAGTAGAAAATATTCTTCGCAATCTAAAGGGGATGTTTTAAGTGATGTATATCGATTTTTTGGTGTACTGATCTACTGGTTGTCACTCTGTAATAAAGATTTGGATTTTAGACCTGCTAAAAGTGTCGTTTTTTCTGGCTTAAAATGTCGACTCGTACGCAGCAATTTTCGATGTAGTTAGCAATTTGCATGGGTGAATAGCTGCTATGAAATATACATTAAACAATTAGTAGAAGGATTATTCTCAAGATATGGTGTTATACTCTACATTTTTTCTATGTTCAAACATGGCTTCAAATATACTATTATAGTTAGTAAGCGAGCAAACTGATTGAACTGAGAATCTACTCATAAAAAACCTGTTCTCAAGTAAGAACAAGGTAAAGGAAAAAGGAGCCCAAAATAATCATATAATAATATTTTTTCATTCATGGTAGCCCATATTTCAGCGCTGATAAGGAAACACTTGGCTGATTGGTATATTTTTAGTTGATTTAACGGCGTTAACACGTCTAGACTTATTTCATGCCTAGATGTTCGGGAATCGCTTATATTGTACGTTCATATTTAAATTTTAGTATAGTTGATTCTGAATAGTTTTTGCACTCAGGTAAATTGCTTGAAGTATTTCAATCAAATACAAGTAATTTGCTTGTAGTCATATGATTTGACGTATTCCTATCAAAGACGATTAATTATTCGATTTCAGGAAATTATTTCTATTTGGTAATATTAATTTGTCTGCACACTGTAATATGGTTTCAAGTGACTGATATTAATCCTTTGTAAACAATAGTAGCGTCAAGTACCTTTTCTTAAAACGAATAATTTGTAGCTATATGCCAGCAATTATTCCCATCGTATTCGAATGATTTTCAAACAAATGTTCAATCCATAGATGGAGCTCTAGCAGGACGATCTTTCCGGGTCAGATTTATCTCCATTTAATGACATTGAAAGGGTACACTACCTACCCCAGATTTCCTAAATTAAGGCCTCACCATCAGGAGCAGTTTACTGTCATCACGGGGATATCCCATTTGGAGGATGTTTTACCCTTTTACAGGAATTAGTCGGCATATTCTAAGCCACGCCCTTGCAGCGATCTATAAAAGACAAGACTGAAAAATAGCGATTAATATAATAATTTCATATTTCACTGATTGAAATGCTTCTGAATTTATGATCCGATTAAATTTCTACTAATTAACCCCGTCATCTGCAGTCTTAATGAGCTGCAACAGAAAATATACTTATATATATATATATATATATATATATATATATATATATATATATATATATATATAAGTGTGTGTGTGTGTGTGTGTGTGTGTTGGCAATGGAGAGGATATATATATATATATATATATATATATATACATATATAAGTGTGTGTGTGTTGGATATATATATATATATATATATATATATATATATAAGTCTGTGAGAGGATATATATATATATATATATATATATATATAAGTGTGTGTGTGTGTGTGTGTGTGTGTGTGTGTGTGTGTTGGCAATGAAGAGGATATATATATATATGTATGTATATATACATATATATATATATATATATATATATATATATATAAATAAGTGTGTGTGTGTGTTGGATATATATATATATATATATAAGTCTGTGAGAGGATATATATATATATATATATATATATATACATAAGTGTGTGTGTGTGTGTGTGTGTGTGTGTGTGTGTGTGTGTGTGTGTGTGTGCGCGCGTTGGCAATGGAGAGGATATATATATACATATATAAGTGTGTGTGTGTGTTGGCAATGGAGAGTATAAATGTATATATATATATATATATATATATATATATATATATATATATATATATATATATATATCTTGTCAATAACAAACTGATATTTATTTTAATATTTTCTATAAATTCAGTTCGAATAATGCGTGCTAAATAAATGACTTCCGATTGTTTTGCAAACATAAAGTTTTGATTTTCATCTTTTGTTGGTGTAGCAGCGCTACAGATGTATGTGGATTTTGTTCAATAATTTTATCTTTGTTCATTTTGTAAATTTAATTAATGTTAGAATATATAAGTCTTCAGATTTCTGATATACCTTGTTTATAAGGCACATCATCAACTTCTATCGATAAGAAAAATAAAGAAATTAGTTCTATGCCGGAACCAGAAACGATGGAAATCAATTACCGATCTATGTTTCTACCTTTTGACTTGAATGAAGAAAAATAGAAATCGGACATGATCCAAAACATGCATGATATCCTATATAGTTGTGCTGTTAATAAAGGGAAATTATTAAACAATATAAAGAATTAAATAACAGTAAGCAATGATTAATAATTAAACTAATTATTATTTCTTATATAATCTATAGTAGACATATATAAGACTATAAAAATGTCAAAAAGTTTTTGCCTTTTTTAATGTGATTTCGTCGACAGAACTAGATTAGAAGTAAAAAAAAAATACTCAATTCCATACTACTTCTACTACGACTACTACTAGAATATTTCCTGCTTTACTGGGATATCTTAGTAACTGAGTTCGAATTCCATGTGCACTTTGATTTTCACTTTAAGATTAACACCCTCGGGTAAGTTACGAAATCCTTTATCCTCCACCAATAGGTAAACCGGAACTTCTGCCCTTCTACAAGGATGGATTTAGCAGCGAAATATCTTTACACAAAGAAACCTAAGCAAATAAATACAACCACCACCACCATGACCAACACTATTACTAGTTTTAATTCTACGACAAATAAAAAATAATAATAATTCGTTAATATCAAAAGAGCTATGAAAAACTGGAGTGCTGAACTAAAGGCACAACGCAAACATGGGCTGACCTAAAAGAACAAAGAGGTGTCTTCCTGGAAGAATCATGATAACTATTACTATTTGTTACAGAAATAATTACACTAAATCGATCTATGAAAAATGCACAGTGGGAGTATCCAAATTTACGAAGTAACAGAACAAGATAAACCGCCTATGGTACATCAATAGTCTTATATTATTTGTCAAGAATTAAAATGGACTTGCACAACCTATTAGAATCAATTACCAAGATATTCGAATGCGATTTGTAGTAGAAAATATTCCGTTTTTAAAATAAAAAAATGGTTAAAAAAAAAAACAAATGGAAGAATAGAAATAGCCAATTAGGAAAGCATCAAAACACAAGGTAAAAAAAAAATACCTAAACCTGGGAATACTTGAAGAGGACATCATCAACCAAACAGGTATGATAAAAAAAGAAAAGAAAGGAGTATCTCTGAAGAACAACTAAATCTCTTGAAAACATGTTCAGCAGCGGGAATCTCATCAAAGAAATATATCACCCCTCTTTGTAAGATGCTATGGACCTTCGTAAAATTTACGAAGGTGGAACTCGGGCAGATTAACCTAATAACAAGGAAATTGTTGATGATGCACCCGACCAAACACTCGTAAAATGACAGGCTCTGTATGTCTAGAAAAGAATTTAGAAGGAAGACTCACCAGCATTGAGTATTGCAAAGATGTAAGAAATCAGATTTTTAGAAATAACAAAGAAGAGCCAAAAATAATGATTATAGCTGCCAATAACAGCATTAACAACAGAAAACCAACAATAAAGATCTGAAAAGAAAAAAAATATGAGAAAAGCATTTAATGGATATTAAGTGCAAATTATGGAAATCAGAACTGACTGATAAAATGAAACGCAGTTTCTTCCAGAAAGCGGTCGTATCGATACTGCTGTATGGATGCACTACTTGGACGCTAACTAAACGACTGGAGAAGAAGCTTGACGTCAATTACACAAGAATGTTGAGAGCAATATTGAACAAGTCCTGGCGGCAACACCCCACAAGGCACCAACTATAAAGCCACATGTCTCCCATCATGAAAACTATCCAAGTTAGACGAAACAGACACGCAGGACACTGCTGGAGAAACAGGGACGAGCTTATAAGTGATGTACTCCTATTGAACCCCCACATAAGGCTGAGCAAAAGCAGGACGAACAGCTCGAACATACATACAGCAGCTATGTGAGGATACTGGAG
Organism: Sepioteuthis lessoniana; assembly: GCA_963585895.1. Taxonomy (NCBI): domain Eukaryota; kingdom Metazoa; phylum Mollusca; class Cephalopoda; order Myopsida; family Loliginidae; genus Sepioteuthis; species Sepioteuthis lessoniana. The sequence continues at coordinate 142,987,922 of OY757904.1, forward strand.
GTAACCCTGAAGACCTGCCGGAATCGATGAACGATAGGGAGAAGTGGCGAGATAGGGCCAGGCGTATCCGTGATGGCGGCACGACATGATGATGATGATGATGATGATGGAATTGCACATGAGATGGCTTTAATATGACAAAGAAAAATAAATATCAAGAGAGAAATGGAATCACTTTTGATAACAGCACAAATAATGCTATAAAACCAATTATATCTATGTACAAATTTATCATATCATATTTACCAACCCCTCCTCTCGGGCAGGATGTGACACAAGGTCAATTTTTAAGCGAAGTTTAACAGGTTTGAATTGAGAGTTTTCCTTCTCCTAGACTAGTTGCCTCATCAAAGCTGAAGAGCCTAGTCTGCCCTACTATTTACCCATAGCTCGAGGGAGAATAATTGGATTCATACCTTTCCTAAGAGTATTAGTGATATGTGAAATGCAATTAGTCTCGTCCAGGATTTGAACTCGTGTCGCCGTGTCCATTTCCTAGGACGGTAACCATTACACCATGGGCACCTCCTTCTATGTACAAATTTATAATACGTAGAATAGTAATTGTAGGTTAAGTATCGACTGAGATAAACGATCAAGCACATAGCATAAGAATGCTGCTAACTGGTTCAAAATAAATAAAAGCGCAGGCACAACTGTTAAGGAAAGGGTGATCCACAAGGATTTTTGCAAGAGTGTAAAATTTGAATATGCTCGGATATAGTTCGAACTCAAAGCAGAATATGTCCAAGAGAATTTGGCTCTTGATAATCTCTGGATATTTAATATCCACAGAAACAACACAGAAGGTCAGACATAAATTAATAATTTTTCAATTACTGTATTTTTCTGGTCCAGTGAACCAGAGAGTGAAAATACGAGAAAGCGAAAAAACAAATTCTTGGATCTTGCCAGAGAGCAGAAAATTCTGTAATATAAGAGTGACGTTGATATATAATTTATTTGATGTCCATGAAACAGACACCAAAGGCCTGGAAAAGAGGCCGGGAGAACTGTATATCAGAGTAAGAATCAAGACTATCCCGGTCACAGCTCAGTTAAATTAGCTAGAATACCAGGAAGATTTCAGGAAACCTGAAAAGAGTTGCTGCCACAGAAACTTTAGAGAAAAACCAAAAGTTAAAACTGGTATAAAGATCTCGTAAGCATGAAAATAATATTAAATTACAACTGAAAGAAAATGAACGGCTTCATAAATATCTGACCTCTCCCAAGATTTCAAACGAATGAAATAATTATGTGATTTCTTGGAATATCCATACCTCAGCATCTCTGTAGTCTGCAACAGTAGTGAGAAAATTTGTGGCCTATTGCATTGACACGCTTTCAATTGTTCTCATGTGCTACGAGAAACTACAATACAAAAATACATCAGACAAAAGATCTTCATCGTATCCAAGAGAGTAGAATTTGCAAAATATTCATTTTGCATGGACAATATATTTATGATATGCAAACGGGTTATATGATATTCAACTACAACAAGTATTTGAAAAATTACAAATTTTAAGTTCACAACAGAAGTAAATATTTCTATATGCTAAAAGCAATTTTAAAGCAACGAAAATCACAAGAGTTTTTTTTTCTATCGGCTTTTGAAGATCAGTTAACGTAAATGTATAAAACTTAAATGTTGAAGGAGCATTTTTAACAAAAGTTTATGGAATTGAAAACAATGCTTCCGAAATATAAGAGAATATTAGGCTGGAGAAACATGTAAATAAATGAATTAATACAGACAAGAGATGTGTATTTTCTTATATGTATATATGTGTGTATATGGTCAACCCACAACTTAAAATGTTGAGTGGCTGCCGGTGATATTAAAACAGGAAGTACTTGAAACTCACTTTAGACGAACGCTTCGCAATGACTGTAATATAAAACACTGCAACTACTTGAGTGAGTTAAAGGGGTTGCAATATTTTAAGCAAACAGTCTGTCAAAAACTTTTTGGATTTTTTTCTGATGATACTTGAGCGGCAAAATGAACGTATGCCCATGAATTGTCAACGAAACTGGCACATAACTGAATCAGTGTCGTTTTCGTTTGATATGTATTGTTTGTTTAATGACTTATTAATCTCCGTAGGTTATTTAATGCCCAAGTCATCCTTGTAGAATAGTAGCTGTTTACTTAACCGATAGCTTGCGGGTATGATAATTTATAACTTTCCCAAGGTTATTAGTGTAAAAGTTAAAGTAATAGTATGGCAAGTTCAAACTTGATTACTTCGATGTCATAGGCGATTACGTTAATCACTACGGAAAATCACGCTCAAAACTGATTCACAGGTTTCGAAGCTAAATCAAACCCAGGAAGGGCACCTTTGGTGGTGTAACGGTTAGCAACCTTGACTAGCAAACCTACAAAGTGTGTTCGAATCTCATTGGGTGCCCCATTCATTCGGCCTTGTACCACATCGAAGCAAAGAGCTTTATAAATTACTAAACCAAACCCAGGAAGACCTTCTGCTGTGGAATATGAGATTTTCGTTGAAATATAAGACAAAGAGGCAAGCACAAGTATTCATTCTTTCTCAGCAGAATTGCGTATGAAGTACGCAAAGTGCCATTAAACGACACCCCCATAAACTCCACCTTGTTAATAAACGCTGAAATATTTGAAATAGGAAATGACTTCAAATATTATAAAACTTTTGACTCAACCTAATATTTCTCATATTTACCCCACCAAAAAAAAAAAAGAAAGAAGGAAACATCACGATGTTCGAATGTTTATGCAAGCGAATTTATCTAAGTTCTTATTTCTATAAAGACGTAAGCAGTAATTCATATTGAAATATAATTTACATTGCATAGTTTCAACCAAAGTCATAACATTGAAAGGAAACGAATTCAAACGAAAAACCAACAACAAAAATAAATTGTGAAGCTACAACAGTCTTACTAATGGCAATTTTGACAGCGGAAACACAAGAATTACGAATTGTTTTCATTTTCATTAATGATCTTCCCAGAGACAGCAGCTTGGCATACCAGGAGTTCTGATTCGGTAAATAAGATTACAACTACAAAATCTTTAATTGCCAGCTCCTCCAACATACATGTTCAGAATAGAAGTTGGCGTAAGCGCTATCAATGGGAATTGCATTCTGTTTCTGCGTCGATTGTGCTGAATGTTTCTTACATTGTTATTAACATTGTAATCACTTAAACTTATGCAATGCATTCGCAGCCGCTCTTGCAACTCGAGTAAAAGGTGAGAGAAAATGTTGTTTTGCTGTAAGAGATAAAGATCTTTTCTTCTTTTTTTTTTTAAAAAAAAAAAGATAACATGAGTTGAAAGAAAGCAGGAAAAATGATGACGCAAAGTAAATTGAAAAGATGAAAGAAATAAAAAAATGAAATAAAGTAAACAAGAAAAGAATGAAGAGGATTACTTTGGAATTGAAAGGGAATTAAACGATAAAGAAATAAAACAGATTACGAAAAATTGCAAAGATTTAATTATAAAACCAACAGTAAAGCTTTCATTGAACTAAAGAATATATAGAAGTAAAAAAAAAATTAGACTGTGTTAATTTAAATTGGTAGTTTCCCCGATAATTACTGGAATACTGGGAACGATTTCAACGATGCTTGTTGGATGATTGAACTAATTAAATATACAAAAGTAAATTTGGGAAGATTTATACGAATACTGAGAAAATAACTTGAGATATGAAGAGACTTAGCATTACTGTTGCAGTAACAATAATTATTGGATGCAATTGATATTGAAAATAATTAGAAATAGAAACGATGGTGGTGGAGATGACAATAGCAATTGTAATAAATGACTAAACGAACATTATCATCATCATCATGTCGTGCTGGTAGCACGGATATCCCTGACCCTCTCTCCCTACTTTTCCCTATCGTTCATCGCCTCTGGCAGGTCTTCTGAACTACATCCCGTATCCTCACATAGGTGCTGAATGTATGTTCGTGCTGGTCGTGCAGCTTTTGCTCGGCCATATGTGGGGGTCCATATAACATTATTATATAACTATACTATTACTATAACTACAACAAATCATCATATGTACTTCTTCTTTCGACACACACACACAAAATCCATCTATTTATCTATCTATGTCTCTTTCCCAGAAACTCACACACGCAGATAAATAGATAGATAGATAGATAGAATCATCAAGCAAGGCTGATAATACGAAGAACCACTGACTTTCTCTCCCTGGTCATCCATTTAAATCACCCATCACTCCAGGCAAGTCTTCTAGACTGCATCCAGTGTCCATACGTTGCTGGTTAATCAATATCTGTGTGCCCATGTGTTGAAATTCCAAAGAAAACGTCGCTTATGAGTTCATCCTCATTCACCAACTGGGCCCGGCATGTCTTGGTCGTCTTCCTAGGGCGTTTGGAAAGATGGTGTGCCACACAGCTGCAGTTTTGTGGGGTTGTACTTCAAGGATTTAAAAAAAAAACAGTACCTGTTAAACTCCGCTTAAAAATTGACCTTGTGTCATATCCTGCCCGAGCGGAGGGGTTGGTAAATAGTACCTAGCATCCTTGTATAGATCCAAGGTAGCTTTATATTTGGTATTATTGCTGGCGTTTTGGGAGGAGATACGTTAGCCTCATATAATTCAATAACATGCAGACATTACGTTTTACGAACAATAATAGATTTAACAAAAGACAGGGTTTCACATTAAAAAAAAATATAAGAAGCACTTCTCGAAAATACATCTAATCAAGTTGCCTCTCAGCTGTAAAGCCTGAAGTAAGCAGCAAGAGACATTGAACTGTACGTGAACGCAAGTCAATCACAGTTCAACTGTTTTTAAAAAGAAGGAAATATCTCCACGTTAAATGGCCAGCCTCTAGAATTAAGTAACCATTTCATATACTTTGGTAGCAGTATCTCATTTTGTGAAAGCGGTGTAAACATAGGCATAAAGAGGGCATGGAATGCTATTTATAGATTGTCAATCATATGGAAATCTGATCTCATTGATAAAAAAAAACAGGATTACTTCTCATCCGTGACCGTATTGATACTACTGTAGAGAGATACGACTTGGACTCTAACGAAATACTTGGTGCAAAAACTATATATATATATATATAAACAAAAAGTGATTACTTACAATGACATTAATGGCGAACTATTCATATCTTTTGTAGAAATATGAGCGGAAATGTTGTTCTAAAGGTAAGATTTATTTATAATCTCTCTCCCACTCTCTCATTCTTTCTATCTCTCTCACTCTTTCTATCACTCTCTCTATAATTGCAATATATATATATATATATATATATATATATATAATTTGCTATTTGTAATATATATATATATATATATATATTGTAGCTTATAATTTAAACAGGAGAAATACATTCAACTACTGTCCGTTATGATTTTAAATCTAAAACGTCGTTGCCATTAACGCTATAACTTAATCATGAACTGATGGATCCATGTTTTTACCAAGGGCCGAAGCGTGAAGTAAGACACCAACAGCTCTGGTTCTGATTTAAACCCGAGTCTTCGATTTCCTTTCCTACGACGATACCCGTTACACTAACTGCGTCTCTAGAAGAGATGACCCAGTATTTTATCATCTTTGTCTAATCAAAAGATCCTCTTGTTTGTAATGAAACCATTTGCTTATATAATTGAACCAATTTTGGTTGCGCAATTCCCAGTGAATCCTGTTTCCGATTCAGTATTTCCTGATGTGGCCAATCGGAATCCATTTGAGTATAATATGGTTTACGATATGAATGCCAAGATTAATAGGTGGCTTTATGTTAAAATCAAATAATTGCGATTTTCCATTATATAGACGTATTTCTAATTTGTAATCAGGTTATCTGAAAGGTTTCGATTTTTCCGTGGAAATCGAGTTAACTGACCTTCTCCGAAGATTTATCACACCTCTATGAAATTTACCAATAATGTCAGTGGGCTATAAATATACTGACTACTCCCGGTACCAAGTGGTAAGACCCTCTCACCTCAGAAAAGACTACACTGGTATCTGACGGTGAGGATCTTTAATACTAACCTTGAGTCTTGCATATTGTCTGTTACATTAGCTAAAATGGTTCTATATCATTTTATTAGCTGAATAAAGTAAATAAATAGTTGAACACATTCTAGCCTTAAACCAAGGGTATGCTCTTTTTTTCTTCTACGCCTATATTTGCGGTCACTGAAAAATCGGAAATAAAATAAAGTGCGCTATTATATTACGTTCGTAGTATGAGTAAATGCCGGTAATTGAAAGGGGTGATGATGTTTAATAACCTAACAACACACACACACACACATATATATATATATATATATATATATATATATATATATTGCCGCTATAAGTACGATCACCGGATGGAGACACAGAATACTTTGACATTGTAGCAGGAGTACTACAAGGAGACACGCTGGCTCCCTACCTCTTTATCATTTGTCTAGACTACGTACTTAAAACATCGATTGACAAAATCAAAGAGAATGGCTTCGAACTGACGAAGAAAAGAAGCAGAAGGTAACCCGCAACAACAATTACCGACGCCGACTCCGCCGATGACATAGCGATACTGGCAAATACACCTGACCAAGCCGAAACACTTCTGCATAGTTTGGAACGAGCAGCAGCAAGCATAGGCCTCTATGTTAATGCACACAAAACGGAATATATGTGCTATAACCAAACAGGGGACATCTCCACTCTAGAAGGTACCCCTCTTAAACTAGTAGACAAATTCATTTACCTAGGAAGCAGCGTCGAATCAACCGAAAAGGACATCGAAACGAGGTTAACGAAAGCATGGACAGCTATCAATAGGCTATCGATTATATGGAAATCAGACCTAACCGATAAAATGAAACGCAGTTTCTTCCTGGCAGCGGTCACATCGATACTGCTATATGGGTGCACTACATGGACGCTAACAAAACGGCTGGAGAAGAAGCTAGATGGCAATTACACAAGAATGCTGCGTGCAATCCTGAACAAGTCCTGGCAGCAACACCCCACAAGACACCAACTGTACAGCCACCAGCCCCCTATCACGAAAACTATTCAAGTTAGACGAACCAGACATGCAGGACACTGCTGGAGAAGCAGAGGTGAACTCATTAGAGATGTACTCTTATGGATCCCCACACATGGCCGCGCAAAAACAGGACGACCAGCACGAACTTACATTCAGCAGCTATGTGAGGATACGGGATGTTGTCCTGAAGACCATCCAGAGGCGATGAACGATAGGGAGGAGTGTCGAGAGAGGCTTAGGGATATCCATGCTACCAGCGCGATATGATGATGATATATATATATATATAGAGAGAGAGAGAGAGAGTGAGAGAGAGAGAGAGTGGAGGTGCCCGTGGTGTAATTGTTATCGTCGTAGAAAATGAACACGGCGACACGAGTTCAAATCCTGGACGAGACTGATTGCATTTCACATCGCACTAATACCCTTGGGAAAGGTATGAATCTGATTATTCTCCCTCCAACTATGGGTAAATAGTAGGACAGACTAGGTTCTTCAGCCTTGGTGAGGCAACTAGTCTAGGAGAAGGAAAACTCTGAATTCAAACCTGTTAAACTCCGCTTAAAAATTGACCTTGTGTCATATCCTGCCAGTGGGACGTAATAGGAAGGGCGTTCTCTTTATACTTCGTGGTTATTTCCGATGCTATATGGTATCAGTTTTGTAATTTGTTAATTGAACATGTTTAATTTATTATTTTAGAATATTTTCATTATTTACTCCTTTGGAGTTTTTCACATCAGTGTTATCTGATGGTTTTTCACTGGAGTTTGAGTGACAGCAAGTCCACTCAAGTCTCCAGGACTCGTCTCAGGATTCTGGTCGTTCTTAACAATCCTGTCGACTGGATAGTCTCTACCCGTCCACCAACTTCCAAGTCTTCCAGGCCTTTTAATAATCCTTTAGTTATTGTGCCTAACGCACCAATCACAATTGGCATAATCGTTACTTTCATGTTCCACAGTTTTTTCAATTCTCTAGCAAGGTCAATGTACTTATCTTTCTTTTCACTTACAATCAGCAGGAATCGGTTTTCATGCCGACAGTTCGATAACAGTTACAATCGTTTATTTAGATTTTTTCTGGAAGCAGTATTGCGGCTGTTCTTTCTTCGGGGCAAATATTACAATATTCTGTTGTGATCATATGAGTTGGTTTTACTTTCCTACTTTTCGAGTAAAGTTTGATGTCTTTTGGTTTCAATTTCCGATGTAGCATATGATTTTTGGAAGTGCTTTGATGCACTCATATTTTTATAGTTACTTATGTTTTTATAGTAATAATATGTTTGTGTTGAAACTCCATTGTTTCCATATATATACTACAATATTGGAGGTGCCCGTGGTGTAATGGTTTTCGTCGTAGGAAATGGACTCGGCGACACGAGTTCAATTCCTGGACGTGACTGACTGCATTTCACATAGCACTAATACCCTTGGGAAAGATATGAATCTGATTATTCTCCCTCCAACTATGGGTAAATAGTGGGATAGACTTGGTTCTTCAGCCTTGGGAGGCAACTAGTCTAAAAGAATGAAAACTCTGAATTCAAACCAGTTAAACTCTGCTTAAAAAATTGACCTTGTGTCATATCCTGCCCGAGCTGAGGGGTTGGTAAATAAGTATACAACAATATTAGAGCAACAAAATAATAAACAAAATTTACTGGAACTCGTAGTGCTACACATTAGAAACAAACATCTTAAGCTCAACAGAATTAATTTTGAATCCAACGTAAATGTACTCAAATGTCTTTAGCAGCTGCTGCTATTTAAAGAATAAATTTTGAAAAAGAGCGATACAACAATACACCAGTATAAACAATAAACGTTCAATTCTTATAAAGTAGTAATGTACATGCACAGATTATATCGCTTTTGCAATATACACCTCACCTAATGATGGCCCAAGATCAAAGGGGAAGTATTAGGGAACCAATGAATTATGGAAGGTTTAATAATTAAATCCTGCCGGATATCATAACATCAATACGGCAACTTAAAAGGATAAATACAAAAAATATGTAGACAAAAACTGCCTATATTTTTTAATCAAATATCTATTAACGGAGAAATGCTGCCCAAATACATATATATATATATATATATATATATATATATATATATATCAGTAGTAATGTAAGTAAAGTTGGCGACCATAGTCGAGGGTGACCAGAAGGCTCCCTTTTCTATTGCTACAACACCAAGGTGTAGGGGAGGGCGCTACTCCTTTCCCTGGATTGCTCCACTTTACCCTTGATCCATACCTTATAATGCTGAGTGTTAAGCAAGGAGGCATTAAGTACCATTTTTGAGTCTTTGGTATGACTCGACCTGGGGTTGAACTCAGGTCTCCCGGGCAACTGGCGAACTCTCTAACTGCAAGGGCAATATCGCGTGCTTATATATATATATATATATATATATATATATATATATATATATATATAATTAGAACATCAGTTCCCATACATCAGGAGCAATACGTTATCTTACAACGATGATGTCTACGTACACCATATGAAACCGTTGAATGCTATTGATCATATGAAAGTCAGATCTATCCAATAAAACAAAACTCTTCTGAGATTAATCTTTGTCCAAGTTATACTATATGGTGGAACAGCATTGACATTATCAAAAGACAAAAAAAAAAATAGAAATGGATAGGTCCTACACATGAATTCTACTTGAACCATTCCTGGAAGCAAGACCCCCACAAAACAACAGCCACACGATCCCCTAGCACAATATCCCTGATAAACCTCCCAAGAAAGATGCAAGACATATGAGGCTCAACAAGAGAAAGGACGAACTCACAAGCGACTTTCTCAAATGGATCCTTGTATGAGGACACGCCAGTGTTTGCCTACTAGTAAAATCATATGCATCAACTCTGTTGGAACACTGGATTCAGCTTCAATGACCTACCAGGAGTGATAAATTAGAGGGATGGATCTCGAGAAAGAGTCAGGGACTTCCTTGCTGTCAACTCGACTTGATGATATATGTCAACTGTAATCAGAGAAAAGTTACAGAAAAGACAATTCATCCTTAGGTTACTCCTGCGTGTATTGTGCAAAATGTGTCAATACCTGTTTGCTAGTCATTAGCTTTCATGTAACTATCCAAACACTTTTGGTGTAATGATTACCGTCGTAGGAAATGGAGACGGCGAGCCGGGTTCAAATTATTCGATGGGGCTCGTTTGATTTCACTTTGCTCTAAAACACTTGGTGAAAGGTACTCGTACAACTAATCTCATTCCAGCTATGAGTAAATAGTAGGGCAGACTAGCATATCTAACTTTGGTATGTCAACCGGTCTAGGAGAAGAAAAACTCTGAGTTTAGCCTAAAGGGCTTATTATTGGTGGGATTGCTTTAGTTAGCACGTTAGTTGTCAATGGTGTTTAGTGTATTAGTGCCAGCTTGTATGTTTAGTACTTTAAATTTGATCAAGTCGAGGACTTTTACCTGTTATTTTTATCTTATGTTATCTTATCTTGACGTAATTTAAACTTATGTTGGTGTTATTGGTGAGAATTGTTTGGTGTTTAGCAGATTTTAATTTATCAGTGTTATTGATATATGTTGAAGCAGTTTGTTGTTTGATGGCACTGGTATTAGAGCGATGGTATATAAGACAAGAGAGGGTTGATGTTGTAAAGTCAATATTAGTAATAACCAAATAATAACTAGCTGCCAAAAAATAAACATATATATATACATATGTATACGTATGTGTGTGTGTGTATTAGCAGGCGCCCGTAGTGTAATGGTTATCATCATAGAAAATGGACACGGTGACACGAGTTCAAATCCAGGACATGACTGATTGCATTTTACATAGCACTAATACTTTTGGGAAGGGTAAGAATCCAAAAATTCTCCCTCCAGCTATGGGTAAAGTAGTAGGGCAGACTGGATTCTTCAGCTTTGGTGAGGCAACTAGTCTAGGAGAAGGAAAACTCTGAATTAAAACCTGTTAAACCTCGCTTAAAAATTGACCTTGTGTCATATCCTGACCGAGCGGAGGGGTTGGTAAATATGGTATGTGTGTGTATATATCTATGTATATTTCCGAATTTGATATTCATATATGATTTGATGGTACCAAGTAATTGCTGACCCGTTAGTGCACAGGCCTTTCAACTGCAACCAACAGCCAATATTTCTAATCTGTAACAAAGTATGTTAGTCTATCTCTTGTTTGAGAGACCATACAGGAGTGCACAGATGCAGTGTTAACGACAAAGACGGCAATTGTATCTGTCATATATGTGGCAGGATTTGTATGGATGGACTTGACCTCTTGAGTCACATGCCGGTCCACGTGCACTTTTAGAGAGATGAGGCAGATGGCCTTCGCCTTTAAAAAATGACAGTCTATCTCTCTCTCTATATATATATATACTTCGACGATGGACATAGAGTGTTCACCACTGGTCCAGGTGACCTGGGTTCAATCTCTGGTCCAGTCATACAAAAGACTTCAAAAATTATACTTCATAGCCCCTTGCTTAACACTCAGCATTAAAAGGTACGGATCAAGATGTAGTGGAGCAGTCAAGAGAAAAAAAGTAGCGCCTTCTCCTACGATTCGGTGTAGTAGCTACTGAAAATGAAAATGATAATATTATTTCTATGATGAATTAACATAACCCCAAAGGATAATTTACAGCGATTGTTTCAGTCTAGCATCTAAATGGTCAAGGTCATCAAAATAGCAGAATTTCCACTTCCTGAAAAGAACATAACTTTTAATTGATTGAAAACTAATTTCCGTTGCATAAGAGTGCTTAGTGTAAAAGAATGCATGAAATCATTATTTTTCAAAAGAGTTGAGGGAGAAAACAATGTATACGGAGGACAAACCCAAGGGTAGACATTAAGAAGAGAAAACTAGAGAGAAATAGGGCAAAAACGTATGGGGATAACAATGATTGTTCTGGCATGGGTTGAATGGAAAACCGGTAAAATGTTTCAAGGAAGTTGAAATAGGGGCTGATATAATGGTGGCAGTATTGTTGATGATAGACATATTGAAGGTGGGGAATTGGAAAGAAAAGAGAAAACAAAAAAGCTGCAAGTGGTGAGTTGGCATAAAAAATGACATAAGAAAGATTGAAGGTAGAATTAAGATAACGTAGAAATAGATGGTCGCAGAAAAAATGATAAAGGATAAAAATGAATTATTAAAAACTAAGTGGAGATAAACAAGAATTTAAAGGTTAAAAATAAATTGATAGAAAGAAAAATGAGGCAACTTGTGAGTAAAATATTGAGAAAATTAAAAAAACGAATAAGAAATAGATTAAGAAAAATGAATAACATGGCAAAGACAAGAAGAAGAAAAAGAAGAACGAGGTTGAGAAGAAGAAATAAGAGGAGGAGTAAAAACAAACAGAACACACTTGCAAGAAGAAGAGGAAGAACAAGAACAAAAAGAAAAAGTGTTAGAACCTTACTACAAGAAGAAGAAGAGCAAGAAGAAAATGAAGAACAACAACAACAACGAAGTTGAGAAAGAGGAGGAAGAAGAGGAAAACCAAATAAAACACACTTGCAAGAAGAAGAGGAGGAACAAGAACAAGGAGAAAAAGTGTTAGAAACTTACGAGAAGAAGAAGAAGAAGAAGAAGAAGAAGAAGAAGAAGAAGAAGAAGAAGAAGAAGAAGAAGAAGAAGAAGAAGAAGAAGAAGAACATAAAAATCGGACACAACATTTGGAGGAAAATTAAATGGAACAAATTAAATGGAATTTAAAAGCTAACGAATATATATATATATATATATATATATATTGAGAAGTAAAGATGTGAGCAAAAGTATCGAGGGCAACACCAAGAAGAAGAAGAAGGAGAAGAGACAGTAACAATAATGGCACATAGGCTACAGAGGAAAATGCGTTGTTATTGAACGAGATTCAAGTTGGGAAAATCACTAAAAAATGAAAACCTGGAATTCAAAATTACCTCTGCGTTTCCTGTAAGGAAAGAGATTTAATGTAACTGTTTATCTCAAGAGCCTTTTAGCGTGCTCCAATTTCTCTTCTATAAGAAAATACAAGATTAAAAACACTAAAACATTCGTATAAACTTTTTTTTTTAAATGCATTCATTCATATACCAACAGATAAGCCCAAAAATCGAAGTATCTTCACGTAGCTGAAAGAATACCTGAACCCCATGCACACATTTACTTGTACCTCTCTCTCTCTCTCTCTCTCTATATATATATATATATATATAGAGAGAGAGAGAGAGAAAGAGAGATTAAAACTTTTTTCAACCTTTTTTTAACACCATATATATTCCACTTTATTCAACGATTTTTCAGGTGACATCACCATTATTCTGTATTTCCAGGTTTTATGATCGAACCAAGAAACAAATTTAAAAGCTTCTTGAAACCTTTCTGGTATTTTTGTATTGTTTTGTTTTGTTTGGTTTGGTTTTTATTTACTTATTTATTTATTTTTGAGATTTTAGTTTTTCATTAAATATAGTTCAGAAATATTAAAGTGAACGTATGAAGTGCTGAACATGGCGACAGTGTTAAACTTCATAACCAATCAATATCAGTTTTGGTATGTCAACAATTGATAAATCATGGAATTTCTGTTAACTTCTTACAAAATAAAGTAAAAATACTTAGAGTCCATTTATGCGTAGTTGAATGACTTCAAGTATTGTGATCTGATTCTATTTAGTATTAATCATTTTTAGACATTGTTACAACGTTTTACGTATAGGTATCTGACACTATTAATTCTTTTTAATATTAATTAATCGTTTGCATGCAGTTAAATTGTTTCAAATATTACAAGTTAATACTAATTATTCTATTCATTAAGTATTTCTTGGTTATATAAATAATTTGCACAAAGTTCTGTTTTCAAATAACTAAAAATAATAATCTTTTGTAAATGACTGAACAGTTCAATTTGATCTACAGATGAGACCCAAATTTGCACTACCAATCCATGTCGGAGTGGACATGGAAATAATTGCAATGAAATGATAGTCTGCATTCTCCAAATCTTCAGGAGTGGAGCTTTACCATTAGTTACAGTATACAGTGTGGTCTTTGATATGGAGCAGCCACCTTCCTTCTCCAGCAAAACTGGTACACAGCTCTATGTCCAACAGTAAAACGTCAATCATATGAACTCTAGCTTAGGCAGTCAGAATCAAGATTCAAATAAAATGTAGTTCGTTACCGAGAAATCGACAAGTCATGACCTAATTGGGGGTGGAAGTAAAGCTGCCTCCGCCTCAGAGGTGACAACAATTTATAAATGACTAAAAATTTCTTCAGAAACATATCAAAATCAACTTGTTGGTGGGGGATAGAAAAAAAAATATATAAGATTTAATTTTGTAACCACGTATATCTCTTTTCCTTTCATGTTATCGAGAATTTCTTTATTTATATGGATAAATTAAAAAAATGTGCGTGTAGTATTCAAGGTACTTATTGAGAAAAGAAAACTATTTTTTGTAAGCAGGGAAAATAAGATATAACAATGTATTTCTATTTAGGGTTTTATTCTGTAATGTTTAAAATCTTCACATTTTAATGCACGGATTTCCAAAATCTCTACACAAGGTATTGGCCTAACTGTGTGACCATATATATCTAATATCGTTTCAGAACTGCCCACACATCAATTGCGTTTGTTGAGTGTCTTAGCAGGATCTCTTCCACATATACCATGCATGCTCAATGGGGTTTAAATCTGGGAAGACTGGAAACCAATGGAGTGAGTCGAAGAGAGTCAGAGTCAGGTTCTTGTCACGCACAAACAATGGGATAGTGCATTATCTTGCTGATCAAACCATTACCATCGGTGAAAATGGCGACGATAAGTGATTCACAGAATCTATAAAAATATTTTTGGGTCCTACCTGCCGAAACGGACTTTATATTTCCTCGTGGCCGTTGTGATCTGTCAAGTAACGCATTCCTCGAAATTACATGCATTATACATCATCTTAGTGACGAAATAGTTCTACTGCGTTATGCTTTTACTTTTGCGAACATCGACTCGAATAAATGTCTGTACTGTTATCCCTAAATAAATTTCTCTTTTGAGTTCAGAGGCAGCTTGAGCGAACGCTATTCTTAGACAGAGGGGAAGAAAGCACAAAAACACAACACGGATTTTAGTGTTAGAACTTTTGTTAGTCTATATTTCTGAGATGAGGTATTATGTTAATCACAACGTTTCGGCCGTTGTATGCTCCGGCTTTCTTCAGGTGGCTGGAATGTCGAACTTAACCCTTTATTTTGCTTACCGGGGAAGACTCTTCTAGTTCCACGGCACATAGTACAGTGGATAAAGGTGTTGGTTAGATCCAGAAACATAGCCAAAAGAGTGTGAGTTCAATACGCGGTGAAGGCAGTGGAGAACTTTCAGAGGGGAAAATTAACAGGAGATAATTGATAGCTGACATCCATTAAACATGGTTCGTGGAACTAGAACAGTCTACTCCGGTAAGCGAAATAATGGGTTAAGTTCGACATCCCAACAACCTGAAGAAAGCCGGAGCGTACAACGGTCGAAACGTTGGGATAAGCATGGCGACAAAGATGAGGACAATAGTCCGAAAAATGTAGATAAAGAACTTTTGTTATTTTTTTCTCACTCGATCTATTACGTTTAATAGCTTCGTTATTCTAGTGACGATCTCATCTCGTATCTTTGCTTCCTCGTTAAGCGTTCAAAATCCAACCACCAGGAGATATAGAGCCACTGATCATGAAATTTGTGATATATACACTGGGGTTCACAGAATGGTTCAAATATGATAACAAAAATTGTTGAACTTGTTCAAATTGTCTTCATTTCGGTTGCTGGTTATTTTGATTGCCATTTGCCTGTGATAATACTCTTCCTTTTCACGTTAAAATTTTAAAGTCTTGCTGAAAGAGCTTAAAAAGAGACTCTCAACATAAAAAAAAAGTTGATCAGCCACGTCTTTGCTTTCCTTACTCTACGCAATTGCAATGTTTTCTAGCCTAGACAAAGTGTAGTAAGTTAAGGTGTTAACAGTGCCTCCTTTGTTGTTAAGAACATCTTAACTTCTGGAATTCGGTGAGTGCAATCAAGGACATAAACTGAGATGCATCAGCGATCAATTGCGATGCGATTTGATGCAATTTTGTTATTTTATATATATATATATAATTTGTATTGGCCTATTGAAAATTAGAAGATCCCTTCTAATACCTTGGCAGCATTATCACATTTACTGAAACCTATTTCAACACACACATAGCTCTGACATGAACTGTTATTAACAGGTTAATAATCATATGGAAATCTGGTGTCTCTTATAAAAAATATGAGATTTCTTCCAAGATCTAACGATATCAGTACTACTGTATGGCTGCACCACTTTACCGAAACACTTAGAGAAAAAACTTGATGGGAGCCACACAAGTATGTTGTGTCTTGATTCAAACAATTCCTGAAAAAAGAACCCAACGAAACAGCAGCGGAGAGACATATGACGAAGGTGTTTGCGTTTCACGTTACACAAATGTCGAATGGAAGGCATGACTCCAACTGTTTTGCACCAGTCCTAGTTACTAGTTGCACAGACTGAGCACTTTAGCCTTGGTTTGGCAATGAGATATGAAGAAGTTAAGTTCAAAATTCAAACCAGCTTTACTCCGCTCAAAAATCGACTGCGTGTCACTGATTACCCATGGCGATGGGTTTTGTTAAATACAACACATGGACACACCAGTGTTGGCCAACCAGGAAAAACTTTTATTAGTCAACTTTGTGCAAAAGCTAGGTGCCATCTATAGGACTTTCCGTTAGCGATTGGAGATAGGGATTGATTATGACAGACAGACAGACAGACAGACAGACAGAGACAAAGAATTGGTGCTTTCAAAACTTCTTGATGATGATGATGATGATGATTTGAAAATCCACCGACGTTCAGTTTTTCAGAAATGGGTCGGAATTTGATTCGTTGTACTATTCTTAATCATGAAACATTTTAATTAAGTTTCAAATAAAAATCGACATTCCCACTTACAAGTGTAAAAATATGAGTGCGCTAAAACTGTCCGTGCTTTTATCTGCATACACAATTTCTAATCTTTTTAACATTTACGTTCCTATAAGCTTCATCAGTTGGCGATCACAGCGCTGCTATTTTGTCTTGGCGGCAAATATCGATTCTCCGGAAGTAAGCTGTTTTAATCAACCTTTGGTGGTCTTGGAAATATTCCAGCAAAACGCGACTCTTCGCTGTTTCCGTGACCATCAGTAAAGGAAAACCTTGCAATCGGAAGGTCAGCATCCTCAGATTTCTTTGGAACCTTACAAGAGCAATCAGTTGAGACAGTGGAAACTTCCTGCTTTCTCTGATATTTGATAGCAGTTTTGTCTAATATTAAAAAGTCACTTTCTGTGTATTTATCATTTTCTTGTCTTCTTTCTTTTTCTCTTTCTTTCTTTACTTCTTTCGTTCCTTCGTTGTTTCTTTTTCTTTCTCTCTATCAAATATCTATCGTTTTCACTTTCGTGTGTACCTAACCATATTTAAGTATTTGTCCATTGGCGCGCATATTTTTTTTTGTTGCAATAGATAGATATATTTATAACAATCTTCAAGTATAAAAAAATGATGATTAAATTTTTTGATCTTCAGACTAGCTAGGCTTCTTACACAAGAAGAGATTTTGTGACGTGCCGAAAATTAGTGAGCTTGAAGTTCAACAACAGGATTTTCAGAATTATGATCTTTTTTATGGTGTTCTATGATTATCTTGTGTTATCATATTTACCTAACCCCTCCACTCGGGCAGGATATAACACAAGGTCAATTTTTTAAGCGGAGTTTAACAGGTTTGAATTCAGAGTATTCCTTCTCCTAGACTAAATGCCTCACCAAGGCTGAATAATCAGTCTGTCCTACTATTTACCCATAGCAGGAGGGAGAATAATTGGATTCATACCTTTTCCAAGGGTATTAGTGCCATGTGAAATGCAATCAGTCTCGTCCAGGATCTGAACTCGTGTCACCGTGTCCATTTCCTACGACTATAACCATTACACCACGGGCACCTCCTATTGTCCTTTGTTATATCTAAAACATTTTGTGATTGAGCTCTGAATTTTTATGCAGAAAAATTTTAAAGATTCTACTTTGAATTTCAATCATATATAAATGCTCAATTTATGAGAAGAGCTATTGCATTTCAGCGAATGCGGCAAGCAGCAAATTCCCCACTCGAATCTTCATCTCACGGCGAGGAGCATATATATTGACATCCACAGACAGACTGTTTCGTTGTATCTCAACCCTTCAGTGAGGTTAGAACTGCAAGATGCTTCCAGCTGAGATCAAAACCCGTCTGACTTTTTGTCAAACTGACATCTTACAACAGAGCCATAGTCGTTCTCAGCGTAAATCAAGGTGTTTGTTATGCATAACATTTTATATATACGCTATGGGTTACTGGAGTGATAAATTCATTTTTGAATTTCAGCGTATATGGAAATACACCACACGACTGCTCAAACTACAGGTGATATATATATATATATATATATATATATATATATACGTGGTGCATTCAATAAGTTTCCAGACTTTTTTGTACAGGCATTTAAATTTGACGTAGACTCTTTAAAATTCAGTATGTTATTGCTATATATCATATGAGATGGCTGACTAATCTCTATGATTTCAAGTTCAAAGGAAGAGCTACACAAGGAATTTGGAATACACCCTACTAAAGTCTGATTGTCACAGCTGGTGAATTTCAAAGATGCCATCAGGGAGTCTGTGAGGGATAATGAGCGGTGTGGGAGGAGTAAGGAAGTCAATACACCAGAGTTGATTGGCCAAAAGGTTAGGATTAGGCTTACTGTGTTGAGCTTTTAAGGGAGTTCAGGAAGAGATTCCGTCGGAAGAGGCCAGCACTCTTCAAATCAAGTCAGTGGTATTTCCAGCAAGACAATGCACCAGTACACAACTCAATCCTTGTCACAGACTATTTAACCAAGATAGGCACCAAGACAGTTCCTCACCCTCCCTATAGTCCGGACCTTGCCCCCTGTAACTTTTGGTAATTCCCTGAGCTCAGAGGCTGTCGTTATGAGACAATTAAGGAGATGAAAGAGGCTGTGACGAAGGTCATTGACACGCTCATACAAGAGGACTTCCATGGGGCCTTCCAGAAGTTGCTGGAACGTTACAAGAAGTGCATTGCAGCCGGAGGAGATTACTTCGAAGGAGACTGGAGTTTCATGTGTGTACTATCAATAAAAGTGCCCATAAGAGAAAAGTCTGGAAACTAGAAAGTAGAAAATATAATTTGAAAAAAACATAAGCAATTCAGGGGATGATTCTGTTTGTTTCAATAATTTTTCACGTTAAATATTTCGGTTTTTGAAATGAAAATGTTAAAGCTTAATCAGGGCGTTTGAATTGTTACATGAAACCTTTCCGTTAACAAATCAAATGCTCTAACGTTTGTTTAACGTTTTCGTATTTTGAAACCGTAACGTATAATTTTGCCAAACAATTCACACTATTTAATATAATCATCCTATATGCTCAATATATATATATATATATATGTGTGTGTGTGTGTGTGTTGTAAAAATGGGTACTGTAACATGAGTTCAAATCCATGACAAAGCTGACTGCATTCTCGGGAAAGGTATGAATCCAATAATTATCCCTAGAGCTACGGACAGACTTGGTTAGGAAGCCAGTCACAGTGAAGGAAAACTCTGAATTTAAACCTGTTAAACTGTGCTTAGAAATTGACCTTGTGTCTCATCCTGTTCATGCAGAGAGGTTGGTATATACATAAAGAGACAAAGAGAAAATGAGAGAAAACTTCAATGGACAATTTGTCTCTATTTTAAAATCGTAATTTTCCTCATGTACTTTATTTGTTTCAGTTTTGCTCTGTTTCTTCCTCTACAGCAAAGAAAAGTAATTTTGGAATTGTTTGTGACCGTCTCGCAATTCACTCCGCCAGGAATTTCGAAACAGCATGCATCCTAGCCGTCATTTACGGCTGAAGATCCGTTACAAATATTCAAGAATGTGCTGGTGTCAATTAAACTTTAGATTTATATTCATATTGATGAAAACCAAATACATAGTCCACATCGTGGTGGTTGGAGTAATCCCCGGTGATGTTGAAGTTATACCTCCATTCTTCTTTCTAGATGGGTTCATACTCAACACAGAGACCTATATCAAACCCCTGTAGGGTGTAGTCTTTTCTGGGCCGTCAGAAAGATCCTACTTCTAGAGAGTAAACTCGGCGCCATGTCACAGAAGAAGTTGGAACAACGGTTTCAAGCTGACAAAGGAAATAAGCAGAAGATACCCCGCATATGCACTTGTGGACGTGGACTACGCCGATTACATTGCTCTTCAGGCAAATACACCCGCCGAAGCAGAATCCCTACTCTATAGTCTAAAACGAGCAGCTGCTGGCATTGGTCTCCATGTCAACGCACACAAAACGAAATACATGTGCTTTAATCAACGAGGTGACATCACCACAATAAACAGTAACTCTCTGAAACTAGTAGAGATGTTTGCCTACCTAGGAAGCAGTGTCTCATCAACCGAGAAAGACATCAACACATAACTAGCAAAGGCATGGGTAGCTATCGATAGAGTGTCGGTCATCTGGAAGTCAGACTTCGCCGATAAAATGAAACCAGCGTCATATCGATACTGCAGTATGGGTGCACTACGTGGACGCTAACTAAACCTATGGAGAAAAAACTTACACAAGAATGCTGTGAGCATTATTAAACAAGTCCTGGTGGCATCACCCCACAAAGCAGTCGCTATAAGGCCACTGACCACCCATCACGAAAACTATCCAAGTTAGACGAACCAGACATGCGGGACACAGCTAGGGAAGTAGGGACAAACTCATGTGACATACTTCTTTGGACCCCTTCACATAGACAATCAGAGGCAGGACGACCAGCTAAACCCTACATACAACAGCTCTGTGCCTATACGGGATGTAAACTTGAGGACCTACCAGGAGCGATGGACAATTGAGAAGGGTGGCGGAGGTCTTCACTGGTGGCGTAACATGATGATGATGATGATGATGATGATGATGATATCAATATATTTTCATGTAAATTTAGTGAGTGTATCAGATAAAGTAAGATGTCAGAGTTATTTTAATTTCTGCAAAATTTAGACGGAAGTTTACCCTTTGCACCTTGAGTACGCATGTATGTACACACACGCATACACACATACATTAACGCACAAATATATATATATATATATATATATATATATATATATAAGCGAGAGACACACACCGAGAGAGGTTGAGAGTATATGGGAATCTATACTTTATACCTATTTATTTCAAATTTTATAAGTATCATTCATATTAGTTTCAAATATTTCAACGCTTCCTCAATTTCAGCTGGATCGTTGGTGGTTGGTTGGTGGGTTTTATGGCATATAAACCTTTGTATGTTATTTAATGCCAAATCCATTTTTATGCAAATAATTCGTTCTATTTCAAACAATTCATTTTCGCATGAGTATACAGTTTGATTATCAAAACCATTTCTATTTAAAGCTATTAAGTTTATGCAAAGAGTTCTAATTTAGCTATTTCAGTTTCGTATAAATACAGGTTTTCATGACACACAGTTAAATGTCAAAACAGATCTTTATATAACTATACAGTCTAGTGTAAGTAGAGTTCCAATGTCAAAACAATTCTATTTCAAACAATTCAGTTTAGCATAACCACGCAGTTTAAATGTAAGTACAGTTTAATCGTGAAAAACATTTCTATTTCAAGTGTTTATGTTTAGTCAAACAGTTCTAATTCAAACAATTCAGTTTAGCATAAGTATGCAGTCTAGTTCTATTTAACCTATAGATATGGCCCTATCAGGCATTACCACTCCCGGCGAGAGTGGATCTGGGAGCAATTGCAATGAAAGGGTACTCTGCATTCCCCAAAGTTCCAGCATTACTAGAACCTTACCATCAGATTGTTTAGTGTCATATCCAGTAAACTCGTTGTGGGGTCTTACCCCTCTGCAGAGAAGAAGTCGGAGTAATCTACAGCTCCAACCGACTGAGCAAATGGATCGTTGAATACCAAATGAGGATTAAAATCAAAGCAACGTAAATATGAAAATTTTGCTTCTGATCAAATTAACTATATAAGCATTTTCTAAGCTTAATTAAGTTTACAATCGTGGAAAAGTCGGTAAGATTTACCTCACTTTAGTATTAATGATTTATTCGACTAGTTTAATAATCAGTGTTCAATGGCTTAAAGTCATTTGTGTATCTGTCAAGCCTTACTGACCTAAAAGTTCGGTGAAGACCAACTAAGTATGAAAAACCTTTTCCCTTTTTGTAACAGATCATTTTGGCTGCATCAAATATTCTTTAGATGGCTCTATTAAATGTTTTGAATTAATGGTATAATATCTTTCCAAGCCAAGCAGAGGAAACAATGATAGAATAAAGATATAATAAAGAAACACTAATAGAACGATCTTGTAGTTTGCATTCATAAAACATATACCAACAGAAGCGTCGATTGCAAGTCCATCTTAACTCGAATGACCGTTCTTACTAACTTCAACAAGCATTTGGGTATACCAGAGAGGAAATATGGCTCCAACAAATGAATGTCAATCGAACAAATGGACAGGATCGTAAACCTCATCCAAATAGACTATCCCGGTGGAGTATAGAGAAAGACATTGTCTGCTCCCAGTCACCTGTGTCTAAAATATGATGTAAATATCAAATAGCTGGAATGGAGCAAAAAGTAAAACATAATTTTAAACCAGGAAATGTATCACTGCGTCAAGATTGAAAACCGAAAACAATATACCTGGAAATTAGAAAATGCACAAGAAAATAAAATAAAAAACAATCAGTTGAAACAGGAGTCAGAGTACGAAATTGGCTGAAGGAAATACTACCTACCACAAGATGCTACGAAACGATTCACTTGCAAATACAGGATATCTCAAAATAGATGGAACTCTTCAATAAGCTAATTCATATTGCATCAAGACATCTTTCATCTGAGTCTTAAAAAGAAATCATAGAACTTCGGAACGATCAAACCTGATTACAAGAGCAGGAATTAATTGACTTTATCCCACAATGTACGTGAAAGGAACTTCTTTGGAGGTACTTTTTCGGACTCCTACCGACAAAATCTCTCACTGCATTGGCAGGACGTCTTGAAGGAAATGTCCTTCCAGAGCTATGATTTTCTGCCTTCTTGTTGAGGTTTCTTGCTGACCCATGAGCTTGGAATTGGTTTACCCAGCGATCGATTTGGCTTCTCTGGGCATAATTGTTGAGATAAACTTCCTACGAAATTTTGCTTGCACAGTTTTAATTGATTTTATATCCAAATAAGTAGTGACGCGAAATATTCTTCCCCTCTTGAGCAAGGCACTTTGATCGAAATTTTATAGTTATCATAATATATATAAAGAACATAACATTTTTATTTGTGGAGTTATTAGCAGTCACATGCGTCCAATGTATACTGATATATCCAAAAGATTATTCTTCAATTCAGTCTAGTCTGGCAATAGGCTATAATTAAGAGGCAAACAATCAGGAATGAACTCACAACGGGAGTTAATGTCAAATGATTTTATTTTCTGTCCATTGCTTCAAATTTCTATTGCTCCATTTTATTTCGAATATTTGTCTGGGTCTTTTTTCATCGGAGTTCGGTTAAAAACGCATTATACTGCTCTGAAAATAAATAGAAATGTTTAGGTTTGTTTGACGTTTATTTTCTGTTAATTTATATCCAATTGAAGTAGACCTTCTTACGTAGGCTTGAGGAGATACATTATTAATTGGCTATGAAGCGTCATTAACATTGTGTGTGGTGTGACTATTGCATGCCCAATCATATGCTTATGTCTCACTAATGGTATTTTGTCCGAATATTTCATTATGTCTGGAGACACCCCTAACATTTCACACTTAGCTAATTGCGAATTTAATGTTAAAAAGAAAGCAACAATATTTGTTCAACTAAAGACGAGTCTGCACACCGTTTAAAAAAGATCATATATGTGTACCAGGTTACAAGAGTTGAAGTGGACTAATGTATGTATAACCCCTCCCAACCAGCTAGATACAGCAATATGTCAATTTTTGTGGCATTTAACGGGGTTGAATGTAGAGATTTTCCCCTCTCCTTAGCTGGTTGCTATATCAAGGCTAAAGAACTGGGTCTGCCTTACAGTTTTCACAAAACGTGGAAGGAAAATAGTTAAATTCATACCTTTTCCAAGGATATTAGCGGTATGAGAAATGCAAACAGCCTCTTCAATGTTTTAACTCGGGTCATCCTGTCCGTGTTTTACATCGATATCAATTACACCACGTGTACCTCTACAGTGGACTGATATGTATAAAAAGTGTTTGTTTTTTCTCTATTTAATTGAATGTTAAGATACTTTGAAGATAAGTCACGTATACTTTTTCTTTACATAATCCTTCGTTATATTCTGCTTCCGTATCCTCACATAGCTGCTATGTGAGGATACGGGATGTTGTCCTGAAGACCTACCTAGGGCGATGAACGATAAGGAGGAGTGGCGAGAGAGGGTCAGGGATATCCGTGCTACCAGCGCGATATCATGATGATGATGATGATATTCTGCTTGGCTAAATTCGCTTGAAGTATTTTGAAGACTTGCAATCCACTATCCCATTCGATGTTTCTGGTTAGCTAGTTCTGTTCTTACAGTTTGGCTTCCTTTATTTGTATTATCGACGTTTCAACCCCCCCCTCTCTCTCTCTCTCTCTCTCTCTCTCTCTCTTTGCCAGTCTCTCTCTCTCTATCTATCTCTCTCAGTCTCTCTGTCACTCTCTCTATATATATATATATGTATGTGTGTGTATGGGTGTGTGTAATTGTGTATGTGTGTGTGTGTGTGTTAGTGTTTATATATATATATATATATATATATATATATATATATATATATATATATATGTATATAACAGGTTGCTGAAATGTTCTTGCAAATATCATGAAGAAAATTTATGGCTTAAAGACACATGACATGCTTTCAATATATATTTGTTCAATCTTTATCATTAATAAATATGAACAACAATGTGTCTTTTTAAAAGAATAGAAAAATATTCTGAATCTGAAAATGTTACAAATGCTTCCCCGTGTTTAATGTTTAATATAACAAACCGTAAACCATCTACTTATTCGTGTAACCGTATTAAAACGCGTGATATATTTCAAACAATTCAGTTTAGCACAGATACACAATGTAAATGTCTAAAGCAGTTTTATTTTAAACAATTCAGTTAGGCAAAAAGCACACATGTTAGTTCTATTTGACCAATAGATAGGACCCTATTATGTACAACCACTCTGGATCAGAGTGGAACTGGGAGCGATAGCATTCCCTAAAGTCCTAGCATTACTTGAGCCTCACCATCAAAATGTTTAGTGCCATAAACAGGACACTCGCTGGGGGAGTCTTACCCCTCTGCAGAGGAAACAGTCGGTGTATTCTGCAGCCCCACCCAACAGAGTCGGAGAAACCGAGAATTACAAAAAGAAACTTAGACAGGTTTCTCCGCGCAAAGTCTTGCGCACTAGACAGTTTTTTTTTTCTCGTCTTCGTCCTATCCCTTCCATTCATGGCGTTTAATTTTGTCCTTTTCCTGGGAAATGTAGTCATGACTTCCACATCGTTCCCTAGTTGTAAGGATTTGCTTCTCATTGGTAGACTATCCATTACTCCAACTATAATTGGGCCAGTTTTTCACTTTGACTTGAGTTCTACCTCACATAAACGAATTTCTATTTTCTTCCCGCTTATTCCTTTGACGGTTATTTTTTTCCTGTACAACTTTTCGCGCCCCACGTTGCATTTGTTCTATTAGGAGAACTGATTGGGAGGCTCCCGTATAGCTCAATATGGTTACTGCTATTTTCTCCTTCTTTGGTCCAAATATTTAACCTTTTTCCAACGAATGAGCGATAAGTCTCATCTATTTCTATAACAGCTCCCTGGGGCTTTTCTGTGGGCATTCGACCTGTCTCTGGTCCTCTGCCTGTCTGACATTTTGCTGCTATATGACCGACCCTTTCCGCATCGATAACATAATATAGCCTTATCGTCCCATCTCAGGGTGTTTCGGTGTTCTTCTTTCATTTGACAGTTTACTCATTTTTCTCCGTCTCTAACTCTTTCAATCTACAGTCATTTCGAATTTTCGTGCCAAATTTACCTTTGCTCCTTTTATGAGGGATAACATATTCGTCTTCCACTGCAACTAACTCATAACCTGAAATTGACCCTCAACTCTTCCGGCATGCAGTTAATAAATTCCTCGACCAGGATGAGTTGCCTTAACTTTTCAATGTTCCCTCGGACATCCTTTGCGTAGCACCACTTGTCCAGTAATCCTTCCTTATTTCTTAGAAATTCGACGTATTACTGTCCCTCTTCCTTTTTTTTGTCTCGAAATTTCAATCGATATGCTTCAGGCACAAGTTGAAAATTTTTCAGGACCGTCTCTTTGACTGCCTCATTTTCTGAACATTCCTCTGGAGATAGGGTTGCATAAACTTTCTGGACTTTTCTTGTCAACACAGTCAGCAGCAGCATTGCCCAGCATTTTTTTGGCCAGCCTAATTTTATAGCAGTTCTTTCAAAATGCGCGTTTTATTCGTCCGCATTTTCTTTCATGAACTTCGGCACAAGTCGGGCCTGCTTGGTTATGTCGAACACGAGGTGTTCGTCTCTTTGTCTGGTTCTCGTCAATTCGAGTTCCAGCCTTCTCGTTTCTTGCTCCCACCGTTTTTTCTCCAGTTCTAGTTTAGTATGTATTCGAATTTTTCCAACTCCATTTGTTCAGGTGTCATTGTCGTTGATTCAATGGGCAAATCTTCCAAAACCTCCACCTCAAAAATATCTTCATCCACCATGTGCTCTGCTATAATCCTTATGCGTATGTTTTTCCTCACTGACCTCCGTACCTCTAGTTCTAATTTCTCTCCTATCTTTACGAGTTCACTTTTCCTGAATTTTTCCAACTTTTCCATGGAAGGTTCTTCTAGAAATGTGTTCATTTTTCCATTTCCATCGTTGGTTCTTCCTACGTTTTGACGAAGCTTTTTAGTGTATTTGAGTAGGGGGTTTGTTTTATTTATTATTTATTTTGTTGTAGTTTGTGTTCTTGAAGTAGGATGAAGAAAAATTTTCTCAGGACGAGTTTTCTTCTATTCTTCGAGAAAAATTACAAAAATCCTTCGGACGGAACCCCCATTTAATATCGAATTCCCGGACGGGCACCCATAGAATATCTGTCATTCCACCTTATATAAGGAAATTATTAAAGGATACACACTGCTAATAGGCTATTTTATCAGAGCCATTTCTTCCTTCTTCAATGTTTCTTTCAATCACGTCGGCCTGAATGCGGAAAGGTAATGTTGAATATGCTTAAATTGTATGTTCACTTACTTGAGATGCTGTGAAATATATTCTCTTCTCTTTTTCTTCTCGTTATTGGGTTTCAATAACATATTGGTAGAAGGATACACGTCTTATTTCAGATAAGACCAAGATTAGTAATTGTCTCTTTCCTCGTGGACAAGCCCTTTCTTTGGGTATTCGTTTAACGAAGCTTACCATACCTAGGAGTGCTGAGTTCATTCTAGGATAAGCTTCTTCTTTCCTTTGCGTTCTCTGCGCGGCATTATTTTGGAATTTGGGGTCTCTTCCATATCTCAAAATATGTTCTTGGTTTTTCAACAAAGAAAGGCAACTCCTTACGCGTCTTCATCCTTTGAGGAATACATGGCAACTGACCCGGTGATGAATGAACGGCAACTAACTAATTTCCCTAGTTCGAAAAATTACCATGTGTTGACTTTTGGCGGTTTTTCCCTCAATACCAATCATTGTCGCAGATTCGTTTCTCCGCTGACGCACACATGGATAATAAAGAGTGAGGTCCTCCCATGCCTATCTCAGCTTGTAATCATAGAAAGGGGTTGAGGAGATATGGTCTCTCCCACTTCCACTATACTGTAATTCTTGCGTGCTACTATCGTCCGCTGATCCTTGCTTGCTACCATAGTCGACCGCAGGTCTCCTTCCCCTACAACTCGGCAAAATCATTAGGATGTCATATATCCTCGTCACAATACTTAATAAATTTAGCAAGAAGAGATTTTCATTTATTTCAATCTTCAGAATATATTCCAAATGGCAGAACATTTACAAACAATAAAATTGAAATTGGTATTTCAAAAATATTCTAATGAAAATGCCAGATATCAGTAAATTGGTAATTTCGCTCTTGTTAGGCATCATTCGTTAAAAATGAATATATTAACATTTTTCATGATAATACTTGAATAGATAAATAATAGACTACTTTTCTATCGAATGAATTAAAAATAATCCAGGATCACAATGTGCACAAATGCATAGTATGTTTTTGATTGAGGACCCATGGCCGAGGAACAGAAGTGATAAGCATGGTCTTGAAGATAACACAGCGTGGTATGATTTAGAGAAGATGAAGGTATGGGTCAGTATAGCAATCTGTATTTGTCTCCCTCTGTCTGTCTCTCTCACACATAACAGAGATTTGACTGTTAGCTATCGATAGGTTATCGATCATATGGAAATCAGACCTGACCGATAAAACGAAACGCAGTTACTTCCAGGCAGCGGTCGTATCGATATTGCTGTTTGGATGCACTACTTGGACGCTAATTAAACGGCTGGAGAAGGAGCTAGACGGCAATTACACAAGAATGCTGCGAGCAATATTGAACAAGTCCGTGCGGCAAAACCCCACAGGGCACCAACTATACGACCACCTACCTCCCATCACAAAAACTATCCAAGTTAGACGAACAAGACATGCAGGACACTACTGAAGAAGCAAGGACCAGCTCATAAGTGATGTACTCCTATAGATCCTCACATATGGCCGGGAAAAAGCGGGATGACCAGCTCAAAGATACATCCAGCAGCTTTGTGAGGATACGGGATGTAGACCTGTAGACCTGCCAGAGGTGATGAACGATAGGGAGAAGTGGCGAGAGA
This sequence comes from Sepioteuthis lessoniana, assembly GCA_963585895.1. Lineage (NCBI taxonomy): Eukaryota > Metazoa > Mollusca > Cephalopoda > Myopsida > Loliginidae > Sepioteuthis > Sepioteuthis lessoniana. The sequence continues at coordinate 143,017,124 of OY757904.1, forward strand.
TAGTCAGGGATATCCGTGCTAGCGGCACGACATGAAGATGATGATATACGTATATACTTTTATAAAGTGGTTCTTCTTACATCCCTCATTTTGAGTATATAGCATCACCATCAAGCTAAAGGTCTCTTACATCTTGGAAACCAAAACAGTTGTTTCTGATAGATCTCACGTCTTCACAAACAATCCTAACTGTATATGAATTATTTCTGGGAGAAAAACATTTCAATCCTCTAATTGTATATTCTCAAGTAATTTTCCATAGGCTACGAAGAAATCAACACGGAAGCCAAACAAAAAGGTAAGATTTTACCTTTTCCATCTTTTATATATATATATATATATATATATATATATATATATATATATATATATATATATATTTGGCTACGAAAACTGGAACAAGAAAAATATCCTAATTCAGAGGAATTTTGACATGTTAAAAAGCATTAGTAAAAATAATTTACTAGGGTAGTCCACATATTTCTTCCTTTTGTCCGTCAATATATATATATATATATATATATATATATATATATATATATATATATATATATATATATATATATATTATTTAGTTAGCATGATCAAAATATAATAGAAAGAAAAAACTTATTCCAAACGTTGACGCACTTGTCTTGCAAAACATTTGATACCTAGTTTAAGAGCAATAATGGATTTTACATTACCTTCCATAACCTCTTCCAAATCACATTGTATACATGCTAAATAATGATAATAATTATCTTATTTGTGAAATAAATGAAAAATTTGCTTTCATTTCTTCTTCATCATTAACATTTGAATCATGATAGTTAAATCCTAGATTTGGAAGCTTGTTACTTTGTTACTCAGAATAAAATGTTTTACATCAAAACAAATAAGTATAACTGTTACATATCCTGTACTGAAAAGTCAAATCTTTAAAATATTAAAGACAAATTAAAAATGTTTTATAGTATTTACAATTGTCGATTTAACTTTGAGAAAAGTCTATTGTTCAGGAATTCAGTAATCTATATTATCAAGTCAGCATAAATATTTATACATCTGACTAATAGCTAATCTGGGATATTTCTCTTGAAAAAAAAAAACAATACATTTTTTATTTTCTTAGAATATAATGTAATAAAAGTTATTGATGACGCCCACTACAACAAATTCCACCGATATTACTAATAAAGTTTAGTCGTTGTCTTCATGCACAAGTAAGCATTTGTAAAATATTTGTTTTAACTCGATTTTACCATCAGGTTTTCTTAACTTTCAGCCACAAGCATAAAGAAAATTACCTATTTTTTTTAGTTCTCTTAAATTTGGATTGATGAAAAGAGGCTAAGGAAAGTTAAAGAATCAGGTCATTTTTTGGATATAGTGTTTTCTGAGTATCTATGCAGCTTTTCTGATAAAAGATGCGCAAAAGATAAGTTTGTTTGTTGTGTTGTTTAATGGCATATCAACCTTCTTGGGTTATTTAATGCCAGTAGTTGTACTATTTAACCCATAGCTTGGAGGAGAATAATATATATATATATATATATATATATATATAACTTGACCTTTTCAAGGGGGTGACCTCGTGGTGTAATATTTACACTCGATCGCAGAATATATATATATATATATATATATATATTATATATATATATATATATATATATATATATATATATTATGCCATATAAACAGTCGTGTCTTTAACATTATATTGTTTATGAAGATTCATAATTAATGTTTAACAGTATATATTTTATAATCTGATATATTTCAATCAGAGTGACAGTTGGGATTAGTCCCCAATCTACTGAACGGAACCCTCAATATCAGAATCAGTTTTTTATGACTCCTTTTTCTAGGTAAGATTACAGTCAACGTATTCACAACCTCCTGCCAATTTGTCGTTGGGAATTTTCATGTTATCTATTAGTTTAAATATAGAAAAAATTATTTAGCAGAAATGAGTATTCTCTATTATCTGCTTTTAGGTATGAAAGAAAAATATCTTATTTTTCGCTTCCTTTGTGTCACAGATTTTGGGTGAAATGTTTTAGCATATACACAATCACAAAGCTCAGTACATCTATGAAGGCATGTGATGGAACCTCATGCGTCTAGCCATTCGTATTTTCTTTGACCCTGTAGTCATACAGGCGAGTGCCTTTTAAGAGGATTTTCTTCAGTGCTCCGGTCCATTTTCATAAAAGCTTTTGGATATTACACGATTGCTCTCTAGAAATTTTGGGTGGCTATTAATGCTGTTGTTCAATGACTGGTAATTATATTGTAGTCGCACAACTAATTGGCAGTTGTCCAACAAGAAGCAATGAAGTTGTTTGAATTGATCAAACACGTTCAAAGCGCTGAAATCACTCAATGAATCATGGAAGAAATCGGGCGTGATAAATGGCGTCGTATGTAGAAAGAAAGAAAGAAAGAAAGAAAGAAAGAGTCAGGGAATGAATAAATCAAGGGTTAAGGAAGAAGGAGAATAAGTAGTCGAATTGGTGTTGGATCCCAGCCACATTAAGGTGACCGTGAGGGAAACAGGAAAAGCAATATGCGGGTCTGCAAATCAGGTCATCTACGTACATATCTATTGTGTTCTTGGAGTTTGTCGGAGGAGAGGTCCTAATGAATTAACGAGCAAGTGTGAATCATCGTTCAACTTTTAATCTAATTTGATGGCTAAAATTCAGCCAAGTCTCAATGAATATTGAAAACTTCATGTCAGGTAATTAATGATAACGATTTAATCCATTGTATAAATCAAAACTTTTACTGAAACTGAATGGAATGAATACAAAGCATTGAATGAATGAATGAATAAATGTGTCTACTTGATACAATTAATGCAGATTCATCAGTTTTGACATGTTTCCTTACCTCATAATTCAACCATTGCTCTTTGCTATTCTTTTAACCTATTCTAATTTCTATTTATAGTACGGGACACGACCCGTGAACCAGTCGGTTTTCGTTGTAATGTCGGTCCATTAAAATATTATCGCGTCTATTTATGAAGGATACGAATTATCATTTCATTAATATATCTGATATATCTATTATTGCATGATTAGAGAAAGACGTTCAGCATATATGCTGACCTCAATTGTTTAACACCCAATCTCAAACTCAACTGGAAAATGTTAACTGTGCTGATCTAATAAAATCTCACTTAAATATACCATTTTTTCTTAGCTGTGTTTACGCACAAAAATGCATGGATCACGTACGTAGAGACACAGTAACTCGCGCACCCCAGATGCAGAGATATATCCATCTTATTAGCAAAACGGTATATATATATATATATATATATATATATTATATATATATATATATATACTATATATATATATAAAGAGAAAGAGAGAGAGAGTGGGGGAGAGATAGATTACATATTTTTGTGAATCTGACAAGAGGATAAAAAATAAGTGGAAAATGAATAAATTAAACACTTAGAACGGGTTTAATAGTAATATTTTGTTCTTTAATCAAGAGAGTGAAGAAGTTTTTTCTTGAATAACAAACAAAATATTACTGCCAAAACCGTTCTAATTGTTTGATTTAACCATTTTTCCATTTATTTTTGTCGTGTATATATATATATATATATATATATATATATATATATATATATATATATATATATTTCAAGTATGGTAAATAAGAAATAAAAACAGGTTGAAATGTCATGATTCAAAGTTTAACGCTTTCGATCATCAGGTGAGTATCTAGCACACCTGAAAACTAGAAAGCATGAAAATCTGTGATAGGAATTTCAGTATTTCAGATTTCATTTTTCTACAGAAAATATTTGGAACATTACTCTATATTTTCATGCACTGAACCCTATAAAGATTTTACGGATTAAAAATGCTTTCATCGTGGAAATTTAATTCTAATTATATATATATATAGAAAGTATATATATATATATATATATATATATATATATATATATATATATATATATATATACATATATATATATATATATCATAAATTGAATTACCATGACTAGAAAATCCGGCAAGCACTCCGTGTGACATAAGGAAAACTGGATAGCTGTTTCGACGCTATTAGGTATCAACAGCAGTGTATACAGTGATCTCTACCCCTGTAGATCTAAGCAGCGTCCATAGAAGACAGAGCCAAAACTCTACCAGTGACCACCGATCCACAAATTAACTAGTTATTGTAAATAACTACCCATGGTAAATGCGCGACCACTTCACCTAATGTGTTTTATAGGTACGTTTTTACCGTGTAGACGACACGGTTTCCTACAAGGCCAAATTTCCCCAAGTCGGCGTTATGCATCCACCTAAACTTAACCGTATGACCTAGGAAATAGATATACATTTTAAATAGGGGAATTATATATTATAAATTCATGCCGTGACTAGAAAACCCGGCAAGCTCACCGTGTGATATACGGAACACTGGACAGCTATTTCAAGTTGTATTTCAGTTTGATTTGATGCCACATCAATCATTGTAGGTCATTTAACACCAAATTCATTTTTAAACAGAAACAATTCTACTTCAAACAATTCAGTTTATAAAAATAGTTAGCTGTTTCAACTTTCTTTGGTTTACTCAGCATTAAATGTATATATATATATATATATATATATATACATATATATATATATCATATTTACCCAACCCCTCCGCTTGGGCAGGATATGACACAAGATCAATTTTTTAAGCGGAGTTTAACAGGTTTGAATTCAGAGTCTTCCTTCTCCTAGAATAGTTGCCTCACCAAGGCTGAAGAACCTAGTCTGTCCTACTATTTACCCATAGCTCGAGGGAGAATAATTAGATTCATACCTTTCCCAAGGGTATTAGTGTTATGTGAAATGCAATCAGTCCAGGATTTGAACTCGTGTCGCCGTGTCCAATTCCTATATATATATATATATAGGCGCGTGTGTGTGATAGCTAAATAGTCATTTAAACTACGCACAAACTAAGATATTCAGATATCTCACCTTTTTAGACATACTTAACAAAATTACTTAAACATATCTTGAAATATTATTGGCTAATATTTTTTCTAATTTTTATTTTTTTAATTGGCGCTAGCTTCCACTGTGTCCTCGAAAAGGCCTCTGAATCTCTTGCAAACTTTTTCAGCTGACTTCTTGGTGAAATCTGGGAAATTAGGTGGCCAGACGCTAGTGTTGATGTCGTATAAGATATTTTCCTAACATTCAAGTCTTGATTCTTCTGCTTGTGTAACATAGCGAAGAGTATATAATTTGTAAACAAATAGTTTGCTGATTTGTAAGTAACATTTTTAATCTTGACAAAGTTCATTTGTTCACACACAGTTAAATGTTATCAAGTATTACAGTAAAACTCTCCTGTTTGCACGCAGTGAAATGGTTTTAAGCATTACTATCTAACTCTACTAGTTCAACTTAGAATTCAGTATTTGTTGGCACACAGTTAAATGGTTTCAAGTATAGTAAATTATAAAACAGTTATTTTTTATTCATATATGGGACTCTAATAGGTACTACCACTTGGACTTGAAACTAAACATAATGAAGGAGTACTCTACTTTCACCAAAGGTCCAGATTGTGAGCCTCAACCTCATATGGTTTAGTGTTATATCCAGGACACTTTGTTTCCCTTCTGTAAAGTAAAGTCGAAGAAGCTTACAAGCCCAGTGGGCTTGGCTCTGGGTGTTTGTTTTTTTATCAATATGAATATAAATCTGTTCACGGTTTGATACATAAACTATCAGACCACCCATCCTATATCTTCCAATTGTCGATGCCTGCGTGAATAGAAACAGGATAGCATACTGATTCCAAATTCCTGGAGGAGTGGTAAAGATATGAAACAAATCAAGCACATATGCGGAATTGATAATTTAAATTTACCCTTCGCACTTTATATATATATATATATATATATATATATATATATATATATATATATATATATGCAGATTATAAAACTGAAATTGTAGAAAACACGTTAAGCTGTTGGATTTTGACGTAACATTGGTGTAAGGGGATATTGATTCTTATTTTACGAACGGGAAAAATTTTCTAATAATAAATCTAAAGCAATCTCAGTTATAGCAAAAATTTTGATTTTTCGAAAATAATATTCGGCACGAATAAACAATCAGTGGCTACTTTGACCGGAAGAGGCTTTTTTACAATTCTAGTTCATTTAAGTGTATTGTTCCGATTTTAATATATCATTATCTGAATTATGGTTACACACACAATCTCTCTCTCTCTCTCTCTCTATCTCTCTCTCCTCTCTCACACACACACACACGCACACACACACACACAAACATACATACATACACACATATTTGTTTATTTATTTATGTAACAACTATATATACATCTCTTCAAATATCTACCAATGTTTCTGACAAGTAGATATCTTAATTATGTTAAATGATCTGTTTCATTTATAAAGCATCATTTCATTAATTCTATTATTTCCTTGCTTTTTTTTAACGCAAAATTTTAAATCCGATGTGTCTTACTGGTATAATGGTTACAGTCCTGTAGTGCAGAATCGTAGTACGTAAGTTTGAACTCCAGTCGCGCTATTACATTCACTTTCGGATGAATACGCTTGGAAAAAGTATTGTCCCTCTTATCCTACTAGCTATGGGTTAAATAGCATCACTGCTATTTTTCAAAATGGATGATAATGGCATTATATAACCCATGAAAGTTTATACGCAATTAAACAAAGAAACCACACCAGTATCTTATATAAGACGACTAAAATCTAAGGACTCTATACGATACATTGAAATTAATTGCTTTCATGTTATTTTGTAGATTTTTTGTTTCATTTTGGAAACTTGATTGCTTGTTTGGGTTTTATATAATATCAACCTTTGTAGTCTATCTAATAACAACTTGATTTTTATACAAATAATCATTTCTATTCAAACAATTAAATTTAGAATTAGTACTCAATTTAATCTTTAAAAACATTTCTATTTTAAGCTATTCAGTTTAGTCTAACAGTTCTAATTCAAACAATTCAGTTTAGTATAAGTATAGCTTTGTTCACACACACAGTTAAATGTCAACACAGTTTTATTTCAAACCATTCAGTTTAACGAAAACACACAATTAAATATCAAAGCAGTTCTATTTCAAGTAATTCAGTTTAGTTCTATTTGACCCAAAGATAGGACCTTATCAGGTGCTATCACCCCGGGCCAGAGTGGACCTTGGAGCGATGGCAATGAAATGGTGCTCCGAATTCCACAAAACTCTAGCATTACTGGAACCTCACCATCAGTTTGCTTAGTGTCATATCCAGGATACTCGTTGGTGGGGTCTTACCTTTCTGCAGAGGTGTAGTCGGTGGACAATTGGAAATCTTCTTTTTACTTGTTTGTTTGTTTCTTCTTTGTTTCTTTTACGCAGGTAATTCTGTCGAGAATTCTTTAACACCCATCTTACTTGCCAGGGACTCAGCTTTCATGAACGATGTCTGAACCAAATTGGCAAAAGAAACTTAATGGTTAGCAAATATTAAAATCTCTAGTTGTATTGCTATGTTTTTCCTCCGATAATTCATTTTTTTTTACTAACAAGTAAGATTAGTTGGTTTCTGGATGGTTGGTAGATGATTTATAAATTATCGACCCCTGTGGATTTTCAAATACCGAGTCTTGTTTATATATATATATATATATATGTAAAGGCACGCTTACTCTACTATAAAGCCAATTTGATATTAAGCCTATCCACATGTCAGCGAACAAGGCAGAATGTTTTTGAATATCTTCTATCGAATAATTTAAAAATTCGTAAAGAAAGCCCTAACAGTAGTTTAGAAGAAAAGCCTAGAATGCTACCACAGCCCCCCCCCCTCAGAAAGGAAAAAAAAACAAAAAAAAAAAAACAACAAAAACGAATTCTCCCCTCCACCCCAGTAGACCACCACCCCCAAAGCTACCTAAAATATCAGTAGTAAATAAAAGTCCAAACGAAGAAGTAGCATTTGAACTCAGGAGCCGAGTGGAAGAAATATGTCAATATTGGTCAGTATGTCTTTAATTCCAATTTAAAATGCTGAATTTTACAAAATGTTATGCTGTATTTTGTTTGTGAAATAATGCTTAAACTATGCGTTTTAAATGTAAAGGCACGCTTACTCTACTATAAAGCCAATTTGATATTAAGCCTATCCACATGTCAGCGAACAAGGCAGAATGTTTTTGAATATCTTCTATCGAATAATTTAAAAATTCGTAAAAGTATAAGTCAGTACTAGTGAAAGTCTTAAGAAAGTACCTTAATGTTGGACTTTAACTAAGTTAAAACTTAAAACAAATCCCCCACCCTCTTTTTTTTCTTTTTTTTTTTTTTTTTTTTTTTTTTTTTTTAATGTACACATGGGAAGCAGCATGATGTACGTAAAGGTATTTGAATAAAACAATGGACGACCAAACTCAATACCCAAATGGGTCCTGGACGTGAGTCTGAAGACTTTTCGCTCAGGATCGACAGTTCGATCGGGGAACTACTGCTGCTCCTCTATAAGAGTGGCTTCTATAGAAGAGAATAAAACAGCCATCGAAAGATAACCATGACCCACACTCAAACCACTTACACAAACCGCATCGCTCTTCGCGCGGGTAAAAAAGGGGCGCGTCCTGCTGAGGTTGGAGCCCTGGCCTCGGTGTTCGAAAAATCAGCTACAGAGCTCAAACAATCAAAACTACTAAAATGCAAGCAAACACTACAAATAGCCACATTTAACGTAAGAACCTTAAATAGAATAGGACAACTCCCAGAGCTAATCGCATCGGCCGAAGAACATAAAATAGACATAATATGCATACAAGAACACAGATACACGCACACGGAAGATATCAAATATCACGAAACTGGCAATGGATGGTCGCTCGCCACTGTATCCGCATGGAAAAACTCTGTCAACGCCGCAGTAGGAGGGGTAGGTTTGCTTATAGGACCTAGAGCACTAAAAACGCTTAATAGCATAGAGAAAATACAACCTAGAATGATGGTAGCTACATTTAACGGAAACCCCAGAGCAACAATCGTCTCATGCTACAGCCCCACCAATGTTAGTGAAGAAAATGAAATAGTCACCTTCTACGATGAGTTATCCTCATTAGTGCGTAGCATCCCGAAACACAACATGTTAGTCATTGGCGGAGACATGAATGCACAAATCGGGAAAAACGGAAACAACAAATACAGCCTCCACAACACGTCAAATAGGAATGGGCAACATCTAACAGATTTCATGATAGAAAATAGATTAGCATGCCTCAATACAAACTACCAAAAAAGAGAGGGCAAACTATGGACATACACGTACGCAAACAATACTAAAGCTCAGATAGACTACGTCCTTATAAACAAGAAATGGAAAAATAGTGCATTGAATTGCGAGGCATACTCCTCTTTTGAGGGTGTGTCCACCGATCACCGAATAGTCACGGCGAAAATACGGTTAAGCCTACGAAAAAACGACAAACGAACAGCGACCACCAAACACTATGACTGGGCCCTATTAAACAACAAAGATGTAAGAGATAAATACGTATTAGAATTAAGAAACAGATTCGAAACACTACATGAAAAGACGGAAAAAAGTACACCAAACGACGAATACGAAAATTTCGTCAATGCACACCTTGAGGTAGCAGCAAAATACATTCCAACAAAAATTAAAACTAAATATAGAGTCCCATGGGAAACTTTAGCGGTGAGAGAAAAACGTGCACTAGTGAAAACAGCCTCCAAAAACTATCGAAAAAACCCAACAAACACAAATGCCTTAAAACTAAAAACGGCACAATATCAATTAGCAGGCATATATATAAAGGAACAGACAGAATACATTCAAAAACAGATAGATAAGATTAGAGACTCGGTGGAAGATAGACAATCTAGAATTGCCTGGCAAACAATAAACGAAGTGAGCAGAAGAAAGAACACGGCCAAAGCAAAACTTAAAGCAGCAAACCAACAAGAAAGAATAAAACTGTGGAAACAGCACTTCGAAAACTTACTTGGAAACCCACCAAAAATAACGCCTGAACCAATCACCAGAATAATTAGCAAACAATTAGACATTAAATTTGGACCGTTCACACAAGAAGAACTCGACTCGGTTCTCAGAAAAATTAAAAATAGGAAAGCTGCAGGACTGGACGAAATTCCCCCGGAAGTATGGAAGACCAGACAATTCGACGACATACTGCTCCGACACTGCAACGCAGTATACAATCAAAATCCGATAGATAGATGGACGAAGGGATGCATACTCCCCTTCCCTAAAAAGGGGGACCTCGGATTAGCCAAAAACTACCGAGGCATAACACTTACATCCATAGCTGCCAAAATCTACAATGCCCTAATACGAAACAGAATAGAACCCAAAATCGACAACATACTTAGAAAAAACCAAAATGGCTTCCGAAGAAATAGATCTACGACCTCACAAATATTAACCATCCGCAGAATCCTTGAAGGTGTACGGGCAAAGAACCTACAAGCGACATTAATTTTTGTCGACTTTACCAAGGCTTTCGACTCCATTCACAGAGGAAAGATGGAACAAATCCTACTAGCGTACGGCATACCTAAAGAAACCGTAGCGGCAATAATGATTCTCTATAGAAACACTAAAGTAAAAGTACGATCACCAGATGGAGACACAGAATACTTCGACATAGTAGCAGGAGTACTACAAGGAGACACGCTGGCTCCGTATCTCTTTATCATTTGTCTAGACTACGTACTTAGAACATCGATTGACAAAATCAAAGAGAATGGCTTCGAACTGACGAAGAAAAGAAGCAGAAGATACCCCGCAACAACAATTACCGACGCCGACTACGCCGATGACATAGCGATACTGGCAAATACACCTGACCAAGCCGAAACACTTCTGCATAGTTTGGAACGAGCAGCAGCAAGCATAGGCCTCCATGTTAATGCACATAAAACGGAATATATGTGCTATAACCAAACTGGGGACATCTCCACTCTAGAAGGAACCCCTCTTAAACTAGTAGACAAATTCACGTACCTAGGAAGCAGCGTCGAATCAACCGAAAAGGACATCGAAACGAGGTTAACGAAAGCATGGACAGCTATCAATAGGCTATCGACTATATGGAAATCAGACCTAACCGATAAAATGAAACGCAGTTTCTTCCAGGCAGCGGTCACATCGATACTGCTATATGGATGCACTACATGGACGCTAACAAAACGGCTGGAGAAGAAACTAGATGGCAATTACACAAGAATGCTGCGTGCAATCCTCAGCAAGTCCTGGCGGCAACACCCAACAAGACACCAACTGTACGGCCACCTGCCCCCTATCACGAAAACTATTCAAGTTAGGCGAACCAGACATGCAGGACATTGCTGGAGAAGCAGAGATGAACTCATAAGAGATGTACTCTTATGGATCCCCACACACGGCCGCGCAAAAGCAGGACGACCAGCACGAACGTACATTCAGCAGCTATGTGAGGATACAGGTTGTTGTCCTGAAGACCTGCCTAGGGCGATGAACGATAGGGAGGAGTGGCGAAAGAGGGTCAGGGATATCCGTGCTGCCAGCACGATATGATGATGATGATATATATATATATATATATATATATATATATATATATATATATATATATATTAATTTCAAGGTGTTGTTCTGATTTCTGAACATTATTATTATATTCTGATTTCACTGAATTGGACACACACAAACACACTAACATGCACACGCACACACACACACACGTGCACACGCACATGCACGCACTGATTCACTTATTCATCTATATAACGACGAATCTTTTTCCAGTCATCAACTGTAGATACATCACTTCAAATATCTACCAATGTGTCTTTTACATAGATCTCTTAATAGTGTTAAATGATCTGATTCTTTTGTCATATATATATATTCATGTGAGTGGTTGTGTGGATTCATGTGTGTGTGTGTGTGTTTGTGTGATTTTTATGGGAATAGTTTATGGGTAACTTAATTTAAAACAAATAGTTGATGTTCACTCGTTTGCATTCACTTAAATTGTCTTAAGTATTTTTTATAACCTTAACAAAGTAAGTAAAGTTGGCGGCCGTAGTCGAGGGCGACCAGAAGGCTCCTTTTTCAGTAGCTACTACACCGAGGCGTAGGGGAGGGCGCTACTCCTTTCCCTGGGTTGCTCCACTTTACCCTTGATACGTACCTTTTATTGTTGAATGTTAAGCAAGGAGGTAACAAGTACCATTTTTTAAGTCTTTGACATGACTCGACCTGTGATTGAACCCCGGGCTTCCAGGCCATTGGCGAAGTTTATTTAATATCAATCCTTTTTTTGCACTCAATATTCTTGAGTGCTTTTATGTATTGTAAATGATTAAATATTTATGTTTTACGCATAGATTTGACCCTAACAGAGTCGGAGAGGACCTAGGGGTAATGGCAATGAAGGGGTACTCCACATTCCCTAAAGCTCCAGAACTGGAACCTCATTATCAGATGCAGTTTAGAGTTATATTCAGGACACACACTGGGGCGCAGTCGCTAACCAACTGGATGGAGTAATTCCAGCAGTAATAGTCGTAGCAGCACCAACACCAGCAATTGCTTCTGCAGCAATAAACCATAATTTTACATTTAACAGCAGCTGTTTTGTGGATTGTTGCATCAAGGATCTGTTCAAGTCAGTACACAGCATTCTTCTGTACTTCCAATCTACTTTTTCCTTAATGCGTTTTCTTAGAGTCCATGGAGCGCATCTATCTATATGGTATCATGGACAAAACTACAACGAACAAGACATGCAAGGCGCTGCTGGTGAAACAAGAAATAACTCATTAGCAACATCCTCTGAGGGATTCTTGTACATAGGCATGCAGGAAAGACATTTCTTACATCAGCTCTTTTCAGACACAAAAAGAAACTTGCAAGACCTGCAAAGAAGAATGGTTGATAGGGATTGGAAGCGAGAGAGTGTCAAGAAAGTCCATGCTGTAAGCACGATTCAATGATAATGATGACATGTGAGATGCACTCAATTATATTCAAGGATATCAGTAAACGTCGTAATCGTTTTCCTAGAAAGAGGATGCTAGTTTGTGTGTTTATTTTTGTTTATTTTTGTTTTACGGCATATAAACCTTTGTGGGTTATTTAATGCCAAATCCATTTTAATGCAAATAAACAGTTTTATTTCAAGCAATTCAGTTTAGCATAAGTACACAGTTTAAATTTTAAAAACATTTCTATTTCAAGCTTATCAAACAATTCAGTTTAGAATAAATATACTTTCAGTTTATCCATAGTTAAATGTCAAAAAAGTTCTATTTCATACAATTCAGTTCAGCATTAGTATGCACTTTCAATGTCATAACAGTTCTTTTTTAAGCAGTTCAGTTTCGCATATGTATGCAGTTTAAATGTCAACCGAGTCCTATTTCAAGCAATTAAGTTTAGCATAAGTACACAGTTTAGTTCTATTTGACCCTTAGATAAGGTCCTATCAGGAGCTACCACTCCGGGTCAATGAGGACCTGGGAGCTATGGCATTCCCCAAAGCTCCAGGATTTCTGGAACCTCACTATAAGATTGTTAAGTGTCATATCCAGGACACTCGTTGGTGGAGTCTTACCCCTCTGCAAAGATAGAGTCGGTGTATCCTATAGCCCCAGCTGACTGGGCAAAGGAAAGTAAGTTTGCGACCCTAGTCAAGGGGGACCAGAAGGCTTCTTTTTCAAAAGGTACTACATCAAGGTGTAGGGGAGGGTACTAATCGATTCTCTGGATTGCTCCACTTTACCCTTGATACGTACCTTATATTGCTGAGTATTAAGCTAGGAGGTATCATGTACCATTTTTAAGGTCTTTGGTATCACGCGATCTGGGATTGAACCCAGGTCTCCCGGATCATTGGCGAACACTCAACCAACTAGGCCAATGAGAACAAAAACATATCAAAAACGGTGTAAATGACATTAATGAACTAACTTTGAAATAGAAATAACTTGTCACATCTGTATATTAAAATCTTATAATGCTAATTCCCATTAGCACCTTCTCACGTAATTAAATGCCTTGAAAAATATTTCGTTGCTCATGCGATGAAAAATCATAAACTAGATTGATAATTGCAATGCAGCTACAAAAAAGCTGATATGGCGTTTAAGTTGACTTAACAGCGTATAAGCAAGTAAGTAAAGTTGGTGAACTTAGTCCAGGGTGACCCGAAGGATCTCTTTTCAATACCTACCACACCAAGCTGTATGGGAGGGCGCTACTCCATTCCCAGGATTGATCACTTTACCTTTGATCCTTACCTTATAATGCTGAGTGTTAAGCAAAGCGGCATCAAGTACCATTTTTGAGTCTTTGGTATGACCCGGCCAGGGATTGAACCCCGGTCTCCCAGACGATTTGATTTGTTCATAATAAATAGATATTCTGAGTTTGTCAGATGTAACCCGTTCTTCTGGAACAGACTGCAGACACATTTCTCTGAGTTAAACCGCTATTCTCGAAAAAGATTACAAGTGAATTTAATCCTCACTGGGTGTTTCTTACTCTAAAACTATTTCAGAATATTCTAGTCTTTAAAGATATCTACGAAACTGATAAGGCACTAAGCAAATGAACAAAAAGAAAGAAACCTATAGATCAGAGAATTTTTTTTAAAAATTGTTTTCAAGGCGTTAACTATGAAACAATTAATGAAAATTCATGACACAATTTCAGTCCATTGATAATTCTGATTATATACATTTTGGTGTTGTGTTCCTGTCGTCTCGAAGACAGATGGTGGAGACGAAGAGAGAAAGACAAGATAAATAGATGACGAGGATTTTCTATCGCCATCACAAAAATGTGCTACTTTATAGTTTATATAGCAGTTCCCCTGTAGCCCTGTCTTTGAAATAGGATGTGTTGATATAGCATTTTCAATAAATCAAGGATAAATATATTTTCTTTATAATTGTAGCCCACCCCAAATAAATGTCAGTTTTGCTCAGCTCCCAAATTTAAATCGTCATTTGTTGATTTCCAGGCGACTAACGAACTAACTACCCTTTATCCAATAGCCTAAATTCTAGTGTGTGATTGTTTCATGTTCCTACTATGAGAGTTTTAGTGATTTACCTTTGGTTGTCGGTCACAGGGCTGGACACCAGGATTACAGGTGGTGGGAGATGTCACTAGATTCCATAGGTATGAGCAATATGTTCCAGTCAAAAAACAGTTTTTAACTATCTATTCAATATCTTGTTTTCAAAAACATGCAGCAAAGTTATATGTACAGAAGAATAAAAACGGGCAAAAGGAAAATATAGTAAGACTGTAAAAGAAAAGAATCTACGCACGACATAAACTATAAACGAAATTCTATCCTATTGTATACTTTTTTAGCCAAAAATAGTTGACTATACAAAAACTTTGTAAAAAGAAGCAGGAAACAATGCAATCAGTGTTTTGCCACGATAATGTAATCAGCAAGGATGGCAATCAAAAAGAAGTAGATAAAATGCAATATGCATAATTATATAATTATTTAAAAATTGGATTCCAAAAAATGGATTCCTTACTCAATTCCAAAAATATACAGTGATGTACAAGTCGATTCATGAAACCAACTGGAATTATACAGACGCTTTGAGAAGAAAAATAGAATGTATTCGACGATCGTAACTTGTATTCAAATTATCAGGTATCCATTTTTTGTCTACGAAGTAAGAGAGTGTAAGTGAAAGTATTCTGTAAAGGAACAAAGGAGTGAATATTTGAGATTAAAAAGTGATCATTTGTACCTCTTACGTGGTGTAATGATAAAAAAGCAGAATTAACAATCAATTGTCAATGATATAAAATCTCGCTAGGTACTCTATAATTCGGGCCTTGTTTCACAAACTAAGTTTAGTAAAAATACTTGGTCAACTCACATTGTGTAGTGGTTTGCAATCTGGACTAGTAAACCATCGTCAATGAGTTCGATTCTCACTGGGTGTTCCATACTTTTGACCTTGATACACAACTAAGCTTAGCTTGATAAATAATTTGGTCACCTCGCATAGTGTAGTGGTTTGCAAACTGATTCAGCATACTCTTTTAAGTGGGTTCGATTTTTAGAAGGTGCTCCCAATTTTTGGCCTTGTTTTGCAACCAAGCTAATCTTAATAAATAACTTCGTCAACTCGCATAGTGTAGTGGTTTGGAAGCTAGTTCAGCATACCCTTCTAAGTGGGCTCGATTTTTAGAAGGTGTTCACAATTTTTGGCCTTGTTTTATAACCACGCTAAGCTTAAAAAATAAATTTCCCTCACATAGTGTAGTGGTTTGCAAGCTGGATTAGCAAACCATTGTTAGTGAGTTCGATTCTCAATTCCGGTCATGTGCCATAACTAAAGTAAGCTGAGTAAATAACGAAAAGTTATTATGTTTTCGTTGCTTTTAAATATAATTATTTTTATTGCTTTTAAATATAATTGCAGATAAACTCGTAAAAGAATAAGAAATGACAGAAAAAAGAGTCAGTATGTATTTATTTACTGAACACTTCCGCCACGTCTGTGACACAAGGTCAGTTTTTTAAGTGAAATTTATCTGATTTGTCATCGGAATTGTCCTTATTGTAGACTTGTTGCCATTGCAACGTTTAAATGTTCAGTCTACCCGACTATTTTCCCAAAGTTGAGGGAAGAATAATTGGATGCATACTTTTTCCAACGGCCTTAGCACTATGTGAAATATAAACAGCTCTGTTCAGGTTTGAACTTGAGGAACCGTGTCAATTTTCTAAGATTGGTGACCCTTGCGCCTCGAGGGTCAGTCTATATTCATTATGATGTTTTCTCATTTTTTAATCGTTATGTCTACCTAAATATCGAGAATTCAATGCAATGTACTGAAACATATCACAAATGCCAATTTCATTCTTGATGAAAGTCATTCAATTCATTTCAAGTCATTCCCAGTCCATAAGTGAAATCGTTCGTTCCGAATCGATTATATTTCAGCCGCAAGTTAGGCCGAAACATTATTGAACTCAAGTTGTGATTTCCTTCTTGGTCAATTGCCATGAGGAAATTAGTTTAGTTTAGGGACTACCCAGTAGGGTGCTGGAAGGTATTTGCAGGCTCAGTGACTCCATAGCCATGTTATATTTTATAATTAAATTATTGTGCTAAGTAATTGTCCTTTAGATCTGTATCGTATCGCTGCATAAATAATAGCTATTTAAAATTATTAGATCAAACAGACTTATGATATTTCTATCACATTTACTTTGAATATTTAATTTATAGTTTATCTCATTCTCTTTTGATTCCATTTTTATACCTTCCTCTCTCTCTCTCTCTCTCTCACTCTCTCTCTCTCTCTTTCTCTCTCTCTCTCTCTATCTATCTATCTATCTCTCTCTCCATACCACTCACTGTCTGTAGTTACGTTTACTTTTCATATTTCCATCTTTACCATCCCCCCTCTCTCTCTCTCTCTATATATATATATATATATGTGTGTGTGTGTGTGTGTGTGTGTGTGTGTTTGTGTATGTGTGTATGTGTGTGTATGTGTGTGTGTGCGACCTGTTTAGTATAGTTTTATTGCTATAAGTATTATTATCAGCCGATGAAGAAAAAATGCTATCCGCATATGAAAGTTATGAGTTAATGAACGATTGAGTTTCTCATCCATTTAGTTCAAAATTTAATCTGATAATTGCGCAATGTATTCAATAGTTGATGCAGCGAATTTATTTTAATAAATCTATAGTAAACAGGCGAGATTTCAGTTTTATTTCTTCATTATTTATAGTGCTCTGCCGGCCAGCATTTGTGAACCCTTGGATTCATCAACCGTCTTTAAATAGACGTTGTGATAGGTAGATTTTTTGATAATTTTTAAAAGTATTTTAAAGCATGATCATGTATTGGCTCTCGATTCATTTATAGTGCAACTGAGAATGAACTGTAAAAAAAAATGTGACCCACATTTTTACAATGGCTCTGAAAATGTGGAAATTGCTACGTAGTTTAAAGTGTTTAAGATGATTGTTCATAAGTGATGTACTCCTACGGACCCACTCATATGGCCGGGCAAAAGCAGGACGACCAGCTCGAACATACATACAGCAGCTCTGTAAGGATACGGGAAGTAGCCCTGAAGACCTGCCAGAGGCGATAAACGATTGGGAGAAGTGGCTAGAGAGGGTCAGAGATATCCGTGCTAGCGGCACGACATGATGATGATGATGATGAAGATGATTGTCAAGATAAATCTTAACACTAAATTTAGCTTTGGCATAAAATAACCCAGTAAATGTATCAACTATCACGAAAACTATTCAAGTTAGACGAACCAGACATGCAGGACACTGCTGGAGAAGCAGGTACGAACTCATAAGTGATGTGCTCTTATGGACCCCCACACATGGCCGTGCAAAAGCAGGATGAACAGCACGAACATACATTCAGCAACTATGTGAGGATACTGGATGTTGTCCAGAAGACCTGCCTGAGGCGATGAACGATAGGGAAAAGTGGCGAGAGAGTCAGGG
Source organism: Sepioteuthis lessoniana (assembly GCA_963585895.1). Classification (NCBI taxonomy): domain Eukaryota; kingdom Metazoa; phylum Mollusca; class Cephalopoda; order Myopsida; family Loliginidae; genus Sepioteuthis; species Sepioteuthis lessoniana. The sequence continues at coordinate 143,035,711 of OY757904.1, forward strand.
ATATCTGTGCTCCCAGCACGACATGATGATGATGATGATGATGATGATGAAATGTTGACATATCAAAACCAACAAAAATAGATGAATTGTCCCTATCATTCGTTCTCATATTAGTCCAGATGCCCTAAGCAAGAAAAATATTTTACAGAACATTTTATCCATTTTTCTTACTCCTTTGCTACAAGAAAGATACAATAGAAGGTCATTTTTGTGGCAAAGAGTGGGTATGACTATAGTTTTTCTTTCTCATAGTCCATTTCCCCTAGCAAAGCTAAAGAAATCAGTATACCCTTCTATTTACTCATAGGAAGAGGGAAGATACAATGCTCTCGCAATGGCATTTGCTTAGAGTGAAATAATAGCAACCATTTCCAAGATTTCAACTCGGGTCTTTGCGTACATGTCTTACAATGATACCCATTACGCCATGAGCGATTTTATTTTTGTATCTGAATTCCAAAGAAAGTAAAATGAAGGCAACAGAACATTTTTTACTAGTAACCAAAATCATTACTCTCATGACGACAGCATGAACGTTGAGGTTGTCAGCCATTACACTACAATGTTAATGTTCTCGGAGTGTCTAAAGAGGAATGCGAAACTTTTTGTTATGGCGGGCAATATTTAATTAGTTCGTTTCCAGTGTATACTGTCTTATCAAGTATGTTTGTATGTTTTATTTAACGTTTTCATTTGTATATATACATTGGAGTATTTATGAAGTCATTGAAACAGTCATGTTTGAAAGATAATTTCTGTTGAATTTCTTATCAAAATCTAAGTATGTGCATACTGACTTATAATTGCCAACCGCCTGTTTATTCCATGTAATATTCAGTACTTTTTACATATCTTTTCGCCTCAGTTTGTCGTAATATCCCAAGAAAATGAATCGGATGAAACAATGACTGATGGAACAGAAAAAATAACATGTTTTTATTTATTGCATTTATGAAATGCTCATTTCCAATTTGGCTTAAAGAGTAGTGTTCGACAATGGCCCGTGAGACCGGGGTTCAACCCCAGGTCGAGCCATACCAAAGACTCAAAAAATGTTATTTGTTTCCCACCTTGTTGACCACTCAGCATTATAAGGTAAAGATCAAGGATAAAGCAGAGCAATACACGGAATGTTGTAGCACCTTCCCCTACGCCTCGGTGTGGTAGCTATTGTAAAGGGAGCCTTCCGGTCACCCTCAACTAAGGTCACCAATTTTACTTATATATATATATATATATAACAGCTTGAAAGTTCCGTTAGCTTCAGAAGCGGTAAGTAATATTTGCACTGAAGAAATCTATTATATCAGTACTAAAGAGACTTTAGACCCTCCTTGTGATCTCACAGTGGTAAGAAGTTGATGAACACCAAACTGTTTAAACATACACCGAGAATTTTTACAACTAGGTAGGAAGCAGTGGGCTGGAGAAAGAAAGGATGTATGAAAACATCTGACAACCGCGTCTACTACACAATTATAACCAACATACACGTGACCTGGTAAGAAAAAGATGTGCAAACACAGACCTTGATTTTTTCCTGCTTCTAAAATGCTTGTCCGCTTAGTCGCAAAGTCTAAGGCCCCATTTGAAACACCTCCCCTAGAAAAAATTGAGGCCCGTAAACTTTCGTCCCTTACATCCTCTTGGCTTGTGTTCTGCTGACGTCTTTACATTCTTGTGTCTTACCGTTGACTCCATAAAGGACACAAATCGTCCCCTCACTTCCGCCCGTTGTGTCAGGAGTAGAAATATCAACTTCCACTCGCGCATGCGCACAAAGGCTACTGTCTGCTTCGTTTATTTATTTATCTATTCATTCAATTTTCTATGAGCCGTTCAATTACGTTACAGAAATAGTATTTCGGGTAAGGATATGACAATAATGTTTTATTCGGGAAATTTTAGCCACGAGGAGTTCTTCAAACCATCTCTAAACATGAATGAAGCTTTATAAAACGTAGTAAAATAAAACCATCCATTTACCCCGGAGGCAAAGTTAGCGCAGCAGTTATCGTTGTAGGAGATGTAATCGACAGGCACAGTTCAAATGCAGGAGAGGGTTATTTGTCTTTCCATCATGCTAATTCATATTGAAAGTTATTGGTAATTGTTAGTTAAACAAGGGTCATTAACCTTGATTAGAAGAAACCACGATGCAGGAAAATTCTGAATCTTAACTACCTGTACTCCGCTCAAAATTTACCCATGTCTCATATCTTACCTTTGATCATGAAGATTTGAGATTTTATTGTATTTTTTAGAAAGAAAACTGTACATAGATAATAAAGATGTAAATGCTCATATTTTTTATCTATAGCAATGTGCATAATGGGAGTCGTAAAAAGTGGACATGGCTACCCGAGTTCAAACCAGGCTGTTTACCTTTCTCAGTGCCAGTACGATATGGAAATGTATAAATCCACTTATTCTCCTTCCAACAATATATATATATATATATAGTAGGGCAGGCGGTGCTCTTTAACATTGTTATGGCAGCCAGTCTAAGAGAAGTAAACTCTGATTTTATATCATACTCCGTTTAAATATACCTTGTATCCTATCTTACTCTAGTGGAGGGGTTGATAAGTATATTTTTATATAGACATGTGGCAAATTATATGTGCACATGAAAGTATCTTAATGTACATGTATAAATGCAAGTATATTACATGAAGGTGTTTAATCTTATATAATAGTACTTGTAAATTATTATGTAAGAGTCAAAAAGAGCTGTTTAAATGCATTTATCTTTGAAATGAATGTGTGCAAAAAACTCTAAGAGATAAATACACAAAATATAAGATATGAAGGTACAATAAATGCGATTCCCTTGTTTTTTCGCATAAAATAACCCAAGACTGATTGACATACCGTCAATCAATCAGTCAATAAATATAAATACATGCGCATATATATATATATATATATATATATATATATATATATATATATATATATATATATTAAATGTAATGAAAAATTACCTTCTAACTATTGTTTCATAGTAATAAATTTCATTTTTTACAGAATAACTCAATTCAATAACCAGATTAGATATTAATAATATAAAAACATAAAATGAATATTCAAATCAGATGAAACTGTTGCATTATAAATGAATAAAATCTATATGAAAAAGGATTAAACTGATATTGGTGTCATCTACTATATATATATATATATATATATATATATATATATATATATATATATATATATATATTGTTATGAGTGCTATGCTTACCAGCATTTGAGCATTCTTTATTCTTCCATAGACTTTTTAAACGATTATTTAATCTCACTTGTGAGTTGTGTGAAGGGGAATGTTGATGATTGTTAGCTAGCGAACGAAGTAGATTGTTAGACAGAGAGATTTCTTCTTTCCTTCTTCTATTTCTGAGACGACTGTAGATTCTGCATGGAACCGAGTACTACATCAAAATTCAGGGTAGTTTTAGTGGCAAAGAGTTTTATGAGGAAACGTTTCTATTTCCTTGCATCCAGGCTTTGAATTTTGATATTTATCTTTTTTTCTATTCCCGTGAGCCTACTTTGAAGTTTATAGAGCCCAGTTTACCTAACTATCCATTGGAGTAGAAGAGATGAGTTCATGCCTTTCTCTAAGTCATTTGTGCTTATTGATATGCACTCACCGTCGTTCAGTATTAAAAGTTGATTCGGTTAGTTCTTTTTCTCATTATTACTTTTATGTGTCTCTATAAATAGACAGATTGAACGAAATAAAATATATGTACAAGAATAATATTTACTGTTATCTAGATTGAATTTATATATATATATATATATTTATATATATATATATGTGTGTGTGTGTGTGTGTGTGTGTGTGTGTGTGTGTTTGTGAGAGTGATGGATCTAGCTAGATACATACATATATCAAAACCAGCGTTAACAAGCTAGTGTGAATATTTTTCTTTATTTGTGTGTGTGAGTGCGCGTGTGTGTGTGTGTGTGTGAGAGAGAGAGAGAGAGAGAGAGAAAGATCCTGAAAGAAAGAAAGAAAGAAAGAGTAGATATTTATATGCCTGCATCTACATGTGTACGAAAACAAGAAACCACATATATGTAAAAATTATTTATTATTATTTTTTTTTTACATTTCCTGCATATACTCGAAGCACAATCCAAGGCTAAGAACATCAGTGGATGGCGGCAGATATGTTCAAGATGGTATCGACAAAAAAAGCGTCAAAGTTAAGAAATGATTTTTATTCACTCAAGGAAAAATAGTTCGCTTCTGGCAAACGAGAAATCTTTAGTGAAGATTTTAATGGACTCTGACGCATTAAAATTGTCGACTGTACGAGACATTTCAAGCAAACTTCTTCCAGCTTTCTTTTTTTAGTTTTTCAATCATTTTTGTTTCCATTCCTTCAGTTTTTCTTTTTTTTATTTTTCCTTTTCTTTAATCTTTTTTTATTACTTTTACTATTTTCTTGCGATACTGTTTTCTATTCTTAGAGACGACACTGAAGATATTCTTTCTGTCTACAAGTTATTTGGATATAGAATACGTCAAGAAATTTAAAGTAGTACTGAATGAACAATACACATGAGGAACGTAGAAAAACGTAGCATTTGAAATACAAACTACAACGATAAAGATATTCAATCTGATAACTTGTGGGATTGTTTTACGTAAACTTTTTTTTCTGATTTCTTTAATTCTTTTATTTTATACAGAACAGAAGGCTCGGCTAACAATACTATAACTCAATCCTCTGCAAGAGAAAAAAAAATTCCCCCAATAGAGGCGTTCGGAGTAAAACATTAAATCATATCCAATGCTGAGACTCCTAGGTCAGAGCCCTTGGTAACCTTCGGTATATCTTAATTCCTATTACTTCCAGATCCTCTCTGAGCAGGAAAGCTTGTTGCTAGTACAGTTTTGTGGCCGGGTCGTCTTTAGACGTCCACATGGTTAAACATGTCCGTTTTCTGAGGCAACTAAGTCAACATACCGGTTGTCGAAACGGCAGCTAGCCTACCAACGAGCTGAGGAAGATGTCATCGGTCCTATGTGAGGTTATCGGTTCGTAGGTCAGTCAATACGCCCTGCATTGATAGGCGTCACTGCTCTGGGCTGCTTGCTCTGTTACTCAGGGTGTCACTTCTTCGGAGGGGCTGGTCTGGAATTTGATGGTTTCAATGAATTACTCTTCCCATATATTATATATTTATTTATTATTATTATGAAGTATAAACAGTTTAATTTTTTTTACACTTAATTTTTTGCCGGTTTTCAATTTTCAATATAATAGTATTCAGCAAAAGAAATTTGGCATTTTATAAACTATTTGGAAGGAGTCGTGGTTATCGTTCCAGCCTCATGCATCTCAATCAGCTAGTTTAAAATCTAGTCATGTTATTAATTTCACTTTCGGACCTACCCTTGAGAAAGCTTTGGGGAATATAACACCAGTACTATCTTCTATAGGGATAGATTTAGCATAAAACAACCCTCTAAAATAGTAAATATTGTAAAATATTTTTTAAGGATAGAAACATTAAAATTAAAAATCTCAACTGTCATTCTGAATCCCAGTATAAACCCTTGGTGTTCTTAAAAGTCAGTATTGTGACATTTTCTGTTTTTAATATATATAAATGATACTCCTCATGATACAAAATCAGAAGTAAACCTATGATCTTATGTTATTAAACTACTTGTTAAACCATAGTTAAAAAGCACAACACAGATGGATCTAAATTAAGTCATATAAGGAAGATGTAAGCAAATTACAATTCAATGCAGAAAAGTGTACGATACTATATACTGGATTCATAAAATTTAAAGTTTCATATCTGTTATCCAAAAAGAAAATTACGAAAAAGTAAATGAGGAATATAATCAGAAGGTTGGCTTTGATGATAAATCTACAGCTGACAATCATAGGTTTTCTTTTGTATTGCCCTCTGACTGTCACCACTCAACGACAATCTTAAAATAGACTCGATCTGGCTGTCTCCTCATACAAAGACACATCTTTGGTGTTTTGCTGGCAACATTTTGTTTGGCGCTGTTGAGTTTAGATTGACTGCGTCGTTGGTTTTGACGATAATTCACCTCACAGTTCAAGTTGTATATTTGATCCTAGAAGTTGAGAAGATCTCTTGATAAAGTCACAGAAGTGATGAACAGGTCGACGGCTAATGGTTACATCAAAACAATTCTCTAACACGAAAATCAAAGTCAACATGGTTAAAAAATTAAACACATTCTTTACATATATCGTTTGTTGTATACAGTGATTTTAACTCTTACCACTATGTCTTAGTCGAGTGACACTAGCATCTGTAATACAGTTGTAAACTGGCTAGTTAAAAGTCAATTCCTTAATGTTTGGAGGCCACCACAAGATGTAAGATTTTGGAGATCTCGAAAAGTGACATGGATTCCAATAGTGACACTGAATCGACGCATGAAATATCAAATCTCTTGTTAATATTGAATCCGGCTTTCAATGGGCGTTGGACTTGGTTAGGAATGGGGGTTCACTTCTCTCCTCATCACCAAGGTCAATTCCCATCCCAGTCGCTTTACTCCAGTTTTTTTTTATGAATGTCTCCTTTTTGGGGAATTGTCTAACTTCTTTTAGTGATCGGAGTACAGGATCGACCCTCTCAACTGCCTCCTATTTTATTTGTATCTATCACAAATACATGATATTATCAGAGTTGTTAAAATCCTTTATTCTTCGCACTCTCACTATATGAAACATATCCTTTATTCCCCTTAGCTGGCCCATGTCTTTCGGGAATAATCCTTTTTTTCAAAATCTGTTGGTGACGAGAATGTTTTAAGATATCAAGCAACTAATATCTTCCCATTTGGCTATTCACCTCGGACATTTTTCAACACAAACAACCCAGTTCCTTTCTGATAAGTTCACAGACAATGTAGTTGACAGTTCTATACGGCAAAATTATCTAAACTATTTGGTTTCCAAGTATCTTCGTAGTCCAGAAAATATAGCATAATTAATATGTTCATCTTCGTTGTTGAATTTAATTTTATTGTATCCCTTTCAACCGCGTCCCACTCAAGAAAATTGAAATCTACGTGTCAGTTTGAGGTAATGAGGCAACATAAATTTTCTGGTTGTCCTGCTTATGTGACATGAATCAGAGCCCTGTAGCCATATGCAGAGTTTCAGCAGCCATCCTCTTTATCCAGGGACGTACAAACTCTTTCAGGCAATTGCTGCTGACCTCCATATTGAGCGTGAGACTATGTGGGAAGATAAATGAAGGCAGAATGCCTCCACCAAAAGTGACCCCTCAAAAAACCATGTTGTGAAGTAAGGGCTTCGTTTTCATCTGTATTAATATGAATCTGTTCCCAGATTAACATATTCTGATATCTTCCTATTGGGATATCAGTCGTAAATGGAAACTAGTACACAGCTCGTTTACAAATTTCCGGAAAAGTGGAGAGTGATATGGTGCTGCTCAACTCACAAACGATGCCTGACTCAAATTTGTTGCACAGTAGATAAAAAATTTGAAACGAATAAAGCGCAAACTTGGAATTAACCATCTAAATTGATGTTAATTTACTCACCTCCCCCCCTCTCTCTCTCTCTCTGTATCTATCTATCTATCTATCTGTCTCTCTTTATATATATATATATATATATATATATATATTGATTATATATTTTGATACATTTCTAAATAAAGAGTTCTCAATATTAGTGATAGAGCATATATATATATATATATATATATATATATATATATATATATATTTAATGCAATACTATTTTAACGAATTGAGCACTCCAGTAGCCGTTAGCATAAACTTTGAAAAAGGAAGAATTAATACAAATTCGTTAAAATTCCTTTGCTCACGCTCAAACTATTGAAGTCTGTGAGTTATATTATCGAGTTGACGTAAAGTTAGTCGGCTTTCGATCCCAGCTTGAAATCTCGAAAGTCTAGCCACACTGAAGAGTTGTGATTTGATGAAACAGTCTGTCTGTGGATAACAACATATATATATATAAATATATATATATATATATATATATATATATATATATATATTGAATTTCCCTATATATGGTATAAATAATTATTAATCCAATATGTTTATTGCGAAATAAAGCAAAATAATGTCCTAATGTTAAAAACGTTAGATTTATAATGCTCCTTTCAGAAACTCTAAAACACAGCGAAGACAGTTAATTTTTCATTAAATTGGATGTTTAGAACTCAGAACAGATTAGAGCACGTAAAAGAGAATTGCAGAGATTTTTTTCTAGAATTCAGAGTAAATTAAGTTCATTTATGTACATTTGATGATTTCCTGTAATTCCGACGGTGAAAATCCATGCAAAATTATCCCTACTGAAACGACTCCAACTACCGTCAGAATAAAATCCATTCTTATTTAAAGGATACTGGAATATTCTTATACCCCAAGATCTCTGTGGATGCTGCAATGTCTTCAATAAAATTTAATATTGTAATCCGCAGCATTCTGAACAATCATTATGCTTACGGTGGATCAAGGAAACGAGATAACAAGAAAATTGTAAATTCTTTTGCTCACGAGTGGATACGTACAATAGAAAATCCTTCAAAATTGTTCATAAAAATACGCAAATGATAAGATAATTTCTGCAAGTATTGTTATCTATTCCGTTCATATCTTAGCCACAAACATTTATTATAATACTGGTAAAATCTAAAACGATACCTTATTTGGTAACAAACAGAGATGATCCTCAATTGAAGCTTGATTCGCAGAATCTGATCTTGACAAAAGAAAAGCTCTCTAATCTTGATGAGTGTGACATTAGAAATTTGTTGTTTTTTTTTTTTACAAGAAACGTTTTTTTACTGATAGGTAGAAATGATTTACATAATGTACCATGATCTGTAGAATAGGATCTAGACAAAGAAATAGAGCTTCTGTGTTGATAGGCATAATTATTACTACTCTTCTTTTTTAAAAGATCTGGCACAAGACACACCAAAACGTAACTGCACTCATGTACTCAGACATGCACTTTCTGGAAGCTACTAATATATATATATATATATATATATATATATATATATATATATATATATATATATATACTCCCCTACGCCCCGTAGGGTCGAGTTCTCTAGCGAAGAAGTAATCGTGTTGCCATTAGCGCTTTTGCAAGTCTCTTCGTATTTGAATTGAGATCTCGGCGGCCGTTGAACGAATGAATGTAAACAATAGTAATTGTAATTCATAACCGTTTAAAATGTACTTCCTAGATAATATATCCTCGTAGCTAAATTGTTAGAAGCTTTGGCTTGGCGTTTGAGTCAACCGGGTTTCGATCTCAGCTACGGGGAGATACTGTTCTGATAGAACGAAACAGATCTGTCTGTGGATGACTATATATAAGAAATGCAACCCACATATTCTCCAATCGCTCTTGGCATGTCCTCCTGGCGGCATCTTGAGTGTTCATAAAGTTAAGTAATGTAAGTTTTTGTTAGTCAACTAACACTAGTATGTCCATGTGTAGGAGTCCATTGAAGAACGTTGCTTCTGGGTTCGTCCCTGGTAACTAGCAGTATCCAGTATGTCTTGCTCAACTTTTTGGATACTAAAAGAATGTAAAGCGAATTTTTTAAAACTTGAAACATAGATAACTGTCTTAACGAAAAAAGGAAAAAAAAACATGTTTTGTTTCTATATAGAATAAACATTAATCATATTTAACTTTTTTCCTAGTAAATTTCACTTGGGGAATTCTTTAGAAAACATTCAGTATTAAACGTTAAGTAGAATTATTTAGCTCATGGAAGGAAATTACTAAAACAGAGTCTGCAGTCTTACAAAGGTCTATTTTTTTTCTTTAAAAATTTATCTTAAGATAAATAAATAAACTGTTAAAGAAGGTGAGATACACATAAAGTGCACCTATTTTAAACCAAATAAAAAAGAATTATTAAAAGTCTTTAAAGTTATTTAATAATGTGATGTCGGCTCGTTTGTCAGCATATCGGGTGGGTGCACGTATAGTGTTCCACAGAGAAACACTTCAATAATAGACACACATATATACCGACCGCGCACAAGTGTAATGATTGAAAAATGTTGTTTTATATCATTGACATGTTAATCGATTATTTTTATTTTATTTTTTTTTACAGAAATCACAATGTTCATAAAAATAAGCAAATGGGTAGTATCACTTATTAAATATAAAAGAAAAAGATTCGGTCATTTTTTCGAGGGTAGTGGGGCTGAAACAGTAACTTATAAATTTTATTAAATATATAAGAAAACGTGCTGACCTTTTAACTTATTAACTTTATTGGACTTTTTGTATTATTTGTTGTTATTTTTGTTCTTTTTATTTTTGTTTTTGTTTTTGTTTTTAATTTTTAAGATATTAAAAAAAAAACGGATTAACATGTTTTTCTTTTTGTTTCGTTTGGTTTTACTTGTAATTTGTGTTTTTATTTTTGCTGTTTTTTTTTAACTGTAAAAGTAAGTAAAGTTGGTAACCGTAGTCGAGGCCGACCAGAAGACTTCCTTTTCAATTGCTACTACACCGAGGTGTAGGGGAGGGTGCTACTCTTTTCCCTGGATTGCTCCACTTTACCCTTGATACGTACCTTATATTGCTGAGTGTTAAGGAAGGAGGTATCAAGTACCATTTTTAAAGTCTTTGGTATGACGCGACATGGAATTGAACCCAAGTCATCCGAACCATTGGCGGACACTCTACCCACTAGACCCTTTGAGCTGGTTAAAACTGTAATAACACCAATAAATCTCATTAAATACTACAGAAAAATGCGAGACTATTTTTTGTTGTTGTTTTTTTCTTTTTTCTATTTTGTTTTGAGTAGTTTTATTTGTTTTTGAAGTATAATATCATTAATAGATTTCATTAAATAAAAAAAAAGTGATTATGAGTTGTTTTTTTTTTCTTTTGTTTACGCTTTTTGTTTGTTTATTTGTCATTGTTTCAAATTTCACAATATTTAATTTGTTATAGCTATCATCTTCATCATCATCAACTAATGACGATACTACAGAGTTTTCTGGCTCTTTCTTGCCAACCGTCTCTATTGTCCATCGCTCCCGGTAGATCCTGTAAACGGTATCCAGTGTCAACAAAGAGCTGATGTTAGGCTTATTTGCAAACACTGATATGTCCATGAGTTAAAGTTTACGAAAGAATGTCACCTATGAGTTCATCTTTTTTTTCTTTCTAGTATTATTCAATAACAGTAATAAATCCCATTAAATAGGAAGAAAAAAAAATGCGGACATTTGTAATTTTCATTGCGGAGAAAAAATTGAAATGTGACCTTTTTTCAAAAAGGAGTCAACATTGTGATAAAAGAATGAGAACAAAACATCGATGATTTTTATTTTATAAAATATTTTGTCTTAATTATTTCCACCAGAATAAGGTTTTTCCCCGACCCTATAAGTTTCGGAATAGTGTGTCAAAAAAATTTCAATTTTTATTACTTGAATAAAGAAAATGTTTATGAAAGTGAACAATTTTCAAAAATATTTCATCTTTTCATTCTTAACTTAAATGAATTTGAACGACAGGAACTTTATGATATCAAAAGTTACTGTTTATTAAATAGCCAACAAATTTTCTTTAATATCTTCGTTTAACATTTTCTGTGAACCATAACAAATGTTTAAGGAATACAGCAAGTGCCCATAAGCTACCATCTTAGTATATATTTATTCAAAGAAATTAAAAGAGACATTTATATCTCGAAAATATTTGTGCGGCTAAATTTGTTCCTTTATATCGCTGAATTATTCATTGTTTCAGGTGATGCTTAAATTTAACAACAATAACAATCGGTACGATGTTTATACCACATGAAAACATTGATAACAGCATGAATCATCGACTGGAAAATTCAAGAAATTTCTATAAATACGACGTTTTCGTATCATAAGAATCTTTATCCATTGCAATCGAAGATGTCTGTTTGGTAAACCAAACTATGCAAGTCAACAAAACGGGTGATTTGTTGATAGTGCTGAAGTCGTATGCAGAAACAATTAATCCTTTTTTGGGATATACTAATAATAGAAAATATACCGGCTCATTGTTCTAGTGGGTAGAGTGTTTGGTATTGGTCTGGGGGACCTTGGTTCAATCCCAGGTTGCGTCATACCAAAGACTTTAAAAATTGTACTTGATACTTCCTTGCTTAACACTCAGCGATACAAGGTACGTATCGAGAGTAAAGTGAAGCAATCCATGGAAAGGAGTAGCGCCCTCCCCTAAACCTCGGTGTTGTAGCTATTGAAAAGGGAGCCTTCAAGTTGGCCTTGGCTATGGTCGCTAACTTTACTTACTTAATAATAGAAAAATGGTGGTCCAGAGTGGAAACATGCTTGAAAAACAACTTTAGGGGTGTTAATTCATAGTCTTTCTTTCTCCAAGGTAGGTTGCCATCCTAAAGAATCCATTGTTAACAATTATTTTACTCATTATTGAGAAAAGAAGAGAGGGATACATATAGGCATTGGCACGAAATGAAAGACAAGCCGTCTCGTCCAGAAATCGAACACGTTTCGTCGAGTTCATTTAACGAAAACCTTCACAATATTTGAGGCAAGTGAATTCTTATGAGGAGAGCAACTGTGTATAAGAAAATCTGACATTATAATCATTTTGAATAATACTTTATGTAACAGTTCATACAATGTCCAAAGACTTTTTGCTGAATACAAGAATTATTTTCACTCGTAAAGGATCCTTGAAATGTATATCTATATAAAGTAATGAAGTTTTTTTTTTTTGTTTTGCTTTGGATTTCTGACATATCAAACATTGTTGGTTATTTAATGCCACAGCTTGTTTTTACATATATTTTAAATATATGATTTGTAAACACAGTTTGTAGATACGCACTGTTAAATTATCCAACAGTTCTATTTCTAACAATTCAATTTATCTTCAATCAACAAATTTAAATGATTTCAAGTACTGCTACAAATAACTCATTAATATAAACATCATTTGTCTGTGCACAGTTAAATGGCCAAAGTGTTCTATTTGAAACAATTTAATTGGCATAGATTATTTTTTTACGAATTATTTTATTTAACATGACTCATTCTTTAGCTACCTCTTTAGATATCACCGTTGCATGGTTCCAAGTATAGTTATGTATCATTAACAATTCAATTAAAGATCAGTCATTTATTTACACACAGTTCAATGATAAAACAGTTCTATTTCAAATAATCCAATTCTTGGGTATCACCTACCTTTTCAGCATAATGAGCTGTTCCATCTGCCATAAAAGGCAGTAGCAGAGATCAGTCTGGAATAAGCCAAGTCACTAATCCTATGTTCTTATCACTAACAGTCTCTCTCTTGTAAATACTCTTTCCTGTAAATATAACTATTTTCCTCACATATCGTGGTTTGTCTTATTATTACTACTACTTGTTTTCCCTAACCAGAACACAACACCAGTTAAGCATAATTGTTTGTTTGCACTCAGTTTAAATGTAAATCACTTCTGTTTGGTCCATAGATAGGACCCTGTCAGGTACAACCAGTCTGAGCCAAAGTGGATCTGGGAGCGATGTTAATAAAAGGGTACTCGGCATTGCCCACAGGTTCAGCATTAGATTGATTAATTTCAGGACTCTCATTCGGAGAGTTTTATCCCTCTGCAGAGATGCAGTCGGTGTATTTTACTGTCCGGGTCAACTGGGCTGTGGTATTTGAAATAAAATTGGCACATTTCAAATAGAAATATATCACTTGCATTGATTATAGAGAAAGGGTTGTGTGGAAGTAATAATAAAGGAGAAGATGATACATAAAATTAGAATAAAAACAATTGGAATAATTTAAACACAAATCGATGGAAATTAAATAATTTGCCCCAAATAATTTAAATTGGGCGAGATAATCAGTTGAAAGTAAATATTAATTAGGCAAGTAATTCTATTTCGAATGTTGACTCTCAGCCGGATGAAAAAGACATTGAAAATTAGCTAAGATATAAAAGGTCGGTTATGATAGAGCACAAAGACATAATTAATTAGTCACAAAATTTGAATTAGTTGTATAAGTGATAATTCAGATATTGGGACAAAATAAATTACCCTTTCGTGCTACATTATTTTGGATCTTTCTTCTGAATTCTTATTTTTAGACTTCGTCTTTTGTTTTTAGTACCCTCCATCTCTCTCTCTCTCTCTCTCTCTCTCTCTCTCTCTCTCTCTCTCTCTCTCTCTCTCTGTGTATATATATATATATATATGTTGTATATCGGGGGTGAAGAAACAATAACGCATTTGCTTATAAAAATATATTATTCATATTTATTCACGAAGGGGTCAAAATGGCTGCAAGCAAGAGAGAGACAGAGAGACTAAGGACACGGATACTATCATTGATACAGCTCAGGGACAGATAGCCATGTTTACACTACGTCGTGATAGATCTATATTTAGAGATCAAATTAGTACTTCTTTGACGGGGCTGATCAGGGCCACTTCTC
>OY757904.1:143055242-143135242 GCA_963585895.1 Sepioteuthis lessoniana
CATAGAATACAAGACTGTATCAACATTCGTCCATGTTTATCTATAATCACATGCACTTTATATGTACAATTATTGACACACCCATGCAAGCAAAATTGTATACACGCTCACTCTAAACGTTTAGATTGGTTAGCTGATACCCATATAACTTGCATGTACTTAACATTTTCAAGGTGTATGGTTTCGATTGAGTGTCCTTTTTGCAAATACCGATGGTAAAATGAGAAACAAAAACTGACGTTCATGTCTGCAATAACAATTTCGGTTCTCAAGCTAAACATAAAACAGCCCAGATATTTTTTGGGTGTGTACCGAATCGATCTATATTTGCAAGTCTTAAAATCTGAAAAGTAAATAATACTGCCTTCATCATCTTGTACGTATACATTATCTGTGTAAGAATATGAATGATGAAACTGCTTTATTCCTTTCTGAAAACTATAACAATCCTCAGTTTATAACTTGGTTTGGTTTCTTTGTTTAATGGCATATCAACTCTTTTTAGGTTATTTAATGCCAAATCCATTCTCCAAGAAGAACAGCAGTGGTACTATTTAACCCATAGCTGGGAGGATAAGGGGGTTCATACCTTTCCCAAGGGTATTTGCCCGAAAGTGAACGTAATAGGGCGACTGGAGTACGAACTCGCTTACTACGATTCCGCAGTCCATCGCTTTAACCATTACACCACGAGGACATCCCAGTTTATAACTTGGTAAAATATTACGGACGTGATGTGAGATAACGACCATGGAGGATTAAATCGAATAAGTTCGAATTACGACTAAGGTTGATGTTTATTATACATTGTAATGTGAAAAGATGGATTTTTTTTTTTAATTACGCAGTGTATTTCCTTGACATTCATTTTGATGAAATATCTCGTCGTTTGTGAGTCAAGCTAGTAATTGTAAAGTGTGTGTGAGGGAATATTGGGAAAAAAAATCTAATTTCACGACAAATGTACCTGCAACAAGGGTATTTTAACCGACATTCACTATTGGAAATAACCAAAAAATATCATTATCACTTTTGAATTGTATTTAAAGTTAAATTAGATTTGACAAATCATGATTATAAAGATTTCTTTGTTTTAAGAAACATTTAACTATATATTACAAAACTAATTAAATGGTACACACACACACACACACACACACACATACACACATATATATATATATATGAATGTGTGTGTGTGTGTGCGTGTGTGTGTGTGAGAGAGAGAGAGAGAGTGAATCTGAGTTAAAATCAAACTTACACCTATATATACCCTATCACCCATAAATAGAACTCAGTATATATGAATTATATATATATACATATATACACCATGACGGTACCAAATAGACGTTGTAAAGTTACACACCAAATAGAACGTTGTACCGTAACGCAATAAATGTACGGTTATGACCCCCACGTGCTCCAACATGTTAATAGTTGTGTCGCTACATCTTAAGTATTTATCGTTTCCAGTTTTAAACTTGCTGTGGTAAAAGTTTATGAACACACGAAACTATGTCTTAGTTAACTAACATAAAATTCACTACATGTTTTAAGTAGCCACTGGGAGAAAGAAATAGATTACACCTATATATATACCCTATCACCCATAAATAGAACTCAGTATATATGAATTATATATATATACATATATACACCATGACGGTACCAAATAGACGTTGTAAAGTTACACACCAAATAGAACGTTGTACCGTAACGCAATAAATGTACGGTTATGACCCCCACGTGCTCCAACATGTTAATAGTTGTGTCGCTACATCTTAAGTATTTATCGTTTCCAGTTTTAAACTTGCTGTGGTAAAAGTTCATGAACACACGAAACTATGTCTTAGTTAACTAACACAAAATTCACTACAACATGTTTTAAGTAGCCACTTGGAGAAAGAAATAGAGTATATAAGCTGAGTCGAGTGCGTTAACCAGTTAAAGAAAACATGTCAATAGGGAAAAGAAAGAGCTGACACACACCTTGAAATTTCTTCCTGGTTTTCTGTTGTAGTTCTAACGTGATTGTCACTAGTTTCGTCTTCACAGTTTCCCGTCTGATACTAGGCCTCTTTTCGGAGCCCACCCCAAGATAGGGGCTGCAATATTCATTTGGCCTTACATTTCCATATCTGGGCTTCAACTGACTGTCGCCTCCGACTGCTAACTAACTTTCAAAATGGAGTCGACTCCGTACTTCGGCCTGGTGTCAGAGGGAGGAGATATCTGTTTCCGGTGGTTTCACACCAGCACAGAAGTTTTGGGACCGGCGTTTTTTCAAACTATTTTTTAATTACAGTAGTCAATCACCCGTTACAACGAGTGCTTTGCCCTGAGTCCCTTGGAGGTCTGCTGGCCGTTCCTGTAGACTCTATATCTACCTTCTCTTATTTTTCTTTACTTCTCTTTTCTCAGAAATTCTCTTTAATACTTGGATCAACCATATTACGTTTTATATATACTTAAATTACATTAATTATCTCCCCTTCCCGAGTACATCTGTTACTATTGATTTCATGTGTTTTTGTTTTAATTTTGTTTTGTTTTTTTCTTTTTTAAGTGAAAACAAGAAACACGGTTCGAAAACAGGACGTCTAAGAAGTTATATTTTCTTTTATAAAACGAAAAAAAATTTTTAGAATACACTATGGATATTAATTTAAGCTAAATTCACTTAGTCCCCTACTCCTATTATTGATTTTTTTACAACATATGTCTTCCATCTTCGTTGCAACATAAGTCAACACTAAATTGTCACTGATATTGAGGTGTTAAGGAGGTGCCCGAGGTGTAATGGTTATCGTCGTAGGAAATGAACACGGCGTCACGAGTTCAAATACTGGACGAGACTGATTGCATTTCACATAGCACTAATATACTTGGGAAAGGTATGAATCCAATTATTCTCCCTCCAGCTATGGGTAAATAGTAGGGCAGACTGGGTTCATCAGCCTTGGTGAGGCAACTAGTCTAGGAGAAGGAAAACTCTGAATTCAAACCTGTTAAACTCCGCTTAAAAATTGACCTTGTGTCATATCTACCCGAGCGGAGGGGTTGGTAAATATGGATATCATTCATTATTTTGCCCATTTTGCTGGGGCTGTAGAATACACCGACTGCATCTCTGCAGAGGGGTAAGACCCCCCCCCCAACAAGTGTCATGGATATGACACTAAACAATCTGATGGTGAGGTTCCAGCAGTGCAGCAGCTCTGGTGAATGCGGAGTACCCCTTCATTGCCATCGCTCCCAGGTCCACTCTGGCCCGGAGTGGTAGCACCTGATAGGGCCCTATCTATGGGTTAAATAGATCTAACAGCATACTTATGCTAAACTAAATTGTTTGAGTAAACTGAATAGCTTGAAATAGAAATGTTTTTGGCAATTAAATCGTATTTACATTTAAACTGCGTGCTTATGCTTAACTGAATTATTTGAAATAGAACTGTTTTTGGCATTAAAACTGTATTTACACTTAACTGAATTGTTACATATAACTGCTTGAATAGTTTGAAATAGAAATGTTTTTGACAATTAAGCTGTGTACCTATGCTAAACTGAATTGTTTTAAATAGAACAAATTATTTAGATAAAAATGGATTTGGCGTTAAATAACCTACAAAGGTTGATCTGCCATAAAACCCAACCAACCAAACCAAACTATTTATTATTATTAATATGTTAAGGTTCACTTGTCTTTAACCACACTGTTGCAAAGAATGGGTTATGGAACGACCAGTAAAATCAAAGCACTTATAACGGTACCAAAGTAATCTAGATAATCTATAGAAATATAATATACTTCTCTAACATCAAAAAATGTCAGTTGTGGGTATTTTTAATTACCCTAAGCTTGTCACACGTGGGTTCAAAAAATAAGGGAAGAGATGTTTAAGCATTAAATTTTGCTGACAAGAATATAGCGGCGCTATTATCTTAAAAAAGGAGGGAAGGGAAAGAAACAAAATAAAAAATGCGAATAAGAACTGGGACGGGAAAGGAATTCTCAACTTAAAAAAAACAAGATTAACAATATTTCTGAGCCAAGAAAACACTTTTATTCAAGGGTAAAAAGAATTTATTTCAGAAGAAAAAAAAAACTCGTAACGTCTCTGCTGGCATTGTAGAGTTGAAACAAAAACACAACATTCAATTTAACACAAAAAAAGTAAAAGAAAAGAATTCGAGAAACAAATTGACTTACAAGTATACAGACAGATACAATAAAAAGTTCTATACAAGTATTTCACACTGAAATACCAATATGATTTCTGAATACAAAGTTCGCTTTTTCACTTTTCTTTGTTTAAATTTATGGCGCCTAATAGCAATAGGAAAATCTACTTTTCATTTTAACAACGATGTTTCCTTTGCTGCGTTGCTGTAAAGATGAGTCTTAAGGAAGGTGCATGGGAATTTAACATTTGGGGCTAGATTTCAACCACTCCCCTTTTTTTTAACTGCTATCCGTCCTTTTCTTTCAAGAAAAATATCTCCCAAAGACTTGCTCGCATTGAGTAAGAAGAATTCTAAACTTTTATTTTTCTTGCGTCATCATCATCATCATCATCATGTCGTGCCGCTAGCACAAATATCCCTGACCCTCTCTTGCCACTTCTCCCTATCGGTCATCGCCCCCGGCAGGTCTTCAGGGCTACACCTCACATAGCTGCTGTATGTATGTTCGAGCTGGTCGTCCTGCTTTTGCTTGGCCATATGCAGGAGTCCATAGGAGTACATCACTTATGAGGTCGTCCTTGGTTCTCCAGCAGTGTCCTGCATGTCTGGTTGGTTTAACTTGGATAGTTTTCGTGATGGGAGGCAGGTGGCCGTATAATTGGTGTCTTGTGGGGTATTGCCGCCAGGACTTGTTCAATATTGCTCGAAACATTCTTCTGTAATTGCCGTCTAGCTTCTTCTCCAGCCATTTAGTTAGCGTCCAAGTAGTGCATCCATATAGGAGTATCGATACGACTGCTGCCTGGAAGAAACTGCGTTTCATTTTATCAGTCACGTCTGATTTCCATATGATCGATAGCCTTGAGTAATTTATTGTGATATGAAACCGGCCTTTTTTAACTGAGGAAACAAATCAACTCACATTTCGTTAATTTGTGAATTTTACATGATTCCTTGTGAAGTTTGTGAACAGTTTCCAGTCTTTTCTTTACAATTTTTCACCAAGTGACCGACAGAAAACCCCGCCAAGTCGCATGTACCCGGAAAGGGACAATAACGGTCCAACTTTATGAATAAATTAATAACATTCGAGCTATTTTTAACGGCTCGACTTGCCGATTGCAAATGTATTCCTGTTGTCAAGATAATACTAAATTTAACAGTATTGAAAATGTTGCGGTAAAAATGTATTTTGTATGTAAATTTTGAAGCAAATAACAGCGGGCAAATTTGCGTGAGGCAACACAGATTTCACGCTCAGGACATTTTATTTAACCTTGTGCCATATACAACTCCTTTATATAAAAAACGAATAGTTTGAATTTCTCAGTGTGATTTGTTTCTGACAATGTAACACCATAAATAAGCCAGGATTTAAGTATTACTACCCTAAGCTTCCCACGAATATATATCTCTTTCACTGGGACCCTACTTGAAAAATTGCCGAAAATAAAAAATGTTGTAATCTGTTACTAAACTGGTTTACAGGCTGTTGAATAAATGTTAAATAACCTTCTATAGACAATTTGGTCTTTTTTTGTTTGTTTGTTTAACAGCATATCCACCTTCAGAGTTTATGCAATGCCAAAACCATTTTCCAGAAGAAAGGTAGTGATACTATTTAACCCCTTTTGCGGGGGGAGGTAAGGGAGTTCATTCTTTTCCCAAGAATATTAGTCGGAAAGTGAACGTAAAAGCAGGACTGGAGTTTGAACTCGCTCCCTCCGATGCTACATACAACCCATTACGACACGGAGAATCCTCATATATGAAATATGATTGAGATAAAAATTATATTTTATGTGTAAAAGCACAACATTTTATTGACAATAGCGTGTAAGTAATTTGACCAACCGTTGTCAAGGGTGACCCAAAGACTCCTTTTTCAATACCTACAACACCGATGTGTAGAGGAGGGTGCTACTCCTTTCACTGCATTGTTCCACTTACCCTTGATATATGTCTTATAATGCTGAGGAGGTGCCCGTGGCGTAATGGTTATTGTCACAGGAAATGGACACGGCGACACGAGTTCAAATCCTAGACGAGACAGATTGCATTTCACATAGCACTAATACCTTTGGGAAAGGTATGAATCCAATTATTCTCCCTCCAGCTATGGGTAAATAGTAGGGCAGACTAGGTTCTTCAGGCTTGGAGAAGGAAAACTCTGCATTCAAACCTGTTAAACTCCGCTTAAAAATTGACCTTGTGTCATATCCTGCCCGAGCGGAGGGGTTAGGTAAATATGATAATGCTGAGTGTTAAGCAAGGAAGCATCATGTACTACTTTCTGACTTTTGGTTTGATTCGACCTGGGATTGAACCCCGGTCTCCCGAGCTATTGCACTGGTTAGTGGATCATTATCGAAAGAAAATAATCTTACTTAATTTGATATTGTTCTAGTTACCTACCGCCGGGAATTGATTGGGTTAAAGCAGAAAATGCTCATGAAATTTTGCAATCAAGTATTTTATTCTATTTTATTTTATTTTCTGTAACGTGAAGCTAATGTTATATATCAATGTCAATACCACTCTACAGATGCACCACATGGACGCTGACAAATTGCACTGAGAAAAAGCTAGAAGGGAACCGCACAAGAATCCAACGCTCCGCGAAACAACGGCTAAAACCATCCAACTAGGACAAACAAGACGTGTAGGCCACTGCTGGAGAAGCAAGGACAAACTCATAGTGATATTCTTGTATGGAACCCTACACGGGGATATGCCAGTTTTGGTCGACCAGCAAGAACTTATCTACATCAGCCCTGTACGGACGCAGGATGTAGTTTGAAAACCTGCCGGGAGCGATGGGTGATAGGGACAGAGAGAGAGAGAGAGAGAGAGAGAGAGAGGGGGCGGAGGGAAACCAATGTTAGCAGTGCGATCTGATAATGAATATGGTGTCTTTCTAGATTGCTGTATTCTTTCCCAATGAACTCCTTCAAAGGTGATTTGGGCTCCGAGGGTTGTATAATGATTAGCAAGCTAAACTACCATACCTAAACGAGTTAGTTCGAGTCATATCTATCTCCATTCATATGGCCTTGTGATATATCTTAAAAAGCTTTGTAAATTTCTGCTTCGAAGGCTATTATAAGAACTAGCAATAAGAGAAATATCTTTTAAAATACTGATTCTCGATTATTTTACAAGTACTTCTAACACTAACCAGAAAAAGGTGAATAAGAATTTCGATTGATCGATTGATTTGAAAGGCATTTTCATATCTAGAGGTTAGGGAATCGTGCTCGTTTTATATTTATTTTCAATTTTTTGTGTGGTTTTCTCTTAAGGGTCTTTTTTGGCACATTGTTGATACCAAGTATTCCTATCTAATACAAATAACACGGAAACCCTTGTATCTAATAGAAATGATTCATTCACAATAATTAATTTACCTAGTATTAATACAATTTATATGAGAGAAGATTAATATCATCTTTACTTTATAATAAAATATTTTACACATAGTTATATGATTTCAAGTGACAACAGCCGTAAATTTAAATGAGCCACATCTTCATTGAATAGATTTGCGAGGTTTTCTTTATGTGTTTGAAAAAGTGGTTACCTGAGTTTAGCATTAAACAGCATTTGATCATGAGGCTCCGCTACTGGAGATATGGGGAGTATACTTTCATTGTAATTACTCTCAGCTTCTCTATGAGTCAGATAGACACTAATAAAAATTATTCATATTTAATGGAAAATAAGCATTAACTTGCTGTTGGCTATACGCCCCGGTATTCGTGTCAGACGAGCATCGAATATCAACGGCACACTCGAGGTCAAAAGGCATCTGGGTTCGGCTGGGCCACCCCCGGGTGGGCGAGCTGTATTATTGACACCTTTGCCACCCTTTTATAGGTCCAGTTTAAACTATAATCAAACATACGTGCTTGGACTCAGATTTAGGTCCATGTCCGGCTAGGCACATCAGTCCCACATTGCACTAAGTGGGTCTATGACCAGCATAGTCAAAGAGGGCTAGAGCCTCGGCTCGTATCCAACCTTCCTCTCCCCTAACCATCACTAGAATCGACCTTCGAGTCATTGACTTTGTATCAAGTTCTGTCTGGTGGGAGGCAGCGACAAAGATCTGGTATTCAATGGAAAGTCTTTATGCCATATAACTGTAAATTATTTTCATTATATATTTGTTATTTGAAATTGAAATTTATTCAAAGCATTATTATTAGTTATTTAAAAACCATATAATTGTGAACCAACAAATCAATTATATTGATTAAAAATAATACTGGAAACCATATAATTATTACAATAAGATATAAATAGATAATATATACTACTACTTGTAATTTATTTGTATTAGATAGGAATACTTTATATCATATACCTGTTGCAAGAATAGATATAATATACTAGCTTAGGTGGCGACGATGAACTTACCATATTGAATGCGGCCACAAGCCCACATCAACAGATAGAATCAAGTTCTTCGATAATGTTTTTCTTTCGTTGCTTTTGTTTTCTCGGTCAGACTTTGAATGATATGCTCTGCAGATAATGACAGTTTTTCTGTGTTCGAACATAGTATGTTTTGAAATGAAGAAGTTACATACGTGACGTTAAACTCAAACAGACACGCATGGTGTGGATCGAATGTCACTTACCTAATGTCAGTTTGAAAATGAGGGCGTGGTTACCGCCTACAATTGTATGGTTGTGCGTCGAGATATCTACTGGAATAATTATAACCTGGAGAAAAAAGGAAGGGTGGAAAAAAAGAAAAAAAAAGAGAGAACCGTTTGAACATTACAAACCTTTCTTCTGATGTGAAAAAAAAAAAAAAAGATTACTGTTCGCTGAGGACATTATGGGAAGGACATAACGGAAATGAACATTGTCGGGATTGCCTAAAGGGAAACACCGACTTGAAATTAAAAAAGTGTTTTTTGTTGTTTCCCATCTGTGTGTATATAATTTTGTTATTTTATTCCTACTTTTTTAAACCTTGCTGTACAATTGCTTTGATTGTGTGGAGTAGCGAGAGTGGGGAGAGATGCACTTAAAATGTTCCCATATGAACATTGTGAAAAATAAGATGGCGAGGAATGTAATATACTAGCGTACATGGTGACGATGAACTTAGCAGATTCAATGCTGTCACAAGATAACATCAACAAAGTGGTTTCACAGGAAAGAGAAAAATGTAATTTATTGCCTGTGAATAGAATGACAGATATTTCCGTTCGCAGATAAGATAATCAAATTACCGAAAAAAAACCGGAAGTATGTAAGTTCCATTAACAAGCCATAAACAGAAAAATACGTGGGTGAAGAGGGTATTCATATTTCCGCATGGGACTTGAAAATACAATATAAGGTCTGTAATTTGGGACAGAAGGCAGAGACCCCAAGCAGACCAGTCAGCTCCCCGTGTGTGTTCTCCGGCCGTCACACAACTACACAAAAAGGGTCCCCACCACTGAAGAAAGATAGGTGCGAACTCTCTCTGACTGTATTTCTGCTACACTCAATCATCGTCGTCAAAGAATAAAAATGTAAATTATATTTTTATATATCTACGAGTCCTTCGTTGTTCGTCTAGCGGTTCAATATACGACATAGACTTTGGTGAAATAACTACAACAAAAATGTCTATATGAATTTACAATGGACAAGATTTCCAAATCACATTATTCGGCGTGACATTTTATCAAAATCAACCAATCAGCTAAATTTAGAAATTATAAAATAAGAAAATGTAAAAAGGTCAATAAAAATTATTTTCATTCATAACTGAGACCACGGTTTTTTCTTTACTTTTTGAGTGAAATATGTATTATCTCTCAATACACCCCGAATATATTTCAACACTTCTGGCTACATTCTTCTCCTACTTCCGTTTTAAACATTCATAATCAACAAACGACGGCTGTTCAGGAATAAGGACATTTTAGTAGCCCTAAAACGTTGAAGACTGTTTGGAGTAATACGCTTAGATTCAGTGACACTACTTGCAACTTCCTGTAATTCTGCCAGTTGCATCCAGGGCTTTGAGCTTCACTTAAAATAACTTAAAATTACATGAATCTTCTTCGCTTCTGGAACATCTGAGAGAAAATGTAATAATATATGTAGATATGGATGTGCTCACTTACGCATGCGCATCGGTTGCATACAGAACCTATTGTAGTAAATGGTCAGGGATTAAAGTATCGAAAAAGCTCATTACTCCTTAACACACACACACACACTCACTCACACGTACATGTGTGTGTGTGTGTGTGTGTGTGTGTGTGTGTGTGCGCGTGTGTGTGTTTTCACGTGATATCTCTTGGAAGCACAAATTAACAAGTACAAACTCCTCTTAATTGGGTTTCTAGTCAAGCGAATTGGTTTCGATCGTTGTAGTTATAAGCTCACAATTTACTGCCACACTGCACTGCTCGAATTTGATAGATTATTTAATTCCAAACCAATCCTTGTTGAAAAACAGCAGTCAGAATATTTAAACCAGGAAAAAGGGGTGTCAGAAGGTTCATACCAATGATATTGGTCCGTCATCATCATCATCATGTCGCGCCGCCAGCACGGATATCCCTGATCCTCTCTCACCACTTCTCCCTATCATTCCTCGCCTCCAGCAGGTCTTCAGGGTTACATCCCGTGTCCTCACATAATTGCTGTATGTAAGTTCGTGCTGGTCGTCCTGCTTTTGCACATCCATATGTGGGGGTCCACAGGAGTACATCGCTTATGAGCTCGTCCTTGCTTCTCCAGCAGTGTCCCGCGTGTCTGGTTCGTCGAACTTGTATAGTTTTCGTGATGGGGGAGGGGAACAGTGTCCGTATAGTTGATGTCTCGTGGGGTGTTGTCTCCAGGACTTATTCAATACTGCTCTCAACATTCTTGTGTAATTTCCGTCTAGTTTCCTATCCAGCCACTTAGTTAGCGTCCATGTGGTGCATCCATATAGCAGTATCGACACAACCGCTGCCTGGAAGAAACTGCGTTTCATTTTATCCGTTAGGTCCGACTTCCATATGATCGAGAGCCTATCGATAGCTGTCCATGCCTTCGTCAGTCGTGTGTCGAGGTCTTTTTCTGTTGATGAGACGCTACTTCCTAGGTAGGTGAATTTGTCCACTAGCCTCAGAGAGGCTCCGTCTAGAGTGGTAATGTTGCCCGTTTGGTTGTAACACATATATTCAGTTTTGTTTGCATTGACATGGAGGCCAATGCCAGCTGCGGCTCGTTCCAAACTATGTAGTAGTTCTCTGCTTGATTAGGCGTGTTCGCTAGTAACGCCAAGTCATCAGCGTAGTCGGCGTCCGTGATTGTTTTTGCGGGGTACCTTTTGCTTCTTCTCTTAGTCGGCTCGAAGCCATTTTCTCTGATTTTGTCGATCGAAGTCCGAAGCACATAGTCTAGACAGATGATAAAGAGGTACGGGGCTAGTGTGTCTCCTTGTAGTACTCCTGCAACAATGTCGAAGTATTCCGTGTCTCCATCTGGTGAACGTACTTTCACTTTGGTGTTTCTGTAGAGAATCATTATCGCTGCTACGGTCTCTTTTGGTAGGCCGTATGCTAGTCGGATTTGCTCCATCTTCCCTCTGTGAATGGAATCGAAGGCCTTGGTAAAGTCGACAAATAGTAATGTCGCCTGAAGGTTTTTTGCCCGAACGCCTTCTAGGATTCTACGGATGGTCAGTATTTGTGAGGTTGTGGATCTATTTCTCCGGAAGCCATTTTGGTTTTTCCTAAGGATGTTGTCTATTTTGGGTTCTATGTGGTTTCGTAGTAGGGCATTGTAGATTTTGGCTGCTATGGATGTAAGTGTTATCCCTCGGTATTTCTTGGCTAGTCCGAGGTCGCCTTTTTTAGGGCAAGGAAGGATGCATCCCTTCGTCCATCTTTCTATCCTATTTTGACTATAGACTGCGTTGCATTGCCGGAGCAGTATATCGTCGAATTGTCTAGTCTTCCACACTTCTGGGGGGATCTCGTCTAGCCCTGCAGACTTCCTATTTTTAATTCTTCTGAGAACTGAGTCGAGTTCTTCTTTAGTGAAAGGACCTAGTGTAACGTCTAATTGCTTACTAATAATTCTGGTGATCGGTTCATCCGTTATTTCCGGTGGGTTTCCTAGTAGATTTTTGAAATGCTGTTCCCATATTTTTACTCTTTCTTGTTGGCTTGCAGCTTTCAATTTTGCTTTGGCTGTGCTCTTCCTTCTACTTACTTCGTTTATTGTTTGCCAGGCTATCCTGGATTGTCTATCTTCCACCGAGTCTCTAATCTTATCTATCTGATTTTGTATGTATTCTGCCTGTTCTTTTAGATATATTCTTGTTAAAAGCATTAGTCCGTAAGTGAACAAAATAGTGCGATTACAGTTAAAATCGTTTACTTCGAGTCCTCAGATCAGCTCTTTAACCATTACGCTACGAGCCCTTCCTCTGCTGGAAAATAGTTTAATCTGGGTATATATATTGCTTATTATGTTTGCTATTACTAATGTAATGCTGTCATATGTTTTATAAGTGAATATCAAATAAGCTTTGGAGTGAATATCTTTAAAAGGAAAAATACATTTGACGAAACCTACTACATCTTGGAGAAAATTAGCAGTTTGATAAACATATTCATTAAAAAATAAAGCAAACCACGCCAATGCATACAATGAAAAGATATGGCTCTTATATATTTAAGTATGTTGTATGAAACGAATTCAAAAGTTTCATGTAAAATCGTTTTCAACAGTGAATTCAATCTATAGTTTTCAGGTCATATGTATAGTCGCTTATTACAATCGGACTTTTTGTCAATTTCTCTTACTTTTTATGTATTTTTGTCAATTTATATTATCTAAATAGGTTAAATAGCTCAACCTCGTTGTACAGTTATATTTGTGTGTCATTTCTTCTGTATTGAGCTCAATACTGATGGCACATTTGTATTGTGTTTAACTTAGATGATTTATTAAATGCTTTCAACTATACGACGGAACAATGTTGTAATTCATCAATTATTTTAACGTTTCTTTTTTTATTTGGTATTTATATGACCTCTATATATTTATCTTGCTATTTCTCTTTATTCGTTAATGACGTTGCTTTTATTCATAATTTTAATTAATATCTAGAAGTATCATCTAAATATTTTTTTAATTTTCGCTTCTACCTTTTATTTTTTATAGTTATTTCATTCACCTTTGTATGTGGTTGGCTGGTTGGTTGAGTTATATGGCATATCTGCCTTTGAAAGTTACTTAGGAACCAATCCTGTTTATGCGTATATTAAAAATTAAATATCTTCAAGCACAGCAATTTATATAGATATGTGATTTATAAGAAAAGAGTTTGTTGGTAATTTCATTTTTTTAAACGAGTTAGAACAAATCGTTTTGTTCATTAGTAGTAAATTACAAAGCATTTTGCTTAGATGTAGCACAAGGCCGTATGAAGGGTTACTCAGTGTAATTTAAACTCACTCGTGAGGGTTTGCTAGTCAAGCTTGCTAACCATTAGAGACGCCAATTTTGCTCACTTGTAGGGTTGTTTCTTCACAATGTAAAGTAGAAATGGACCACCCCATTAAATAATGAGAGCTTCCACAGGCAAGAATTGAACTATAGAAGCTACCTCCTCTGATAATATAAAAGAGCGCCCTTTTTAAGGGCAAAGCTTTGTTTTTGGATTCAATTAAGACTGAATAAAGTAATTGCCTGAAAATACAACAAACTTATAGTTGCTACTTTATACACAGGCAATTGGTTTTAATCATTCTTAGCTAAAACTAATTATTCTATTCAATGTTAATCATTTGTTTAGAGACAGTGAAGTTGTTACAGGTATTGCCAAGTAATAACAATAATTCAGTTTAGGCATACAGTTAAAGAATTTCAAGTATTGCTATTTAACACCAATAATTCTTGTCAACATCACTCACTCGTCTTCAAACAGTTAAATGGTTCCAAGTATTACTATGTATCAATAACTTCGGCCTTGTGCCACATCGAACAAAAGAGCTTCGTAAATTATAATTATTTAAAACTAACAATTCAATCTGATTTAGGCCATTTGTATATACAGTTAAATGGTCGAACAGTTCAATTTTCAGAGATTTGATTTAACATATTTAATTTGTTCCGATACAGTTTAATGTCAAACAATTTTATTTTACCCATAGATAGGACCCTATCTGGTGGTATCACTCAGAGTCAGTGTGGACTTACGAGCAATGGTAATTTCTATATTGCCCAAATCTCAAAGGCTGGATCTTACCATCTGATTGTTCAATGTCATATCCGGGATACTCTTTGAGAGATCCTACTCCTCTACTGAGATGCTGTCAGCGTATTCTACAGTCGAAACTGACTGAACCGCTGGAGACTCTTTAGGGTAGGGGTCTAAACCTCCCTCCAGAGGTGCAATTGGTGTATTCTACTGTCCCAACCGACTGAGTCCCTGATTACTCGATGTAATTGGGGTCTAACCCCTCTGCAGAGATGCAGTCGGTGTATTCTACAACCTCAATCGATTGAGCCCCTGGACACTTGATGAGGATGAGGTTTAACCTCTCTGAAGAGATGCAATTGGTGTATTCTACAGTCCTAATCGTCTGAGAGAGAGAACACTAGGAGGGAGGTCTAACCCAACCTCCAGAGATGCAATTTGTGTATTGTACAGCCCAAACCGACTGGGCTACAAGACACTCATTGGAGGGAGTCCTAACCCTTCTGCAGAATTATAGTCGTTGTATTCTGCATCCCCAACCGACTGGGCCACTGAACACTCGTTGGGTTGGGGTCAACCCCTCTGCAGAGATGATCGGTTTATTCTACAGCCCCAAACGACTGGGCCTCCTTTTTATTGTAAGAATACAGTGTATATACTCCAGAAGCAAAAAGTTATTTCAGTAAGTACAGTATATCTGCTTTTACTTAACTGTATAAGGTTTATTCGACATCAACTTCATATTTTGTGAATTAAAAATCGCACCGGTGATAACTACTGCTTTCCAAATTCATGAGATGAGCGTTCCGGGTTGTGTAATGGTTAGCAAGCGAAATTAGCAAATTATGAGTGAGTTCAAGTCCCACTGGGGCGCCATATATACGGCCTTGTTGCCCATCTGGACAAAACGCTTTGTAAACTGCTACACATTCGTGACATTGTTTAACAGTTTTTGAAAATAAAGAAGATGGCAGATCTTTCTGGTTCTTTTTCTCAAACAATTTTCACTTGCAACCAAAAGGTTCAAATTGGACTTTCAACAATGTAGTTTTTTAATCTTTCATTTTCCAGTTTTTACGTTTTTAGCATGTAAGTCTTTTCTACTTATTGCGTATCATGTGTTTCTTGATCGCCGTGTATTCTCTGAATTAAACTTTGTTTTTATATCTTTTGCTTTCGATAATCAAGACTTTAACTTCAGCTGCAGTTGACCATTTTGGTACTCTGGTTCTTTTTTCTGCCAATATATACTCTAATTTTTAACATCCTTTCCAATGAATTTTAAACCTTACGTCTAAAAAATCTTCAATTTCTTCGCAATTTGTCTTTTAGAATGGAATTGTTGGCTACTTCATTTTGCTATTTTGTTGGTTTGTTGGGTTTTATGGCATATCAAACTTTGTAGGTTATTTAACGTCAAATCTATTTTTATGAAAATAATCAGTTCTATTTCAAACAATTCAGTTTAGCCTGAGTACACAGTTTGTCAAGAACATTTTTATTTCAAACTATTCAGTTTATTCAAGCAGTTATATATAACAATTAAGTTTTGTGTAAGTACAGTTTTAATGTCAAAAACAGTTCAATTTCAAATAATTCAATTGAGCATAAGCACGCAGTTTAAATGTAAATACGGTTTAATTGTCGAACAAATTTCGATTTTAAGCTATATAGTGTAATCAAACAGTTCAGTTAAGCATAAGTTAGTTCTATTTAACCCATATATAGGGCCCTATCAGGTGCTACCACCCCGGGTCAGAGTGTACCTGGGAGCAATGGCCATAAAGGGGTGCTCCGTATTCCCTAAAGCCCAAGCATTACTGGGAGCTTACCATCAGACTTTAGTGTCATATCCAGGACACACACTGGCGGGGGGTCTTACCCCTCTGCAGTGTATTCTACAGCCCCAGCCGACTGAGCAATGCTATTTTGTGGAAAATGCTTCCAACATTAAAATAAATAGTTTAAACTAGGAAAACACAGTTGTAATGGTAAAATATTTTTTATTCTTCGTAAAGAGACAACAATTTTTTTTTCCAAAATGATTGGTCGGTGTAAAAAGTGAACATTATTATAACGTGAGTCAGTACGATGTTCAAATTTAGAACTTGTATTAACATCTAACCTAGTTGAAAATTTTGGTAATCTAAAATATTATGCCAGTGGGTTTATGTGAAAAAACAAAATGTATCCATCTCCATCAAGATATTCATAATTTTTCAAAATGTATTTTGGACAGTCATGTCGAAATTCGAACTTTTTTTTTGTAAAAAGAGAATGTATGTGAGAAGAAAGACTGGAGAAAGACTAAAAATGAAAGTAAATAAATTGTAGATATTGAAACTGTATTTACGTAAAAAATAGAAAAATAAGTCATTCTTAAAAGTATGTTCGCTCAGTTGAGAATCAACACGAATAGACGCCTGGATTTTGGTAATATTTAACAATTTTTTTATCATTTCACGGAAGAGGAATAATAATATATGTGAGAAAATGAATTAACGTTAAAATATGTTGTTCTTTTCACTGTGACAAAATTACCCTGTCACTAAAAATTGCCCATAAATTTCTTTTTAAAATGAAACATATTAGAAGTCACGGAAAAGGGCAGATTATAAGGTAATCATTTCGATCTCAGTGCAATACATTCGGGTGTAATTTACAATAATGTTCCAAAGATTTTTTTTAAATGATTACAGTCAAACCAAAATATTTCACCAGCGAGATAATTGCAAAATCTTTCACATTTCTAAAGATTTTTATTTGGATTGGTGAAATTGATTTTTAAATTGTCTACTTATCACCTCTGATACTGATATAAGTAGGACAAATATGGTTGACAATGTTCAATTTCATTTTCTTTGTTTCTTCTCTGCTTTTTGCTCTTATATAGAACAGTTCTTTGGGGAGATTTTTCGTCAATATTCAACAGTTGTATGGGATCCTGTTTTCATTATTTACTTTAATCTTCAAATCTGTCCGATTTATTGCAGCTCTGTTTATAGACATCCTAAAACTTCAAAAGTTTTAGATTAGAGCAAACTTTGTAGGATACGCAATAACACAAACGGAACATCTACAGTACTAATAGCATCCCGATTCGGTCTGCTATTCATTATTTCACATATAATGCATTACAAAATATTTATCACCATTGGAAACGTGTTCGATAATTCAAGTTCAAATACTGGACAAGGCAGTTTTCATTTCTCGTTGAGCTCATACTGCATAGAAAGGTATGAATACTACAACTCTATCTCAGATATGTGAAAATAGATAGGCAAACTGGGCTGTATATATATATATATATATATATATATATATATATATATATATATACGAAGATAATTAAATAACTTTCCAGACTTTTTTCGTATGGGCACTTTTATTGATAGTACACGCATAAAACTCTAGTCCCCTTCGAAGTGATCTCCTCCAGCTGCAATGCACTTGTTGTACCGTTCCAACTACTTCGGGAAGGCCCCATCGAAGTCCTCTTGTGTGAGTGTGTCAATGACCTTCGTCGTAGCCTCTTTTATCTCAATTGTCTCATAACAACGACAGCCTCTGAGCTTAGGGAATAACCAAAAGTCACAGGGAGCTAGGTCTGGACTATAGGGGCGGTGAGGAACTGTCTTGATGCCCAATAGTCTGAGACAACGATGGAGTTGTGGACAGGTGCATTGTCCTGGTGGAAATACTACTGACCCGATTTAAAAAGTGCTGGCCTCTTCCGACGGAATCTCTTCCTGAACTCCCTTAAAACGTCAACATAGTAACCCTGACACTAACCGTTTGGCCAATCAACTCTGGTGTATTGACTTCCGTACTCCTCCCACACCTCTCATCATCCCTCACAGACTCCCTGCCTTCCTTGAATCTCTTATGCCACTCAAAAACTCATGCTCGATTCATGCAAGATGCTCCAAAAGCAGTCTACAGCATTCCATAAATTTTTGTGGCATTTTTTCCAAGTTTAAAACTGAATTTATTGCATATCGTTCTTCTAAAGTGTCCTCACGTCCAGATTGCATTTTTGAAATTCACCCACTGGGACAATCAGGCTTTAGTTGGATGTTTTCCAATTGCTGCTGTTGCTGTTCCTTTGAAATTGAAATCATAAACATTGGTCAGTTATCTCATAAGATGTATAGCAATAACATAGTGAATTTTTAAGAGTGTACGACAATTTTAAATGCCTGTACAAAAAGGTCTTCAAACTTATTGAAAGCACCACGTATATATATATATATATATATATATATATATATATATATATATAATATATATATATATATCATCAGTAGGGTTGAACAAAAGAAAATTTTAGAATTCCATATGCTTACAAAGAGTAGGTTAATATTTATTGATACAGAGCGACTCTAGTACTGACGATTGTTATTCAGTATTAGAGACTTCAAAAATTGTAAAAATGTTACGGCTATAGGCATTGCTGCAGAGTACGTTGGACAATAAGGGATGAGTAATAGAAGAATGAGCGTTCTAATTGTACGAATCACTTGAGCAGGTCAAACCATTTGAGGTGATATCCGAACACATGGTTTTATAGTGAATTACAATTGTCAGATACCAGATATTGGCATGATGGTTAGAGTGTTCGCCAATGGCGCGGGGGACCTGGATTTAATACCTGGTCGTGTCATACCAAGGACTCAAAAATGGTACTTGATGCCTCCTTACTTAACACTCAGCATTATAAGGTACGGATCAAGAGTGTAGTGGAGCAATCCAGGGAAAGGAGTAGCGCCCTCCCCTACACCTTGGTGTAGTAGCTATCAAAAAGGGAGCCTTCAGGTCACCCTCGACAACAGTTGCCACCTTTACTTACTTACAATTGTCAGTACTAAAGGCGATACGTATCACTAAATACCAACTTACCCTCTGCAAAAGCAAAAGAAATTCTAGAATCTTCTTTGGTTCAACCTTACCGATTATTCTGCAACAAAGCCTAACTAAATCAAAGAAATATATATATATATATATATATATATATATATATATATATATATATATATATATATATATATTGACACCGGTTGGTGGCTGATAAGGACAAAATATCACAAGTATTCTCACATATTGTATGATAAAAGTAAAACAAATTAAACCAAAATGTGTGTGTTAGTTTATGTGTTTATTCTCTTAAATTCATAATTTGATTAAAATAATGTATTTTCATGGTTTTATTGTACCATATTCACAATTAACGCTATGTGCGAAATGGACATATAATGTTCATTACTATAGAATATATAAAGAACATAGGAATCTCGGAATTCGAAAACACGTAACGACTTCTTGTTCAGGTACGAAACCTTTTTATTAACTTTGAGTTAAAAATTTCGACCTAAGGAGGAGAGACACAATCTTCTATGCTGTCTTATTCATTTGGCCCCCATCTCGAGCGGCCCCTATAGGGCGCACGTTCGCCTCGCGCCTGCCAGCTCCAAAAATCGATCCTTCTCGTTTGGCGTCTAGTACCCGACCCTTATTTTCTTCAAATTCTCACACAAACCTCCACGTGCTTCCGGTGCGGGACGTCACCCACACCTTGTCACCCAGTATCGTCTTGGACTGTTATGACATCTGAGTGACACCTCCATCCGCCTGCGCGCACCTGCATTAACACCTGCTTCAATGTTACACCCAACCAACCCATGTGCTGAGCCGAAAGGTTCTCAGCCTAACTAAACTCAAAGGCATGAACCGAAATCCCTCGGCTATTTTATAACATTATTTTTGATGTCTATTTACTTTATTTATTACTTTGCTGGAACAAATTTAAGTCACCATTAACTTCATTAGGTAAGCAAAATATTAACATTTTATTTAAAAAAAAAAAAAAGATATTACATTATATTTAAAGAACTTTAAAAACTAATTGTGCCGATGGCTTTTGCCTCCAGGTAATTATTATTAATTACTTTTTGTTAATAGAATAACTCTGAATGTTCTAAAACTGATTAAAAAACACATACTTCTTACAAGAGGTGGATCAGTCCAGCCTTTTATGCTACAAACTTTGAAAACTATTCACAATACCATGAGAAACATTCTTTGATAAACCCAGTCTCTTGATGGAGATTTTAGAGAGCAGATCGGTTAAAACTGATACATTTCGTCAATACATAATTCTCTTAAATCGATTCAGTTATCTCCCTTGCTGTAATTTAGAAAAGCACAACTGAACTTTATAATAGCCACAAGTATATAAAACGATAAAACTCTAATGAGAATATTGCGGGAAGGCAAATGACAAATTTAGAAGGAAAACTGATAATAACATCTTAGTAAAAAACTGATATTCGGAAGTTGCCTATTGTTACATTGAGTGGTGTCATGCAAAGTTAATAATTGTAAATGACTCAAGTTCAAACGATAATATCTTTATATTGTGTGATTTACATATGACCGCAGGGAGAAGAATGTCTGGAATAAGAAAGTTTGTTGAAACAAGAGAAAGAAATTTAAAAAAGCACGTGATCCTTTACAAAGAGAATTGACAAGTTTAACTGCAAATTGAAATGTCATGAAATGAAGAAGAAAAATAAAATAAAGGCTAAAAAATAAAAGATCGTGGAAAGGGAGAAAAATTGAAAAACTGTAAAAATAACAGAAAATAAAAGAAATGAAAATAAGAGTAGCGACGAATAAAAATAGAAAGATACAGAGAGACTCTATTTAGAGTTAATCGCCTGGGGTTGTGTAATTGTTAGCCAGCTTGACTAGCAAACCTACACGATTGAGTTCGAGTCTTATTGGGTGCCCTATGTGTCACAACGAAGGAAAAAAAGCTATGGAAAATAGTTCATTAATAGCATCAACTTAACTCAGCGAGTGGGTAATTTTGATCAAGATGATGTCATTGTCCACGTAATGCTTTAAATCTGTTGTCTCTTCTTAAGTTTACTCATAACTAGACAAGCAATTAAACTGTTGGATTCCCGAGGGTAACAGCGGTTTATGATGGATGCTGATGTTTCTATTTTGAAAGAAATAACGAATTCCGATAACAACATAAAAATTTTCGCTATTTGATCGAAGAATTGGATGAGGAAAAATTATAATTCATTTCAAAACCCATCTGGGAATCATTTTTCTTCACTAACTTTTTCATTTATGTGTGTTGTTCTAACAAAATAAAAATCTCGCTACGTCGGGCCTTTTCAACTGGTTTACGATTACATATATATATATGGTGTTTACCAAATATGAGAAGTTTTCAAAAGTTTTTATAGAAGCTGTTTTAATTTGGATAATAAGATGCAAGGAACCGGAAGAACCATTTTTCTCTATAGTGTAAGGAAAACCCATGAACCCGACCCACTAGGCTATAATTTGTAAGCAAAAAGTTAGTTGGACCTCTCTCTCGAGATAACGTCTGACTGGAGCCTGAACAATAATGAAAAACTAATATTTTGGCATTGAATATCACACGGAGATTGATATACAATTAAACAGAGAACCCAAATGAAACCAAATGATTTCTAATATTTAAGAATTCGTTTTGCTTAATTGAAGTACGTACAATGCAATCTCAACAAATAATTTTTCTTGCGTCCGGACTAACAAAAATATATAAGGTAGTATTCAAAATATTAATAGCTAACATATAAGTCTTTCTTTACAAAACTACCAGGGTGTCAATATTTTAAAAAGGTTTAATCATTATTCAAAATATTCCTTTTTTAAAGACATGATGAATACCACACACACACACACACACACACACGTAAATATGGATATTGGACAAGTATTTATTTACCTAACATTTCTGCGACGGGCTAGATACTATATATATATATATATATATATATATATATATATATATATATATTATATATATATATATATATATATATATATATATATAAGGTATTCTTCAATCCAATAAATCCGGAGTAGGGAACAATTCTATCAGGACAATTGAATTATTCAAATTTTGAATATTTAAATATACCTTTCTTTTCAACCTCTCCTTCCTTCCTTTAACTATCCATTCTATTTGGTTGTAATTTACTTTATTTTTTAGTGGACCCGATGAAGTCCGGTAAAAATTATTTTAGAGCATTTGATTCATATCAATGCTCTTAACAGGATGGAAATACATTTATTATCCTCATGTGACCGAATTCTTTTTCTTGAAATTATATATCTATATCTATATCTATCTATATATATATATATATATATATATATATATATATATATATATATATATATATATATAGGTGCGGTAGTCTTAATAAACGAATTGACAAGCACAGAATAAACTAATCACAGCTTTGATTTTAAACATTCTAAGATGATAGTATACGTATATTATAAAACATGCTAGAAAATTGTTGAAAGTAATATGCTTTCGAAATAAAATACGATCAAACTGAGACTAGTTTTTTGTTTTTTGTTTGTTTGTGGGTTTTTTTTTTTTGTTTATTTTTGCTTTTTTTTATTTTAAATAATCTTCTTATTTGGTCTGAAAGCAGCAGAAAATTTTCAAAATCCAAGTCTTTATATAATGCAGCTTCATCTATTATATATACTTAGAAAGATAGATAAACATATGTTCGAATTAAACAGGCACAGATAAAAATAATGTTTACACTTTTAAAGACTGATACATATAATATTAAATATCTATTTAATAATAGATAGATAGGAACATAGATAGATAGATTGGAACTAAAATTTATGAATATCAAAATAGATAGATACATTAATAGAGGGTATTTTTTAAATATATGCGCTAGTTGCATCACAAAACTTGGAACAGGCCACTACCAGTGGAAGCGGAACGTTTTAAAGGTTCTCATCTTTTTCGCTTAATTTTATAACATACACGCCCAGGAGAAGGTGTAAAAACTGAAAGGTTTAACGCTGGCAAATATTTTTACAAATAAAACCATCCCCTGAAGATCTTGCGTTTTTTCAATACTATACGTTTTCATACATTCGGAGTCAGCGAGGTTTCGATCCCAGATTCGGGAAACTAGCCTCTCTAACCACAGTGAAGATTTTTGATATAAACGAAATAGTATGTTCATGGATGACAATATATATATATATAATATATATATATATATATATATATATATATATATATATATATATATATATATATATATATATATACATGTTTTGCTGTATGCATATGTATTTCTGTAAAATCGTATTTACAAACACAAGCATATATCCGTACATATATATGTATATATGCATACATTATGCACATATATGGACATAAATATGTATGTATATATACGTGTCCGTATATACATATTTGTAAATAAAAATACATATATATGAATATGTGTGCATATATATTCATATATAGATATATACATATATGTATGTGCATATGCGAATGTGCATATATATATATATTATATATATATATATATATATATATGTATGTATATATATTCGAGCAGATATAAATATTTATAGATGTGTATATTAATGCATAATTTCATATGTTACATATAGAGTTTTATATGTATATATACACGAATATATATATATATATAATATATATATATATATATATATATATATATAT
Organism: Sepioteuthis lessoniana; assembly: GCA_963585895.1. Lineage (NCBI taxonomy): Eukaryota > Metazoa > Mollusca > Cephalopoda > Myopsida > Loliginidae > Sepioteuthis > Sepioteuthis lessoniana. The sequence continues at coordinate 143,079,227 of OY757904.1, forward strand.
ATATATTTTCAAGAAGCTTCCAGCCTTTTTTTTACAGGCATTCAAAATTGTCGTAGTCTCTTAACAATTCAGTATGTTATTGCTATACATTTTATGAGATGACTGACCAATTTTTATGATTTCAGGTTCAAATAAACAGCTACAGCAGCAATTGGAATACACCCTACTAATGTTACATAGCCATATATACGAATATGGCCATGTGCGAAATGAACATTGAATGTTCATAACGATAGAACATATAAAGAACATAGGAATCTCGGATTTCGAAAACACATAACGACTTGTTTGTTCTGGTACGAAACCTTTTTATTACTTTTGAGTTAAAGGTTTCGACACAAGGAGAGACACAATCTCGCTATGCCGTCTAATTCATTTGGCCCCTATCTCGCGCTGCCCCCATAGGGCGCAAGTTCGCCTCGCGTCTGCGAGCTCCAAAAGTCGAACCTCTTCGTTTGGTGTCTAGTACTCAACTCCCTAAATTTTTTCAATACTCCACAAACCTCTACGCGCTTCGTTGCGTGACGTCACTCGCACTCCGTCATCCGTTTTGTCTCGGAGTATTGTGACGTCTGAGTGACACCTCCATCCACCCGTGAACGCCCGCGTTAACACCTGCCTCAATGTTGCACCCAACTAACCCTGTGCTGAGCCGAAAGGTTCTCAGCCTAACTAAACTCAAAGGCAGGAACCGAAATCCCTCGGCTATCATAAAACATACCTATCCAACCACAATTAAAATCATTTTTCATCGATGATGACAAATTATTTTCTTAAACTATTGTGCCGTTCCTCCTCATGTCAAACTGAGCAACAAAATCTTCAGCAATATATTTTCAACAAAATAATACAACAAAAAACATGCGTCAGTCCCAAGCTCAGAAGTCACTGAAATAAAAATAAAAAGTTTTCGTATTGTCCTTCTTTTCTTTTTTTTTTTTTTTTTTTTTTCCATTTTTTTCCCTTTCCGACCAGATTTTCTAGGGGTTTTTTTTCTCTCTTTTTTTTTTTAATTTTTTCAACAGTCACTCATTCGGCATGTATATTTTTTCAGTCTTTAATTTTTTCTCTTAGTTTTTTTTTTATTTTAATTTTTTTTTTTAATCTCAGGTCAAATGCTCTTTTTGTCTTTTGCACTTTTGCCTTCCTTCTACGTCCGTACTCATTACTTCTAACTTTATATCTCCTTCTTACGAAATCTCTGTCATTAATTAATGTACACATTTTAACCTTCCACAACCAAGCATAGCTCGTAATCAAACCAAGATACATGTTTCCCCGTTTTTCCAACTTTTGACAACCGTCAAACGGTCTCTCACATCTTTTCAACCTTTCTTTCTTATCTTCTTTCTTTCGCCCTTAAAATACCGGGTATTCTTTTCTAAACCACCCAAACCTTTATCAGCTCACTCAATAAAATTTCTCCCTCGACACAACTCAAAATCGAGTCCGCAAATTTTCCAAACACATCTAATGAGACTACCAAAACTCTGCGCATATCTTAAACAACTAATCTCCAAACCCATGTTTTTCCAAACATCTTCCTCAACAAAACCTCATGGTCCCACTCCAGTGGGGAACTCACAAAATAACCGTCTGCCCTGTCAGACACAAAAAACATCCGTCTCTTCGTTGCTCTGCCTCTATGGCGAGATATCCAAGACAATTTTCCTGTCGATACGGAAAACGAAACGTGCCTCCGACTTAGTAGGATTCGACAACTTAAACAAAACCCTAGCCTGATTTCCTCAGCGCCCAAAATATCGATTCTCCAACATCGAAACCTGTCCCAAAGGACAGATATGCGAATTTTTTCCGGATATCCCATCGATGAGCAAAATCTCCATGGTCTCGAATAAAAATTCTAATCTCCGAATATTATTAGCCCGGACCACCAACAAGATACTACAAATTTTCATTCATAAAAAAAAAAAACGTTATTTACTACCAACTTCACCCACAATGACCCCGTCTATCGTAAAATTCATTCATAAAAATATTGTTTATTAAGGCTATCAATCATGTGCGCCACACAATCATCTGTCCACACAGCGACCATCTTTCTTTCTTCTTCTCTGCCACTGCTAGCTCAATTCTCTGTTACTCTTTCTTTCTCTCCCCTCACCACGGCACAAAGTCACATACAGTAGTAATCATAATTTTCTATGCTACCAACGATTTTTTTTTTAAATTTTAGAATTATTTCCAAATCTATCCTCCACAACCATTCAAACTCTATTCATAAATTAAACCATGACAGACGTAAATGAGCAAATACCTTCTTATTCTTTTTCTTTTCTTCATGCCTTTTTTTCTTGGAGTTGAGTTGTGTTACTTCTTTTTTTTTTCTTTTTTTTTTCTTTTGGAGTTACGCTGTTTTTCTTCTTCTTCTCTTTTCGGTGTTGGACTTTTCTCCTTTTTCTTTCTGCGGGGTGCCGAATTTATTCTTCTTGTTTTTGGTCTCTTTTCCTTGTTTCTTATTTTCTGGGGGCCTCGTGTTTTCTCTCTCTCCCTGGATCGCCTGAACAAGCCGCTCCGAAATAGATTCCTCATTGTTCTTAGCCACTTCTCTGATCGTCTCCATGGAACCATGGTAACGCAGTCGTACTATACCCATGATACTGATATGCCTAGCTCTGGCGCCAAATAATCATATGTACCATATTCACAATTTACGCTATGTGCGAAATGGACATATAATGTTCATAAAGATAGAACATATAAAGAACATAGGAATCTCGGAATTCGAAAACACGTAACGACTTCTTGTGCAGGTACGAAACCTTTTTATTAACTTTGAGTTAAAAGTTTCGACGTAAAGAGGAGAGACACAATCTTCTATGCTATCTTATTCATCTCGAGCGGCCCTCATAGGGCACAAGTTCGCCTCACGTCTTCGAGCTCCAAAAGTCGACCGTCTTCGTCCAGCGTCTAATCTCAACCCTTTAAATTTCTTCAAATCTCACACAAACCTTCGCGCGCTTCCGCTGCGTGACGTCACTCGCACTCTGGCACCCGTTTTGTCTCGGAGTATTGTAACATCTGAGTGACACCTTCATGCGCCCGTGCGCGCCCGCATTAACACCTGCCTCAATATTGCACCCAACTAACCCATGGCTGAGTCGAAAGGTTCTCAGCCTAACTAAACTCAAAGGCAGGAACCGAAATCCCTCGGCTATTATATAACACTAAAGCCTGATTGCTGCAGCTGGTGAATTTCAAAAATGCAACCTGACACTTGAGAAGAACGATATGCAATAAATTTCTGTTTTAAACTTCGAAAATATATGGAATGCTTCAGACTGCTTTTGGAGCCTCTTGCATGAATCGAGCATCAGTTTTTGAGTGGCATAAGAGATTGAAGGAAGGCAGGGAGTCTGTGAGGGATGATGAGAGTTGTGGAAGGAGTAAGGAAGTCAATACACCAGAGTTGATAGGCCAAAGGGATAGAGTTAGTGTAAGGGGTACTATATTGAGGTTTTAAGGGGGTTCAGGAAGAGATTCCGTCAGAAGAGGCCAGCACTCTTCAAATCGGGTCGATGACATTTCCAGCAGGACAATGCACCAGTCCACAACTCCATCCTTGTCACAGACTATTTGAGCAAGATGGGCATCCAGACAGTTCCTCACCGTCCCTTTAGTCCGGACCTTGCTCCCTGTGACTTTTGGTTATTCACTAAGGCTGTCGTTGTTATGAGACAATTGAGGAGATGAAAGAGGCTGTGACAAAGATCATTGACACGCTCACACAAGCTGACTTCCATGAGGCCTTCCAAAGGTTTTTGAAACGGCACAACAATACATTGCAGCCGGAGGAGATTACTTCGAAGGGGACTAGAGTTTCATGTGTGTACTATCAATAAAAGTGCCCATACGAAAAAAATCTGGAAATTTTTTCAATGATCCTCGTATATATATAGTATCAAGTAAAACTTAAAACAGGTTAGTTCCATTATGAATTTATTTCAACATACCTTTTTGTTAAAATCTCTTTCATCGGATGCCTAACAGATTTCATAGAGTTTGATGTTATATATCTATATATATATTTTTTTTTTTGGGTGTGTGTGTGTTTTTATGTGTGTGTATGTGTGTGTGCGTGTACTGATGGATATCAATATATATATATATGTAGATAGTCTTGGGGAAAATGTGGCCGTTTTATTAAACGACTCATGAGAAAACTTGAATTGATAATGTATAAAATACGCAAAATCTATAATTCTGTTCTGCTTAATTAAAAGTGTTTAAAAGGGAAAATGCAGCTGATGAGAGATGAAGAAACTTCATAATGTAATAGAGGTTTTTTACAATATAAGAATCCACTAATTGTTATAAATAGAAGAAGCATTATCATGTGGAACAAGCTAATATATTCACATTCATATAGATTTTGTCAATATTTTCCAAATATATTTGTGGCTATGTATCTTAATATGTGTTTTGATTTTTTTTTTTTTGTATTTGATTGATAGTTTTATACATTTTTGTAGCCATTTTAATGTTTTTTCTTATTTTTTGTTTTGTTTTTTCGGGGTCGATAGGAGAAAATTAAAGACAAGTAAGACGCATTAATGCAGTTTTGTCATGTTTGTTGTTAGGGAGCATGTAATTACATAAATTAGAACAAAGGTCATTTTAAAATGAATATTGCAACCTATATTGTTAACTCTTTTCTTTAACGCCGTGTGCATTTTGGTCATCAACGAAAAAATTAGGGAAGCATTTTCTTATTTATATTTTGATTAGTCTTGGAGAGTTTCTGAAGAAAATATTTGGCCAACACATTTCCCGTAGAATCATAACATTTTATGTGAAGGGAAGTAATTCTTCAGTGACTAAGGCAAAGCATTAAAAAAAAAAAACAATGCCAATTAATCTCGTCTTTTAAATAGATTGAGGCAATGGAAATAAACATTCTTTAATTGCTATGAAAAGAAACTATAGAGTTCTTGAAAATAACTGGAAACAGAAAAATGCGTTCGAGACCATCAGTGTTTCTATATTCATTTGATCAGTATTTATGTGTTATTCTTTCAGAAGCAAGACCTTTGGGAAAAATAACTGAATAATCTTCATTGTTTGCACTTTTATATTATATATGTATAATCGAAAAACAACTGTTCATATATATATATATATATATATATATATATATATATATATATATATATATACTAAATGAATATATCTACATGGCAATTTGCTTTTAGGTTATTTCTTCTTCAACACGTGTTTCTAACGTTTGAAGTCGTCTTTAGGAAGTAAATGGTTTGTTTTAGTATCCCCCTTTTTTATTGTGGCGACTGCTTTGATAGGGTTGTGGTTCTTTTTAATTCCAGAATTTGTGTCTGTAAATGTCCAGTTCGAGTTAATTGTTTTTGAAAAACTTTCGTCTATGCAAATGTTATTTCTCTCATTTTTTAAAACTTTTTTATATGTTTGTTAGTCTGCATGTGTGTTTGTGTCCATGTATGTTTATATACTTCTGGGTATTTTTCTTTTTCCTTCATTACTCTTCTTCCTCTAAGTAATCTAGTTTATGTTAGTTCAGAGGCCATAAACTTCAACTGAAAACTAATTTTCATGGCTGTATGTGTGTGTGTGTGTGTGTGTGTGTGTGTGTGTGTGTGTGTGTGTGTGCGTGTGTGTGTGTGTGTGTGTGTGTGTGTGTGTGTGTGTGTCAGGGAGTTGTTTTATATAATATACAAAAAATCCTCTTCAATAACTAGTTTACACGATAGAGGTAATTTATGCCCAGATGAAAAATTTTGCATTTTGAAATAAAAAGTTACAAAAAATGTATTTGATAAGAGATGTAAACTTAAATTCAAAGACATAGAAAAAATGTTAAACTATAAAAACAAATATTAAATTTAGACTTTATCCTTCTTGAATAAATTAATAGATAATGGTTATATAAACTACTCTTAATTATATAAGGATTACTTTAATAATAATAATAATAATAATGAATTTGACCACAAGGAACAAATGGTATATGCACAACACAGCAGCGGCCCTAGAAAATGACACATAAACCCTATGGGACTTTGACATATGGATGCATTACCTATTCTCGGCCAGAAGACCAGACTTTATAATAATCAACTAAAACAATAGAATTTGCAAAATTTTCGTCTTGGCTGTCCCAGTTGAATACAGAATAAAACTGAAAGAATGTGAAATAAAGGATAAATACCTCGACCTTGCTAGAAGAATTGAAAAAACTATGGAACATGAAGGTGAAAATTATACCAATTGTGATTGGTGCTTTTGTTACAGTAACAAAAGGATTATTAAAGGGACTGGATGACTAGGAAGTAGGCGGACGAGTGGAGACTATCCCAACGACAACATTATTGAGAACGGCCAGAATAGTGAGAAGAGTCCTTGAGACTCGAGAAGACTTGCAGTCACTCAAATTCCACTGAAAGACCATCAGCTAACGTTGATGTGAAAAACTCTAAAGGAATAATAATAATAATAATAACTGAGATACACAAATGGATAACCAAAGGGAAGGCAACTTTAATTCAAAAAGCCTTCTCAAAAGAACTGCCCAAACCAACTATAGACCCATAACGTGCCTACCAATGATGTGGAAAATACTTATGGCACAAATTAGGAAGACGATCTACTACTCATTGATAAGCGACGAAATCTTCTCAAACAAAAAGAAAGGGCGTCGCAAGAGGGCCAGAGGTACCAAGAAACAATTATATATAGATCAACGAAAGTAAAATGAGACGGAAAAAATCTAGCTATGGCCTTGGTCGAGTACAAGAAAGCTTACGATATGGTCCCCCAAAGCTGGATACTATACTGTCTCAAAGTGTATAAAATATCCGACCAAATCTTACAGTTTATCAAGAAGACCATACAAACCTGGAGAGTGAAAATGACAACAGGAGGACAAAGCTTAGCAATTGTAGAGATACAAGAGGTATATTCCAGGGAGATGCACAATTACTATTTGTGATGGCGATGGTGCTACTCAACTACATCATTAGGAAATGCACAGCCAGATACGATTTAAGTAAATCGCAGGAAAAGATCAACCACTTAATGTATATGGACGACATCAAACTTTTTGCTAAAAACGTAAAGGAATTGGAAACCGTAATAGAAACTGTGAAAATATACAATCAAGATATATCAATGGAATATAGCATAAAAAGATGCGCCATAGGAGTCGAACTACCAAATCAATTAATAAGAACGTTCGGAGAAAAGGAAACCTACAAATACTCGGAGATGATAGAAGCTGACACCATCAAACAATAGGAATTGAAGGAAAAATTTAAAAAGAGTATATCAAGAGAGTTATTAACTCGAGACAAAACTCAATGCACAACCCAGAATTTGACCAAGGGAATGATATGCATATCTCCAGGAGAAGTTTGAGACACAAACGGATCCTCTAATATCAGCCAGACGACCAGATCTTATAATAATCAACAAAAAAAGGAGAGAACTTGTAGAATTTGTGAGCTTTGCTGGAAAGGGGGACCACAGAGTAACAATGAAAGAAAACGAAAAGAGAGATAAGTATCTCGAACTTACTAGGGAATTGAAAAAGCTGTGAAACTTGAAGGTGACAATAATACCAATTGTAATTGGTGCTCTTCGTTTAGTGCAAAGGATTAGTACAAGAACTGGAGGACTTGGAAATAACAGGAAGACTGGAGACATTCCACACTACCGCATTATTGACATAAACCAGATTACTGAGAAGAGTCCTGGAGACTTGGGGAGACTTGTTGTTACTCAAACTCCATTGAGAAATCATCAGCTAACGCTGGTGTGAAAAACTCACAAACGTGCACGACCATGCATAAGGCATTACACCCCAGAGACGACGTTGACAGACTATATGTAACTAGAAAAGAGGGAGGAAGAGGACTTGCCAGCATCGAAGACACCGTTGACGCATCCATACAACGGCTCGAAGACTACATAGAAAAACACGAACGAGGACTAATTACAATCATCAGAGTCGATACGGACAACACGATAAACGAAAGAATGACAACAACTAGGAAACAAAAATGGGAAGGAAAACAACTCTGTGGCCGCTTTAAGCGTCTAATAAACAACATCTCACACCAGAAAACCTGAACCTGGTTAACGAAAGGAAACTTTGAGAGAGAACCTGAATCCATCCTAATAGCAGCACAGGACAATGCCATAAGAACGAATCATATCAAAGCGAGAATAGATAAGACGCAACAAAACAGTAAATGTAGGCTATGCGGTGACAGAGACGAAACGATCAATCACATTATAAGCGAATGCAGCAAATTAGCACAGAAGGAGTACAAGGCGAGACACGGCTGGGTCGGCAAGGTAATCCACTTGGAAATGTGAAGGAAATTTCAATTCGTCCTTACAAATAAATGGTATATGCACAACCAGGCGCCTGTCCTAGAAAATGACTCGCATGAATTCCTATGGGACATTAACATACAAACGGATCACCTAATCCCGGCCAGAAGACCAGACCTCATAATAATCAACAAAAGAAAGAGAATCTGCAAAATTGTTGACTTTGCTGTCCCGGCGGACCACAGAATAAGTCTGAAGGAAAGTGAAAAGAAGAATAAGTACCTCGACCTTGCTAGAGAATTGAAAAAAACTGTGGAACATGAAAGTAACGATCGTGCCAATTGTGATTTGTGCGTTAGGCACAGTAACTAAAGGATTATTAAAGGGTCTGGAGGACTTGGAAGTTAGCGGACGGGTGGAGACTATCCAAACGACAGCATTGCTAAGGACGGCCAGAATACTGAGACGAGTCCTGGAGACTTGAGGAGACTTGCTGTCACTCAAACTCCAGTGAAAAACCATCAGCTAATACTGATCTGAAAAACTCTAGAGGAGTAAATAATAATAATAATAATAATAATAATAATAATAATAATAATAATAATAATAATAATCAACAAAAAAGAGAATTTGTAAAATTGACGACTTTGCTTTCCTGGCTGACCACTGTATAAAACTGAAAGAATGTGAAAAGTGTAATAAGTACCGCGACCTTGCTCGGGAATTGAAAAAACTGTGGAATATGCAGGTGAAAATTATACCAATTGTGATTGGTGCTTTTGGTACAGTAACTAAAGGATTATTAAAGGGACTGAATGACTTGGAAGTTGGAGGACGAGTGGAGACCATCCAAAGTAGAGAATTATTGAGAACAGCCAGAATCCTGAGAAGAGTCCTGGAGACTTGAGAAGACTTACTGACATTCAAACTCTAGTGAAAGACCATGAGCTAAAACTGATGTGAAAAACTCTAATGAGTGAATATTAAAACTAATAATAATTTAAATTAATATACTTGATTAAAAAAAATTATATATAAACTTATACAATAATATCAGGGAAAAATTTGTTAAATAATTGTTCCTGAGTGAAATGAATAATTTGGTGATAATGTTCACATTAAAATCATAACAGTTTTACACCGGTGAAATGGAGATAACAATTCACAATCCATCTTAGATTTAACAGCATATTATTGAATAATTTTATCAATAAATGCGTAGAATTATATTTATATCTGAAATTTATATCTTTAGATTAGGATTCTAATATTAACTGATTAATTCGGTGGATATGAAATTTAATAAAACCTGATGTCTTTAAAAAATTAGATTAATTTAAATATAGTTATTAATATATTTAGTTAGGTAATCGGTATTATAAACATTTATCATTTAAAAAACAATGAAATGATTAATTGAATTTAAAGTTGTATGATACTGGATTTAATAAAAAAAAATTAGGTTCTTATAATTAGTTTTACAAAAAAAATCGCCATAAAGAACTACGCACAACCTACACCAAAGAGGATACCCAACAACACTAATAAATAAAGGGTTGGAATTAGCAGAAAAAAACACCACAAATAGTATTAAGGAAGAGAAAAAAAACGAGAAACTCCAAGCATACGTAGCAACCTACAACAAAAATAATCCAGAACTATGGACAACTATAATCCAGAATTTTGAAATAATGGACAATCTAGAAGAACTTGAAAACAAGGACAAAATCAAAAATATACTAGACACAACACAAATCACTTAAAGCCAGAGACAACTAAAAAATCTTAAAAGAATACTTACCTCTTCTACATTCGGAGAAAACACAACATAAGAAGTAACCAAATGTAATAATAAACGATGGAAAATATGTTATATAATTAAGAAGGTAAATCCTATACCTTTAAAAATGCAGAAAAAGTTAAAATTAGATAAAAACTAAAGTTGCAGCGCAAAAAACACAGTCTACATAATTGAATATAGCGAATGCAAAGAAATATACATAGGATCAACACAGGCCCTTAATACAAGGACATCACTACACAGGAGTAATATCAAAATAGAAGAAATCAGACAATTGAATGTTTCGAAACACCTATACCAGAGTAATGGAGGTAAATATGATATAATGCCAATACATCAAACCAACGACTACACGCTACTTCAAATAAAGGAGAAGAATTTTATAGATAAATCTAAACCAAATTTCAATAAAAAATTAATCGTACACACAGAAATGGAAATAAACACACACACACACACACACACACACACACACACACATATATATATATATATATATATACAAAATCTCAAGGCACATTCACAAAGAGAGAGATAGAGAGAGCGGGGGAAATAACGATAAATGAAATCAGTAACCACTCCAACACACACACTCACAAGCACACAAACACACACACACACACAACGTATCAAATATCAAAAGTAAATGAGGGATAAAGTAGACTAAGAGAAACACACCCTAAGAAAAAGGAAGGACCAGCATTCATAAAATAACCATAAGCAAGTAAAAACCATTGAAACTACAAACAAGAGCAAGTTTACGTCGCATTGAACACCCCATTTACAGGAACTTATGCAAGACATGTTCTCAGATAAAAGTATCAAACTTAAACACACACACACACACACAAACACACGAGGATCATTAAATAAGTTTCCAGCCTTTTTTTTTTTTTTTTTCGTGTGGCCACTTTTATTGATAGTATACACATGAAATGCTAGTCCACTTCGAAGTAATCTCCACCGACTGCAATGCACTTGTACCATTCCAAAAACTTCTGAAAGGCCTCATGGAAGTCATCTTGTGTGAGCGTGTCAATGATCTTTGTCACAGCCTCTTTCATCTCCTCAATTGTCTCATAACGACACCCTATGAGCTTACGGAATAACCAAAAGTCACAGGGAGCATGGTCTGGACAATAGGGAGGGTGAGGAACTGTCTTAATGCCCATCTTGATCGAATAGTCTGTGACAAGGATGGAGTTGTGGACTGGTGCATTGTCCTGGTGAAAATGCCACTGAGCCGATTTGAAGAGTGCTGGCCTCTTCCGACAGAATATCTTCCTGAACCCCCTTAAAACCTCAACGTGGTAATCCTAACCCTAACCTTTTGGCCAATCAACTCTGGTGTATTGACTTTTGTACTCCTCCAACACATCTCATTATCCCTCACAGACTCCCTGCCTACCTTGAATCTCTTATGCCACTCAGAAACTGATGCTCGATTCATGAAAGATATTCCAAAAGCAGTCTACAGCATTCCATAGGTTTCTGTGGCATTTCTTCCAAGTTTAAACCAGAATATTATTGCATATCGTTCTTCTAAAGTGTCCTCACGTCAAGATTGCATTTTTGAAATTCTCCAGCCGTGACAATCAGTAGGGTGTATTCCAATTCCTGCTGTAGCTGTTCCTTTGAACCTGAAATCATAAAAATTGGTCAGTCATCACATAAGATATATAGCAATAACATACTGAATTGTCAAGAGTACTACGACATTTTTAAATGCCTGTACAAAAAAGTCTGGAAACTTATTGAAGGCACCAAGTATATATAGATATGTATATATATATATATATATATATATATATACAGACAAAAATTATTAGAAAAAAAGTTACCTATAAATTTCAAACCACACATACACGCATAAAAAAATCTCCAAGACACACACTTACACACACACACACAGAAAAAATAGCAGTTAGTGAAATGCAAAACCGCTACAATACACATACACTCAACGACAAAAACATATCATATATCAATGGGGGTAAAGAAAGACTAAAGTAAAACACACTCAAAGAAAAAGAGAGAATGACCGCTATATAAACCCCAAACCAACAGAAAATATTTCAAACTGCAAACACGAGTGAGTTCAAGTCTCATCGCTTACCCCCATTAACAAGGCCTTGTGCCATATATGTTTTCTGACGAAAGCAACAAGCTGGAAACATACACGTACGTAAGAACAAATTAAATAAATAAATTATACATATATATATATATATATATATATATATATATATATATATATATATATATATATATAAAGGTAGGCCAATAGCGGAGGAGAAAACAGGATGGGCAGCGACATTGGAAAAAGTGTGTTCAGGTTAAATTGCATGACATCTGTTCTTCTACAATAATCACTTTGGCATTAAATAACATACGAATGTTGACATTCAGTTAAATAGAGAAACAAAACTAAAGACACACAAGTGTATGTTTGTATTTGTCTTTGAGTGGGTATATGACATGTGTGATTTACGGAATTAATACTGACCAATGTATTAAATCCATCGACAAGAAAGGAGGTTGTATAGAACAATGATTGCTTGCTGCGTCAAATATATTTTCATCATAAGGTGGCTTACTGATCAATATTGCTGCATTAACTCGTACAATATATATATATATATATATATATAGAGAGAGAGAGAGAGAGTATGTGTGTGTGAACGTAGATGGTTATCTTGCATCTAGAAACAATTGGAGCATTGTTGAGTTCATGAGAGATACACTTATACACATCACCTAATTGGCTGTAAACGCACACGCTTACACAAATGTATATATATATATATATATATATATATATATATATATATATATATATATCCACACAAAATGTCATTTGCTATATTGACAAATGAAGAATAGTCAATATCAGTGAAAGAGCATGTACATCTAAGTTAGGATGATGTCGATATTATCGACGACTTTTGCTGACTGGTATCTGAGATGATCGTGTAGGCAAGAAAAGGGCAACACTAGGCCTAAATGCCGTCCTAATATATATATATATATATATATATATATATATATATATATATATATATATATATAAATTGATTTTACTATGTTTTAAATATATTGGTATGCGCAAAAGCCAACGTGTTTTATTGTCTGCATGAACCCTATCACAAAAGTGAACGTAGACATTAATGGTCATTTAATAAAAATGAAGTTAATTTAAATTCCTTAAAACCTATTGGACTATTGGCCGACCAATCTGCATACTGCTTCAAGAGATTTGTAGAAATACCTTCTTATCAAAAGTGTCTTGTAAGTAGGAGTTGTTTATGCAATGCACCTTGGTGGCCACTTCAACTTCATAGTTCTGTCGAGTGAACAATATATTATTTTACTCTTTGAGAGTTTCTCACATCAGTGTTCGTGGTTTTTCAATGTGTTTGAGTGACAGCAAGTCTCCTTCAGTATTCTGGATTCTTTTAAGTATTCTGACTGATTTCAACAATGCAGTAGTTTGGATAGTCTCCACCCATCTCATTATTTCCAAGTCCTCCAGTACTTGTACAAATCCTTTGGTGACCGTACCAAGAGCACAAATTACCTTTAGTTTAATCATCACTTCCATTTTCCACTTTTTTTTTCAATTCCCAACCAAAGTCCACATAGTTATCCTTCATTTCGCATTCTTTCAATTTAACTCAGTGGTCCGCTGGGACAATAAAGTCCACGATTCGGCAATTTCTGTTTTTGTTGATTATTGTTCGGTTTGGTGGTCTGGGCGAGATTAGGTGATCCGTTTCTACGCTAAAATTCCATTGGAGTTTATGTGTCTCATTCTCCAGGACATATTCTTTATTCTGCATATACCATTTGTTTGTAAGGTCAAATCTATATTCCTTGCACAATTCCCAGTGGATCACCTTGCCTACCAAGTCGTGTCTAGTCTTACACTCCTTCTGTGCTAATTTGCTACATTCGCTTATTATGTGATTGATCGTTTTGCCTCTTTCACAATATATCCTACATTTGATGTTTTCTGGCATCTTATCTCTTCTGGCTTTGATATGATTGGTCTTTATAGGGTCAATTCGTGCTGCTGGTAGAAGAGATTCTTACTCACGTGCACATGTGAGATATAGTTTGTGAGTCACTTAAAACGTCCGTAGAGTTGATTTTCTCCTCCCTTTCGTTTTCTGGATATTGTCGGTCTGCTGGTCCTCCTCTCGTTAGTATTGTTCTGGTGGGGGTAACCAGTATCCCGCCGTGCTTTTCTGTGTATTCTTCAGGTCGTCGTATCGATGCATCAACGCTGTCTTCAATGCTGTCAAGTCCTCTTCCCCCTTCTTGTATTGACACATATAGTCTGTCGATGTAATCTCTGTGATGTAATGCCTTAAACATTGACATTAGTTATCTTGTTCTTTTGTCCATTTGCTTAAGTTCTTTTCTGGTCAACTTCAAGAATGGTTCCGAATACCTTACGAGTAGACAGCCCAAGTATTTATCCCTTCGATAAGGTTTCTGCTGCATCGTTTTGGCTCGAGTGGCTTTCTGGTTTTCTTGAGATACCCTTTCTTAATTTTTTATTTCATCCCCACTTGTTCTTTGGTCTATTTGCTTAAGTTCTTCACTTGTCCACTTTAAGAATGGTCCCAGGTATCTTACAAGGGTGACAGTCCAGGCATTTATAACTTCGACAAGGTTCTTGCTATAGAGTTTTATCTCAAGTCATTTTCTGGTTCTTCTGAGATACATTTTTCTTTATTTCTACTTGTTTCATGGTGTCAACTTCGAATATCCCCAAATATTAGTAGGCGTCTTTTTCTCCGAGCGTTCTGATTACTATTTGATTTGGAAGTTAGACTCCTTTCGTCATGTTTCGAACTTTTCATTACTAGTATAGCACATCCTTCAATGCCAAATTCCATTCCTCTATCTTGACTCTATATTTACACAGTTTCTATTCGAATTTCCAATTCCTTTTCGTGTTTAGCTAAAAGCTTCAAGTTGTCCATATACATTAAATGGTTGATATTTTCCTGTGATTTACTGAGTTTTTATCCGGCAGTACATTTCCTAATGATGTAGTTGAGTGGCGTTATGTCTATTACAAATAGTGATGGTGATTGTGCATCTCCCTGGAATATGCCTCTTTGGATCTTTACATCAGCTAAGCCTTGTCCGCCTGCTATCAATTCCTCTCTCCATTTTTGCATGGTCTTCTGGATAAACTCTACGACTTGGTCGGGTATCTTATACATTTTTACAGTGCAGTATATAACTTTAGGGTTTATATCATAAGCGGTTTTGTAGTCAATCCAAGTAGATGCTTCCGTCTCGTTTGACTCTCGTTGATGATGTTTTAATCTATATGTAGTAGTACCTTGTTCTCTTGCAGCATCCTTTCTGTTCGTGGGAGAAGATCCCGCGGCTTATCAATGAGTGGTAGATCTCCCTAATAAGTGCCGTTATTATTTTCCATATCATCAATAGGCACGTAATGTGTTTATAGTTTTTTGTTGTGGGTCCTTTGAGGGGGTCTTTTTGGATTTGGATTTTTCTTATGATTTTACCGTTCCAATATTTTGCTCAAAAACCTTTTTTATCTTTATGAGTTTTTCGTATGGCTTCACCCATTCTCTCCTAATAGTCGGTAGAATTTCTTTCGTTGTTTTGGAACGTCCTGCTTTTGCTGTATTGTTTGGTCTTGTGTCGGTATCTTTCTAGTCTTTCTTCTTTTTCCAGTATTTTCTCAAGCTTTTTTTTTAGTTCAAATTGCTGTGCTTTTTCAATTTCGTCCGAATACTTCTTAATGTTTCGTTTTAGCATTCTTGATTGTTGTAGTATTTTGATCAATTATTCCAGTCTGATTTCCCACCCGGGATTTGACTTTCTGCCTATGGTCTTCAAGGGGACCCAATTTTTCACTGTTTAATTTTGCTACTGTGTATAATAAATCGATAAACTCCGTGATTTCCTTTGTCGGGGTATTTGTCAATAAGTCCTTTACTTTCTCGGTTTTGGACTTGACTGTCCTCCTGTCTTGGATCCTGAGAGAAGGCATTGTGGTTTTCTTTTCAGACAGGGTTCTTCTAATGGTATCTATATTAGTTTTTCCTCTTGGGTCAGTCTATGCGTTTGTATGTTTGTATGTTTGCGGTATAAGGGTCATTGTCATGAAGTGTTTGGTTAGGAGTTTCAGGCTTTCCTGTATTTAGTGTCTTGGTTACGGTATTAAGGGTTTGTTGATAAGTTTGCCTGCATATTTGTCGATGGATTTCTAGTATTTCTTGGTCAGAAAACCAGCCATTATTTTTATTGTCCTAACCTGGTCAGCGAGCCTTACTTTTAATGCCTTGATTCAACCCAATTCTCTCCAAATATCTATTATTATTTTCCTATACTTTTGCAAGGTTGCTTCTAAAATAACAGTATAATGTTGTTGTTTTTTTTAAATCTTCCCTTGTCCATTTTCTGATCTGTGGTCTCTGGTATGAGTGGTCGATTTGTCCATCGGTTGTGTACATGAAAGATGAGTCTTTTGTATACCTTGATGAAGAACAGCCTACATTCGCAGGATGCCGATAATATCCCTAATGTTGGCTATCAAGGAAGCACCTGCCGATCATGACACCCAAACCATTTTTCATGGGTAATATATTGTGGCTATACCAGACGAAGGAGTTGTTTATTATCAGCGCATCTGACACAGACGTGATTGAGAACAGTCTCGATAGATATTTATGAATAGCGGGTCAGACACAAAAAAAGAAAAAATTAAAAAATTAAGAAATAATAAATAATTAAAAATCAACGTTGTTAAAGTCCACTTACATAATACTTTATACTTTACTTCTCACAATAATTACCTGAGCTAATTGCGTGTGTTCCCGTTTTACCTTTTAGTTTTTATATTTACTGCCGTAATTTGAGACTTCATTTCCACTAAGATTGGTCCTTTCTTAGTAAAGAGTAGGCCTATGTATATCTTTCTGGTTTCAATGAGGACAGTAATTGTTCTTAATTAGCGCTTTCAGACTATATCAGATGCATTACATTTTCATCTATCGAGAGAAGGCACTCGTAAACGATATAGAATTTATCGCGCAATTTTTTTACAAGTCTAATTCATGCTTACAAAATAGTTTAAAAGAAAAAAAATCCTGTAAAAAATACCCTCAAACATTTACTAAAAGATTCCATGAGGAATAAAATCTATTATACATTTTGAATTAAAGACATTTTTTACTAACCGGATTTTTTAAAAATTCTAGAATTACACACAGCGAACATTCATTCCTTATTCTGGCGTACCAGATGTTCGAGACTATACGGTTCCTACTTCTTTTTTGTTTTTTCTTAAAAAGAAAAGGTCATGTGACATTCGATAATATTCGATTCTAAAGTCATACCCCCTTATGAATTACCGTTTACTGCTCATCCCTGATATGTTACTTCTTCAACTAACGAGAGAAGACACTCATAAACGATATAGAATTTACCGCGCAAAATTTAAACAAATATAGTTCGTGCTTTCGAAATAGTTTAGCTGAAAATGTTCTGGAAAAAATGCCCTAATTTAAATCAAAGACATTTACCATTTATTATTATGCATTTTAAAATAAACTCAATTTTTAGTGTTACTGTTTCGAAATTTTTTCCCACCAGCCTTACCTGATCGCGTCTCACTAGTGCTTTAGTGATAGCAATCCTCGTAAAGTCTCGAAGACTCTTCTCAATAATCTGACCGATCTTAATAGAATTCTGACTGATCATGCTGTTGTTTGGATGGTCTCTACTTGTCTTCTTATTTCTCGGTCTTCCAGTTCCTCTGATAATTCTGTGGTGGGGATTGTTCCAAAAGCATTAGTTATAAATGGTATCACCGTCAACTTCACATTCCATAGTTTTCTTTAGTTCTCTAGCAAGGTCTAGATATTCATCTCTCTTTCCGCTTTCTTTAACTTTTACTTTGTGGTCTGCCGTGACGACATAGTCCGCTATTCGGCAGGTTCTTTTTTTTTGTTGTTTTTTGATGACTATCAATAGATCTGGTCGTCTGTCCAGGATTAGGTGATCTGTTTGTATCTCCAAATCCTAGAGAACTGCATGCGTCTACTTCTTCAGGGCGGATTCTTGGTTGGGCATATACCACTTGTTCGTATATTCAAATTTAAATTTCTTGCACAATTCCTTGTTTGTACTATTTACCAACCCCTCCGCTCGGGCAGGATATGACACAAGGTCAATTTTTAAAGGGAGTTTAACAGGTTTGAATTCAGAGTTTTCCTTCTCCTAGACTAGTTGCCTAACCAAGGCTGAAGAACCTAGTCTATCCTACTATTTACCCATAGCTGGAGGGAGAATAATTGG
Source organism: Sepioteuthis lessoniana (assembly GCA_963585895.1). Classification (NCBI taxonomy): domain Eukaryota; kingdom Metazoa; phylum Mollusca; class Cephalopoda; order Myopsida; family Loliginidae; genus Sepioteuthis; species Sepioteuthis lessoniana. Next base: position 143,097,705 of record OY757904.1, read on the forward strand.
ATTCATACCTTTCCCAAGGGTATTAGTGCTATGTGAAATGCAATCAGTTTCGTCCAGGATTTGAACTCGTATCGCCGTGTTCATTTCCTACGGCGATAACGACTACACCACGGGCACCTCCACAATTCCTTGTTGGTTACCTTCCCCACCCAGCCATGTCTCGTGTTCTACTCCTTTAGCGCTAATTTGAAGCATTAACTTCATTATTATTATTATTATTATTATTATTATTATTATTATTATTTACTCCACAACTGAACCTACCAATCAGAGATTGCGAAAAGGTCCTGTCTATCATATCACTGGATATTTTCCACGACTCTTCGTTTAACGAATTACCAGCTAACTTTTGAATTCATATTCTACACTTACCTTATAAATTAGTAGATGACCTATGCATTATCTAACACTTTCAGTTAATGGTATATTTTCCAAACCATTCAGAAAAAAATATTATGTAATGAACTTCTTGTGTAGATTTCTAAAATAATTAACCGTAGAGGCCTAGCATGTGTAGATCGGTCTTGAGTTAAGTGGTTTGTTTGGTTTCTTTGTCTAATGGCGTATAAAGGTTAATGGTTTATCTAATGTAAAATCTATCCTTTTAGAAGAATAGTAACAGTACTATTTCACTCAAACCTTCGTTGATAATAACGTGCATACCTTTCCCAAGGTTATTGGTCAGGAAGTTAACGTAACAATTCGAATAGTAATCAAACTCGCTTACTACAACATTGTAGTTCACAAGGTATACCATTACGCCACTGAATTCCGCTCCTCGACAGTTAATAGACACTTCTTACCAACCTCAACAAGCGGTTGAAAGAACCTAATTGAAAGGAAACATTTACGGTATCAATTCTTTGGTGACTGTACCAAGAGCACCAATTAAAATTGGTATAAATGTCACTTTCCAGTTTTTAAAATTCCCTCGCAAGGACGAGGTATTATCTTTTCACATTCCTTCCATTTTACTCTTTGGTCAGCCGAGACAGCAAAGTCGACAATTTTGCTAATTGAATTTTAATTTTTTTTTTTTTATTACTCCTTAACAGTTTTTCAAATCAGCGTTAGCTGATGGTCTTTCACTGAAGTTTGTGTGACAGCAATCTCCTCAAGACTCAAGGACTCTTCTCAGTATTCAGGCCGTTCTAAAAATTTTAGTAGTTTGAACGGTCTCCAATCTTCCTTTTACTTCTAAGTCCTCCAGTCCTTTTAACAATCCTTATGTGACTGTACCAAGAGCACCAATCATAACTGGTATAACTTGTACTTACATGTTCCACAGTTTTCTTTCAATTACCTTACAAGGTCGAAGTACATTTCCTTCTTTTCATTTTCTATCAATTTTACACTGTGGTCAGACGAGACAGAAAAGTTCATAATTTAACAAGTCTCTTTTTGTTATTGATTATTAAAAGGTCTAGTCATTGTATCGATGCGTCAAGGTTGTCTTCAATGCTGGCTAGTCCTATTCCTCTCTCTATTCTTGACACATATAGTCTGTCAACGTCATCTCTGGGATGTAATGCCGTAGGCATGGTCATTTGTTTTCTTGTTCTTTGGTCCATTTACTTAACGTCTTCCCTGGTCAACTTCAAGAATGGTCCGGAATATCTTACGGGGAGATAGCCCAGGTATTTATCCCTACGATAAGGTTTCTGCTACATTGTTTTGTCTCGAGTAGCTTTCTGGTTTTCTTGAGATACCCTTTCTTAATTTTTTCTTTCATCTCCACTTGTTTGATGGAATCAGCTGCCGATTTCGCCAAGTATTAGTAGGTTTCCTTTTTTTCTGAGTGTTCTAATTCTTCTTGAATTGGTTGTTCCATTCCGTCCGTCGATAGTCTTTTGCCGCTTCTCATTACTAGCATGGTAAATTTTTCTAAGCTAAATTCCATCCCAATGTCCTAACTGTATATTCTCACTGCGTCTATCAGAGATTCTGTAATTTTGTTTTCATTTTTTTTAAGATTGATGTCGCCCATGTACATTTATACTTATTATTTAAATTCTTGCTCGTTTTTCACGTCCCTGTCAGCTGATGGTTTTTCACTAGAGTGAAATTAAACCTTTCCACAATGTAACGTGCAAAACTTCGCCACATGACTCAATACCTCAGAAGGACTTATAAGAAGCAGACTTGCAGCAATAAAAAGAAACGCTATAAGAATGAAAAGGGGTCACGAACAATAAAAGGATGACCAATAGAAGGGGTTATGAAGAAATTAAACACACACACACACATTCTAACGTTTAATACATAAGTAATTCCTAAAAGAATAAACATTGCCTTGAAAGTGTAGAACAGTCTATGCCCATACTCTTGAGGTGCTTTTAAAGTCATAAATACGAACTCTACGAGGACAGCTACTGAGAACATCTAACATGTCAAAGATGCTGTCAAAGAGACCTATACCTCATGGACCAATATTGCTTTCCTAAAAAAACATACCTTAACTACCAAGAAAAACATCCATCATTTTCAAAAACGAGTAACGTGTACATAAAAGAATGAGATGTAACGAAAATTAAATTTAATCGAAACAATTTTATTTAAAAGCAGTAAAAAGTGTTGAGTCCTACCTGAAGAAATATATTTATGACACTGTAGTACGGAGGTGGAACCCAATCAGAAGTAACAATCAACCATAGAATTTCCGAGTTCTGGTTGAGAAACTAATTCAAAGTTTCAGGAGCTGCTAAAAAAACCTGCACTTATCCACAATCCATAAAACAAAAGCACAATCTAAACTTAAAGAACTTACAACAAACAAAAAAACATCCAATAAAACAATCAAAATAACACATAATGAAAACAACATTCTTAAAATCTTCCACAAAAAGAGAAACTATCTCTCCAAATTATACAAATCTTCTTCAAATGTAAATCCAAAATAAACAATGACCAAATAGATATCCAGCCTCTTCACAAAAATACTTTCCACACATTTGTATGGTTTCTAGCATTCCTATCTAACTCTTGTATTTCGAACTCGAGTAATTATTTTTAATAACAATCCTTTTTTTCGAAAATTTATATAGTTTTAAGTAATTTATTATAATGCTACTTTGTACAGAATTATTGGTTTAAGTGACTATTCTAAATACAAATACTTTACATCTATATGATATTAGATATTTTTATCGAATAAAAATAATTTTCATATAGATCTATTAGACATGTAGATGTGCCACCTCTAAAAGGTACTGCCATTTGGGATCAACGTGGATTTGTAAGTGATACCAAGAAAGAGTACCCTACACTCCTCAACTTAGTAACTCAAGCCTCGGAATCAGGTACATTGTAGTGTTATACCTGTGACACCCACTTTTGCAGGATGTCTTACTCTTCTGCAGGGTATATAGTCGGTGTATTCTAAACACCGCTGACTATGAAATTGAATGAATTATTTGTATCTCGACAATGGGAATTTGTGAAAAAAAAAGTTCAACCCCAAAATAAAACTTTAATATCAATATGATTTTAATATTTTTTACGGCATTTACAGATACAAATATTTTTAAAACAAAAACACTTAAGAAATAACATATAGTATCCAGGGGAAAATGTATTGCATAGTGTAGTATCGGTAACAAATAGAAATTTTCAAGGGGATAATAACCAATTTTCAAGACTTTTACGACGAAAGAAATCAAGAAATAAAACGTGCTACCTAGGTATAGAGAGTTATTCTCGGACACAAAGATAAAGTTTGAAGGAAAACTTTGAAAAACAAGTCAAATAAAAAACACTAAATTATGCGCATCTTTGATTATTCTACCCAAAGTAGCTTTCGTAAAAAAATGTGCATACCTGCATTTACGGATGTTGAGTTAAGCTATAAAGTTAAACTAAAGAAATTGAAAAGTTTCAGGTTACATTATGAATTAGGAAAACGTATGTTTTTAAAAAGATGTATTGACTTTCTCGATAGATTTATTTGTCAATCTTCTAGAATCCTTTTTACAATATAAATAACAATAAATTTATTTAATAAATAAACAGCGAAAAGGAATAGCAGTCTCGAAGCCGTGAATAGTCGACCTGACCGCTCAACTGGTTTTACCAGTTTAAGAGCAGATTGTTTCTACTGTCTGCTTTTCATCGGATCCAGTGCCAGAAACCTATTAAATACTACTTAGTCGGATTACCCGTCGAATAGCGTCTGATATCTCTCACATATATTTGATGAAATCAAACGGCCAGACAAATTACACTTATAGATTCGAAGCTAGGAAAGCTTTTGCCGAAACCAGAGGCTCTTCTAATGATTATTTAATGTCTTGGAACTAGAGCTTTCTGATTGGGCTGGTGATGAATTTTGAATAATCTGTACCATAACCTTGGCTGAAATTCGACTGTTATTCGATCCAGTTGAGTGAGGACATCTGCACTTGTTGTTGTATTAACTTCTATTTAATAAATAATCGGCCGTTTATTTTATCTCGCGTTCCAGACTCGTTTACTCTTATTCTAAAATGCGTGCATTTAAGTGATTATTTGTGCTATACATAAAAGTGGATGCAACTGCGAACGGGAATGCAAACGGGTTTCTGTGTGCCGTATTAGCTCAAGTAGTAGTGATGTCGCCTCATAATAACCAAAAATCCACCATGTCTGAAGAATTATTTTTGTACATATCAGTCCAGACAGTGAGTTTGCTGAATTGCCATTTATCCGAAAAAAGAGAAACTTCTGTTTTTAATTGCTGAAATTATAGAAATATTGATCTGCTTAGGCCTTACATTATTCTCATACATGCCAATATAGATAGTTTCTACTTGGGTGAGCTTGTAAACAAGTTCATTGTAAAGTTCTTCTCGTTGACCATATCTCTTGTGTTGAGAATGTCATCCTCACTGGATTCCCTAAAAATATGGGGTTATACTAGGCAAAAAAACACTTAATGACTAATCGTTTTCCTACCCGAAATAGCAGTTTAATAAATTTCCTGTTCAGACCATTTAGTTCATCACTAAATTCTTTGTATTTCCATACTAAGCTAATGTTAGTAATTAAATGTTTATGCCTACCATCATATGGTTACCAGCAAAGAGTACCTATAAGGTAGTCATCTATGACTGCTTTGTTAGTGATGGCTAGTCGTCTGATGAGAAAAAAAAGAAGCAGGAAAACCCAACCTGCCTAAAGACTTAGGAACTACGTTGCGTTATTCCCAGTGTAGCCATTTCGTTCGGGGTCCTATATCTCTGTAGATCGTGAATTTAGAGTATTCTAAACTCTGACTAGAGGGCAATTTATTGCTTTTCTAGTTTATTTTATAAAGTAATTCTTTTCTGTACCTCCACGAATGGAAACACCAATATATATATATATATATATATATATATATATGTATATATATATATATATAGAGAGAGAGAGAAAGAGAGGAGAGGGGAAAACAAACTGTTAAACGATGAAACCAAGTATTGGCTTCTTGTGTTTTAGAATGATATAAGTGAGTTAGGTATCTTTTCTCTAATCAAACACTCAATTCCTGGAGTAATCACTAAATTGATGTCTAAAAATACGGATTATATATATATATATATATATATATATATATATATATATATATATATATATATATATATACATATATATATATATATATATATATATATATATATATATATATATATATATATATCGGCTCATTGGTCTAGTGGGTAGAGTGTTCACCAATTGTCCGGGAGGCCTGGGTTCAATCTCAGGTAGAGTCATACCAAAGACTTTAAAATGGTACTTGATTCCTCCTCTCAGCAATATAAGGTACGTATCAAGGATAAAGTGGACCAATCAAGGGAAAGGAGTAGCGCCCTCTCCTACACCTCGGGTGTTGTAACTATTGAAAAGGGAGCCTTCCAGTCGCCCCCGATTACGGTCGCCAACAACTTTATATATATATATATATATATATATATATATATATATATATACATCATCATCATCAAAACGTGTAGATTGTTTGAAGTTCCCTGACTCACTCTTGCTATCTGTCTTTATCGTTTTTTGCAGGTCTTCCCGTTTGTATTCAGAGTTCACATAGAGCTGACATATATTAAGTTCAAACAGGCGTGTGCTTACTCAGGAGTTCATTACAAACGAGTTCATTTTAGTTTCTCCGGCAGTGCTCTGCATGTCATATTCGTCTTACTTTGATTGTTTGTGAGCTGGAAATAAAGTGGTCGTATAGTTGCTGCTCTCTTCAGTGTTGCTTCCAGGACTTGATCAAAACAGCCTGTGGCTTTCTTGCGTAGTTAGCACCTAGAATTTTTGCGAGGTGTTTCGTGAGTATCCAGGTTGTGCTTCCATACATCAGTACTAAAAAAGCAACAACTTGGAAGAAATTCCGTTTTATTTTATCAGAGAGATCAGATATCCATATGATCGATAATCTGTCAATAGCATTCTACTCCTACGTTAGACGTAAGATGACATCGCTTTTAGTATATGAGTTATTGCTGACGCAGTATGTGGACTGGTCTATTCATTTTAAAGGTTTGAAGGGATAACGTAGAGGTGAGTCCTTCTTGTTTAACACACATAAACTGTTTTATTTGTGTTCATGTAGGTCTCAATGCACCTGCTGCTTGTTCTAGGCTATTTAGTTGGGATTCGGCTTGGGCAGCTGTATTTAAATAAAGTGCTAGGTCATCAATGTAGTCTGAGCCTGTCGTAGTTACTTTGGCATCTTTTTATTTTTTCCTGTGAAACCATTTTATTTTATTAGATATTGAGATTAAGTCATCTCGACGGTTTATAAAGACATAAAAATATTCGCATACGAAAATTTTAAAACTATGAAAAAAAAATTTCAAATTGTTCTATTTTTCCTGTTTTGCTTCATTATTTTATCCCTACTTCTCTCTCTCTCTCTCTCTCTCTCTCTCTCTCTCTCTCTCTCACACACACACACACACACACTCTCTCTCTCTCCCTCTCTCTCTCACTCTCACACACACACATACACACTCACACACACACACTCTCTCTCTTTCTCTCTCTCTCTCTCTCTATATATATATCTATCTATCTATCTACCCCTATTCTATTCTATTCAGTTGTTCTTGTAAACCGATTGATTACATTTATCATGCAAATTAAATTAACAATGTCAAATCCTATGGTATTCATTTGTATGAGCGATATTGAACGACGTTCATAACTTCATCGCGAAAGAACTTATGAAACTTTTGGGAAACAACTCTTTATGGAATTTAAAAGTTTTGAATTTATTTTCTCGAAAAAGTATCCTTTGAAATCTAAGCGATTCACCTGTTCCGAGATAACAAAAGGTGCTGATGAAAAATAACCAGATAAAACAAACAGAAAAATGCAGATAATCGTAAAGAATCCAAAATTGCAAAAGAAAAAGAAAATCTGGAATCACAGATTATGTCTATACACTCCCAGTAGATATAACTTTTCTACTACTTATTTGCTTTATTCTAGGTGTTAAAAAATCGTGATTCTTTCATACGTAGGTTAATACTCGAGCAGACTTATAAATATTGCTGTCTAATATTTAATGAATAAAAGTATCATTTCCTCTTTTCCTTTAAGTAAAGGATAGTATTTTTTTTAATTCTACGAAAGATATGATTTGAAATTCTCTTTTACCGGTGTAAGTGCATAATCGAAACCTAGTGAATACAGCATTGCACATATCTTAAATATCTATGCATGTGTGGAGCCTGATGCAAACAGAGGACTCGAAAATAGAAAGAATGAAAATTATCAAAGAACAATTACTAAATCGGAAGAAACAACGTTATTTCATTAGATCTTGCATGGATAATAAAAGAGTCAGAACACTGTAAAGACATAAAAATAAGTATAAAAGAGTACACCAAATAGACCCATTAATGATATAATAGCGACTATACGACTTTCAAAGATTTTTATTTAATCAAGAATAATTATCAATTTATTGCTGACAAAAAGTGAGATACGAGGTGCATACGATAAGTTTCCAGGCTTTTTTCGAATGGGCACTTTTATTGATAATACATACATGAAACTCTAGTCCCCTTCGAAGTAATCTCCTCCGGCTGCAATGCACTTGTTGTACAGTTCCAAAAACTTCTGGAAGGCCCTCTTGTGTGAGCGTGTCAATGACCTTCGTCACAGCCTCTGTCATCTCCTCAATTGTCTCATAACGACAGCATAACATAGTCACAGAAAGCAAGGTCTGGACTATAGGGAAGCTGAGAAACTGTCTTGATTCCCATCTTGGTCAAATAGTCTGGGACAAGGATGGAGTTGTAGACTGGTGCATTGTCCTGGTTGAAATGCCACAGAGCCGATTTGATAAGTGCTGACCTCTTCCGACGGAATGTCTTCCAGAACTCCCTTAAAACTTTAACATAGTAACCCTTACACTAACCCAAACCCTTTGGCCAATCAACTCTGGTGTATTGACTTCCTTACTCCTCCCACAACTCTCATCATTCCCTGCCTTCCTTGAATCTCTTATGCCACACAAAAACTGATGCTCGATTCATGCAAGATGGTCGAAAAGCAGTCTGTAGCAGTCCATACGTTTCTGTGGCATTTCCTCCAAATTTAAAACAGACTTTTATTACATATCCTTCTTCCAAACTGTCCTCACGTCCAGATTGCATTTTTGAAATTCACCAGCTGTGACAATCAGGCTTTAAAGGGGTGTATTCCAATTCCTGCTGTAGCTGTTCCTTTGAACCTGAAATCATAAAGATTATTCAGTCACCTCATAAGATGAATAGCAATAACATACTGAATTTTCAAGTGACTACGACAATTTTAAAGCCTCTACGATAAAAAGTCTGAAAACTTATCATATGCACCTCGTATATTTAAATGGCCATTATTAAAACCCGACGAATTCTCAGATTTGGTGAATTCAGATTTTCCTGGTTGATTAATTGATTGATTTTAATGACTTTTAATTACTTTTCATCCTGTCTAGAGTAACTTTATGCCTTGAAAATCGCGTTTACTGGATGTTCGTATATAATTTTTTTGTGCATACGTTTTTGTTTTTGTTTTTTACACGCTCAGATCGAAATCGAATAATCATCAGATAGATTTACTTAAGTCATAGTTGAACCCACAAAAGGAACTACCAATGTGTGTCAGAGTGGAGCTGGGAGTTATGGCAATGAACAGGTATTCCATACTCCCGACATCTTTAGAACTGGATATTCACCATTATATGCAATTTACTGTCATATCAAGGACTTAAATTTGTGTGGGATTAAAGGATTTTAACCCTTTTGCATGTGATTGAGTCAGCGTATTTCAAGTACCGTAAATATATTTTTTTTTAAATTTAAGAATTGTTAAAAGGACTCTAAATATGTTTCGTAAAACTATTTATTCTATTTAGTTTTGGTTTCTAAAAAATATCAAATATTTATCCGATTCTGTTCGTTTTGCTTTTATCTTATTTTATTTCATTTTTTTAGACTGTGATCTGCTGGAAGAGACTATCAGTTAAGATATTTCTTTTTTTATGAATGTATAAAAAATACGTACATAACTAAACATAAAGGCAAGTACGAAGATATACTAAGGGCATTTTCATGCGAAAATACATTATGCAAGCAATTATTTTGTTTTAAATCTGGACAGATATATTGATGTATATATATGTAGCTTCCTTTTCTCTCTTTATATTTTTATCTCCGTCTTTAATTTGACAGACTCGATTCGTTTACAGAGACATATACAAATATTGACGCGCAAACACACACACACACACACACACACACACACATATATATATATATATATATACAGAGAAAAAGAGAGAGATATTTTGATATTGATATTAAAGTACTCTTTGTATGCCCTAAATAAATTTGAAGATTATTATAGAGACAAGCAAAAAGGAAAATAAATTTTGATTTTAGAAGCATAAAAAGCAGTATTATATATCTATTATACATATTTACCAACCCCTCCACTCGGACAGGATATGACACAAGGTCAATTTTCAAGTTTAACAGGTTTGAATGTAGAGTTTTCCTTCTAAACTAGTTATGTCATCAAGGCTGAAGAACCTCATCTGACTAACTATTTACCAATATCTGGAGGGAAAATAATTGGATTCATACCTTTTCCACGGGTATTAGTGCTATGTGAAATCCAATCAGTCTCGTCCAGGATTTGAACTCGTGTCGCCGTGTCCATTTCCTGCGACGATAACCATTACTCCACGGGAACCTCCACCTATACAACGGGTACCTCCACTAAACCACGGGCACCTCCACTTCACCCCCCCCCCCACACACACACACACACACATATATATATATATATATATATAGTGAAGCGTTCGCCTAAATCCTAATTATACATATATGTTTCTATACGTGTGTGTCAGTTTGTCTTTGCGTGTGTGTGTGTGTGTGTGTGTGTGTGTGTGTGTGTGTGTGTGTGTACAAACCTGCGAGAGTGTGTGTCTTTTTTGCTTGTAAAAGTTATCGTTTGTGTTTAAGCGGTGATGTGATTATAAGATGTAATTCGTAAACTATCTTGTCAAGGATTTATTACACACGTACACGCGTGTACACACACACACACGCACACACATACACACACACACACACACACACACACATATATATATATATATATATATATATGAAATGCAAAGTGTTCGCATAAGTCTTAACTACAAACACAGAGATCAATAAAAAAAAAGTCAATAAAAGCATATATAAATATATATATGCGTCTGCATGTGTGTGTCTGTATGTGTGCGCGCATGTATGAGCGCGCGCGTGCGTGTATGTTAGCGCGTGTGTGAGCTCTAAGGTGTATTCATGTGCAAGTAAAACTTGTCGTGTCTGTGTATTCATCGATGTGTGTATATGTAATTCGTAAACTATACAATTTTCGATTCTATCTTGTCAGCACTGAAGCCTTGCTTGTTACGCAGATTTTAATTCCTTCCCTGTCCCCTTCTCACTCGTCTCCTGTCAAACCTTAGCGTACACATCAACTCCGATTACGGTGAGTCTACTTATACACGTCACTTCCAGCATACGAGATGCTGTTCAAGTTCTCACAGTCTCAGTTCTTTGTCTTGAGCATGTGTCGCCCAAAACTCCGTTCCTGTCCCGACCTCTCACCCAAATGTTCGATGTCTGCAACCCGTTCGTTCAATACCACGTACTCCCAACGATCAACCTACAACTTCATATCGAGGATTTATCTCAGGTGTGAGAAAAATCAATGCTTTTGACGGTATTGGTGGCTCCACTGTGGCGCTCTCTGTGGGGCCCTCTAATGTGTTGAAGCCATGGATACCAGTTAAAGGTCGGTTGAGGCAGGATTGGCTGGATAGTTGTTGAGATTATCCATTATGAAAAGAAGATGAGAAACAAGGCAACAGAACTTAAGTCGATAAAGAAGGAATCAAGTCAGAATCGTTTTAGAATCAACAGAAAATTGTTTTTTTTATACATAGCAAAACAGAAATAAAGTAAGCATTCATTTCCTTAACTAATCGTTACGAGGTGCATACGATAAGCTTCCAGACTTGTTTCGTATGGTCACTTTTATTGATAGTACACAAATTATACTCTAGTCCCCTTCGAAGGAATCTCCACCAGCTGCAATGCACTTGTACCGTTCCAACAACTTATGGAAGGCCTCTTGTGTGAGCGTCACAATTGTCTCATAACGACAACCTCTAAGGTTTCCCTTGAGCTTAGGGAATTACCAAAAGTCACAGAGAGCAAGGTCTGGACAATAGGGAGGGTAAGTAACTGTCTTGATGCTCATCTTGGTCAAATAGTCTGTGACAAGGATGAGCACCCTTGGGACAGACTTCGCACAAATCTTTTGCATCTTCAGCTCCTCGCGAATAATTGTGTGTACAGTTCCCACACTGGCATCAAACTGTGCACTTATTGTCTCTATAGACACACGGTGCTTATCCATGAAATTCTTTATTTGGCCAATCAACTCTGGTGTTCTGACTTCCTTACCCCCTCCCACAGCTCTCATAATCCCTCACAGACTCCCTGCCTTCCTTGAATCTCTTATGCCACTCAAAAATTGATGCTCGATTCATGTAAGATGGTTAAAAAGCAATCTGAAGCAGCCCATACGGTTCTGTGGCATTTTTTTCCTTGTTTAAAACAGAATTTTTTGGCATACCGGTCTTCTAAAGTGTCCTCACGTCCATGAATGTCTTAAAGTGTCCTCATGGTCAATTTATAAGGTGCATAGCAATAACATACTAAATTTTCAAGAGTCTACGACAATTTTAAATGCCTACACAAAAGGTCAATTTTTAAGCGACGTTTAATAGGTTTGAATTCAGAGTTTCCTTCTCCTAGACTAGTTGCCTAACCAAGGCTGAAGAACCTTGTCTGTCCTACTATTTACCCATAGCTGGAGGGAGAATAATTGGATTCATACCTTCCCCAAGGGTATTTGAAATGCTATCGGTCTCGTCCAGGATTTGAACTCGTGTCGCCGTGTCCATTTCCTACGACGATAACGACTACACCACGGGCACCTCTAAGAGATTTGATTCTTAAAAACCTGGTAATAGATTATCATTCACGTGTGAAGAGAAGAGTGCTAAAGATATTGGACAAAAATAACGACTAAACAATCTTAACGATAATATCCCTTAAGTTAAATATGTATACAAAATGAGGATTATAGAATGCACAGTGGCGTATGATGAGACATAGGTAATTTTCATTTTTTTTCTCATTTGTAAAGGGATATGTACACATTCTTAATCTTGAATATTTGCACAAACACATTTTGAAAACCTTTTTTTAATCATTTTTTTTTTTTTGTTGAAAATTTACCTTCTTTGTAACTTAAAAGTTTTATTAGACATTTATGGTAAAATTTTCCCGTACTCAATTATTATCAAAATTGGCGTCGAATCTTTTTAATGGCTGATACTTGTTGGTGCGATTAATACTCCCCTAAAGCTTTGTTTTAATTGGCATCGTGCTGTAAATGCTATGCTTTTACGAATGTGTCAAAAGACTAATAGCGATTTGATTCTTTCCAATTATAAGGCTATTTAGTCATAATCGTTTCCTGATGAAATTCGGGCCTATAAACATGTCGATAGTTGGGCTCATCATGTTTCGTGACACAATTTCAATGTCCAACCCAAATGCCCATAAAATAACCAATTTTAATCCTATTTATAAAAGGCGCAATTTAACTGAAATGAAGGAAGTAAAATTAGACACCACGTCAGTGGCAATGATAAAATCAGCATATATATATATATATACACGCACGCACACACACACACACACACACACACACACACATATATATATATATATATATATATATATATATTGAGATTATAATAAAACAAAAGATGAGACCTGAAAAACTGAAAAACTGATTTATTAAAAGACCCATTGACTCAGCTATTTTTATTTTATGCATAACGCTTAAGGATACGCATTCATTGTATCTTATTATTTACATTTTTGTGTATTTGTTTCTTAAGACTTTTCCACATAGTTTTGTATCAACTATTCCTATCTCACACAATTTGCACGCAATTGTATGATATGAAGTATCTCTATCTAATACAAGTAATTATATAAGTAAGTAAAGTTAATTGTCTCTATTCAGTGATAGTTATTTGTTTAAACAGAGTTATATGGTTTCAGGTAACTAATAATATTGCTTCGTAAACAGTTATCGTTTCAAGTTATAGTTCTTTATAGGAATACATTTACTTTTATTAGGTATCAAGTATTCCTCTCAAAAAGGAATAATTCTTCAGCATGTTTATTAGATGAAAAACTAACATGTATTAGCACCCATTTAAGAGTGGGCCTAAGAGTAATGGTAAGTAACTGGTACTCTGTACATCCCAGATTTCAAGCAGGTTTTCCTATTTGATGCAAATAATAACGAAAATATACATTAAGGGGTGTCCTCTTGGTATAATAATTAAAGCAATAGACTGCGAAATCGTAGTAAGCAAGTGCGAAATACAGTTGTACTATTACGTTCACTTTCAGATAAATACTCTTGAGAAAGTAATGAACCCCCTTATCTTCCCAACTATCGGATAAATAGTACTACTACTGTTCTTCTAGAAGGATGGCTTTGGCATTAAATAACCTAAAAAGGTTGATATGCCGTTAAACAAAGAAACTGAACTCTAAAATATAGATAAGTACACAACAATACTGTTTAAAGTAATTATTCTTATTTGATGATAATCATTTGTGTGCTCAACTTATAAATTTTCAAGTATTCTTATCTTACACAAATAATTTTAAAACAATTACACGTTTTCAGTTACTTAAGAAAATCTCTTAGGCTTCAAGTCTGAATAAGTCGATTTAATAATAATCATTCGTGTGCCCACAGTTATATACTTTCTCGAGTTCTTATCTTGGTTAAGAATTATCAAACAGATGTATTCGACCAATACGTGTGATATTTACAAGTATTTCAACTCCAAGTCTGTGACATCCTGGGTTTAACAGCAATAAAAAGCTACCCCAACTACTCAGATCTACAGAAGCATAGCCTCACAATCAGATTCAATTTAGTATCATATTCATGACCCCACTTTTTTTTAGAATGAGTCTTAACCTTCTGCAAAGGATACTGTCAGTGTATTCTATGCCTAAAAATGAAATCTGAACAAATTAAACGATGGACATGGTTGCAGTAACGTCAATTAACAGTAAAGTGACGTTGCCACTTGGATCTGGTACTAAAACTTGGGCTGACTGGCAGACCTTTGTGCAGTGGTCAGTTAAGGAAGCCAAACAAATGTAAAACGTTTAAAAGACACTCTGGCAATACAAATTGAATAATTAAATCTAGCAAATCTTTTACATAGCATCGACACACGTCCGGCCATTCTACAGTTGCTAATTGATTTTGTTTGTTCAGAAAAGAATAATTGTACATTGAGAGTTTCAAAAGTGAAAGGAGCTTGGTACGGCCTCTGTCTGCATTAACCAATGTGTAAGACATTCATTTATATTGGTCGAAAAGATTTTTCATGGATAGGAGATAGTTTACTTTTGTCAACGATGTAAAGTTAGATTTTTTAACGTTTATGTCTTATTCTTTGAGGTTTCCATTGTCTTAAGAGAAAATTCCATTAACTTCTATCAAGAAAAGATTCATATTTTCTACTGTGTAATCAATATTTCAGAATATAAAAAAGGAAATTTATACACATATTCATATTGCCTACCTTGACAATGTCAGACATTGTCAAGGTTGACAATATGTGTATAAATTTATGCAAAGATGTCTAACGTTGTTGAGGTAGGCAATGTGTGCGTAAAGTTATGCAAAGATGACTGATAGTGTCAAGTTTGGCAATATGTGTATAAATTTATGCAAAGATATCTGACGTTGTCAAGTTAGGCAATATGAGAATAAATTAATGCAAAGATGTCTGTCATAGTTAAGGTAGGCAGTACGTGTATAAATTTATGCAAAGATATCTGACGTTGTCAAGTTAGGCAATATGAGAATAAATTAATGCAAAGATGTCTGTCATAGTTAAGGTAGGCAGTACGTGTATAAATTTATGCAAAGATATCTGACGTTGTCAAGTTAGGCAATATGAGAATAAATTAATGCAAAGATGTCTGTCATAGTTAAGGTAGGCAGTACGTGTATAAATTTATGCAAAGATATCTGACGTTGTCAAGTTAGGCAATATGAGAATAAATTAATGCAAAGATGTCTGTCATAGTTAAGGTAGGCAGTACGTGTATAAATTTATGCAAAGATATCTGACGTTGTCAAGTTAGGCAATATGAGAATAAATTAATGCAAAGATGTCTGTCATAGTTAAGGTAGGCAGTACGTGTATAAATTTATGCAAAGATATCTGACGTTGTCAAGTTAGGCAATATGAGAATAAATAAATGCAAAGATTCCTGATATTGTTGAGGTAGGAAATGTGTGTATTATTTATGCAAATCTGTCTAACATAGTCGTGGAAGGTAATATATGTATGAATTTATATAAAGATATAAGGTAATGTGGGTAATATTTGTATACATTCTATACTCATAATGCTATTCGAAAATAATAATAAAAAGCATTGCATATTCTAATGAATTAGGAATTTTTAAACATTTTCTTTTAAACAAAAATTTATGTGATTTTGATAGGCTTTAAACAATTATTCTTGTATTGGTCAAGGAATCATATTTTCTTTTTTTTTTTTAGTTTTCTGGTTTCATTTTGTTTTTATTTATCGTCCTATAATAAATTACAAAGAATGATCTTATTCTTATTTTGACAAAAAGTGTATCAGTTGTTTGATGAAATATATATTTTTAAAACGTATTTTGACCAATTATATTTTCCACTAACAAATAATTTCATTGCACTCAATGCTAATATTATAATCTAATAACATTGAAAAACCTCTCTAGGGATATTTGAATTGAGCAAATATTCTTCGCAATTTTTTTTCAAAATTAATAGAAGTTTTCATAAGGTAACAGGAAAGGAGATAATTTATCTCAATTTTAATTATCTATTTTTTTTCCTTAGGTCGTTTTTAAAAGAGGATAAAAGAGTATATAGCATCTGACTGACTTGACTTTTTCATATACCTAAAAGCTGTTCAAGTTACAGACTTTAAATTTAATAAACGTTGCAAAGAAACTGTATAATGTCAAAAGAAGCAACAACAAGTGATATTTACTTTTTTTGTTGCTATGCAAATGATTTAATATACTGAAAGTACGCCGGTATTTTTCAAAATAATATTTATGAAAATATCACTTGAGTGGTGAACGATAACTTTTTTTAGATTCTTACTTGAAAATTAAAGCAGATAATTAGTTATTGTTTTTTTTTCGCTTTCTTTACCGCTCCGTCTACTTTGGATTACTCTAATTATGCTTTATTCTTTATCAGAATACTACTATATATATATATATATATAGAGAGAGAGAGAGAGAGAGAGAAAGAAAGAGAGGGAGGTGCCCGTGGTGTAATGGTTATCGTCGTAGGAAATGGACACTGCAACCCGAGTTCAAAACATAGACGAGACTGATTGCATTTCACATAGCTCTAATATCCTTGGCAAAGGTATGAATTCAATTATTCTCCCTCCAGCTATGGGTAAGTAGTAGGGCACTCTAGGTTCTTCAGCCTTGGCGAGGCAATTAGTCTCCGAGAAGGAAAACTCTGCATTCAAACCTGTTAAACTCCGCTTAAAAATTGACCTTGTATCATATCCTGCCCGAGCGGAGGGGTTGGTAAATACAAACACACACACACACACACACACACACACACACACACATATATATATATATATATATATATATATATATATATATATATATATATATATACAGGCTCACAAAGACATATAAATAGGCACATACATAGTGATTGCTCCGTCTTGAGAGATGATAGCTGTCTTTGACATCAAAATTACATGTCAGAAGCCCTGATTAATAACTTATTCGACTTGTGGCAAATGTACAAGATGCGAAAAATGGTAAGGCAGTAAAGACATCTGTACATCGGTGGATTAGAGTGACGGACGCTCGTATGACATTTATGCCACTCCCTGGATCTACATAACCACAACTAAGTGACAAGCATCGCAAGAAAACTGGTGATTATGCAAGCTGCAGGTTTTATTTCAGAGTTTCTTCGAGACTTTTCCCGTCACATGATACCTGCAAGTCAATAGAGGTTTCATGTTGGAGATTTCTTCTCCAGTTTTGATTTAGGTGTAAACTTCTCCAAGAAAAGTTGTCTTCGCAACGGTAAAGTCATTAGACTAGAGCCCTTTATACTCTGTATCGATACGCATACACACGTATATATATATATATATATATATATATATATGTATATAGCGAAGAAACCGAACTAGTCATCTTCAACGAGGAGCTATCCTCCCTAGTACGGAGTATTCCGAAACACAACCTGCTAGTCATTGGCGACGATATGAATGCACAAATCGAGAAAAACAGAAACAACAAGTACAGCCTACACAACACGTCAAACAGGAATGGACAACATCTAATTGATTTCATGATAGAAAAAAGATTAACATGCCTCAATACAAACTTTCAAAAAAGGGAGGAAAAATTATGGACCTACACATACGCGAACAAGAGTAAAGCACAGATAGACTACGTCTTGAAAAACAGGAAATAGAAAAATAGTGCGATGAATTTGCTAGGCATACTCCTCTTTCGAGGGTGTGTTCTCCGATCATCGAATAGTTACGGCCAAAGTACGACTAAGCCTACGAAAAAACGCCACACGAACAGCAACAAATAAGCACTATGACTGGGCCCTACTTAACAACAGAGATATTAGAGATAAATATGCATTAGAATTAAGAAACAGATTCGAAACACTACAAGGGAAGACAGAAAAAGTTACCCCAAATGACGAATATGAAAATTTTGTTGAAGCATACCTTGAGGCAGCATCAAAGTGTATCCCAACAAAACCTAGAACTAAATATAGAGACCCTTGGGAAATGTCAGCGGTTAGAGGAAAACGTGCACTCGTGAAAACTGCCTCCAAAAGCTATCGGAAGAACCCAACAAACACAAATGCCCTAAAAATTAGAAAAGGCACCATATCAATTAGCAGGAATATATCTAAAAGAACAGGCAGAATACATACAAAATCAGATAGATAAGATTAGAGACTCGGTGGAAGATAGAGAATCCAGGATAGCCTGGCAAACAATAAACGAAGTAACTAGAAGGAAGAGCACAGCCAAAGCAAAACTGAAAGCTGCAAGCCAACAAGAAAGAGTAAAACTGTGGGAACGGCATTTCAAAAATCTACCTGGAAACCCACTGAAAATAACGGATGAACCGATCACCAGAATTATCAGTAAGCAATTAGACATTAAACTAGGTCCTTTCACCAAAGTAGAACTCGACTCGGTTCTTAAAAAATTTTTAAATAGGAAAGCTGCAGGGCTGGACAAGATCCCCCCAGAAGTGTGGAAGACTAGACAATTCGACGATATACTGCTCCGGCAATGCAACGCAGTCTATAGTCAAAATAGGATAGAAAGATGGATGAAGGGATGCATCCTTCCTTTCCCTAAAAAAGGCGACCTCGGATTAGCCAAGAACTACCGAGGGATAATACTTACATCCATAGCAGCCAAAATCTACAATGCCCTACTACGAAACCGCATAGAACCCAAAATAGACAACATCCTTAGGAAAAACCAAAATGGCGGAGAAATAGATCCACAACCTCACAAATATTGATCATCCGTAGAATCCTTGAAGGCGTTCGGGCAAAAAAAACTTCAGGTGACATTACTATTTGTCGACTTTACCAAGGCCTTCGATTCCATCCACAGAGGGAAAATGGAACAAATCCTACTAGCATACGGCCTACCAAAAGAAACCGTAGCAGCAATAATGATTCTCTACAGAAACACAAAAGTGAAAGTACATTCACCAAATGGAGACACGGAATACTTCGACATTGTTGCAGGAGTACTACAAGGAGACACGCTAGCCCCATACCTCTTTATCATCTGTCTAGACTACGTGCTTAGAACTTCGATCGACAAAATCAGAGAAAATGGCTTCGAGCTGACTAAGAAAAGAAGCAAAAGGTACCCCCCGCAAAAACAATCACAGACGCCGACTACGCTGATGAATTGGCGTTACTGGCGAATACACCTAATCAAGCAGATACACTACTGCATAGTTTGGAACGAGCCGCAGCAGGCATTGGCCTCTATGTCAATGCACACAAAACTGAATATATGTGTTACAACCAAACGGGCAACATTACCACACGAGATGGAGCTTCTCTGAGGCTGGTGGACAAATTCACCTACATAGGAAGTAGCGTCACATCAACCGAAAACGACATCGACACACGACTGACGAAAGCATGGACGGCTATAGATAGGTTCTCGATCATATGGAAATCAGACCTGACCGATAAAATGAAACGCAGTTTCTTCCAGGCAGCGGTTGTATCGATACTGCTATATGGATGCACTACATGGAGGCTAACTAAACGGCTGGAGAAGAAGCTAGACGGCAACTACACAAGAATGTTGAGAGCAATATTGAACAAGTCCAGACAACTACACCCCAGAGACACCAACTATACGGCCACTTGCCTCCCATCACGAAAACTATAGAAGTTAGACGAACCAGACACGCCGGACACCGCTGGAGCAGCAAGGACGAGCTCGTAAGTGATGTACTCCTATGGACCCCCACATATGGCCAAGCAAAGGCAGGACGACCAGCCCGAACTTACATATAGCAGCTATGTGAGGACACAGGATGTAGCCCTGAAGACCTGCCGGAGGCGATGAATGATAGGGAGAAGTGGTGAGAGAGGGTCAGGGATATCTGTGCTGGCGGCACGACATGATGATGATGATATATATATATAACCTGAACACAATTGAAAGATGAACAAAGAAAGGAGGCCACGGATTGCCAAGAACAATCAGAGTATAACCCTTACTTCCACAGCGGCTAAGAATTACAATCCTGTGAAACACAACAGCATTGAACCGGAGATGGAGAAAATTCTTTGGAAAAACCAAAATTGCTTTCGTTGGAATCGGTCCGCAACATCACAAATTCTGACAATCTGTCAAAATTTAGGTGTTTGTGGAAAAACCTCGTAGCAACACTCCTATTTTTAATTTTCTCCAAGGCATTTGACTTCATATACAGAGGAAGGATGAAGCAAATACTTCTGGCCTAGAGTCTATCCAGGGAAACCGTTGCAGGAATAATGATGCTCGATAAAAAAACATGGAAGTAAAAGAACGCTCACCAGATGGAGACACGGACATCTTTGACATTGCCACAGGTGTGCTGCAAGGGGACACATCGGCACCATAGATGTTCATAATCTTTCTAGACTACTTACTTCGGAAGTCGATAGATTTAATGAAAAAATATGACCTTACACTGGAAAAGGCAAGAAAAAGACGATACCCCGCATGAACTATCACAGATGCGGACAACGCTGATGACATACTGCTTCTGGCAAATACACCAATCCAGACCTAATCCCTACTGCATATTCTGAAGCGGGCATCAGGCTGGATCGGCCTTTATGTCAATGCAGACAAAACGGAGTAAATGTGCTTTAATCAACGTGGTGTTATCTCCACGCTAAGTGGTGGCTCTCTGAAACTAGTGGACAAATCCAGCTACATTGGAAGCAGGGTCTCATCTACAGAAGATGACATCAATACATGAATAGCGAGAGCATGGACTGATATCGATAGGCTGTCGGTCATATGGAAGTCGGATCTATTCGATAGAATAAAACAATTTTTTTTTCAAAATGGTGGTCGTATCTATACTATTGTATTGATGTACCACTTAGATGCTGGCAAAGCGTATAGAGAAAAAGCTTGAGGGCAATTGCTCAAGGATGCTACGAGGTATGTTAAACAAATCCTGGAAGCAACATCCCACAAAATATCAGCTATACGGCAACCTATCCCCATCTCGAGGATCATTATAATAAGACGAACAAAACATGCGAGACACTGCTGAAGGAGGAACTCATAAGCGACGTTCTTCTATGAACCCCTTTACACTGATGTGCATGTGTAGGACGACCACCTAAAACCTATCTACAATTGTTCTCTACGTACACCGAATTCAGCCTGGAAGACCTGCCGGAAGCGATGGATGATAGGGTCAGATGGCGAGAGGGGGTTACGGAAATCTGTGTGAGCAACAAATAATAATATTAATAATAATAATGATAATAATATATATATATATATATATATATATATATATACATGAACCAGGTATCTCAAAAAGACGCAATCCATTTATATGATAATGATTTTTACTGAGACAAGAAACTCAGCAAAATTGTAAGAGTTTATATTTGAGCAGGATGTAGTATGGGTACAACTGAAGATCCTTCTTTTAGATTCTTTGCAACAGTGCGAATGAAAGACCTGTAATATTACGGACGGGTGCTGTCGTCGATCATTGAGGGTGTCACGAGACTAGCGCGTGCGGGCAGAATGACGATCAAAGTTAGACATGATTTCAAAATAATCACAGATGTATTATCACCTGTTTCACTGGTGACATCGAACATTCGAGGATCTTCGATTTGTTCTCAAAAATTTCTGTATAAGAAAACAAGTAACGAGATTTGGGCAGAGTTGAAGGCAATTGGCAAAACGAGAGCGTTAAAGGTTCCGGAGGCCCGACCCGTCCTACCCCAGTCTGCTACGAACTATCTGTTTGGCGTGTGTCAAACATCCAGCCGTCACCACCGAGAGGAAGGGAGAAGAAGGACTCAGCTAAAATGAACTTTTCGAGTTGCAGCAATTATAGCTGAATAAAAAACGACTGCTATATTTTTTCCCTTACCTTCGAGTTTGAGTATTTCTTTTTCTGCTGACTTCTTTCTTTACAGCACAACACGTTGGGCCTATGGTCCAGACCAAGTTCTTTGGAACGTCTTTCGGGGGGAATTTTTCATACTCCTTCTAACAGAATCTCTCACCACATCTACATTGCCAGGAAGTCTTTATGTCAACTTCCCGCTAAATCCGGTTTGGTCTGTCTTCTTAATGAGCTTCTTTACTGACCCTGTGGCTTGAAATTTGTGTACCCGACGATAAATTTCACTTTGCTGCGGATAATTGTTAAAGTTAAACTTCCAACCAACTTGTAATTTTGAATGTTTTCATCTCGAAGTAAGAAGAGGCCCAAAATATTTTCTTTTCTTGTCCTAGGCAATTGTTGTTATAGTATACTATTTTCAAATCTGAAACAAAAAAACGACATTATCATTAACAGAGTTATTAGCAATCACATGGGCCTCATGTATATTGAGATATCAAGTACATGTATACACTTACACACTCACACACACTTATATATTGGCATATATACTTACATATATATATATATATATATACATGCATATATATAAATACAGAGAAAGAGGGAGAGAAAGACACACACACACACACACGCACTTACACTCACACACAGACGCACACGCAAACACACACACAAAACACACACACACACACACACACACACACATATATATATATATACGAAAACACACATATGCGAAACATTCAAATTTTTCATTACGGCAGTTGTTCGTTGAGGAGTATTTGAGTCAGAAGTGTCCTGGAACTGACAAACTGTTTCACCTTGTGCTTAGGCGTAAGCATTTTGGAGCCATTTTGCCGAGAGCTTACTCATGCCAAAGAACTCAGGTAGAAATATTCAGTTATGACTTTACTTTCTGGATGAGGCTTAGAACCTTTCAACGTCTCTTTTATACACACGTATATATGCACTCACAAACAATAACATGCGGACAGAAATGCACTCACACACACACATAAATACACACACACACACACACACATTTATATATATATATATATATATATATATATATATATATATATATATATATATATCCCTTTTTATTTCATGTTTATGCGAAGACATTTTCATAGTTTGAATCTTTTATTAATTAATAGTGTCATAAAGTTTAGGTTTTTTTTCGATTAACTAGAAAATTTAGACTTAATTCGAAAAACGTATGAAGCTTGCCTCGATTCTTTGGAAAAACACACTCTTTCCTCTCACCAGACCTTGCTACCGTTTTTTTTTTTGTTTTGTTTTTTTGTTGTTTTTTTTTTTTGTGTGGGCTTTTTGTCGTTGTTGTTGCTTTTCATGTGGTTGCTACCTAAATTGAAAATTCATTTTAAATGGAAAGCAGGCGAACACAGACTACATTAAAATTAATTCATACACACAACTTCACACGATAAGAAAAGAAGATTTTCGATGGCTTATAACATTTAGAAACGAATACAATTTTGCATATTATTCATTAGTACAATTAATCCCGTAACTATGGCACAAAGTCCAAATTCCATATTAATGACTTAAAACATTTTATTAGTAGAAGACATCGCAAATTCTTTGTTTATTTCCGTTTCTGCGCACCACCGCAATTTTTCTTTTACTGTACTTCTCTTAACCTTCTTCAAAATAGTTAATCTTTCCTTCCATTAACATTTACACACCAACTGTCTGAATATTGTAATTCTTCCACGTATAGAAAATTTGGTTTGTTTTAGTTTCTTAGGGAAATGGTACGTAAACGTTCGTGGGTTATATGTCATTAGAGTCATTCGTGGAGAATAAAAATATTGATACTCTTTTACCCAGAAATGAGGAAATTGGAGACTTCATACTTTTCCCGAAAAAATTAGTCCGAAAGGGAGTGTAATTGTGTGACTGGAGTTCGAACTCGATTACTTCGTAGCTTCAGTTAAGTAATTTAGCCATACCGCCACCGGAACTTCTCCACATAGAACATTTATGTACAGATCCGTTAAAAGTGAGATTAAAATGTTAGTTTTATTCAGCTCTCTTTTGTAGCAATGAGGCAGTATTTCCCAATTTAGACAACAAGTGTTGTTCGTACATATAATTTTCTTTTTCTTTATTGATATATATATATATATATATATATATGTGTGTGTGTGTGTGTGTTATAGAAATTTACTTATTTTTCATTCTCTCCGATTGCTTCTTATATATCCGTATATTATTAGATTTGTTTTAGCCTGTTCACAGTCGCTTGTACAATATCCAAGTTATATTATTTCTAACACAATTATGCCCATTCATATACGCTTTCTGTGACTTTTTTTTGTTTTTGTTTTTTTTTTTTGCTTTTTAAATATACACATTTGACAGTTTGGACTCTCTCTTATCACTAGCAACACTTGTGATTTTGCTATCTCTTCAGTTTAAATATTACAGCTCTTTCAAATACAGTTGTTCCGGATTTCCCAAAATAAAGACAATGTTTTTCTTTTCAAATTCTCTCTGTGCAACACTCTCCCGGAACGGGGACGCCATGCCGTTGTAACTGGACGTCCATATCGGAGCAAGCGAGTTCGAACGCAGTCTCGCAATTACGTTCATTATCGGACAAATATATTTGGGAAAATTATGGGCTTAATAGTGCTACTCCTTTTTTCTAACAAAAATTTCTTTGGTGTTTAATAACCAACGAATGATGATATAACATTGCAGCAAAGAAACAAAATCAAAACAAATTATATAACGTTGCCTATATTGGAGTTGGTGTCTTGTAATGTACAAACTTGTTTTCAAAAACTTCCTTCTGACTTTTTACAGCTATCCAACATTAATTTTATCGATTTTGTTTCAGATTTTAGCAGTCGTTACTAACCTCACATTATTATGTCTTTTGTAGCCCTAAATCTTTTCATATCTAATTGGACACAAAGATTAATATTGACCATTCGACGTTCTAAAACTTTTGACTAAAAAAAACTTAGTAAGCATGATGTGTAAAATTATATGCAGGTGCGTAGATTTTTTAATTCGAAATTTTTAAGTATTTAATTTGTCCAGTATAAAAAAGGTCTCAAGGATCTTACTACCCCATGTGTTTAAAATCAGGTATAATTTCTGCTATTGAGAATCTTTCCAAAAGTTGTTTTTGGTTTTCAATACATTGTTTCATAGACTCTGCCATTCATATCTCCTTTTCTCTTGTCCCCGTCTTTATTACTTTATTTAACGGTAAAATAATTATATTTACTGGGCCTTCTTCATCTATATTTATAATCAATGTTATATATACTCTGATTAAGAGTTCCATTGTATATCCTCTATAAAATTGTTTCGATCGATGCTTCTGGCTCATATTAATTCTGGACAAAAACTTTAAATTCATTCATTAAGTGTTTATGTGTCTCCTGCGATAAAAATGGTTCAGTTTAGTTTGGTTTTATGGCATATCAACCGTTGTTGGTTATTTAATGTCAAAGCCTGTTTTTTTTTTTTTTACATAGAAAGTAAATACATGATTTGCAAACATATTTTCTTGATACACACTGTTATATAATCAAAGAGTTCTATTTCTAACAATTCGATTTAGTATAAGTAAGAGTTAAATGGTTCCTAGTATTGTTATGTTTCCCTAACAATTCAATTAAACATCAATTATTAGTTTACACACAGTTAAATGATCAAAAAATTCTATATCTACCAATTCAATTTGATATGTCATTTGTTTCGACAGTTAAAATGTCAAACAGTTCTATTTGACCTATAGATAGGAACCTATTAGATGTTATCACTTCGGGCCAGAGTGGACATTGGAACGATGGCAATGAATAGGGTACACTTCATTCCCCAAAGCTCTAGCTTTACTGGAACTTCATCACCGGATTATTTTAAAATAATATCCGGGAAACTCATGGGGTGGGCAGAGATGCAGTCGGTGTATTCTACAGCCCCAGCTGACTGGGCTAGATATCCTGGCAATAAAATACCATCAGATGATAAAGAGTTTCTTTGTAAATGTCTTCTAACACTGACTTGGACTTTTTACTTAAATTCAAAAAATTCTATACTTGTATTTTTAGCTGTAATGAATTTCACAAAATACCAAAATTTACTTTATATATTTTTCAATCCATTATCCAGTCCCCTTGGAACATAGATTTTTCAACAAATACTCTTAGAGGAGTGTTTAGAATAACGGTTATCGTCGAAGAAACTTGAGCCGGGTTCTCGCGTTCAAATTTAGAACAAAATAGTTTGTATTTTACTTTGCACAAATGCTCAATGGAAAGGCATGGATTATTCTCTTCTTCTCCCAACTATGGTTAAATAGTTGGGCAAACTGGGTTCTTTGACGTTGGTTAGACAGTCAGTCTAGAAGATGGAAAACTTTGAAGTCGAGCCAGCTTTACACCGCTTAAAGTTGACCTTGTATCATATTCTGGCCGATTAGATCCCTTAAAAAACGAGAAGTCTGTCGTCGACAGAAGGTTCTCCTTTTACGATTTTTCCTAAGACTTGCTTTAAAGTACATGCCTTTTATGTCATTCTCATTGTAAATTGCAAGTTTTTTGGGAGAAGTCGGTCGTTGTACCGTAGTAGCTCACGTGCTGGACTGAGATATCTTAGCGAGTTCGAACTGCTGTCACACTGTTACGTTAATTTTTGGACTTATACCGTTGGGAAAGAATGATTTTGGCATTAGATAACCCACGAAGGTTGATATCCCATTAAACAAAGAAAATGAATCAAGCAATATGAGACCTTTCGACTTCGAGTAGGGGATGCTAGGAACTTGATCCAAAATCTTTACTTTTGCATACAAATTAATCAATAAGAAACTTTAAGACGTAAAAACATAGTACGATCTTGGGTTGGTTTTGATGATTCATTTAAAGCTGATGATCATTTTCTGTCTATTATGTCGAAAGCAAATAAAATGTTTGGCTGTATGGTTTGAAATCTTATTCCAAAGTAGGTATTTTTTATATATGAAACTCTTATAAGGTTTGCTTTATTTATGTCTGTGTGTTTAGCTTTTTTAAATTTTTTTCTCCATTCTTATATCAGGAAAATCTCCACTCTGATGTCTCTGTCTCGGTATTGTGACGGTATCTTTCTGCATATTAATTTAATTACACTGGCTTGTATATTTTGTATCTTGTAGGTTTTTTTCTTTTTACATTTTGTCATAAATCTTAATGTTCTATTCATTTCTCATTTCCATGAACTATTTTTAAGGTTTAATTTTCTGTTTTACTATCGTCCAGCAACTTGCTTTGTCATTTGTGATGCAGTCTGAGACTTCTTTGTGGAGATTTAATTTTTCATCAACTATCTTTCTTCTGTACATACTAATTGGTTCAGCTATGTGGTCCGTTTCAATATATTGAAATGAAATTTTATCTTTCTTTGGTTCAATTTTGACTTCTTTTCAGCCCGCGTTCATTAATGATGCAAGCGTCTATTTTTTTGTCTAACAATTTGTCTTCACTTTCCTGGTTTCGTTATCTTTGAGTTCAGTTATTCTTTCCGTACTTGAGGCTCTTTGTTTCTGTGAAAGAAATTTTGATTATTCATCAATGAATGTTATTTTATTCCCTGCTGACTTCTCAGCTTATAATCATGAATTCTTTGTCTTCAAAATCTGTTTACTGTAATCAGCTAATCTCTGTTCTGTTAGGGTGAATGTTGCTTTGTTTTTCTATAGATCATATACTGCAGGCCTCAAAAATGTAAAATGTAAAGGAAAAATACGGAAAACGTTTAACGTTACGTTGTTTCTGAAGCATTTATTATAAATTGTGTACTGTTTCAATACATACGGGAAAACCAAATCGAAGAACTTTAAAGGAGTAAACAAAATGCTTTTCTACTACTCAAGTCTCAAGCGTTCAAAGGTAGGTGTACTCGTGGCGTAATGGTTAAAGTGCTGGGCGGCGGAATCTTAGTAAGTGAGTTCGAACTAATACATCAACTTTAGGACAAATACTCTTAGGAAAAATATGAACCCATCGACACGCGGCTAAAGAAGGGATGGACAGCTATCGAAAAGCTAGCGATCATATGGAAATCAAACCTGACCAATGAAATGCAGTTTCTTCCAGGCAGTGGTGGTGTCGATACTGCTGTATGGATGCACCACATAGACGCTAACTAAACGGCTTGAGAAGAAGCTAGACGGCAATTACACAAGAATGTTGCGAGCAATATTGAAAAAGTCCTGGCGGCAACACCCCACAAAGCACCAACTATACGGCCACCATCACGAAAACTATCCAAGTTAGACGAACCAGACACGCAGGACACTGCTGGAGAAGCAGAGACGAAATAATAAGTGATGCACTCCTATGGACCCCCACATACGGCCGAGCAAAAGCAGGACGACCGGTTAGAACATACATACAGCAGCTATGTGAGGATACAGGATGTACCCTTGAAGACCTGCCAGAGGCGATGAACGATAGGGAAAAGTGGCGAGAGAGGATCAGGGGTATCCGTGCTTGCGGCACGACATGATGATGATGATGATGATGCTCCCACCGATGGATTAAAATGTACCACTACTGGCATAGCAGTGAGAGTATTCGCCAATGGCCCGGGAGACCGTGGTTTAATCGCACGTCGTCATACCAAAGACTCAAAAATGGTACTAGATGCCGTTTTGCTTAGCCTATAAGGTATGGATCAGCATTATAAGGTATGGATCAAGGGTAAAGTGGAGCATCCAGGGAAAGGAGTCACGCCTTTCCCCTACACCTCGGTGTTGTAGCTATTGAAAGGGGAACTTTTAGGTAACCCAAGACTATGGTTGCCAACTTTACTTTTTATTTACTGTTCTTCTATAAGAATGAATTTGGCATTAAATACCTCAAGAAGGTTGATATGCCATTAAAAAACATTCTAAGGCTTCAATACCTTTTCTTTAGTTTAATGAATGAATGCCACTCTCGCAAAAATCCCAGATATTAATTATAGTGAAAAATAGTTCAATATCCAGAGTATTGCACGGAATAAGTTTTGTTTTGCTTTGTTTTCTTTGTTTTAATGGCATATCAATGCTCGTGGATAATTTAATGCCAAAGACATCCCTTTTAAAGGAGAGTAGTAATAATAATATACCAATAGCAGGAGGTATAAAAGGATACCCACCTTTCCCAAAGAAAAGGGAACGAAATACTTCCGAAGGTACCAAAAGTAAACGTATTGGAGTTCGAACGCGCTTACTATGTTGTCGCGATCCATCATTTTAGCTACTTAACGATGAAAACTTTCCTCACAGAGAGCAGAACATAACAGTAGATATTATTTTGGTAATTGTAACGTTCATTATAGTTATGGTATCCAACCTGCGGTCAGTAATGAACTCTTCCGTGACTATCAATACCAGGCTCTGTATTTATTCCTGGCGAACACTTGGTAGTCGGATTGACTTCTAACACTTTGTACATATGTTGTATTATACTTCGTTAATCTACATTGTTTCACGCAAACCCGAGTTGTGTTATTCTTCCGGGCCCTTTGCTGGTCCACAACAATTATCGAGCTACTTGTAAAAATACGGAAAAACTTATAAACTGTTAATCTGACTAGGAAATTCGTGAAAAAGTTGATGCTATCCATTTTACAGTATTAATAAAAGAAAATCTACATATTATGATTTTACTGAGCTGAATCACTCTTCATCGCAGTTAAAGAAATCAAGCTTCTAATTTGACTGTGTAATATACTAGCTTAGCTAGCGACTGAGTGCCGTGGATGAACTTAGCGGGTTCAGTGCGGTCGCAAGATAACATCAACAAAGTGGGTCACAGGAAAGGAGGATGGCAAAGAATATAATTTATTACCTATGGAGAAAGTGACAGATATTTATGTTCGCAGATATCAACAAATTGCCGGAACAAAAACGGAAGTATGTAAGTTCCAATAACCAGCAATAAACAGAAAATACGTGAGGCAAAGAGGATGTTCATATTTCCGCTTGTGACTTGAGAGAGAATATAAGGTCTATAATTTTAGACTGAAAGCAAACATCTGCTGGTCGCTCAAGCGAAGGGGAGAGATCCGCTTGTCTTTCAAGCGAAGGGAGAAACATGCGGGTCACTGTAGCAAACGTGTTGTGTGTGTTCTCCGGCCGTGATACTACTTCACAAAATGGGTCCCCGCCACAGAAGAAAGATACGTGTGAACTCTCTCTAACTGTATTCTTATTACACACAATCGTCGCTGTCGAAGAATAAAGATATAAATTATAGTTTTATATATCTACGAGTCCTTCGTTGTTTGTCCAGCGGTTCAATATACGACAGCTGCTTATTTTATAACATTTATCATTAATCAAAAAATCCCACAGAATGGTTATAAAAGATCAATCTCTCAAACTGTACTTAAAAAAGAACGAGGCATCTGATTTAAATAATATAACTTAATTGTGGTCCAGTTGAGGTGAAGATTCTTTCGAACTTATCGTGAAGTAATCCAGGGGAAAACAACTATGTTTGACTTCACCACGTTATCCACATCCTCATAACATAAGTGTTTGAATAATTATACTTTTATTATGTTTTACAATCAAAATTATTGTATTTAAAATTTTCGGTAGACCCTGTCTTATACTGCCTACGTCATTGTAGTAATTGACTTCAAACTCTATTTGCAATATTACGATCACTTTCGATCTAATATCTTAGGGAAAGGTATGAACGTCCTTAATCGCCCTATTTGTTGGTTAATTAGTACTGCTACTATTTACAAGGAAGGTTTTGTCATTAGATTATCCACCAAGGCTGATCAGACAGAAAAAAGAAAATTCATTAGCTTTCTGTAGACATAGGGTCTGGGCTTCTGGCCAGGATGATGTAATATGCTATTTTCTCAAAATTCCAGAAGAAATTGAAAATTTCGTATTCCGGGGTGGATTTGGCTTGTGCTTGTAACATTTGGTAGTTTGGTCAAATTTTAATTTCTAACACAATTCCCCGTACGCCATCTTCCTTGCTCAGTTGCGTCTAGTCTTATAATCTTTGAGCTAGTTTGTTGCATTTGCGTATTATGTAATTAACCATTTCGTCTCTATCACAACGTAGCCAATTTTTGCTATTCTGATACCTTTTATATATATTCACTTTAACATAATTGGTCTTAAAGACATAGTTTTGTGTTGCTTTTAGAAGAGATTTATTATTATTATTATTATTATTATTATTTACTCCTTATTATTATTATTATTATTATTTACTCCTTTATTTACTCTTTTGGAGTTTTTTTAGGTCTTCCACTGGAGTTTGAGTGACAGCAAGTCTCCTCAAGTCTCCAGGACTCTTCTCAGTATTCTGGCCGTTCTCAATAATGCTGTCGTTTGGATGGTCTCCACACGTTCGCCAACTTCCAAGTGCTCCAGGCCCTTCAATAATCCCTTAGTTACTGTACCAAAAGCACCAATTACTATAATAGTCACCTGCATGTTCCACAGTTTTTTCAATTTCCCAGCAAGGTCGAGGTATTCCTTTCTGAGTTTTTCACACGAACGATAAGTGATGATCTTTCAATGGAATCTGATTGACAGCAAAGTCTCCTCTGGTCTCAAGAATTATTCTCAGTATTCAGGCCTATCTTAGTAAAGCTGTAGTTTGGGCTGCCTCGATTCTTCCTCCAATTGTCAACTTTTCCTGGCCCCTTTACCAGCGTTTAGGGACCAGATTAAGCGTGCCATTAACAATTCGTACCACCATCACGCTCAAGTTATACAGCTTTCTTCGTTCTCTGGCGAGGTCTAAGTAGTTGTATCTCTTTTTACTTTTTATGTTTTTCACTTCGAAGTTAACTAATACAGGAAAAAAAACTACACAGCAAGTTCTATTTTTTAAAATTTTGTTTATTATTACTAGGTGTGTTCGTCTGGCCGAGATTAGGTGATCTGCTTATGTGTCATAGGGAATGTTATGCGTTTCATTCACTTGGACGGAATCTGGTTTGTGCATACTCCATTTGATATCATGATCATATTTCAATTTTTGTGCTATCCCAGAGGATGACTCTCCTGAACCAGTCGTGTCTAGCTTTGTAATCCCCTTGAGCTAAGCTGCAACATTCACTTATTATGTGATTAAGTTTCATATTTGTCACCACATGACATAGACTTGTTACTCTGCGGCAAATTGATTTTCGCTTTAATATAATTGGTCCTTTTGGCGTTATTTTGTGCAACTAATGGAAGTGATTCAGTTTGTGTTCTAACATTTCCTTTTCGTTGCTATATCCAGGACTTCTTTCCATTTTTTTTTTTTTTGGCTTGAAATATCCTTAACGATTTTTTCTTGCCATTTCTGTCTCCTCCTTTTTCTTTGTTTTCGTTCTGTTTGTCCTTATCTTTTCCATTCTGTTTGTCTTTATTCCCTCTTTTGAATGTTGCCCTCATGTCATCGTACTGAAGCATCTATGCAATCTTTAATACTGATGAGTCCTCTACCTCCTTATTTTCTTGACACCTATAATCTGTCTATGTCACTCTTTGACGTCAGGTCTTGTGTGTCGTCATCAACTTTCTTGTTTTTTGACCATTGGTGTTAATCTCTTTGATAAGTTTTCTGCTGCTGAGTTTTGTTTACAGAAGTTTTCTCGTTTGTTTAATATACTCTTTATTTATTTATTTTCATCTACGCTGGTTTGATTGTATCCGCTTCCAATATTTCCAAGTACTTGTAATTTTTCTTTTCGCCCAAAAATCTGATAGTTTCTGGATTTGTCAGTTCTATTCCTTCCGTTATTTGTCATTTTCTATTTTTCATTGTGAGCATGGTGCTTTTGTCTCAGCCATATTCCATTCCAATATCCCCGCTGTATATTCTTATTGTTTGTAGCAGAATATCTAATTCTTTTTTATTTTTACAAACAGTATAATGTCCTCAATGATCATTAGGTGTTTAATCTTTTCTTATGATTTTCTATATTTGTTGCCCTAAGTGCATTTCCTGATAATATAATTAGGTGGCATCATGGCTATTTAACGTAAAAATGATGAAAGCGTATTTTTCTGGAAGATGCCTCTCTGGATTTTCACCGCAACTAAAGATTTTAATCCTTTTGTAAATTTGTCTTTCTAGTTTTTCATAACACCTTTTATGTCTTTTTATGTTTTTTTGGGGGGTATCTTGTACATTTTTAGACAACCAACAATGAAATCTTAACGTGACATATCATAGGTCTTTTTAAAGAAAATCCACAACATGGGTACATTTTTCAACCTCACTTTGCTCTCCCACAGGATGTGCTGATCAATGTACAGATAGCCGCCTGCTCTTCTTATTCCATTGTGGCATTTTTCTATTCTTCAGAAAATGCTGTGCGACATACTAACGAGTAAAAGATCTCCCTAAGCGGTGCGATTAGGATTTTCCACATCATAAGTAGACACTTTATTGGTCAGTAGTTGCTGTGGATGGTTCCTTTTAGAAGGTCTTTCTGGATATGCGTAGTCTTTCCCTAAATCACTTATCCGGGTATTTTGGCCTCTTCAATGCATCTCCTCAGTTGAAAAGCCAGTCTGTCAGGGATAGACGTTTGTTTTTAACTAAAATCCATGTATGCCATAATGAACTGGTGTTTTCCAATACTTGAGAGATGTTCCGAGGAATTCCTGGTATAGGTTCACTTCAGTGCCGTCTTTCAGTCTATGCACTTTTGCTTTCATGCCATTTATTAACTTGGACTTTCTGTTATGTTCTTTCGTTTCCCATATTTTAATACATTTTTTTTTGCTTCCTTTGCATCTGGTCGTTTGTTTTTCCTTGAGCATTCTACACCAATTGTTGGTTGAATTTTCTTTCCTTATTTTGCATAGTCCTGTTTTGTTTGTGTTGCTTGACTCAATATCTGTATCTTTCAAGTTTCTCTTCTTTCGTCAGTATCTTTCGATTTATCTCTTAAAGTAGTATTGTAATGCTAATCTACTGTTTTCATTTATTATTTTCATCCTAACATATCCCTGTGTGTTTTTCCTTTCTCGACACTTTTTCTTGTTGCTGCAGATTCTTTACTTGTCCTTCTAACCAAATTTCCTATCTTTTTTTTTTTTTTTTTGTATTTCTGCTTGGGTTCCTTAACGGAATAACGGCTTTGACATTATCTAGTTTAGCTCCTGCATAAATTAGCTCGGTTAGTTTGAAGATGTTGCTCATTAAGATATTTGGTAATAATGTGTGTGCCTTTTCGATTTCTGCATTAAATTTTTCCTGTCTTGGTTCCTGAGGGGCAGTAATATACTACTGTTCAATCATTATTTTCTTTTCCAACTTTATATTTATTTTGTCTTCTTGCGATAACATTTGTTGTGTGATGCTGGGTCGGTTGTATTTCTGTTTTCCGAATTTTACGTTTTATTTCTGTTTTGGGATTCTTAATTTTCAGTATTAAGAGTTTGATTCGTATGGAAGATCTTCATATTCTTCTATCTATATATCTACTATCTTCTATCTATATTTCTACTATCTCAAGTTTCTTTAATGTCATTCTATTTTAGTTAACAAGACTTTGGTTTGTTGTATCTAGCAGATTCTGTCCACATTTTTATCTTTCGTTTTCATTACTCTTTTTGTGTAGAATTTCTCTTAAAGCAACAGAGACGTCAATTTTTATTATCTTCTCTAATCCATTTTTCCATTGGTGTGTAGGGGTTTAGTAGTTTGGTTGGTCATTGCTTGTGTACTAGAAATTCGAAGAGCCTACAATTGCAGTCTTTTGCGTTATTTGGGTAAGAGTAGGTCCAGTGTTTTGACTCAGCATATGGAGAGAATGTTTGACGGCAATTGTACAAGAATGCTGCGAGCTGTACTACACAAGTCCTGGAGGCAGCATCCCACAGAGAATCAGCTGAACGGACATGCAGGACTCTTCTAGAGAAGGAACGGCGAGCTCATAAGCGATATACTCCTGTGTACCCCTTCACACGGACGAGCAATGGTAGGGAATCCAGCTAGAACCTATCTACAAAATCTCTGTACTGATACACATAGCATGGAAGACCTGCCGAATGCGATGGAAGATAGGGACGAGTGGCGAGAGAGGGTAATGGAAATCTGTGCAAGCGGCACACCATGATGATGATAATAATTGCAGAATGCTGATTAGGTCCTCACTATTGGCTATCAATCATGATATACACATCCTTAACCTGATTCCTATGCTGATTAGGATTTGAATTTGTTAATTTTAATGGGTAGTAAAATGTGGCTAAATCGGTCTCAGAAGTTTATTATTATATGTATTCCTTTGAGAGATGGGACATTATATTTTTACAAGAAAGAGGGGCCTTAATATAGCAAAAAAGTAAAACATTTAAAACACTGTTGTTTTAAATTTATTAAGTTTTAATTTCGTAAATGTCTAACAGTCGACTTTTCTCTGCCTGTTGGAATTTAATCTTGATTCGTTACTATATTTAACTTATATGTAGTAGTTTAAACTCGAGCCATTTTGATATTCCACTGTACTCTTGGCCAAAAGTTTGATAACATTCTAAACTAATTTAAATGTCCCTATCTGTCGCTTTTTGTAAAAAAAAAAATCCAATAATTTGACTTTGGATGGAGAGGAGGAATGCTTAATACTGAAATGTATCTTTTCTTCAAATTCTTATCAAATTTTCCAGCTAATTTTTTTAAAGTGTCCACACAGACAGAAATTATTAGAAAAAATAGTTACCAGTAAATTTCAAACTATACTACCATACATGCACACACAAACAGAGGAAAAATAAACGTTAGTGAAATCCAAAACCACTCCAACACACACACACACACACACGCATATCAAATATCAATGAGAGGTAAATACACTCTTAGAAAAAGTGAGGTTGACCTCTATATAAATGCATAACCAACTGAAAATCATTCAAACTGAAAACACAAATAAATTCAAGTCTCATTGAGTACCCCATTAATAATGCCTTGTGCCGTATATGTTTTAAAATGAAAGCAACGAGCGGGAAACATACACGTATGCAAGAACAAAGTAAATAAATAATTTCAAAAAGTACAAATCTCTTTGTGGACCAACCTATTTCAAAATATTTTTATTCCCTCTTTGTATCTACTTGCTGGGTTTGTGGCAGACCGAATGTTATGCAATTTAGAGAGTGCTCAATATTTCTAATAGAGCTATTATGTAATAATAAATAGATATATGTTAGTTTTTATACATAATTACTAGTATCATCGGCAGATCGTT
Source organism: Sepioteuthis lessoniana (assembly GCA_963585895.1). Lineage (NCBI taxonomy): Eukaryota > Metazoa > Mollusca > Cephalopoda > Myopsida > Loliginidae > Sepioteuthis > Sepioteuthis lessoniana. The sequence goes on from OY757904.1 coordinate 143,134,307, forward strand.
GAAATAATACGGCATGAAGCTGTTAGATATATATAAAACTAATATATATATATATATATATATATACAAAGGAAAATATTAAATTTGTCTTCGATAGTATAACAGTGATTTTTTAAACATTCAAAAACAAGCAACAATTTAAGCATATCAACGAAGATAGCAAATTTAGAAAGTGGGAGGCATATCTTTACTAACCACCTGCTTCGAGTCTACTCTTACCGTTTCTATTTGTCGCTTTTTTTGTCAAAAATTTTCAGTCACGTAATTGGGGAAGGGAAGACGTAACTACTACTGCTAAAATTTCTCTCTTAAATTTTTTTTCGAATTTTCCATTTTCTTTTTTTGGTGGGTGGGGATTTCCAATGCAAATTATTATTATTATTATTATTGTTTACTCCTTTAGCGTTTTTCACATCAGTGTTATTATTATTATTATTATTATTATTATTATTATTATTATTATTTCATAGAAGAAGTAGTAGCAGTAGTAGTGGTAGCAGATGTCATAGACGTAGGAGTAATGGTAATAATTTGTATTCCTTTGAAAATTTTATCAGTTATGACAAGCAGCTGCAGAATAAACCCGTTGAACGGAAGTTATGACGGCGAGAATTCCCGATGATTTAAGACACTAAGGCAAAGGACTTCATCTTTTTTCGCAAGAAGCTCAGGATAAATGATGCGATGTCTCACCTCCAAATGTATCGATCTCAGATAACCTTGGATAACAAAATCCAGTGAAGCATCTGTTAATTCTCCAGCGAGGTAATTCCCTACACCTCTTCCAACCTACTCCTCCTTTTCCTCCTCCTTCCTTCTCCTCTTCAACACTACCATCACTTTTTCTTCTATGTCTCCATTTCCAATGCAAAGAATGAAGGTCAAAATGTCTGCTTATATCTGTCACAGATCGATGCTAACCTTTTCTGCGACATT
>OY757904.1:143137671-143195171 GCA_963585895.1 Sepioteuthis lessoniana
CATTTCCAATGCAAAGAATGAAGGTCAAAATGTCTGCTTATATCTGTCACAGATCGATGCTAACCTTTTCTGCGACATTTTTGATTATAGATTTCAAGATTCTATTTCGTATTTTATGCTTATGTATTTGTTTTGAGATTGTTTGTTGTTTCTTTTGTTTTTTATTTGTTTTTGTTTTTTTGCATGAACCTTTGTGCATGTATCTCTCAATATATCTACCTATTTTTATGTGCTTGAGTAAGCATTTGATAATTTTCATTATTGTATATGTGTGTGTATGTGCATGAGTACGCTTGTCTACGCTTGTGTACGACCGTATGCCTACTTTTACCTGGAGTCGATATATATTCGTTTTCTAACGAAAATATATATATACTTACCTCCCACGTAAAAGGTAACTGTATACACGAGATCAACCATTACTAAAAAAGTTCACACACATACACACACAATCACAAACATATATAGAAAAACACAAATGTGTGTGTGTGTATATATATATATGTAGAGAGAGAGAGAGAGGGGGGAGAGGGAAAGAGAAAGGTTGTCACCGTGATGTTGGAGATGATGTGCCTGACTGTTACATCGTTATTAGCGAGTTCTAACTGCAGCCGCATTATTACGTTCACTTTTGGACTAATACCCCTGGGAAAGACAAAGATTTGCTTATATCCCCAACTATTGGTTAAGTAGTACCGCAACTGATCTTCAGAAAAGGATGATTCTGGCATTTGATGGTCCACAAAGTTTAATATGCCATAAATCAAAGGAACGAAAAAACATGAAAAACCTAGATACAGATTCACATATATATATATATATATAGAGAGAGAGAGAGAGAGAGAGAGAGAGAGAGACAAGGAATCATATTTACTGATAAATGTTTGTAAATGTACTTACACGCACGTGTATGGGTTTTAATTGAGAATATATAAAAAATATAGTAATACAGATACACATAAGTATATATAGATGTGTGTGTGTGTGGTAAGATTGATAAACCAAGCCCTAACAACGGATTTAGCAAGGATATGTCGTCTCTTTTTTAAATACTTCCGCTTCGTTGTCAGCATTTCGTTTATCCAATCTTCCACATAATTGTCTCATCTTGTTAGATTTACCTAAATCAACAATCTCTCTCTCTCTCTCTCTCTCTCTCTCTCTCTCTCTCTGTATGTATGTATGTATGTATATATATATACTTATAAAAACATTAAAGTAAAATTCTATCTCCCGGATGGAGACACAGACTACGACATTGTAGCAGGTGTGCTGCAAGGAGACTCATTAGCCCCATACCAGTTTAGCATCTGCCTAGACTACGTGTTTAGAACGTCAATAGATATGATAAAAGAAAACTAGTGGACAAGTTCATCTATCGATGAAGCAGTGTCTCATCAACTAAGAAATACGTCAACACGCGATTAACAAAGGCATGAGCAACTAACGATAGGTTATCGGTCATATGGAAGTCAGACCTGACCGATAAAATAAAACGCAATTTTTTTCTAAGCATTGGTCATGTCGATACTACTATATGGATGCACTACATGGATCCTAACTAAACATAGGGAGAAAAGGCTTGACGGCAATTACACAAGAATGGTGTGAGCAATATTGAACAAGTACTGGAAGCAATACCCCATAAAACAGCAAATGTACTGCCACCTTCCACCCATCACGAAAACTATCCAAGTTAGACGAACCAGACACACAGGACATTGCTGGAGAAGTAAGGACGAACTCATAAGCGATGTACTCCTTTGGACCTCTTCACATGGGCGAGCAAAGCCTGGACGACCAGATTGAACCTATAGACAACAGATCTGTGCTGATACAGGATGTAGCCTGTAAGACCTCCCGGAAACAATGGACGATAGGGAAGGGTGGCGAGAGAGGGTCAGGGAGATATGTGCTGGCAGTGTGAGATGATGAAGATGTTAAAAAGAAAAATATGTATTGATATATATACGGATATCTACTCATACTCACACACACACACACACAAATATATATATATATATATATATATATATATATATATAGGCAGCATTTCTTCGTTAATGCAAATTTCATTAAACATAATAGACATTTTTATGTCTACATATTTTCTTCTGGATCCGTTCGAATTCTCATATTACTTTTATCGTATTCGGGGGGAATTGATTTATGTATTGTCCATAGTTGTATGTATCCCTAGTACTTTCTGTCCGACTTTGGGCCATCATCAGGGGAGGATCTATTACAAAAGTGATGTAACTTTTGTTTTAGCATATTACTACTGTGTAAGGGCGTCTTTGCCGTTGAAGATTATGGCGTTTGCTTTTAAATGTAATTCTATAATTAGTGCCAGTAGCTAAAGACATTTAAGTACATTAGCACTGGTTTGAAAATTAATTCTATTAAGTGTTGGTTGCAGGTTTCTAATATGTAGTTCTTCGAGAATCTGAAGTTTTTGTTTATTATTTTGATGTTCTAATATGATATATATATATATATATATATATATATATATATATATATATATATATATATATATATATATATATATATATATATAATCCAACATCTGATAATAATCTTTTTTCTATGATTATACTCTAGTGATTAAAAGGCTTTACGTTTTTTCATTCTTTCTCATGAAAAAAGGGTAAACTCATGTGTGCTTTTGTAAAAAAGAAAAGTTTTATATACTATCCGATTTAAACTGTTTCAGGGGTAAATATATTTCCCCTGTAATTGTAAGAGTTGAACAATTTCTTCTCAGTATAGATTTAAGTTAAGACTTTTACATGTTTTGCTAAGTCTGGGTAGAATTTTCATAACGCTATTGCGCGGTAACATTACTTCTTTAATGACAGTCATTTTTCAAATAAGATAGTAGCAAACGTCTTCCTATTTGGACTATGAAATATATCTTAATAAAATATCACATAGGGGTGAACTCACAGATTCAAACAATTTGAGGTGGGTTAGGGTCTCGATTGTTTTTTGTTTGTTTTTTTTTTTTTTTGGTCGGGGGTGCTAGGATTCCTCTGAGTATATGCTTTGCAGTGATATATAAATTATTTCGGTCATTTGTGATGCAAAGTAGAATTATTGGTATTACATTGCAATTCATGGAACCATTCAGCAGTGTGCAAATGAATGGTGTTCAATAGAATAGTGTTAGTAATAATTGTAACCACTTCCCCGTGTGTAAACAAATGATTAATATTGAACTGTATTTTACGTGTTTGATAGCAATAAATGAAACCATTTAAAGGTGTAGAAACTATAACAATACTCATGTGCAAACAAATTTCTTCTCACTCATTTGGAAATAAAATTACCACCAAACTCGTCCCTTTAGATTATATATATATATATATATATATATATATATATATATATATATATATATATATATGTATATATATATGTATGAGTATAAATACATGTCTGATGTCGAATTACATTTTTACCGTTGCATAGCGACACTTTAAACTATCTAACTGTGCAAAATTTGCAGTTCAGGCTCACTATCAATAAAATGTGTTTAGAAAACATAAATCTAATATATATGTATAGGCAGAATTTTGCATTAAATAACCTACGAAGTTTGCTATGACATAAAACCCAACTAACCCAGTATTTGATTCTACTGATTAACGATATCAATATATAGTTTATTTTACTATTTTGCGGTTAACGTTATTTCTAATACTAAATCATCTTAATATTTTTTCTTTTCAGTCTATGAACACACGTTATTGGAGAATTTTAGAGCTCAGTGGTTCTTTGGAGCTCAACATATCTTCAGCAAACCAATATACAATAATTTATGTTTGCTATGCCACTTTAACCGGCTCATTGGACTAGTGGGTTGAGTGTTTGTCAATAGTCCGGGAAACCTGGGTTCAATCCTAGGTCGCGACATACCAAATACTTTAAAAATGGTACTTGATACCTCCTTGCTTAATACTCAGCAATATAAGGTAAGTATTAAGGGTAAAGTGGATCAATCAAGGGAAAGGAGTCGCACCCTCCCCTACAACTCGGTGTAGTAGCTATTGAAAAGGGATCCCTCTGGTCTCTGTCGACTACGGTCGCTAACTTTTTTAATGCTACTTAGTGATGATAGATGAAGTAAGCACTGGTTAATTCTACCAGAGTTGAACGCAGTGTTTGATCGAAAGCAGCAAGATCTTTACCGAATAATATCTGAATTGATTGAGATAAAAGCTGGAATAAAATCTCATTTCACTGTAAGGAAGATATGTTCTAGTGTGAGAGTGTGATGATTATCCCATTTGTCTAGGGAGAGGATATGAGAATGAGCATAATATGCTAACAGACGAAACACAAGCAGAATTATCATGTACATTATACCTATGTTGGTCGTCATAGTTTGAGACGATACAAATTTTACTATATTTCTCAAGTCGGAAATTTCATATATGTGAAATTAATAACTCCTGATTAAACCAAAGGTCAATAAATGTTTATTCTTTGTTTCATTTTTCTAAATCACTTAACATTATTATTGAATTATATTGTTGTGAACTGAAATTGGAATATTGAACAGGAACAAATATGTACTTGGTTCAATTATAAATATCTTCATGAAAATTATTTTTGTTATATTTGTATAAAAGACTAAAAAAGTGCTATAATTATAAGAAAAATTTGCCCAAGTAATCATTGCTTAATTCTATTTTGCATTGTTTTTCTGTTGTTGTGATAAATTAGATATACCTGATAGATTAATATTTTATGCTAAAATATAAAGGGTAACGGTAACTTTTAATCTAATTTGGAAATATTCTTTTTTTCTTTATTCAACATTTCAATTAGATTTCGTTTTAGTGTAGCGTGCATTTTCATTATTTTTCAGAACATATTGTTATTCATACAAAAGATCTTTAAATTGCTGTTTTGTATGCATAATTTAATTTCTACGCATGTCTCTTTTATAAAGGTCGTAACTAATAAATTTAAAACGCGCCTTTTTTCTATCAAATATTGCAGTGAGTTAACTAACGATAAATATTCTTTGGGTTCCTTTTAATTCGTGTTCTATTTATTCTTTTGTGAAAATATCGTTAAGAAAATTAAATGAATCCAGATTTTTATTGGGGAATTCAATAGAAAATGTAATAACTCAAAAACATTAATTTATCTCATAACTTGACAAATCCAAAACACGTGAATACGTCAGATAGATTTAAAGTCATTTGTTTCATTATTTAAGTATAAGGCTTAATTTTATGACAAATCATTATCTGCGTTCCAGCGTCAAATGACAGTTCGTAGATTCGGTATCATATTTACTGGCTGGTCAAATATAAGTATGTAAAAAATATAATTGGTTTGGTTGTGGTTGATTTGGTTTGGCTTTATGGCACATCAACCATTGTAGGTTATTAAAGGCCAAATCCTATTCACACATATATATTAAATACATATGATTTGGTTTGGTTGCGGTTTATGGCATATCAACCATTGATGTTTATTTAATGCAAAATCTTCTTTTTATATACATACCATAAATATTATTTGTAAACACATTTCCTAGAAACATTTTTAAACGAACCTGAGCTCGTTTTTTGCACACAGTTATTGCTATCTAATACGAATAATTCTATTTACTATTAATCACTTATTTGCGGGGTTGTCCTCGTGGTGTAATGGTTACAGCGATGGCCTGTGGACTCGTAGTACGTGAGTTCGTACTCCAGTCTCGCTATTACGTTCACTTACGGGCAAATACCAAAGGGTAAAGGTATGAACCCCCTCATCCTCCTAGCTATGGGTTAAATAATACCACTGTTGTTCTTCTTGGAGAATGGCTTAGGCATTAAATAAACTACAAAGTTTCATATGTCATCAAACAAAGAAACCAAACCATTTATTTTCTCACAATTAAATCCTTTCAAGTATTGCTATGTAACAGTGACAATTTATCATCAGTCATTTGTTTGCACACACTTGAATAAATCTACATGGTATGTCAGAGATTAGTTTTTTGGTAGTTTTATTTTCAAATGTGTCAGAATTAATTTATTTGCACATTAAAATTGCTATTGTTTCGACACAGTTAAATAGTTTCAATTATTGCTATCTAACACTTATAATTTGATTCAATATCAGTCATTTGTTTTGACACAGAAAAGTGATTAAAGTATTGCTATTTAACACTAATTATTCTATTCAACAATGCTCATTCGTCTTAACACAGCTAAATGGTTAAAGATGTAGCAATGTATCATTATCGATTCAATTTAATATTAGTCATTTATTTACACACAGTTAAATGATCAAACAGTTCTATTTCAAATAATTCAATTTATCATAAGTCATTAGTTTGCGCTCAGTTTAAATGTCAAACATTTCTATTTGACCTATAGATTGGACCTGGTGTATTCTGTACCCCCAGCCGACTCGATTGAAAACATACTTGAAATTCCATGAATAATTTTGGAATAGTTTAATAGATGCTTGTAGAAAAATGGTCAGGGATATTTTCCTGAAAACTAAAGAAAAATATGTGCACAAAAGATGCTTTTATCTGATGATTCTTTTTTCAAAATAAATGAATTTTTTTTTATATATGAGCATGTGTGAAGAAAATATATTGATTTTCGGTTTTACTCAGATCTACGGCCCAGTAATTGAGAATTTTTATACATTTCACTATATATATATATATATATATATATATATATATATATATATATATATATATATATATATATATATATATCATCATGTCGTGCCGCTAGCACAGATATCCCTGACCCTCTCTCACCACTTCTCCCTATCATTCATCGCTTCTTGCTGGTCTACAGGGCTACATCCCGTATCCTCACATAGCTGCTGTATGTATGTTCAGCAGGTTGTCCTGCTATTGCTTGGCCATATGCGTGGGTCCATAGGAGTACATCACTGATGAGTTCGTCCTTGCTTCTCCAGCAGTGTCCTGCGTGTCTGGTTCGTCTAACTTGTATAGTTTTCGTGATGGGAGGCAGGTGGCCGTATAGTTGGTGCCTTGTGGGGTGTTGCCGCCAGGACTTGTTCAATATTGCTCGCAACATTCTTGTGTAATTGCCGTATGCATGTGTACGTGAGAGAGAAAGAGAGAGAGAGAGAGAGATTTAATCAAAATGTATATAAACAGAATTGTAAATTCTAAATGATAATGTTTAATCGGTTGAGAAATATCAAAAGATGTTGATGTCTAAACGTCTAGAGGAAATCTATTCGAGCCAGTACTAATCAAATGTTCGTCGACTAATGTAAAATCCGGCTGATATAGACGTGCATTCTGTCAAGGAGACCATCTTGAAAATTAATGTTTCGTTCATTGTTAATTTCAGACTTGAAGCTTTTTGAATGCGTATACTTACCCGTCCCTCTGTCTCTCTGTCTCTATCTCTCTGTTATAAAATGTATCCGGTGATTAATGTTGAAGAAAGTATATATACCTTTGCTGTGGTTAGTATTTTATTCTGTTAAATCATATCAAGTCAATCAGTTTAGAGACTAAATTGTTGCCGCTCACTTTAGGCATTCTATTCAATTTTCTGAAATAATGTCGATTTGTATAAATTGTATTTGAAGTAAAGGAAATTCTATATTCAACCACTATTGTTCTATGTTTTCATATAATAGACGAATCTTTATGTCATATAGGTTTCCCCGAAAATTAAGCTGGTCATTAAAATCTAATTCATTCTCAGAGAGATCCTCCTTAGTTTATTATTATCATAACTTTGATATCAAAATGGTGAATGCATTCTTCGCTTATTTTTTACAAGTTTTTTTTTCCTCTCAAAGTTACTGGTGATTGTGACTGGAGTCCAAGAGACACTAAGTCTTTTCAGGTCTCCTGGACAGTAATAAGTACTCTTGCTGATCTCAGCAGTTCTATGGTCTTGGCAGTTCCAATTCATCCGCGTATTTTTAATTGCCCTATATAGATGCATTACTAGCAAAGAACCTTTTTCTATGCCGAAATCTATCACTATATCCTAACTGTATATCCTCACTGCCTGTATTAGGATTTCCAATTCTTTTTCGTTTTTTTAGCAAACAGTTTGATATCGTCCATCGTGATCTTTTCCAGCGATTTAGTAAGTTTGTACGAACCTGTGCATTTTCTACGTATGTGATTGGGCGGCATTATCGCTTAGACAAATAGTGATGGTGGTAATGTATGTCCGTGGAAAAAAGCCTCTCTGGATTTTGACCTCATCTTGTTGTATAGCCATGGTAAAACAATACAAATATACAAATGCAGGGAAATACCGAAACACTGACGACTCTCCGTTGTTCAGGTACGAAACGTTTATTAACTTCTTGACTTTTAGTTTCTCGACGCGAGGAGAGAGAGACACAATTTTTGCTACCTCGCCCACAGTCAACCCCCTTCAGCTGGATTGGCACGGCCCAGAGTCAAATCTCAACTAACTGCTTTTTTCAACAATCACCAAATTCTCAGCCCCTCGCCTCCTGGCATGACGTCATTCACACCTAAGTCACATTTCCTATCTGTTTTTTTTTTTATCATGACATTTGTGATTGTGATATCCTCTGCGCACGAGCGTGAACTGTATTCAATGTGTGCACCTGCACCTGCACTAAGCCGAATAGTTCAAAGCCCAACCAAAACTGAATGATAAAATATAATTAACGAAAAATGATTGATATAAAAAAAATCATTCCGTTATTATATAACAATCTAGGATTTTCCTTTCTGCTCTCAGTTCCACTTTCCAGTTTTTCACGGTTTTCTCGGTTAATTTTATGACTTTGTCGAGTACTTGTATAGTTTAAGACTGTCTATGACACATCTTTGTAGGACCATATCGTAAGCCTATCCCCGCCATTTCTATATTATTGTCTCATTTCGCTCTCTTTGAGAATATGCTGATCAAAATAAAGTTGCTCTCTTATTACTCAGCAAAAGTGCGACATACCTTCTGTTCATCAGAGAAAGATCTGCGGCTTATTAATGAGTTGTAAATCTCCTCCTTAATTTGAGCAGTTCGTATTTTCCATATGATAGGTAGGCCCCTTATACGACTATAGTTTTTTGGGACAGTTCTTATTTGTTTTTTTGTTTTGTTTTTTTTGGCTGAATAAGAGTGGTCTTTACCTTGGTCATCCAAGCATCAGTTCATTTTGATAGCAAATCTATCATGAATGGAAGTGATTTTTTAAAACCATAATCCTTGTATGCCAACATCACCTGGCGTTTTCCTGTTTAGTATTTTGAGTGTTGCTCTTAGTAAATCGAGATGTAGTTTTCCTTCCTGTCATCTTCCAGTCCTTGCAACTCTTTTTCCATCTTGTTTATCCATTCGGCTTTTCTGTTATGATCTCTATGTTCCCATATTTTGCAGCAAAATTGTTTTGCCTTTCTCGCATTCGGTTGTTGGTATGTCTTTGCTCTTTCTCACGGTACTTCCTAGTAGAAGTTTCTTTCATTGTTTTGGAACGTCCGATTTTGTCTGTATTGTTTGTAATCATATAATAAGCTGATATAGCAACCTAACTGAAAAATAGTCCAAGACTACGTATGGCTGGGTGAGAAAGGCTGTCCATTGGTAAATGTGCAAGAGATTGAAATTTGACCATACTACCAAATGGTATGTGTATAATCCAACATCCATTACAGAGAATGAGACGAATATAAATAAGATAAAAACATATCTTCTAATTCTGGTAGGAAGTCCAAACCTGTATTATTTAACAAAAAACAAAAACAAACACTTACTGTCTTAAGGATTTTGCCGTTATGATGGACCACAGAGTGAAAAATGAAAGCGAAAAGATTGACAAATACCTGGAAGTTGTTTGAGAACTAAAAATCGGTCGAACATGAAAGAGATGTTACCAATTGTAATTGGTGCACTTGGAACGATCCCTAAAAACTTTGCAAGAGGGCTGGAACTGAAAAAGTCGAAAGACGAGCTGAGATTATCCCAACTGTTGAGATCGGCGAGAATACAGAAAAGAATCCAAGAGACTTAAGGAGACTTACTCTCACTCAGATTTCAGGGAAAGACGACCAGCTACGTCAACTGTAAAACTCTCATAAGAAGTATAATAATAAAATAAATAATATGATGTAATAAAATAGCAAATGTAGATTATGTGATGATTACGACGAAATGATCAATCACACAATAAGTGAATGGAAGAAATTAGCGCAAGAAGGGTATAAGACTAGATACGACAAAGTGGGGAAGGTGATCCACTAAGAATTGTACATTAAATTTAAATTTGAATAGACGAACAAGTCTTATATGCACAGCCCTTATTCCATCCAAGTGAATGAGATTCACAAATTTTGGTGGTATTTAGAAATAGAAACAGATAACCAAAACTCGACCAGACGACCAGACCTAGCAATAGTTAACAAAAAAGAGAACCTGCTAAATAATGGACGCTGCCGTCCTGGCAGACCACCGAGTAAATTTTTAAAAAATGTGAAAATAGAAATAATTTGGTGAACCTTTCAATAAAGATGAAGAAACTATTGAACATGAAGATGAATGTGATACCAATTACAATTGTTTCACTTGGAACGATCCCAAAGGATTGATAAAGGGACTGGAAGCCTTCAAAATCAAAGTAAACACCATCCACATGGCAGCATTGCTAAGATCAACCAGATACTGAGAAGAGTCCTGAAGACTTGCAGAGATTTTCTGTCACTCAAACTGCAGTGAAAAATCATCTGTCAAAGTTGGTATTAAAAACTCTAAAAGGAATAAAATAATACACGTATTTTTTAATATGAAAGTTTATATATTTAATCCAGGACATATGTTACAGAACAAATATACCAAATCAACACAAATGTTACTTATTATTACTTAGAATATTCAGACTATTGACCTCATTTTGATTGTTATAATTTCAAAGTTTCGGCCGATATATCCTTCGGCTTTCTTCGGGTGTTTTATGTCGAATTCGGTAATCCACACAGAATCTCTAACTGAACACCCAACTTGAACCATAGGGGCAGTTTTTTCCAACTCCGTCAACCACAACCAGGCACCAGTGCTAAGCTATAGCAAGTATTTCTCATTTGTCTTACCTGTTGTTGGGACTGAACCAACAACTTCCAGATGATTTCCGCTAGGACACATGGCACAGCGGATAGGGCGTTTGGTTTGAAATTGCTTCTGGGTAAGGTGAATTGTCCGAATATTCTAAGTCATAATAATTACCAAGCTTCATCTAAGAAATTTAGACAATAAACAAAAGGTTACTTTTAACCGATATTTCATTTTCTGCTCTTTAAAAAATAATAAAATTGCAGATAAAATATACTTCTCAAAACATTTGAAGCCCACAGAATTCACTTTACTGCAACAAAGTTCAAATCCAAAGGCATCATTATAATTATGATTGACTTTTTTTTCCTTATACAGATTACGTATGCAAAATTGACATATCAGATTATTAGTAGCTGATGTTTAATCTTTTTGTAGCGTTACAGATATACTTTTCCTAACCTGTACAAAGAAAGAACTTTAAAGATGATTATCAACTTCTAAAATACCATGATTAACAAACTTTAATCAAGATGTAGCCTATTTCAATGAACTGCATTTGAGCCGATACGATGTAAACTCACGAATCCTTCGGTAAAACACGAAAAATAATAAAGCAAATTAATTCATAAATTTCATCTCATAGAATCAGAAATAAAATCTCCAAATATACCTAAAAATATACTAGCCAATCTAGTAAGAGAAATTTGGGATCAGATGTTGATAATAACTTAAGGAATATGTTTTCTATCTTCATTCAGATCTTCCAATCAAACACCCCACCAATATTCCCCACGAAATTGAATCACGAGATTTCTAAATTACGTCAAAATATTCACATAAAATAAAATGAAATAAAGAAACTGATACCTGATATGAACCTTTATAACCCTAATGAAAACTGAAAAACAAATATATTTAATCAACTCTCTGCAAGTGAAATAAAAAAATGCCCCCAAAATCCATTGCCAGTTTATGGAAATAAAACCTGGAATTCTCGATTGAAAATAAGATGAACAAAAAATAATACAATGAATATTATTGCTTCTTCTCAAAGATTTCAATCCTAAAATCCTTGATTAAAATTGATTGACAACAGTCGCTTTTCGAATGTTTAAATTTGCCTGATGCATGCAGTGTCATATTGAAGAACGCAAATATAAAACACCAGATGACTTGTTATGCCAAAATCTCCTGGTGATATTTCAGCTGGGGCTGTCAAATACTCTTCAATGTATAACATCATAGCACTCGAATTTTATTATCAAAGTCGAAGATATATTCTCAACTCGAGAAGTTTTCTTTATAACTATATGGCCCAGAGTTCAGCATTTGACTTTTTTTCATTGTTACTGCACATAGCGTGTTTGTAGTACCTGATTGATTGATTGGTTTTGACGGCATGTCAACACGCCTGGTACTATTTTATGTCTAGATGTTCTGGAATTGCGTACATTGTACTCATATTTTCAAATTTCTGTGTAATTTCTTCCACACAGTAATGTGATACAAAGTATTTCTATCTAATACAAATAGTTAAGACTCTAACATGTAGTACCACTCCAGGTTAAAGTGGGCTTTAGGTAATATGCAATAATCATAATCCATACACTTTAGATATCTAGAAATGGGCCCCCAACAAGATGCAGTTTGATGACTTACGCAGAAAACCCCCAATTAAGGAATCTAAATTCTTTGAAAGCCCCGTGGACAACGGGTTGTAATACCCGAATATGTTTTCCTAACTGGAAGTCAGCTCGAAATGATCTATAGAATTATCTATGTTACAAAAGTACCCAAAGACAGTCGATATTTATAAAAATTGGCAGAATGGAATGTTGGTTAGTTTTTTTGGTAAATCAACCATTGTAGGTTATCTAATACCAAATCCATTTTTATTCAAATAATCAGTTCTATTTAAAAACAATTCAGTTTAGCATGAGTAGACCCTTAAATAGTCAAAAACATTCTTTTTCAAGCTATTTTATTAAGTCTAACACTTCTAATTCAAACCATTCAGTTTAGCGTAAGTACAGTTTCTATGTCAAAAACAGTTCTATTTCAACCAACTCACTTTAGCTCGAGTTCGTGGTTTAGATGTCAAAACAGTTCTATTTCGAGCGAGTCAGTTAAGCATAAGTTCGCAGTTTAGTTCTATTTGACCCATAAATAGGGCCCTATCAGGTGCTACCACTCCAAGCCAGAGTAGACCTGGAAGGGATGGTATTATCTACCAATCAATTAATCATCTATCTTTCATCATATCTCTCTAATAAGAAAATGTTTACGTAATTCTTGTTATCCTTCTTACGTCTGAATTGAAGGAAAAATATACGAGAACGTTGCAATTCTTATGTCTTCTATTTTGATAAGTAAGAATTACTTTTAATTTAAGATAATTTTATTGATGATCTTTTGTTTTTTGACAAAGGCTCAAGTAATAGTTACAAAAAATACTGACTTTATATTCATCATCATCATCATCATCATCATCAAAGAATGCTGACGACACTGATTCACTTAACTCTCTCTCTCTCTCTCTCTCTATATATATATATATATATATATATATGTATGTATATATCTATCTCTGTCACCATTCATCTCTATAGGTTATTAACCACAGCATGACCTTTAGACGACACCCTGTGCTTGCACAGTGCTGTTAAATGTAAGTTTTTGCATGTATGTCTACACTAGAGTGTCCAGGTAGAGGAATCCATGGGAGAACATCTCATGACTTCGTCCCTGATCCTTACGTCTTGTTCGTCTTATTTGAATGATCTGAAAGATGGGAGGGAAATGGTCCTACAATTGCATTTTTTAAAAGCACAAGACATTCTTGTTTAATTTTCATCTAACTAATTGTTTCGCCTGAGACTAAATGATGCAATCCTGCGCTCGTACTGACGCGGCTTCAGTTTGCAATAGTTCCTGTTTGATTTCATCTGAGAGATTTCATTCCATTTGGTTGATAACCTGCTTTATTTTTGTGCCATAATAAGAGGAAATTATGGAACATCAGAACAAAGCATTCGTTGGGATTGTTTCTTTTTTAAATGTCGATTGCATGTTGTTATTTAGTGTCAAAGCTAACATCGACCCCAAATATTCTTTGAAAACGCTACAAGAATAAGATTAGTTGGTTTGTAGTTCGGGTTTTATAGCATTGTAGGTTATTTAATGCCAAATCCATTTTTATACAAATGATCACTTCTAAAAGAATTGTGGAAGTGTTATTAACCCATATTTGCAGGTGGGGAGATAAGGGAGTTCATTCTTTTCTCTCGGATATTATACCGAAAGTAAATGTAAAAGCGCAACTCGAGTTCGAACCTGCTTACTGCGATGTTGCAGTTTTACGTGTTAGTCACTCCACCAGGGGAACTACCAAGGTGAATATCGACGGAAGTTAATCATACTTTACAATCTTTCTAAAGTGGCATCCCACATTAAACTGACCTTTATATCATATTTTAGCAACGTGAAGAGTCAAATAATTACTCTATAATTCTTGGTGTTCTTGTACAGGTTCCGAATCTATTTGGACCAGCTTGTTATGGCCAAAAGATCCTACAAATATTCAGTCGGTGTAACATCAGTGCTTATTTCAGAAAGAGTGTCACTGGCTTTACACTGATATGCATCTCATTGTTGTTGCTTTTCTTCTTCTTCTTTTACATTTTCCTTCATCCTTTCTTTATTATTTTACTGTCTTCTTTTAGCTTCATCATTTTTTTACTTCTCTTTCAATGAATTGTTTTTCCTTTTCAGTTTACCTTATTCTCCCGACTTTTTTTGTTCATGTAATATTGTATAATTCTTAAATTGTATCAGAGGCCGGGATTGAACTTACTTTCTTCTCACCATGTCGTATTGGAAGTTACTTGATGGGTAAATATACAAAATTTTTGATTAAATTAAATGAGATTAGATTCAACAGAATTGGATTAGTTTGAATAATTTAGAACAGAGAACAACATAATTGTTCGAAAAATTAGATGCAGAGGAACCGTGGGGCAATCAGTTGCTGAAGTTTTGTTTACTTGGAACACGAAGGAAGAGAAGTGAGTTAAAATGAAATATTGCAAAATAGAAAGTGCGATAAAAAAGTTTGGAAAACGTTTGTTTGTTTGTTTGTTTTTCTTGCTTGGTTGGTTTTTACGGCATGTTAACCCTTGATAACCCATTCAGGACTGAATAAAACTTTCTTCTTTTGCAAAAGTAGATGGGTTGAATTAACATGTGCAGAAAATCCGGCAAGCACTTCACGGGACACATAAGCTTGTGTGCAATATGGACCAGTAGCACAGTGGTATAGTTTCGGCTCTGAATTCTGTGATCACTAGTTCGATCTTTATCGGTGGAGATCATTATATACACTGCTGATGAGACCTAATAACGTTGAAACAGCTGTCAGTGGTTCCGTATGTCCAGCGCAGTGCTTGCTTAATTTTCTGCTCATGGTACTTCTATTTATAACAAATATTTCCTCTATTAAAAAAAATGTATGTCTATTTCCTTCCCATGAGGTTATGATTACGCAGATGCGTATCTCCAATCCTCTTGGGAAGAAGGTGATTTGGAGTTGACCGTGTTCTCTATAAAAATACGGATGTAACTAAATACATTAGGTTGACTGACCTGGCGTTTACGATGACTTGCTAATCTGGCATTGCTTGTGTGTGATGTGGACCAGTAACTTAGTGTTTCGGCTCTGTAGTCACTGGTTCGATCTCCAGTGGGGGAGATCGATCACGGTTTATATACTGCTGATTAGACCTAATAATGTTGGAACAGCTGCCCAGTGCTTCTGTATGTCACGCACTGACTTTGCCGGATTTTCTGGTTATGGTAATTCAATTCATAACATATAATTCGTCTATTTAAGAAGAAAAGTATATCTAATTATATGGGTTTGATTTGCTGAAGATAATTTGAGTTGATTGGCCCAGCGTTCACCAAAGGCCTGGGAGACCGAAGTTCAATCCTAGGTCGAGTCATACCAAAGATTCCAAAAATTGTACTTGATTCCTCCTTACTTAACACTCAGCATTATGTGTGGATCAAGGGTAAAGTGGAGCAATCTTCTCTACACCTCGGTATTGTAGCTATGGAAATGGAAGCCTTCGGGTCCCATTGGGTCGCCAAATTATTGTGATCCATAAGGATAGAAGGTGATGTCAATGGGTAATCAGCAAAATGATGCTCGACAAATCTTTCAGTTATTTCCACAAAATCGACTTTGTAGTCGTACGAAAATCTTCCTCAGATTATGAATGAACAACCACCAAATGAAACTTCTTTCAGCATGTTGAACTGATGACATGTAGTTCTCCTAGCATATCTAATTCAAACCCTGTCATCAGTCATTCCTGCAGATGTCTTAGTGAGCAGGAAATCGACAGATAAGTGTTAAGCAAGTCAACAAGACTTTAACCGTATTTAAAGATGTTGAAGAACACTTTAAAAAAACAAATTGACTTATTAAACTTTTTAATCTCACAAACAACCTATCCTGATGAGCATTAATGATTCTTAATCATCTGATACTCAGCCTATTTTTTTCCCAGTCGGCTGTGGCAGAATGATACACCGATTGCTTCTCTGCTGAGGACTAAGACCCGCACCTCCAACGAATGTCCTGTGGCCCAGTCAGCTGGGGCTGTCAAATACACTGACTGCTTCTCTGCAGAATACTAAGACTTCCCGAATGAGTATCCTCGATATGACACGAAACAATTTAATGGTGAGGTTCCAGTAGGTTGGAAGGTTTGGTGAATGCAGAGTACCCCTGCATTGCCATCGCTCCCAAGTCCACTCTGACCCGGAGTGGTAGCACCTGATAAGGGACTTATCTATGGGTTGAATAGAACTAAATTGTGCTTCATTCCTTATATTAATTTTTGCATTTAAATGGCGTATTTATGCTAAACTGAATTGTTTAAAATAGAACTGTTTTGATATTGGAACTGCGTACTAGTGCTGAACTGAATTGTTCGAAACAGAACTGTTTTGACGTCTAAACTGTGTTCTTATGCTGAACTGAATTATCTTAAATAAAATTGTTTGACATTTAACTCCCTGTATTGCCCAGTCGGCTAGGGCTGTAGAATACACTGACTGCACTTCTGCAGAGGGGTAAGACCCCACCAACGAGTGTCATGGATAACAATCTGATGGTGAGGTTCCAGCAGTGCTGGAGATTCGGGGAATATTGAGTACCCCTTCATTGCCATTGCTCCCAGGTCCACTCTGGCCCGGAGAGGTAGCACCTGATAGGGCCCTATCTATGGGTTAAATAGAACTAACAGCATACTTATGCTAAACTGAATTGTTTGACTAAACTGAATAGCTCGAAATAGAAATGTTTTTGACAATTAAACCGTACTAACGTTTAAACTGCGTGTTTATGATAAAGTGAATTATTTGAAATAGAACTGTTTTTCGACATTAAAACTGTATTTACACTTAACTGAATTATTACATATAACTGCTTGAATAGTTTGAAATGGAAATGTTTTTGACAATTAAACTGTACTTATAATAAACTGAATGATATTAAATAGAACAGATTATTTACATAAAAAGGGATTTGGCTTTAAATTACCTACAAAGGTTGATATGCCATAAAACCCAATAAACCAAACCAAACTAAACTAGGTATGTTTTGAAATTCACATGTTTTTACATTCTCTGTTGTATCCCAGTATGACTGGATTTGGTGACTTAGCCTGGCTTCCTATCCCTTAATTAACTGTTCAGTATTTCCAAATCTTATATTAGAACTGGAGACCGCCAACTATACCCTATTTACTTCTGTTGGGTTCTTATCTTTTAACCTTTTGAAACTAAGTAGCCGGTATTTTTGCCACTACCTTGAAGTACATAAAACCGAACAGTCAAAATTCCAGACAAGGAAATCTATTTTTATATCACTGATGCTTAATAAAAATGCAATCAAGCTTTTAAATGAAAAACTATACAGGTTTACATTTTCGGCTATTTTTTTAGCCCGAAGCCTTGCTTGAATGATCACAGGCGTATAGGTAAAATATTTCAAAGGATTAATCAAGTATTCTATTCTATTTAAACAAAGAGCCATTCAATTTACACCAGATGCTACTGTTTTGTTCTGTTTTGCTTTTTTTCACAAAAGCGACAGTAGAATTCTGCCGATTTTTTCTGACTCCTTTACACTTATATAGTTTGCTCTGGAGTTCGACTTTCTTATAACAAAATGGTCTTTACTCACAGTTATATGCAAGGGTGAGTGAAAGGTATTTTTCTTTTCTTTCAATCACAGCTGATTGCATCTCTACAAAGAAATAAAACACCACTAAACGAATGCACGGATATGACACTAAACGATCTGATGGGGAACTCCAGTCAAGAAGATTTGAGAAATGTGGAGAAGTGCTTTATGGCTATTATTTCCCAGTCTATTCTGACCCGAAGTAGTAGTGCCTGATAGGGTCTAATTTCTGGTTCAAATACAAGTATTTAATCTTTTAATATTCTTGAAACCACTTGAACATTTGCAAACAAAAAAAATACTTGAACCCTTTCAATTCTATGCAGATAAATAAGCTCTGGCTCGTTTAACAAATTTTACCTACAAACTATTCACTAATATACAAAAAGGTTTTGGCTTTATGAAAGGTTGATATTCCTTTAAACTAATTGACTTAAGCTTAAACGTAAACCTTTTTCCGACGATTTGTTTTTTCATTCTACACGGAAAAGAAAGAAAATTACATTTCTTTATTTATATAATTTGAATCCAATTATATGGTATCTCGTATTACTTCTACATTGATGTATATTTTTGAGCATTCCAATCAGATCAAATCATTATCAAAAAAGAAAAACTTGATGCCAACATTAGACCCTGATAGGAACCCACACGTCGGGTCAGAGTAATGGCAACGAAGGCGATTTTAATGATTTTAGATTTTTGTAAATTATTTTGATGATAAATCGTGTGCTAGTTGAAGGTGTTGAGAGCATAGTTGCATGTTTTCGATTTTTAAAGTCATGGACATGAGAACGTGAACAAGTTATACGTGTGTCATCTCCAGTCAAAATAAAGATCAACAGGTCTGCAAAATATTTAAGAAAAATATTGGGTTATATGTCGGCTGGTTTAGCGATGACGTGTTCATGGATTTTTTTTTTTTCAATCTACGCGGAAAAGAAAGAAAATTACATTCTTTATTGATATAATTTGAATCCCATTATATGGCATCAAGTATTACTTAGTAATATACAATGACTTGTGCTTTGGTGTATATTTTTGAGTATTCCAATCAGATCAAATCATTATCAAAAAAAAAAAACTGATGCAAACATAAAACCCGGACTGGTCGGGTCAGAGTAATGGCAACGAAGGCGTCACTTCACAGTACACAGGCCTCCAGAACTGGAACATCACCACCGAATCCAGTTTTCTGTTACACACCATTCAATTTTTTAAATTGAGAAGAAATTTTAATCCACTTCTAGGGATGCTGTTTGTTTTTGTCTTAGTATAATTTCGCCGACTAGACGTTTTCTGAGTGGGGAGGGGGTGCTATTTCATTCCTGTAACGTAATCTTTCATTTTCTCTCTCCTTATTGTCCTCACTTGTTCATCACGCTCTCTCGCCAATCTAATTAATCTATGTTTTCTTCATTATGCTCTCTCTCTCTCTCTCTCTCTCTCTCTCTCTCTCTCTCTCTCTCTTAATCTCTCTCTCGTTCTTTCTTGTTCTCTTTCTCTCTCTCTCTGTCAATCTCTTTCTCTCGTTCTTTCTTTCTCTCTCTCTCTCTCTCTGTCGTTCTTCTTGTTCTCTCTCTCTCTCTCTCTCTCTCTTGTTCTTTCTTCTCTCTCTCTATATATATATATATCTCGTTCTTTCTTTCCTCTCTCTCTCTCTCTCTCTCTCTCTCTCTCTCACGCCATGCTTCTATTCTCCGTTCCCCTATTGTACCTGTCCATCTAACTCTATGGCTTCTTAATATATATATGACTCCTTTTCCCTCATTTAATCTTATTATCTGCTCATCCCAATCATTATAAGCAGATTTGCCATTGTTTAAAAAAATAATCAAAATACACAAAAGCAATATTTTATTAATGTACGTAACGATTTTTTAAAAGTTTTTTTTTACTGATTTTTTAAAATTGCATTTATAATTAATATTTTCCTTTCGGACTGATTGCCTTTCACTTCAAGGAAGGTCATAGATTCATTAAAATAATTCCCTTAAAATGAGATAGCTTTAAATTAAATTTCATTCACCCGAGACTTTCGGAAGTATTTTTAGCATATTTCAAAAGATGTTCAGCCCACGAAGGCAAACTTTGTACAAGCCCTTTTTCAAAGAGCACTTAGGGCAAAATTATCAAGGATTTTTTTAATTATTTCTTTTCATTTTGTTCATTCATTTATTTATTCATTCCATTTATTTTAAAGAAGTTTCGATTACGAATCTTATTTTACATGTTTCAATTTTTCTTTTAAAATAAAACAAAACTGCCTTTTTAGGAGTGAAATTGTTGATTTTCTCGAAGATTTTAATTTCTTTCTTCTTATGCGTTTTCTCCTATGTTACTGGATGAGATTCCCCTGGTGTAATGGCTACCGAGCCAGACTGCATCCTCAGCGTGAGTGAGTTCGAACTCTAATTACGACATTATGCACAATTTCTAAGTAATAACCTCCCCTCAACTACAGTTAACTAGTATCACCACTGTTCCTTTTATAGACATAGCTTCAACATTAAATAACCCACCGTTTTCAGTTAAACATTTTTCAAGAAAAATAATGGAGATTGGTTCTTTTATACTCCAGAAAAACTCTCAGTATGACATTCTTACTTACCTTTGCTTCTGGAAGGGCCTATGTATTTGCATTCGATGCTTTGTCTTTTCGACTAAGACTTGTTGTGGCAAATTCATATACACCCCATTTATAAAAGGTTTTTGACAAATATATGCTTCTCTATACACATAACACATTCTTCTTTAAATTCCACATGGATTGGAATTGTCAGCAATAAAAAAAATTGATGACACATCTCTGTTCAAGCCTGGTGTAATCTGTTTGAGTTGCCGCCATTCTAAATAGTCTCCAAACAAATATTTCAGCAAGATTTCTTTTTTTTCTTCAATAAACCAATACAAAACAATGCTGACATTACATTTATGGAAAAAAGATTCTAAAAAAAGTTCCTTTTTCTATAAAAGAAGTTGTCTTATGTATTGAATGACCTTCGTATTTTCTGTAAATCTCAAAGTTATCTTTTTACTTGAATAATATTTTCTTTTTAAAGATAACACTAGCGAACATAGATTATATTTTTACTTAATTGGGTTTGACAATATGCAAAAACATTTTAATTGCATTCCTTTCAAACACCTGAGAGAAAGTTTCATAGTCAAGGAATTCTACAATTAATCATAGGAAAGATCAAATTCAAGACTGGCGAGTACAACGACTAAATTATTTACAGACTTGTCAGCAATTTTTTTTTGTGTGTAAGTTGCTCTCCCTACACAATATTTATTATATCTTTCTGTAAGGTAGTTATTTTTTCAGCCTAATTAACTATTCATTCTGTCATTTTCAATGATCTCTAGATATACAAAAACATTTAGCAGCTTCCGGCGGGGTGGAGTCCACGTAGGCTATTTCATCATACGCTTTGATATAGTAGTAAGTAAGTTTGAACTCGTTCACTTTTGGACTAATATTCGTGGGAAATGTATAAAATTCCTTTACCAAACAGAGTGCCTTCCATCTTGGTAGTACCTGCTTGCCTCTAGTAAGTTCATTACTCGGTGCCTGAGGTGCCCGAAAATATGAAATGATTAAAGGATCAAGCAATTTTTGTAATAACCATGCATGATTATCTTTAATTGCAATCATTTTGAGATGAGGCTTCTTAAGCTGAGAATTAATTTTTTTTTTATTATTGCAGACTTTTTGTCATCTTGGTAGGTTTTTTTTTTATGTTGTTTCTTCTTCACTCTACTTGGTCAAAAACGTGGTGCGATAGACAACAACTATGGAAGGCAGTAATTACTTGGGATACGGTTACAAGACTCAGCATTCCTATCCGAGGTCGCAGTTAATCACCTGAAGAAGGCCAGAGGTGAAATTTGGCCGAAACAACATAAAAGAAGAAACAACATAAAAAAAACAAAAGAAAAAGAAACAACAGAAAAAAACTATCAAGATGACGTGCCCGTGGTCAACGTCGTAGGAAACGAACACAGCGATACGAGTTCAAATCCTGGACGAGGCTGATTGCATTTCACATTGCACTATTACCCTTGGGAAATGTTTGAATCCAATTATTCCCCCTCCAGCTATGAATAAATAGTAGGACAGACTGAGTACTTCAGCCTTGGTGAGGCAACTAGTCTAGTAGAAAAAAAAGGCTGAATTCAAACCTGTTAAACTCCGCTTAAAAATTGACCTTGTGTCATATCCTGCCCGACCGGGGGGTGGTAAATAGGATCAAGATGAGGACAAAAAGTCTGCAATAAATAAAACTATTAATTCTCAAACCATGCATGATTTTCGATTCGTGTTTTGCTCCACCCCACGATAAAATGTCTTAACGTCTAATCTGACTTGGTGAAAAGTCAGATAAATAGTATTCCTGATTTAATATAATTAAGGATTTTAATAATTTTAGTTTTTAGTAAATTATTTTGATGATAAATCCTGTGCTAGCTGAAGGGGTTGAGAGCATAGTTGCATGTTTTTAATTTTTAAAGATATGGACATGAGTACGTGTACAAGTTATACGTGTGTCAGCTCCAGTCAAAATAAAGATCAGCAGGTCTGCAAAATATTTAAGAAAAATATTAGGTTATATGTCAGCTGGTTTAGCGATGACGAGTTCATGGAAATGTTTTCGTAATTACGTAAACAGTCATAATAAGAAACATTAGATGAAAATATAAAATAAGATTTTAGAGTCAGAGTTGGACAGTCGAGAAGAAGGCTGAGAATGGAGTTGGTGTGTGGGGTCGGCCGCAGACACTAGCGTGCGCGGGCAAAATTGACCAACGAGTCAGTGAAGAAAAGGACTTATGTCTGTCATACGGTTGATGGTCTCTGCCTATCTAATCGCTGAAATAACTCTTAGTATCTATCTCTCTCATGATTCATTTGGCAGTTGTAAATTTTTGCCGATTGAAATTAAACATTTTTTGGATCAGGAAACAACAGAGATGTTTTTTGGGGATTAGTGTTACAACATTTTGACATGACCATTAAGCTACATTTACGTTTATTTGGTACCGTGGTGTCGCATTAATCCCCAAAGGTCAGGTTTAAATACTACCACAACTGTTCTTCGACAAGGATTGATTTGCTATAAAATAACCAGCGAAGGTTAATATATTAAAATCCAGAAACAATACCTTACTTTTTATGGAGTAACTTTAAACAAACATTTCTTCCCAGTGGATTGATGTTCGATTGTTTTGACCCCAGGTTTATTAAATATTATGTGATTGGTTTAGTTTTGTTTATGTTATGCCATGTCAACCATTCATGTCTTATTATATGCTGAAATATTAGTCACTTATAAATATGTAATATAGTTGTGGAGGGAATTTTTTTATATTATCCTTTTTCGTTTTATATATCTTGCCTTTTGGTTTAGTTAGGCTGCGAACCTTTCGCTTAGTGCATGGGTTAGTTAGTGCATGGGTTAGTTGAGTGCGGGTGTTCACGCGCGGTCGGGGAAGATATGACAATCAGAGATGTCACAATAAAAACCCCAGATAAGAAATTGGACCGGGGACGTGAAGGACGTCATGCCCGGAAGCGCTGAGGATTTTGGGGATTTGAAAAAAAAGCAGTGAGTTGAGATCCAGGCTTGGACGAAGAAAGTCGATTTTCGGAGCTCGCCGAGGCCAGACCAGTAGTTTGCGGCGGGGGTGCCGCACGTGGTGGGGTTCATATGGAAAAGTCAGCATAGAAAGAGATTGTGTCTCTCTCTCCTCATGTGGAAAAATCTTAAACTCAAAAAGGTAATAAAAAGTTACGTACCTGAACCAATTTCGAGTGTTTTTTTCTGATTCCTACATGTTTATGAACATATGTACATTTCATGGCAATGTTACAAATATTCTATTGTAACCATAACTATTCATATTTTCAACATTTCACTGTTATTGTTTGTAATCAGGATATCTCAATAATAATAAACCTTTGCTAGGATACAGATACATTGAATCGAGTATATACTTAACCAACCCCTTCTCTTCGGGCGGGACGTTACTTTCTAAGTGGAAGTACAGCTGACTGAATTTCACAATTTTCCCTCAGTCATATTAAATCAAAATAACCCAGTTTATCCAATCAATTCCTCTGAGTTGGAAGAAGAACGGACGAATCAGTGTCTTTTCCAAGGTCATTAGCGTGAAATGAAAGCAAATAGCGTCAAATATTCCTACTTAATACAAATGTGTTGTTCATAAGTATATGGCTTGAAATATTCTTATCTAATACAAAAAAAGCTTTTAAACAGATCCATCTGAGACATCGATGTGCTATAACTCCGGAAGTGGTACTCCACACTCCCTATATCTGCAAGAATTGGAGACTGATCACCTCATACAATTTAGTGTCATATTAAGAACATCTTGGGTAAAGGCTAATAGGTTAACTGTTGAAAGTGCACAGCTATGTTTGAATGCATTTATTTTGTAGGGTATATAACACTGTTGTGCCTACACTGATAATTAACGCAATAATATATCATATTCTTAGTGTCTTTGTTTATTGTCATATCAACTTCCATGGGTTATTCTATGTTATAGGCATCCTCGTAGAAGAACAATAGTGATACTATTCAAGTCATTTTTAATAACCGTTTACTTCGGGAACTTTTTCTTTATACAAGATTCATTGTATTTCGGCTCGATGGGTTGTCTTTCCGACTCAGGTTCGTTGTGGCAAATCCATGAGGATTAAGAACTCATATCTTTTTAAGTACTCATATTATTTTATGGATATCAGTCGTGATCATAAAAGCATGGCTGCTATTTGACAGTCTAGAAAGTTCCAACTAACCAACGGGGATTCCTTCCTGGCAATGATACTTGAGTCTCACGATATGTTTAGGTTTTTTTTTAATGGCATATCAACCTTTGTAGGTAATTTAATGCCATAGATATCTTCTAGAAGAACAGTAGTGGTACTATTTAACGCATAACTGGGAGGATAAGGGGGTTCATTGTCCGAAAGTGAACTTAATAGCGGGACTGGAATTCGAACTCGCATACTACGATTTCCCAGCCCACCGCTTTAACCATAACACCCCGTACTAAATAAAACTAATCTCAGTAAAAACCAGCTACTTTGTTTTTACTCAAAACTTACGTAAATCAATATTTCAGTTTGCTTCAGCAGGGCTCAGAACAGGCACACTTTATTACCTGTTGTTGGCGACCGTAGTCGAGGGCGACCAGAAGGATCCCTTTTCAAGAGCTACAACACTGAAGTGTAGGGGAGGGCGCTATTCCTCTCTTTTGATTGCTCCACTTTACCCTTAATAGTACCTTATATAGCAGAGTGTTAAGCAAGGAGGTATCAAGTACCATTTTTTGGTGTGACGCGACCTAGGATCGAACTCAAGTCTCCCGGACCATTGGCGAAAACACTACCCCTTTGGCCAATGAAAAAAATCTTTCCTCAAAAATTAAAGTCATGAGTATGATACTAAACTGCATCTCGTGGTGAGGAGTAACCTTTCATTACCATTACTTCCTGGTCCATTTTGAACGGGAGAGGAAGTAAGTGCTATGTGCTCATCTATAAGTCAAATAAATATTTAAAAATTATTCGTATTCGATTGAACTACGTGTATAAAAATGTTTTAAGAAACATCTACACCAAAAATGTATATATGAGTATACAATAAACGTAATTCCATAACATTTAGACAAAAAATAACCCGTGAGGGATTGACATGCCGATCAATCAATCAGTCATCAATCCTTTTCATTAGTTTATACTTATTTCAGCTTAACTTTAGATTAGTTTTTTGCGCATAGTTATTGTAACAAAACATTACTACAAACACTTTAGCAAGTTATTTACTGATAAAACTCATGAAATTTTTTTCGAAGTAAAGTGTTTTTCTTAAAGACTAAACATATGTGAAAAAATATCTTCAAGCAGAACACATATCGTTTTTAACCATTTTCTAATCCTCAAGCTTATGTTTGACAGTTGATGTTTGTAGCCTTCAGTAAAGAAACACATTAGAACGAATAACTAAAAAAAAAAAAAACATATCGTGAACACGATTCACTTTTCTTTGTTACCTTATTGCTCAGTATGAAAAATCGATAGCAAAATATATTTTTTTCTTTCCTTTTGAAATCAAATAAAGTTTGCCCTGTGCTGTTGCAGGTAAGGTATAAAGGGAAATATAAAAAAAAGGGAAACATGATATGATTTTCCGTTTGTAACTTGTGGCTTATAGAAATCAAAGGATGAAGAATTTTAGCCTTTGGAATAATTGGAAAAGAAGTCAGATATATATGACCACCAGCTGAAGTGAACTATCGGAATCAAAACATAATTCAAAGATACTGGATGAAGTATATCCAGTCTTAATACAGATATTGTCTCGATAAATGAAATGTTCAGCAGAGTTGGGCATAGAAATTGCAATTAACATTCACGCTTATCAACAAAAATACACAAAAGCAAAGTTACGGACACAGGCATAGTTCTCATACGAATGCAAAAGCTTAGAGACACACACATAGCCAGTAATACATACGCGCATATATCCGCACAAACTCCCTAACGCACACGCATACCCCCCCCCATATATATATATATATATATATATATATATATATATATACTGTTTTATCTTATAGATACTTGGTGAATTCAATAAGTTTTCTGCCTTTTTCTGTCCAGGCATTTAAGATTGTTGTAGACTCTAGAAAATTTAGTATGTTATTGCTATACATCTTATGAGATTATTGACCAATTTTTATGATTTCAGGCTCAAATCAACAGCTACTGCAAGAATTAAAATACACCCTACTGAAACCTGATTGACACAGCAGGTGAATTTCAAAAATGCAATCTAGACGCGAGGACATTTTAGAAGAACGATATGCACGGAAAAAATGCCAGGGAAACATTTTGAATGCTTCACACTGCTTTTTGAGCCATCTTGCATGAATCGAGCATCAGTTTTTGAGTTGCAGAAGAGATTCAAGAAAGGTAGGGATTCTGTGAGGGATGATGAGAGGTGTGGGAGGAGTAAGGAAGTCAATACACCACAGTTGATTGGCCAAAGGTTTAGAGTTAGGCCTAGGGTTACAACGTTGAGGTTTTAAGGGAGTTCTGGAAGAGGTTTCTTCGGAAGAGGCCAGTACTCTTCAAATCGGGTCAGTGGCATTTCCACCTGGACATTGCACCAGTCACAACTGCATCCTTGTCACAGACTATTGGACAAAGATGGGCATTAAGACAGTTCCTCAGCCTCCCTATAGTCCAGACCTTTCTCCCTGTGACTTTCGGTTATGCCCTAAGCTCAGAGGCTGTCGTTATGAGACAATTGAGGAGATGCAAGTCGCTGTGACGAAGGTCATTGACACGCTCACACAAGAGGACTTCCATGGAACCTTTCAGAAGTTGTTTGAAAGGTACAACAAGTGCATTGCAGCCGGAGAAGATTACTTCTAATGGGACTAGAGTTTCACGTGTGTACTATCAATAAAAGTGCCCATACGAAAAATGCCTGGAAACTTATTTAAAGATCCTCATATGATATATTTTATAGTTTGATTGTTCCATATAGAATACAGTTGTTAAACGTCTTTATATATATATATGTATATATATATATATATATATATATATATATATATACGTGCATGTAAATTAGTATATACATATATGTGTGAGTGTTTGTGTGTATGTATACGAAGGTCCTTCAATGAGTAGACGCTCCAGTCGGCTGGGGCTGTTGAATATACTGACTACACTGTTGCAGAAGGTCTAGATCTTACCCCAGTGAGAGACCTGGATATGATACTGAACGATCTCAGGGTGAAGCTTGGGTCTTATAGCGTTGGGATATTTTAATATTCCTTGTTCGCCAATGGCCCGGGAGACCAGGGTTCAATCCCAGGTCGAGTCATACCAAAGACTCAAAAAATGGTACTTGATGCCGCCTTGCATAACACTCAGCATTATAAGGTGCGGATCAAGGATAAAGTGGAGCAATCCAGGGAAGGAGTAGCGCCCCCCTACACCTTGGTGTAGTAGCTATCGAAAAGGGAGCCTTCGGGTCACCCTCGACTTTGGTCGCTAACTTTACTTTACTATTGCTATAACTCCCAGGACTACTCTAATCTGAAGCGGTGGTAGATATTAAGATCCAATCTATCTATGGGTCCAAAAGAAACGTTTAATTATTTACCCAACTTTAAATCATCTATTTCTCATGTAGTTATTACGATTAAATAACAATATTTGAAAACATTTAACTGTCCGCAAAAGTATGAGCTCAGAATTATAGAAATAATGTTGCTTATGAACTCATCTCTAACAAATCATATATATATATATATATATATATATATATATATATATGAAAGTAAATATGGATCAAAATCCGACAGTATGAAGATAGCAGAAAAACATAATCCAAATAGGTGAATTTATCATGATGTATTATCGACGTTGAACGTTTCGGTTTCAGTAACCATCATCAGGACTTGGATATCAAAATAGTTCACATTGCGATGGATGCTTGCTGAGATGACAGGAGCAAATGAGAAATATACAACGAAAAGATACACAAACGTGCACATCGCGTTCATAATTCAAAAGTCATAAGAACGTGTCTGGCAGGTTGAAATATTGGAAAATGTTGGATTTCCCAAAGAAACGAGATTAATCCTCCCGTTTTTTGCGAAATACGCAACGATAAGTAATTTTTCATATGTATAGATCGTTTTGAGGTCATCCATGTTAAATGTCGTGTAAGATTGTATTTGGTATTTGTTTTTCCGAAAGGACAGTATGAAAGTAAATATGAATAAAATAAACTGACAGTATGAAGGTAGCAGAACATTATAATCCAAATAGGTGAATTTATACTGATGTTAAGTCGACGCTAACGTTTCGGTTTCAGTAACCATCATCAGGACTTGAATATTAGAATAGTTCACATAGCGATGGATGCTTGCTGAGTTGAAATGGGAAATCCAACTTGTGCCATAAAGAAGAAGTAACCGACTAATAAACAGAGGTTCTTTAAAATAGCAAAATATGGTAATTTTTCTGATTATTTTATGAATGTTAATTCTACATTCTTTGTAATTTTATTGGGAAAATTATTTTAATCTATCAAAGAATATTCATTTTAAGGCTATTAAGATGGAAGCAAATAAAACAGAGTCCTCCAGGCTTGAAAAGAGGTCTCTAATAAAAGTGTTGCTGATTGAAAAGTGAAAACTATGTGAAATTTACATTAGAATTTGTGGCATATACAGAGAAGCATGTTTTAGTCAAAATGTTTTACAAATTGCTTAAACGAGGGTTTGTCCATAAAACAGTCAATGGAGTAGGAAAACAGACTCTTCGGGAAGGAAAAAGTTCCTGGCACAACGGTCAGTAAAGAAGGATATGCTGAGACCTTTGTGGGGAGATTAAAAAAACATCCTGATTAATGACCTTGAAAAAGGCCCAGCTGTATACAGTTCTTCATAGTGCCACCTTCTTAGACATAATTAACATTTATTTAATGACCCTCATATATACATATATACACACACAATTGGTTACCATATTTTCCATATTTCTATAATAAATTTTAAGATTTCATAATATTTTTTTATATTTTAGGCGTTAACCAAGGTCTACCATAAGAATCTTGAGAACCTTTTTAGCTAAAACATTTCTCTTTCTTTTTCTCGCACGATTTAACTCTCTCCTCACACACACGCACACACACACATACACACGCACGTACGCACACCCACGCACGCACACACACATATTTATATATCATCACCATCCTATCGCGCTTCCAGCACGGATCTCTCTGTTTTATGGGATGTTGCCTCCAGGACTTGTTCAATATTGTTCGCAGCATTTTTGTGTAATTGCCGTCAAGCTTTTTCACCATATATTTAGTTAGCGTCCATGTAGGGCATCCACGTAGCAGCATTGACACGACCGCTATGAGGAAAAAAACTGCGTTTTATTTTATCGGACTGGTCTGACTTCCATATGACCGATAGCTTATCGTTAGCTGTTCATGCCTTTGCTAGACGTGTGTTGATGTCTGTCTCGGTTGATGAGACACTGCTTCTTAGGTAGGTGAATTTGTCCACTAGTTTCAGAGAATTATCATTTAGTGGAGAGATGTCACCTGTTTGATTAATGCACATGTATTCCGTCTTGTTTACGTTGAAATGGAGACCTATTTCAACAGCTGCTCGTTACAGACAATTTAGCAGGGTTTCGGCTTGTGCGGGTGTTTTTGCCAGAAGCGCTATGTCATCGGCGTAGTCCACGCTCGTAATTGTTTGCGCGGGATATCTTCTGCTTCTTTCCTTTGGCACCGTTGAAACTGTTGTTTCATTATATCAATAGACTATTAAAGCACATATTCTAAAAAGATAATAAAGAGGTATGGGGTTAATGTGTCTCTTTGCAGCACACCTTTTACAATGTCAAAATAGTCCGTGTCTCAATCCGTTGAGCAGACTTTTACTTTCGTGTTTTTATATAGCATCATTATGGCTACCACGGTTTCTTAGGTTAGGCCTTATGCAAGTATTTTTTGCTCCATATGTGTATATAAATATGATCAAAAGTTGTTAAAATGAGTGAAATTAAAAGTCATGAGTCGATTGCATGTCGTAATATATTCTATTCTTTAGACATTTGTTTAACACTTTCGATTAATTTTTACAACTTACAAGTGTCATAGATTTATAGATTCTAGTGCCGTTTTGGATTATATATATATATATATATATATATATATATATATATATATATATATATATATATATATATATATAGGGGTGTCTAAAAGCATAGCTCTTAAATTCTGAATCAATTGTTGAATGATTTTCAATAGATATCATCAAAAGTATATGAGTAAGCGTGACCTTTTTCAATAGAAACGGCTACAATGTTCGCCATTTCTGAAAAAGTGTTCCAAATAAATATATTCACAAAAATATCATCCCCATGATTTAGTGAAGTGATATTTACATTTTGCACTTGACACCTTTCTATCCAAATGACCAACCTATAATTCGAATAAAATAAAACTGAACATCAACGCCAGAAGACACGATATGAATAGAAGATCTAATGCTTTCCATAATGAGCGTTTTCGATATCTGAACATTTGTGTGTTTCTTTCTCTTGACTGTTAAATTCATGCAATGTAGGGTAATTACAATCTAGTAAGTAAAAAAAATCCCTGCAAGTCTTTGGAAAGTTGTCTTCAGCGAAACCTTTACAGTAGTAATCGTCTGCCAGGTTAGGCTATTCTTTAAATATCGTTTAAATAATGTTACCTATTAGTGTTCTCCAATAAGTTAATCAGTACCTTGTCTTCAGCGAAAGTTGTCTTCAGCGAAACCTTTACAGTAGTAATCGTCTGCCAGGTTAGGCTATTCTTTAAATATCGTTTAAATAATGTTACCTATTAGTGTTCTCCAATAAGTTAATCAGTACCTTGTGGTGTATGGGTAAAGAACTCAATATTGTGGCAAATATTGATCATGAGAGATGACACATTGTATGAAAATTATCTTAAGGGGTCCCAGTATCAACACAGTATCACGTCCTGAAACACCGAACATTATCATTGAATATTACTTCTAAGTAAAATCAAAGGTTTATAGTCAGAAGTTTTACAAAAATTTACATCGACTGGCAAAGTATATTTTTGTCATTTTTAGATCTATATCTATTTTATACTAATTTCAGATAATATCAATGGAGTTGATCTTTATGTCCACATTGATTTTTTTAATGATAAAATTAATCCTAAGGAACAGAGCCAATGTTCGGTTCTTATTTGAGAAACACTGACCGAACATTGTTCTTTAAAAAGAATATTAATAACATTTTGAAGTGAGTGTAAAGCGTAGTAACATGAAATCATAGATGAATCTGATCAACCTTATTCAAATACACACACACACACACACACACACACACTCACTCAGAGAGAGAGAGAGAGAGAGAGAGAGAGAGAGAGTAAGTAAGTAAAGTTGGTGACCGTTGTTGAGGGCGACCAGAAGGCTCTTTTTCAATAGCTACTACACAGAGGTGGAGGGGAGGGCGCTACTCCTTTCTCTGGATTGCTCCACTTTACCCTTGATACGTACCTTATATTGCTGAGTGATAAGCAAGGAGGTATCAAGTACCATTTTAAAAGTCTTTGGTATGACACGACCTGGGACTCAAACTAGGTATCCCAGGTCATTGGCGAACACTTTACCCACTCGGCCAATGAGCCGATTACATGACATAAAATATATGTATAAGTTATATTTTATACATAATAAAATCTTTTATGCATTTTTAAATTGCATTATAGTTAAAAGACAGGATAACTAACCGTTTATGAACCAGTATCGAGGGTAGAAAGTTTTATTTTTCTTTTGGCCTCCTTACTTTCAGCTTTTATGTGAATCGATTCTGTCTTTCTTGCTTTTTCTTCTTTTTTTTTTCTTTGTTCATTCATTTTATCTCCGTCCCTTTCTGAATTTTAAATGTAAAAGACTTTTACTGTAAATCAATGTAGCAGTTGAACCATGAAAAACAAAGAAAAATATGTTAATACTTTTGGAATTATTAAAGTGTTTGAAAACCAAAGTTTGAGTAAAAATAGAATAATTTGGTAATATCCTGTTTGAGGATTAACGTATATTGATCTCTAATATCAGTGTTGTTAAAAATGGACTAGTCATAGTGGACGGTTGTTTGGTTCAGGCCGCTTTCATTCAAAGGATCAGTTGTATCTTTGCCGTGACAATTCGGTGATCGTAGCACACACCCTGAAAAGAGGAAAATAACTAGCAATTCAATGCGCTATCATTCCATTAATTATTCATGAGGATATAGTCTCTCTGTACTTTAGAGTTTCTTGCCTAGGTGTTGGTCAATAGTTTTCCCTTTCTTTTCTGAAATGTAGTATCCTTTTTCAATAGCTACAACACCGAGTTGTAGGGGGGTGGTACTTAATTCCCTGGATTGTTACACTTTACCCTTGATCTATACCTTTTAAGCTGAGTGTTAAGCCAGGAATCATCAAGTACTATTTTTGAATATTTGGTATGACCCGACCGGGGATTGAACCCTGATCTTCCGGGCCATTGGCGAACACTTGACTTATTTCTTACATGCATAGTTATATATCATATAT
Organism: Sepioteuthis lessoniana; assembly: GCA_963585895.1. Classification (NCBI taxonomy): domain Eukaryota; kingdom Metazoa; phylum Mollusca; class Cephalopoda; order Myopsida; family Loliginidae; genus Sepioteuthis; species Sepioteuthis lessoniana. The sequence goes on from OY757904.1 coordinate 143,171,166, forward strand.
AACATAAAGACATCATATATATATATATATATATATATATATATATATATATATATATATGATAAATATAAGTAAGTCAAGTTGGCAACCTTCGTTGAGGGTGACTCGAATGCTCCCTTTTCAATAGCTAACAGAGAGTGCAGGGACGTGCGCTATTCCATTCCCTGGATTGCTCCACTTTACCCTTGATACTTATTTCATAATGCCGAGTGTTAAGCAAGGCGGCATCAAGAACCATTTTTTGAGTTTTGATAAGACTCGACCTGGGATTGAACCCCGGTCTCCTGGACCTTTGGTGAACACTCCGCTCATTTATGCATATAATATATAAGTGAATTATATATATATATATATATATATATATATATATATATATATATACAAAATGTGTATGTTTGTCTTTAATATATATATATATATATATATATAGGTATATGAGATGTATGATATATCATATGAATATAACATATATATGATGTATCTCATGTATAATATATAATTATGCATGTAATATAATAAACAAACTTGTCTACACACATACACACACACACACACACACACACACACACACACACACACACACACATATATATATATATATATATATATAGTATTATTCGATCCAGTTCAGCCTGAGTTATAACTGACGGAAGAATTTTGGAAAATAAAATAAATAGGTAAATAAAAAACGGAAATTCAATAAAATGAGGAGATAACTCTTTTAATCTATTTTCCCTTCCCCCCACCACATGTCTTTTCTGCTTTATGTATCCATTGGATCTGAAGAAGTCCTGTTATATTTTTCTTCATGTTTTTTGTTTACACCAGAAACTGAAAAACAGGATGGAAATAAATCTATTATCCTACAATAACCGGTCTTTGTTTTTTTCTTTAAAGATATATATATATATATATATATATATATATATATATATATATATATATATATATGGTTGGGTGCATTTTTTGGCATATCAGTTATTTAATTCCAAACCCCTTTTCAATATATATAATAAAAACATTTTATTTTATTGTATTTAATAAATTTAAACTGCTATTTCAAATCGAAATAATATTTTTTTGAGTCTAATTAATTTCAAAGTAAAACTCCATCGTCAGAGATTTTTTTTTATAAATGAACTTGATGTTGGATATTCAAATTTTTTTGAACGCTGTAAACAATATAATGATAATAATTTTTCCATTAAAATAGAATCAACAGTACATAATATTGGTAATTTTAGAATTAATGTTGCTTTATTAATAGCTAAGTTACTCCCTCAGATTAACAGTAGGTTAGAATTATATACTGAATATATCATTAATTTACAAGCACATTTTAAATACCTATTTAAATTTAAAAAATAAAATGAAATTGAAGGGAAAATAAGAATTAAATAAATATAAAATGAAATAAGATTGTTAGGAAAACTGAAGTCATGCCCATTCCGCACGTGACACCATGGTTACCACACTCAACATGACATTCTCTCACCTAACTTGACACCATGTTTACAACGTTCAAAAAATTCGAACATCCATCATCGTATTCATATATAAGAAATAGTCTTTGACCAGGAAGTTTTACTTCGAAATTAATTAGCACAACTAATTATCTTTTCGCATTGCAATAGCCCTCTAAATTAATTCAATACTATAAAATAAAATAATTTGTGCAATACTTCAAGCAAATTTCAAAATACTTTTAATAAATATCTGATTTCAAAATGAATTTTCTAATGAGCCAGCAATTATTTGTTTGTACACATATAAGTGGTTTCACGTATTGCTATGTAACTCTAAGAATCCATTTGTTAATTATTTGATTGGTTGGTTGGATTGATTTTATGGCATATCAACCTTCGTAGGTTATTTAACGCCAAATCCATTTTTATGTGAATAATCACTTCTCTAGAAAACAATTCAGTTTAGCAAGAGTGCACAGTTTAATTGTCAAAAAACATTTGTTTCAAACTATTCAGTTTATTCTAACAGTTATATATAACAATCCAGTTTAGTGTAAGTGCAATTTCAATGTCAAAACAGTTCCATTTCAAATAATTCAGTTTAGCATAAGCACACAGTTTAAATGTAAGTACAGTTTAATTGTGAAAAAACATTTCTATTATAGCAATTCAGTTTAGTCAAGCTGTTCTAATTCAGTTAATTCAGTTAAGTATAAGTACAGCTTTTGTTTACATACAGTTAAATGTTAAAAACAGTTCTATGTTAAACAATTCAGTTTAGTGTAAATACAGTTTCAATGTCAAAAAACAGTTTTATTTGAAATAATTTAGTTTAGCATAAGCACCCAGTTTAAATGTAAGCGTGGTTTAATTGTCAAAAAAATTTCTATTTCAAGCTATTCAGTTTAATCAAACAATTCAGTTTAACATAAGTATGCCGTTAGTTCTATTTAACCCATAGATAGGGCCCTATTAGGTGCTACCACTCCGGGTCAGAGTGGACCTGGGAGGTGATTGTTTAGTGTCATAACAGGAGACTCGTTGGCGGGATCTGACCCCTCTGCAGATGTGTAGTCGGTGTAGTCTGCACCCCCAGGGAAATTAATTATTTGATATCAGACATTTGTTTAAAATGGTTATACATATGATTTTTTAACTGATTTGTTAAATGGTTATACATATTATTTATAAGTGAATAGTCAATAGGTTTAATGGCTCATCTACCTTTATAGGTTATTGAATGTCTAATCCTGTTTATACATAATACGATTTGTAAACATGTTTTGGAGATGACATTTTCAAACGAGCAGGCGGTCATTTACTTTTTGGAGTGAAATCGTTTCAACATTGCTATGTAACAGTTACAATTTAATTTAACATTTGTCATTTGTTTGCACTCATTGAAATGTCAGTTTAAGAAATTTTATTTCACATTAATTAGAACTAAATTTTTTGCACACATCAAAGTATTGGTGTTCTTTCCACATAGTTAAATGCTTTCAGGAAGAGCTACCAAAGACTAATATTAATAATTCTATTTGATATCAATCATTTGTTTGGATACATTTGTTTGCTGTTTAACGCTAATTATTCTATTTCACACTACTCATTATTTTGCCCAAAATTAAATAGTTCCTTATATTGCATTGTAATACAAATCATTTGATTTTGCATAGGTTTTAATGGTTACAACTATCACTTGCAAAAATAATGTCACTCATTCGCTTGTAAAGAGTAAATTCATTCCAAGGAGGTGCCCGTGGTGTAATGGCTATCGTCGTAGGAAATGGACACGGTGACACGAGTTCAAATCCTGGACGTGGCTGATTGTATTTCATATAGCACTAATAACCTTGGGAAACGTATGAATCCAATTATTCTTCCATCAGCTTTGGGTAAATAGTAGGACAGACTGGGTTCTTCAGACTTGGTGAGGCAACTAGACTAAGAGAAGGAAAACTCTGAATTCAAACCTGTTAAACTCCGCTTAAAAATTGACTTTGTATCCTATCCTGCCCGAGCGAAGGGGTTGGTAAATATGGTTAAATGATTCCAAGTGTTATTCAGTATCTCTATGAATACAATCAGTCATTTTTTCACATAGTTTAAATGTTCAACTGGCTCATTGGTCAAGTGGGTAGAGTGTTCACCCATGGTACGGGAGACCTGCGATCAATTCTAGTTCGAGTCATACCAAAGACTTAAAAATGATACCTCCTTCCTTAACACACAGCAATAAAAGGCACGTGTCAAGGGTAAAGTGGAGCAATCAAGCGAAAGGAGTAGCGCCCTCCCCTAAATCTCGGGGTAGTAGCTATTTAAAAGGGAGCCTTCTGGTCGGACTCGACTTTGGTCACCAACTTAAATGTTCAACAGTTTTCTTTGAACCATAATTGGTGCAAGCACTCCGAGTTAGAATGAACCGGATAGGTATTTAACATTTCCCTGAACTGTAGGACTGAAGTTTCACCATCGGGTGGTTTATACAAACACACACACACACACACACACACACACACACACACACATATATATATATATATATATATATATATCTATATATATATATATATATATATATGCTTCTTTGATTAAATAGTAAAGACACATTTTGTCTGTATAATTTAATTAAGGTCCTCTTGAGTGTGATTACTGTTTAATCAAACATCATCATCATCATCATGTCGCGCTGGTTGCACGGATATCCCTGATCCTCTCTCGCCACTCCTCCCTATCGTTCATCGCACTAGGCAGGTCTTCAGGACAACATCCCGTATCCTCACATAGCTGCTGAATGTATGTTCGTGCTGGTCGTCCTGCTTTTGCACTGCCATGTGGGGGGTCCATAAGAGTACATGTCTGGTTCGTCTAACTTAATCAAACATAGTTACATGAACGACAGCGGCCTAACCACACACACACACACACACACACACACATATATATATATATATATATATATATATATATATACCATTTATACTACATGTAATGTGCATCTATTTATCCTTCTGTCACTATCTCTCCTCTCTCCATATATATATATAAATGATCAAGTCATGCTAATACATCAGATTTCCTTGACTCCTTCTGCCTGTATGTCACAATCATCCGTCACTCTTGACAAGTCTTCAAGACTGCATTCAGTGCTTCCTCGAAACCGATGTAAGTCTCTGCTTGTTTGTCAACACTGGTGGCTTTGTCGGTAGGAATCCAGAAAATAATGTCCTTTACTACGTGCTTATCTTTTTCCACTGCAGTAACCAACACATCTTGGTCGTTTAACTAAGAGAGTTTGTGAGATGAGAGGGAAGTGGCCGTACAGCTATTCTTTTTTGAGATTGTCTTTTACCAGAATTAGTGCCCATATTAATACCATACTTTCATGTGTTGTTCAAATATTTTTTTTCAATGTGTTTCAATATTTTCTAGATGGTGCATCCAGTCAGTAATACTGACACAGTCAAAGGTTGATATATATATATATATATATATATATATATATATATATATAATTTTATTGTATTGTATTAATTTTGAGGGCTATTGCAGTGTGAAATAATAATTATTTCAGTCTAATTAATTTCAAAGTAAAAACTTCATCGTCATAGACGTTTAAATGAACACGATACTGGATGTCAAATTTTTTGGGACAGTGTAAACTTGGTGTCACGTGGGTTATTAGAACATGTTTGTGTTGTAACCCCGTTGCCACGTGGGGCGTTTAAACGCCATCGGGATAAGACGTGACTTCAGTTATCCCAATCAATTCTTCTTATTCTGTTTTATTATATATATATATACATATATATATATATATATAGGTTGAGAGAGTGAGAGACGGAGAGAAAGGAATTTTCGTACAAACCTGTTTTCAAATTTCATATTTTGTTTCTTTTAGATAATTTTTAAGCCTGCATTCGGTTTTTATTTTCAACATTCCTAAACGAAAATTTCTGAATATTCTCAATATTTGTAACTAATGAATATCGAACTCGAAACACTTACATAGAGAGAAACGGGAGTTCAACACAATACTGCCACGGAACACTCCAGTATTATTCATTATTGTAAAATATATAATGGATTGTATAAAAACGTGAGAATATCCTTAGTTTTAAACATACAGGACAAAGTTTTCTAATGGTGTATTAAAAAAACTTAACTTTTGAAAATAACCTGTAACCAACAATTATTTTTCAAACCATCATCAGTTCAAACATCAGAAGATCAAACAAATTCTATATTTTTCTAGCGCTGGAAGAACTCTGGAAACAAAAAAACTATTTCCATAAATTGTCGATTATGGTAAGGAAATATGCTCAAGAAGAGCAATTTGTAAATACATATTGCACCACAAAAACAAAACACTCTTTCAATAAGAAAAAAAAACTAGTTATTGTATATAATATCAATATATGAATATATACAATGATTGTATCGAGAAAATTTCACTTTGTCAAGTCAAAAGATTTCCGTGATATAAGTTCAGGACACATACTTATTGCAACACAAGTATCTCTCCGGATTTGGTTCCGGTTTTATTTTGGTTTAATGGCATATCAACTATTTTTGGTTATTTAATACCATATCCTGTTCTACATAAATATTAAATATATGAGTTATAAACACATTTTGTCGTTACAGACAGTTCAATGATCAAACAGTTCCACTTCTTACCATACAATTTTGCAAAAATCATTTGTTTGCTCTTGGTTTAAATGTCAAACGGTTAAATTAGACCCATAGTTTAAACCCAATCAGATGCTACAATCCCGGGTCAGACTAAACCTGGGATAGATGGCAATGAAGGGGTAACCCACATTCCCCAGAGCCCCACTATTGCTGGAGCCTTACCATCAGAATTTTTGAGGCCGTATCCAGAACACTGATTGGGGGGATGTCATACCGCTCTTCCGAGATATAGTTGGTGTATTCTACAGCTCCAGCCGACAGGACTATATCTTTCCTGGATAAAATACATGATTTTGTAATTGTTTACATTGTCTTTTGATTTAAAATAGTTATTACTCCCTTAAAAGTCTTCAATGAAATTAGGCAAAAGTTTCTCATATTCATCAATATAAGGACAAAATGAAATCTAATAATGAATTATAATGTAAAATGAACCCGACAATACAGTGAAAAATTAAAAACTAAGTAATCCAAACAGAAGAATTTAATGTAAAAAAAACGTCAACGCTATAACGTTTCGATTTCATGAACAATCATCAGGGTTGAGAAAAAGATGATATCAAGTGATGTTAAATCATCTTTTCCTAGGTCTGATGATGGTTTATTAGAATCAAAACGTTATTGCGTTTACTTTTTTAAATTTATTTCTTCTTTTTGGATTACCTTGTTCATTAATTTTTTTTTATACTAAATGTACAGAAAAATGAAAAAAATATTCCTGGAAAAGTAGTTCTGGAAAGGTTTCTATCTGCCGTTCTACCTAGGACGTTCTAAAACTGGAAGAATTTGGTATTTTTATTACTTACGTGACAATAGCAAATTTCATAAATGAAGATAGATATGTTTCCTTTAATTTTGGCATATATATATATATATATATATATATTCATTGACGAAATTGTTCGTACACCCATGATTTCTAAATATTTTGACCAATTTTTTAGAATTCAAAACTTGTATGATGCCAGTCTTTTTATATATTATTGAGTGCTAAAAAGAAACATAAAACTCAATTTTGAGAAAGATTGGTTTAATTTGCTAAATATCAGAGAAAAATAAACAAACGAGGAAAAGACAATCATTTGTATAGTAGGAAAAATTGAAAAAAATAAATAATTTCCGCAAAACTAATCCTCAGCAGGATTGCGTCTCATATTTATAGCTTCCTGTAATTTTCTGAAACTTTTAATGAGCTTTGAATAAGTCTTTTAAGGGATTTTCTTCCATTCTTCATCATATACATGTTCTAATTCCTAAAGTGTTTTGGGTGATAGGGGATTTATTCCAACTTTAAATTATTGCCATAAATTTCAATAAGATTCAAATCAGGGTTCATTGAAGACCAGAGCAGAACAGTATTGGCATTTTTTTTTTCTGAAGCCACGCAGTCACTGATTTAGACATGTTTGTGATCATTATCTTGTGGAAAAGTAAATCGCCGACCTAGATCAAGATTGTGCGCTGATAGTAGCAGATTTCAAAATAGGGAATTACTTTTCAGTACCTAAATACTCGTGGAGTAATTCTGAATGAAATTCAGAATTTTTATATAGTCTTCAGATTTCATAATTTCTCTTATTCTAATTAAATGTTCAGCCTCTTTCAAGCTAAAGAAACCCGAAAACATCATCGAGCTGCCTCCATATTTTAATGTTGACACTGTGTACTTTTGAAAAAAAGCTTCTCGCTTCTTGCGCCAAACTTCTGAGAATCATTTTGTCGAAAAAGCTCAACTTTTCTATCACCACTCCAAAGTATGTTTTTTTTTTACCAAAAACAATTTTTGTCGTTCCAGAACATTTTAGCAAAATTAAACTGAGCATACTAAAGTCAAAAAGACCAGTCTGCCCTGCTATTTAACCATAGGTGTAGGGTGAATATTTGAATGTGTATCTTTCCCAAGGGTACTAACGTTATATGAAATGAAAACAATCTCGTCCAAGATTTGAACTCAGGCAACAAAGTCCGTTTTCAAAGACGATCACCATTACTCTACGAGTATCTATGTACTGAAAAGTAACTCCCTATTTCGAAATTCTGATAATTTAATTCTTAACAATATCTTTCAATAATTGAATATCAGAAAAAGAGTGCGATAGGGAATTACTTTTGAATCATCTTGTAAATAGTGATTTTGAGAAAATGAGATTTAGTAAGACGTTCATGAAATATGTATTAAAACAATAAACATTGAACTATATTTGAGTTATTTTAGTGGGGCTTTCCGACCATTGTATATCGAAGTCAGCTTAATACAGACCATGAATGAATAGATTCTTGGCAAAATATCAAAATAAACCTATTGTCAAGACTAACTTATCCACGTGATCGTGCATTCATTTACCCGGATGTGTCATATGATCAATGGTTTTTATATTAACGAACCGTCAGAACGCTTGACCTCTTCATCACGCTCCCTGTATCCTTCAAATTTTATACGATTACAAAAATAATCTGCCAGTTGACTTCAGTTTTCTAAAACGTAAGGATATTGTTCATGTCAAGTCGGCTTTCATGCATAAATATTCTAAGTACAAATTTCGTTCTAAGCTACTTTTAAATGATGTATACTTCTTCGTATAATATAAAATCCATCGGTATAGTGCTGGCATCCAGTTTTTTATCGATACAATTAATCAACTCTTGGAGCGTCAGGCAGACCGAAAGCATGTTCTAGAGTAGTCTGATAGTTTGCTATACGGTAAGTATAGCCCGTGGTGTAATGGTTATCGTCGTAGGAAATGGAAGCGGCGACATGAGTTCAAATCCTGCACGAGACGGATTGCATTTCGCATAGGACTAATACCCTTGGGAAAGGTATGAATCCAATTATTCTCCCTCCAGCTATAGGTAAATAGTAGGGCAGACTGGTTCTTCTGCCTTGGTGAGGCAACTAGTCTAGGAGAAGGAAAACTCTGAATTAAAACCTGTTAAACTCCGCTGAAAATGACCTTGTGTCATAACCTGCCCGAGCGTAGGGGTTGGATAAATATGATACGGTAAGTATCCCCACTGTATACCACTAATATTGTTTAAGCGAAGGGCATTTTCCCTTAGATATTGGTATCGGTGTCGTCACAGGAGTTGCTAGATCATGGTTTATAACCAGGCGGTCATTTGACTTGAGAGAAGACATTATTATAATAGATAAAAAGGAACGAATATTGTTACATAGTAGACTTCACTTTTCCAGTAGTTGGCTGAGTTAAAGTTAAGGAAATGGAATAAGGCCTAAATTATCTGGAATAAGAAATCGTTTTCCTTTGAAGTTGTAAAATATGAAGGTGACATTGACGCCAGTCATAGTCGGACCACTAGACCAACGAATCTAGATAAGAGAATATCGTGACGAGAAATCAAAGGAATAATTAAAACAGTTCTGACTTCAGCACAGTGATATTGGCAAAAATACTTAGAAAAGTCTGGGGAAAGCGTATTGGACTTGCTATCAGACTTCACAGATTCTACTGAAAACTACTAGTTAATGCTAATACGAAAGAAATGCCCAACATTTTAGGGAGTGTTGCACAACGATCAAAGCAAGTAATTGCTGATAAGGAAGCATATGAAGTAGAAAGCGCCTCTCTCCAGGGGAATGCGACAGGATACGAGGCATTTTTGGAAATGGTAGGCGTGTCTAGGCTACGGCCCTGCGCCCAGACCCACTTTAAAAAGGCCTTGTGCAACAGTCATTCGTTTGGTTGGGCGAGTGACAAATACCGTTAACAAGCTGCGAACTCTTCCTCAAGGAATAGAAATAATGGAGAGGTACTTGAGAATTGTTCTATATTGATCAAGGAGAGCAAATTATGACGGACACATCTAATTACAAAAATACATACGATATAGTCCCGCCAAGCTGGATAATAAACAGTCTCAGAATGTACAAGGAAACGAAGTCATAAAGTTGACTAAAAAAACATGGAAAAGCGAAGGGCAGAATTCACAGCAGAAAGAAAAGGCTTAGTTGAGAAAAAGATCCAGAGAGAGATATTCCAGGGAAATGTACTATCACCATTACTATTTGTAATAGCGATGAATCCACTCAACTACTTATTAAGGAAATACACAGGCGGATACAAACTTAGTAAATCCAAAGAAAAGGTCAATCTCCAAATGTATAGCGGTGATATCAAACTGTTTGTTAAACACGAAAAGGAATTAGAAACCTTAATACAGGTAGTGAAGATATACAGTCAGGACATAGGGATGGAATTTTATATAGAAAGTTCTTCTATGCTAATGATGAAAAGTGGAAATTGACACATTTCAAAAGGAATGGAACTTCCAAATTAAGAAAAAATCGGAACGCTGAAGGAAAAGGAAAAGTACAAATACTTGGAAATATTGGAAGTGTACACCACCGAAGAAGTGCAGATGAATGAAAAAAAATAAAATAGAGTATCAGAGGAAAACTACGCGAAACCATACAATATAGCACGAATGTTATGATAGGAATAAACAACTGGAATGTCCCCCTCGTAAGATAATCGTGACCCATTCTTAAAGTAGACAAGGGAAGAACTTAAACAAATGGACCAGAGAAAGAGGAAAATAATGACCATGTATAAAGACTTACATCCTAGATATGACGTAAAAAGACAATATGTGTCAAGAAAAGAAGGTGGAAGAAGACTTATGAACATTGGAAATAGTGTTAATGAATCAATACGACGACTCGAAAACAACATTGAAAAAAGCGGAGAAAAACTTATTACAATTACAAGAACGATACTAACAAGTTGATCAAAAGGAAAAAAAACAACAAAAAAATGAGAAAACTAAAATCGGAAGAAAAACATCTCTGTAAACATTTCAAGTGACAAACAAGTGATATCTCACTCTAGAAAACTTGGACGTGGCTAAAAAAAGTATTCCTGAAGAGAAAACTTCATATCTTCAGATCGTAGCCCAAAACAAGTTTATAAGTGCTCACTAAGTGAAGGCAAGAATAGACAAAACGCAACAAAATAGCGAGTGTAGATAATGTGCTGACTGCGAATGCGGAAAAATAGCGCAAATAGAGTATAAAATTACGCACGGCATGGTGAGGCTGGTGATCCACAGGGAAATGTACAAGAAATTTAAATTTGACCATACGAACGAATAGTATCCGTTTGAGAAAATTAGATGCATAAAATTATTTTGGTCACCTAATCTCGCACAGATGACCAGACCGAGTGATAGTTTACAAAAAAAAAAAAGAAAAAAAAGAGAGAATTTGCAGAATAGTGACCTTTTCCGTTCCGGCTGACCACAATGTTAAACTGAAGTAAAGCGAAAAGAGAGATAAGTACTTAGACTATGCAAGAGAACTGAAAAACTATTGAACGTGAAGGTGACGGTGATAACAATTGTGATTGGTTCGCTCGGTACGTTCAACAACGGATTCATTCAGGGATTGGAGGATTTGGAAATAAGAGGACGAGTGCCAACCATCTAAACTACAACATTGTTGAGATAGGCCAAAATACTGAGAAGAGTCCTGGAGACTTAAGAAACTTGCTGTCACTCAGACATAGTGGAAAACTATCATCAAACGCTGACGTGAAGAACTTTCAAAGGAGTGAAATAATAATAAGAATAAAACGGAAAGTAAGTGAAAGGAAGAATAAGTACCTCGACCTTGCAAGGGAATTGAAAAAAAAAATGGAACATGAAGGTGACAATTACACCAATTGTAATTGGTGCGTTTGGAACAGTAACTAAAAGTTTACTAAAGGGACTGGAGGACTTGGAAGTTGGCGGCCGAGTGGAGACTACCCAAACTACTGCATTATTGAGAACGGCCAGAATACTGAGAAGAATCCTGGAGACCTGAGGAGACTTGATGTCACTCAGACTCCATTGAAAAACCATTGGCTAACGTTGATGTGAAAAGCTCTAATGAGTGAATAATAATAATAATAATTTCACAAAGTTTGGTTATATTATTGCGAAGACTGATAATACGCATCCGAATAGTAAGTGTACGTTATGTGGATACAGAGATGAGATGGTTAATTCCTTTATTAGAGAATGCTCTAAGTCAACACAAAAGAAGAGCAAGACCAGGCCTGACGGGTGAGGAAGTTAATCAAGTAGGAATTTGGTAAGAGATTAAAATACAACCATATGGTATATGCACAAGCTAGAATACGTTCTAGACAATGTCATTTAGACTGCAACCAGTGTCGGCACAGAGCATAAGAATATTTTTCTTGGTTGGAAAACACTGGTGTGTCCATACGTAGTAGTCCATTAGAAACGGTTACTGTTGTTTTTGTCCTAACTCATCCAGTAAGTATCATGTCTTGATTGTATACCTTTGATTGTTCGTGTGATGAGAGGTAAATAGCCGTACAGCTGCTGCTTTTTACGGTGCTGCTTCGAGGAGTTGTTCAAAAGAACATGCTGCATCCAAATCTATTTCTTCTCTAACTTTTTTCTCTGGGCGTTTCATTAAAGTCCAGATGATTCCACCATACAATATTGTCTTTTTCTGGGAAGAATAGAATTTATATGACTTTTCTCTGTAAACTACAGTTGTCTCCATCAATTCATTTATTTTCAGTGAGAAAAAGATGACTGATTATTTACTCATTTTTGTTCATTGTTTCTTCATGAAAATGCCAGGAGAGAGAGACAGAGAGAGAGAGAAATCACATTTTGGTTTGCAGGTTATCCCCCGTTGACATTTGTGGAGGCATTTTGAAATCTTATTAACCCAAATTCGTTTTCCAAACTTAATTACCTCAAGAGACATTGTTGGCTATTTTTTCTTTTTGTATTTTCATATTTTCTCTTGTATTCTCTACTATATTTTACATCACTCATCGACACACGTACACACTCACACCCGAATTCACACAGACAAACCCTCACACACGCATTCAAATAGAGACTCCATACACTAATGTAGATGCCCACTTACAGACACAAAAATGCACATTCATATCTAGACGACACGTGTACACACCTGCACACTCCTCATATTCATACGCCTGAACACACACGGCTTTTGCAAAATAAATTGCACTCAGACACACACACAGGTAAATGAGCTTGGACACGTATATATAATCGCACATATACACACATTCACTCAGAAACATACCTGAATACGCATACATCCTGAATGTACGTATGCCGGGGTAAACCTATGTACACATGAACGCACATAGACGTATTTGAATACATACAAACTTTTGTATTCATTAAGCTTGCTCTATCATGATAGTTTATATACAACTGAACTCGCCCAGAGGCATATAAAAATACATATCTGCTTGCATATACATACCTTTACGTATATGCATTACTGCAAATGCATGCCTGCCAGCATACACAGTTTCATTCACACGCAAATATATACCCATTTACGAAGTGCATACGATAAGTTTCCATACTTTTTTTCATATAGGCATTTAAAATTGTCGTCGACTCTTGATAATTCTGTATGTTATTGGTATACATCTTATGAGATGACTAACTTTTATGATTTCAGGTGAAATGAACAGCTACAGCAGGAATTGGAATACCCCATACTAAAGCCTGATTGTCACAGCTGGTAAATTTCAAAAATGCAATTTGACACTTTAGAAGAACGATAAGCAATAAAATTGTGTTTTAAACTTGGAAAAAATGCCACAGAAATGAATGGAATGCTTCTGACTGCTTTTTGGGCATCTTGCATGAATCGAGCATCAGTTTTTGAGTTTGCATAAGAGATTCAAGGAAGGCAGGGTGTCCGTGAGGGAAAATGAGAGGTGTGAGAGGAGTAAGGAAGTCAATAGACCAGAGGTGATTGGCCAAAGAGTTAGGTTTAAGGTTACTATGTTGAGGTTTTAAGGGAGTTCAGCAACAGATTCCGTCGGAAGAGGTCAGCACTCTTCAAATCGGCTCAGTGGCATTTCCACCAAAACAATACACCAATCCACATCTCCATCCTTGTCACAGACTATTTGACCAAGATGGCCATCAAGACAGTTCGTCACCCTCCCTATAGTCCAGACTTTGCTCCCTGTGACTTTTGCTTATTCCCTAAGCACAGAGGCTGTCGTTATGAGACAGTTGAGGAGATGAAAGAGGCTATGACGAAGGTTATTGACACGCTCACACAATAGGACTTCAATGGTGCCTTCTAGAAGTTGTTGGAACGGCACAATAAGAGGAGATTACTTCGAAGGGGACTAGAGTTTCACGTGTGTACTATCAATAAAAGTGCCCATACAAAAAAAGGCTGGAAACTTATCGGATACACCTCGTATATGCAAATGCATGCATATAAACTTTGCTATTATTACAAGCTTGCACAATGATGACAGTATATATACACCTGAACTCGTCCAGTTGCACGTAAAAGTACATATCTGCGTGCATATGCATAATTTTACTCATATGCTTACCATCCCGTATATGCATAACTGCAAATGCATATATACTGCATACCTGTCAGCGTAACTGCACATGTCTATCTTAACACATGCAAAAGATCACCTGTCTGTTTCCATGACCCATTCTCTGTTTTCTTTAAGCTACATCAAAATCGAATGTTTTAGAAAATATAATAAAATACTGGAAAGAAATTTAATATTTTTCAGACATCTACCGTCTTCGTTCCTCTAGAAACATCATAACATAAAAAAAAACTGCCCGAAGTTCCAAGAATCCTCCGCAGTGCTGCAATTCAGTTCCTCGTTTTGTTTTGTTTTTTTTGTTTTTTTTCATGATTAAAACAATTGAGCACATGATGATTTTCCTTCAATTATATATTGAATGTATTAAGCTACTTTCTTATCATTGATTAACCTGGTGACCGAAGGTGAAAATACAGTCGTCAGCGGTAGATACGGTCCACTTTCCTTCAGACTTTGGGATTTAATAGCAGATCCCGTATTCCAAATCTTAAGTTTATCATTCGGAGAATATCCCCTCTTCTTTTCTCCTCTTTCTTATCAGAGCTATTCTTTCCTCATTAATTTGTCTTTTATTCACGTCAGCATGAATACAGCAAGATAAATGTGAATATACTTTAATTGTATGTTCACTTATTTGGGATTTTGTAGAATCTTTTCTTTCCTCCTTTTTAAACTTTCGTTATTGGGTTTCCATAACATGTTGATAGAGAGATCCTATTTACCCAACCCCGGGCAGGATATGTCACAAGGTCAATTTTTTAAGCGGAGTTTCGCAGGTTTGAATTCAGAGTTTTCCTTCTCCTAGACTAGTTGCCTCACCAAGGCTGAAGAACCTAGTCTGCCCTACTATTCACCCATAGCTGGAGGGAGAATAATTGGATTCATACCTTTCCCAATACCTAGTCTGCCCTACTATTCACCCATAGCTGGAGGGAGAATAATTGGATTCATACCTTTTCCAATACCTATGTGAAATGCAATCAGTCTTGTCCAGGAATTGAACTCGGATCGCCGTGTTCATATCCTGTGACGATAACCATTACACCACGGGCATCTCCATAAATTGATAGAGAGATGCACGTTTTATTTCAGATAAGACCAAGATTAATTATTGTCTCTTTCCTTGTGGACATGTCTTTTCTTTCGGTATTCATTTCACACGGCTTACCATACCTCGGAGTGCGAGTTCATTCAAAGGAGAAGCTTTTCATTTTCTCTCAGTGTTCTCTGCGCGACATGACTTTGGAATCTGGGTTTCTTCTGTGTCCCAAATTATGTGTCTTCACTCTCTGACGAAGAAACGGCAACTTCTTTTTGTTTCTTTTTGTTTTGTTTTCGTTTTTTGTTTATTTTGGTTGTTTGTTTTATCAATCCTAAACAAGCGGGTCAACCAAGAAAAATGGTCAAGCGAGATTTAGACCCGTGGAAAAGATTTTGTCAGGTGTCAGGTAGTAACAGACAGAAGGCAAGGAAGGAGTTTAAGTTCGGAGCTAGCGTTACTGAGCACGTACGCAAACAGATTAGGGATCATCTAGTGTCTACTTTTATTTATTTTTCTTGGTGTGAACTTTATACCTTCTCTTCATCTCGTCTTTATCTCAGCCAACTTACACTGAGACCCAACAAAGACAGATATACTGACTATACTGAATACATTTCCTTTCATTTGTTTATTTCCTGAGGTATATGATGTCTATGGATGTTAGAAAACTGCTATAATTCATAAATACTAATAATATTTGCGTGTATTATTATGATTGTAGTAGGAATAATTACACAAAATAATTAACAAATCAAAATAAAATGATCAAGCAATAAAGAAATGAATATATATTTTATCGGTAAAAAAATATTTGATAGATTATTTATTTGTAGGGAAATTATAAAGTGTAATTTAGAATTACTCTTTTAAGTTGATGTGTTTAATTTCGATGGGATGAACTTTGAAGGAAATTGCGGAATGTCCCCGTGGTGTAATGGTTAATGCGGAATCGTTGTAAGCGAGTTCGAATTCCAGTCGCGCTATTATGTTCACTTTTGAACAAATACCTTTGGAAAAGATATGAACCCCCTCATCATCCCTGCTTTTGGTTAAATAGTTCCACTCATCAACCGAGAAGGACATCGACACACGACTGACGAAGGCATGGACAGCTATCGATAGGCTCTCGATCATATGGAAGTCGGACCTAACAGATAAAATGAAACGCAGTTTCTTCCAGGCAGCGGTTGTGTCGATACTGCTATATGGATGCACCACATGAACGCTTACGAAGCGGCTGGAGAGGAGGCTGGACGGAAATTATACAAGAATGTTGAGAGCAGTATTAAACAAGTCCTGGCGACAACACCCCACGAGACTCCAACTATACGGACACTTGCCCCCCATCACAAAAACTATACAAGTTCGACGAACCAGACACGCGGGACACTGCTGGAGAAGCAAGGACGAGCTCATAAGCGATGTACTCCTGTGGACCCCCACTCATGGATGTGCAAGTGTGGGACGACCAGCACGAACTTACATACAGCAGCTATGTGAGGACACGGGTTGTAATCCTGAAGACCTGCCGGAGGCGATGAGTGATAAGGAGAAATGGCGAGAGACGGTCAGGGATATCCGCGCAGGCGGCGCGACATGATGATGATGATGACTAGGAGGGGCACCTCTGGTGGTGTAATGGTTTGCACGCTTGACTAGCAAACCTACACGAGTGAGTTCGAGTCTCATTGGGTGCCCCATTCATTCGGCCTTGTGCCAAATCGAAGCAAAGGGCTTCGTAAATTACTACTGTTTTTCTAGGAGAATGGCTTTGGCATTAGATAACCTATTAAGGTTGATATATCATTAAGCAAAGAAACCAAATCAAACCAAGTAAGTTGTATGCCTCAGTGAAAAATCCCGTAATTCACTGATATCATAATAGTGTTATAGACACAGTTTGTTGATTAACGACACTATATATATGTATATTGCCTGATGATTGTTATTTTGTAAAAACTTCATGAAACCCAGTGGTTGCAGACCAAATTCCATAGCATTAAATATATATATATATATATATATATATATATATATATATATATATATATATATATATATATATATTTATTATTATTATTATTATTATTATTATTATTATTATTATATTATATAGCTATATCCTAGATATTGTGCACTCTCCATATTATATTGCACTTGGTTCGCCACAAACCCATAAAGTGATTTAGTGACAACCAACACTGTTCTAATAGATAGATAGATAGATAGATAGATAGAGAGAGAGAGAGAGAGAGAGAGAGAGAGAGAGAGAGAGAGAGAGGAGTAGATAGATAGATAAATTCTCGAAAACCTGATGGTTGTTGTTTAGAAAAATCTATGTATTATTTGTAGACTATTCTTCTGTTATTAGATTATAAAGAAAGTGTTATCGTTTCTATACAAGCCTTCACAACTATAAATAAATTACTTGTTTATTTCATCACAACTATAAATACATTACTTGCGAAGAACTTCATTATTTTTTTCCGACTCTCGGTTTTAACAACCCTGGCAAACAAAAAAAAAACTTGAAGACCCTTAGATAATAAGATTACTAAACAAACTCAACGTTATATACATATTAACAAAGATCATCCTCTGCTGGATCCCAAACCACATGAAAATAACAGGAAATGAAAAAGCTGACTCAGCAGCCAAATCAATAATAAAAATGTCCCTTGGGAGATTCAGAATTCTGTATACAGACCTGAAGACGAAAATCAACATGCTCTTCCAATAAAAAAAAACATGCCGACCAGACTGGAGTAATAACATAGCGAACATACTCTTTAAAATGAAACCCAACATAGGATAAACCAGACGTTCGGGGCAGCAGAAGACACCGACTGCATCTTTGCAGAGGGGCAAGACTCCCCCAACGAGCGTCCTAGATATGACACTAAACAATCTGATGGTGTGGCTCCAGTATAGCTGGATTTTTGAAAATACTGATTACCCCTTTATTGTCAACGCTCCCCAGACTACTCTCTCCCGGAGTTGTAGTACTTGATCGGGTCCTATCTAAAGGTCAAGTAGAATTGTTTGACATTTAAACTGTGCACTGGTAGAATAGGATAGAACGTTTAGGATATAACGTTTTATATTTAAGTGTGTATAAGTAAAAAAAAACTGTGTATCTTGGTCTAATGAGTAGAGTGTTCGCCAATGGTCAGGTAGGCCGGGATTCAATCCCAGATCGAGTCTTACCAAAAACTCAAAAATGGTACTTGATGCCGCTTTGTTTAACACTCAGCATTATAAGGGAAGGATAAAGGGTAAAGTGGAGCAATCCAGCGAAAGGAGTAGCGCCCTCCCCAACACCTCGGCGTAGTAGCTATTAAAAAGGGAGCTTTCAGGTCACTCTCGATTAAGATCGACTAAGGAATTATTTAAAATAGAACTATTTGATCATTTAACTGCATAAAAAAATGTCTGATGTTCAATAGAATTGTTAGTGATGCATAGCAATAATTGGAACCATTAGACTTTCTTGACATGCTAAACTGAATTATTTGAAATATAACTTTTCACCATTTTACTGTGTATTTGTATTAGTCAAAAAGTAAGTTATCCCATTTAAATCCTCGTTTAGAAATATTGCCATTAATCCCAGACCGTTACTTGACTTGACGTGGCAATACCAGTTATGGTTTCATGTGTAGTTCAAAAATATCTGTTTGAAATTTACTAGTATTCTCTTGTACCGAGGACAAAAGAAAAGATTTTAAAAAACTACACCGTAAAAAATTAAATGTTATTCTCTAATCGAGCAATAAAATATCCCTTGGTGGTTTGAAATGCTGTTAAAATAAACCAGTCAATTAATCAATCCAAAACCCTCTGGCTGAGGCTGTAAAATACACAATAAGTTATACCATTTAAACCCTCGCTTAAAAATATCAATTAAATATTAAATATATATGTATAAAAAGGATTAGGCATTGAATAACCCACAATGGTTTATATGCCATAAAACCAAATAAAACAAAACAAAACCAATACAGGAGAATTGAAACCAGACTTCTGAATGTCCAGAAAAAAAAAGTCGCTATATCCCGACACATCTATTGGTCACACAAGCCTCACATTCCTTTCTACTTAAACAAAAAAGTTAACTATAATATATTGCATGTCAGACATCCGATACCGTCCAATACATTCAAATAGAATGTCGAGATTCTGCAATTATTAGGAAGCGTTTTTACAATACAAATAATACAAATAACATGTTATACACATTTTGAAATATTAGAAAGAAATTCAATTATACCAAACAATATAACAGTGAACTTAAACTGCAGCCAACAAACGTTCTCCTTAAAGCGAATCCAAATATACTTACCAAGAAACAATGGAAGGCAATTCACAATCACAATCAACAAACCTCCTTGAGGAAACTTTTAAATAAATAAACCTTCTTCCACAATTTACATCTCGGCATAAAACAGTCCCAAACTGGTTGACATGCTAAATCAAATCAACAAACCATTGTCTACTTACTCCAATGTTTCATATCCTTAATGAAACTTTTAAGCCTTCATATGTCAAGAACGACGAAAGAGTATATTGCTCGCAAATACATACGTATATATATATATATATATATATATATATATATATATATATATATATATATATATATATATATATATAATTTCGATTAATTATTCTAGTAACGGTCAGTGATCATATCATTACCCCAAGCAATATGTACTTAGCAGTAGGGTGATGGTATCAATCACAAATACAATCATAGATTTAACAGTAAAAATCGATTTATCAGCAATATGCAGGTTTCTAAATGTATATTATCATTAAACTTCTAGCCGAAAAAAATTCAGAAAGCAATAATGTCTAAATGTATGGAATTCAAAAGGGAACGATAGATAGATAGATAGATAGATAGATAGATAGATAGATAGATAGATAGATAGAATTGAAAAAAGATGGGTGATTTACATATCTGATGATGAAGACAATGCATGCACGTGTTTTAGACTTAACTTACCTTTTATTTGAGATTTAGAATAACATTAAGTATTTTCCTTCACCGACTTATTCTCACAGCCTAATATATAGAAATATAGATTAATCATTTGTATGTGTAATGAATACATTCTCATGGCTTGTCGGTGAAATTCAAATAAAAGGAGAGTATAGGATATGACAGTAAATTGCATCTGTTATTGAGGATCTTGCTGTTGAGATCTGAGAACCGTTTCATTGCCATTAATCCCAGACCCCCACGTGACTTAACGTGGTAATGCTAGTTATGGTTTCATGTGTAGTTCAAAAATATCTGTTTGAAATTTACTAGTATTCTCTTGTACCGAGAACAAAAGAAAAGATTTTTTAAAAAAACTACACCGTAAAAAATTAAATGTTAATGTACTATAACCGCTATTCTCTAAAATCGAGCAACAAAATATCCCTTGGCGGTTTGAAATCCTGTTAAAATAAACCAGTCAATTAATCAATCCAAAACCCTCTGGCTGTGGCTGTAAGATACACCGACTACATCTCTACAAGCGAGTAGCACCCCCCCACAACGCATATCCTAGATATGACACTAAATAATCCGATGGTGAGGCACCAATAATGCTTGAGCATTGGGAATTGCCGAGTACCCCTTCATTGTCATCACTCTCAGGTCCACTCTAGCCAGGAGTAGTAGCACCTGATAAGGTCTTATCTATAGGTCAAATAGAACAGCTTGACATTTAAAATGAGAGCAAAAAAAGAACTTATGCTAAACTGAATTGTTTGAAATAGAAATGTTTTTACATTTAACTGTGTGAAGTCAAACACTGTGTATTTATGCTAAACTGAATTGTTTGAAATAAAACTGTCAGATATTTAAATGGGTCTAAATAAGTTTAACTGATTTGTGAGGGATACATAGCTATACTTAGAAGTATTCAACTTTGTAGACATGCTAAACTAAATTGTTTGAAATAAAACTGTTTAATCATTCAAATGTGTGCAAAAAATGACTGATGTTTAATTGAATTATCAGTTATACATTAATCCGTCTACAAATAAATGCTTAAAAATAAATCGAATTATTCATTTTTGTTAGAAATAATTGAAACCATTTAACTGTGTCATTAAAAATGAGTTCAGGCTCTTTTAAAGATGTTATCTACAAAAATGTGTTTAGATATGATATATTTAATATATATGCTTAAAAGGGATTTGGCATTCAATGACCTACAATAGTGGATATACCATGAAGCCATATCAAACCAAGACCCTTCTCTTAGCAGCATTTACATGTTTCTTTTTGTTTTGTTTTCGTTTTTGTTTATTTTGGTTGTTTGTTTTTTCAATCCTAAACAAGCATTCACAGATTTCTCCCTAAATCCACATCCATAAAATATATTTATTATACTTCCTCGGCAGTATCAATCTACTGAGAAAACACCCTTTCACTTCCAAATAATACGCTTTAGCTATTATATAAAGAAGTGTTTTTTCCTATTGTATCATTTCATAACATTTTGCAATAAATGTGTATAAGTATTTCTGCGTTTATTGCTTCCTACTTAACTAAATAGCCTTACCCAAACCAGATTCAATATTGGGGCACTCTTCTATTTAATTCTTTTTTTCGCCTTCAAGGTGTTTTATATTATCATACAGATAGTTTTAATACGTTGCTTTTTCCTATTTTTCCGCCATTTTCGAGATTTTCGGGACTGAACGAGACTTTCTCATTTCGTAACACTAGTCACATTTTGCGATCATTCCACCGCTATAAAAATCTTTAGTAATTTCAAGTATTTCTATCTTGTATTCTCGACACATTTTACTGCAGGCGCTCGCACAAATCCACACGCGAACAGTTATATCTATGCAGATTTTCAATTGAATAGATAGGAAATTGTATGTTGTATATCATTTTAATGTCTGAAGACACATATATGTGTCTGTACTGGAGTTTACTTGCCAACACTTTGGAACTCCCAAAACATATACTATAGAAGTGTTAAAAACTACAAATTCGGTACTGGGCGATGTGGGGGGGAGAGAATGAATAAGTTTATTGCCTTTGTTAAGATGTACCATTTGCCTTTTGGCAGGGTTGAGAGGCCAGATCATCCAATCAGTAAAGCAATGTGGAATTCTTGCGGAGTTATTGACAACTGTTATGTCGGCAAGGGATATTCGTGAAATGAGGAAGAAGAAACAAAAACACAACCCATCTTATGTCCGAGGGCCTCTGTTACTTTCTTTTTGTCATAAAGTTTCTGAGACCGCGGTTATATGTCGAAATAGACAAGAGTAACTTCTAGCTCGTATGAACCAGTTTTCTCGTATCTTTGAAAGGCTCCCCCGCTCCCGGTACACAGGAACAAGGTTGGGGGCGAATCAAGGAATATATCTATTGGATACCTCACCCCCACAACCACCTCGCGTAGGTGACATTGTTTAGTCTGACCCACAACCACTTAGACAATATGCTGCTCTGGTGACCTCAACTGGTGCTAGGGATCGACTGTTTTCAATCAAGGGTACGAGATCAAGCATATAAAAGTGGGCTTGTTAGAAATCATGTTGGATTATAACCTGCTCTTTCTTTAGCTGCCGGCATTTTTTGACAACTTACTCATTTGCCAACAATGTCACACACCGTATCCCGATTTCTTTAAGACAAAAATCCTGGTGAATTGGGAAAGCAAGATGGGATACTTGCAAAAGTAAAAATGACCATGCGCTTAAATTTCGATTTACAAATTGTTTTGTAGTTGAAAAAAAAAAGGTTGGAATATTGAGTTGATAATATGTTTGATAAGAAACATAATGATGTACTAAAATATATTTAGTTTCAAATATCTTTCTTTTCCAATCAATGCCCGACAAGCCATGCTGGCAGGACTTGAATACCTTGCCAGAATTCTATTCAGAGGCAAAATCTGCGAAAAAGCATTATCATCAGTATGACACTGAGATTAATGGACAGTGAAGCACCCGTTCATTGCCATTACTCCCAAGTCAACTGTGACCCATATTGGTAGTACCTCTGAAATGGCTTAAATCAGTGCGATTAAAAATTGTTCATATTCTATTGAAATCTTTAATGTAATTTAGTAGTGAATTATATTAAGAATATTTACTTGAAATAAAAAAAAATGTTTACTCAGCATTACTTGTTACCTATGTTGGTTGGGTTTCTATGTTCAACAGCGTATCAATCTTAGTAGGTATTAGTTTGAAAAGTGAACGTCGTAGTTCGACTGGAGTACAATGTTCCAGTCCAGTACATTAGTTACTACGCAACGGGAGCTTTCCTTTTCAATCTATTTTATGACATATATTTTTCTACAAACGAGTGACTTATATTCAAAGAACATAATTACATGAGATCATCTTACTATTGGTACCAGATAGGAGTACTCGAAAC
>OY757904.1:143197671-143202671 GCA_963585895.1 Sepioteuthis lessoniana
CATGGAAATTCACGATTGATATATTACAATTCCAATTCCAAATCTATTGACAGGACAATAAATTTAAAATTTTGAATAGTTTGAAAGATGGTTAAAAGAAAAACTCTATTAAACGATTATTTGAAATAATGATAATTTATTTTTATCGAAAAAATTGGAATTGAAACAAAAAATATAAAAAACAGGGGGAAATTGTAAATTTTCTTAAGTTTTTGCTTTTGATTTTAACCAATTTTAGATGCTTAAACTTGAAGCATTTTTCAACACTTTTTGATTAGGCTCACTTTTATCTTTTAATTCAATGAAGAATGATCACCTATTTCCGGAATGGTTTGTGAGTAATTTGTATTTGGATATTGTTTTTGTCGTAAATATTTTTCCGACGTATGTTTTTTTTTACCAAAAATTAGTCTAAAAAAACATTACAAATCCACAGCTTAAGCAAAAATAAACAGCTTTGAAGAAAGTGAGAACGAATCAATCCCCCATTTTCTTTTAAATAATGTTGTTTTACTTTATTGAAATATAATTATAAATATAAGTCTCTCCCCTCTCTCTCTCTCTCTATATATATATATATATATATATATATATATATATGTATATATATATATATATATTGCTGCGTGTACCCTACTATTTCGATTACCCAGACAGAAGACCGGATGTAATACGGACGTAGATTGAAGCCATGACAAGGACAAACGACCTCGGACCACCCAAATTCGTTAGGACAAATCAAGTGGGTGACGGCCGCTGGGAGAAAAATTAAACATTTTAAAACACAAGCGGCCTAGAGTTCGGCATTTGCAGACGTCTATCGTGCTCGCTCCAAAATACAATGCTTAAGCGAAAAGAATTGAGGTCCCGTACGAAAGTTGAAACCTTCAGTTAATAAAGAAAAAGGACGATCAGATTCCAACAACAGATTCGTAAATCAATCGACATCAAAGAGAAGAAAAGAAAAGAATCGAATTAGCGCAGCACATTATGATTATCTTCTCTCTCTCTCTCTCTCTCTCTCTCTCTCATTGCATTGTTGAAATTTGAAATGAACTTTTGATCCGCACATTTTAACAACTTACTTTCTCCAAACTCAAAGAAAAGAAAGAAAGGAATTGTGAAAAGAAAAGAAATAAAAAAGGAACAAATAAGAAAGAGTTGGCTTAAATCAAATTCGACAATTCTTTATTGATACTGGTAACTTTCCCCCACCGTTGCTTTAAAAGTGGCCGCAGTAGTTTTCTTTGTTTTTGCTTTCTTTAAACTTTTATTTTAACGTTTGAAGAAACTGTTATATTATTGTTTTAACATCTGGTTGTAAACTTGAATTCAATTCGAACTTACATATCAGGTGAATCGTTGTTGCTCGATATAGATTATTGTTTCCAGTGTGTGAAAATACACACACACACACACACACACACACACACACACACACACACACACACACACACACATATATATATATATATATATATATATATATATATATATATATATATCAAGGTATTATTATCGTTCAACGTTTTCGGATTATTGTTTTCATCTTTATAGTTATATTCACAAGGTTTCGGCCGATATGTCCTCTGGACTTATACAGGCTTTTGTCAAACTCGGGAGTCTACATGGAACTTCGAACTAGGTCCTATATTTAATACATGGGGGTCGCTTGTTCTGATTACGTTAACCATAACCGGGTATAAGTGCTTAGAATTCCTGTATTGCTACTTACCTGCAGTCAGGCTTGAACCTGCAACCTCTATGTGACCAGTAGGACACATAGCGTAACTGCTTTTGGCGTTGGTTCCCTTAGCTAATCTACCCAAGTTATGATTAATAGAATAAAAACAAGCGATTCCCGTGGATAAAATAAAGGTCATGGTGCGAAGTTCCGTGTAGATTCCTGAGTTTGACAAACACATGAAGCCGGGGTATCTACCGACCGAAACGTTGTGAATATAACAATAAAGATGAATATAATAGTCCGAAAATCCTCAACGATAAAATCATCAAGCTTCGTCTCAAAAATTAAGACAACTAATTTCAAGGTATTAGATTACGATATTATATTTCATAACCATTATGTTATTTTTTGAAGCACCCCTTATATATATATATATATATATATATACAAAACCTCAGGGTAACATTATTTTTCGTAGATTTCTCCGTAGCATTTGTTTCCATACACAGGGGAAAGATGGAACAAATGCTTCTAGCGCATGGACTCCCCAGAGAAACTGTCACAGCAATAATGATGTTCTCTAGTAACACAAAAGTCCATGTTCGCAGATGGAGATACGGATTTCTTTGACATGGCGGCTGGTGTTCTACAAGATACATTACCCACATCTGTTTTTAATCTGCTAAGTCTATGTACTTCGAATATCGATAGATCTATCTAAGAAAGTGATTTACATTAAAAGAACGCTAGAAGCAGATGATACCCCGCAGTAACTATTACGGACGCAGACGACACAGATGACAATTCTCTGAAATTAGTGGACAAGTTTACGTACTTCGGTAGCAGCATTTCATCTACGGAAAAAGACATCAATATGCACTTAGCAAAGGCATGGACTGCTATCGATAAGTTTTCGAACATTTCGAAGTCTAACTTATCCGATAAAATAAAAAGTGATTTCTTCCAAACAGCTGTTGCCCAGTCGGCTTGTGCTGTAGAATACACTAACAGCTTCTCTGCAGAGGGGTAAGACTTCCCCTACGAGTGTCCTGGATATGCCACGAAACAATCTGATGGTGAGATTCCAGTAATGCGGGAGCTTTGGATATTGCTGAGTACCCCTTCATTGCAATCGCTCCCAGGTCCACTCTGGCCTGGAGTGGTAGCACCTGATAAAGTTCGATCTATGGGTCAACTAGGACTATACAGTGTATTTAAGCTAAACTGAATTGCTTGGAATAGAACTGTTTTGGATGCTTAACTGGATGGTTTGAAATAGAACTGTTTTTGACATTGAAAGGATACTTACGCTTAACTGAATTGTTTGAATTAGATTTGTTTGGAAAAACTGAAGAGCTTGAAATAGATTTTTTTTTCGTTTACAAATAAACTGCGTACTAGTGCGAAACTGAATTGTTTGAAATAAAACTGTTGATTTGTATAAAAATGGATTTGGTATTAAATAACTTACAAAGGATGATACACCATAAAACCTAAACAAAGAAACTTCCAAGCAGCTATTGTGTCCATTCTACTGTATGGATGCACCACGTGGACGCGGACGAATCATATTGAGAAAATGCTTGATGGTACCTGAACAAGAATGTCATGTGCTTTATTGAACAAATACTGGAAGCAATATCTCAATAAATAAATGCTGTACTACCACTTACCTCCTATCTTTAAAACCATCTAATTAAGACGAACAAGGCATGCAGGACGCTATTGAAGAAGCAAGAACGAAATCATCAGTGACATTCTCGGATGGACCCCTTCACATGGACGTGTCAGTATTAGATGACTAAGAAAAATATACCTAGAACAGCTCTGTATAGAGACAGGATATAGACTAAAAAACCTACAGGGACCGATAGATGATAGGAACGATCGACGAGAGAGAGAGAGAGAGAGAGAGAGAGAGAGAGAGAGAAATCGGGGAAATCCGTGTCAGCAGGGTGACAGGATGATGAGGATGATATATAAATATATCAAAAAGAAAATATCAATTTCTCAAGATGAAAATTAAAATAAAGATGAAAAAGAAAAGGCTAGCTTACCGTCACGGTAAGCTATATTTAAAAGATGGCAACTTGACGTATTCTCTGTTATGTTTATGTAACCCCTACATATAGTTGCCCTTTTTTCATCGTCGGCTCATTGGCTTTGTGGATAGAGTGTTCGTCAATGAACCGGGA
Organism: Sepioteuthis lessoniana; assembly: GCA_963585895.1. Classification (NCBI taxonomy): domain Eukaryota; kingdom Metazoa; phylum Mollusca; class Cephalopoda; order Myopsida; family Loliginidae; genus Sepioteuthis; species Sepioteuthis lessoniana. Next base: position 143,201,554 of record OY757904.1, read on the forward strand.
GTCCTGGTTTCAATCCCAGGTCACGTAATACGAAGACTTTAAAAATGGTACTTGACACCTCTTTGTTTAACACTCAGCAATATGAGGGAAGGATAAAGAGTAAAGTAGAGCAATCCAGGAAAAGGAGTAGCGCCCTCCCCTACAACTCGGTGTTATAGCTATTGAAAAGGGAGCCTTCTGGTTGCCCTCGACTATAGTCACCAACTTTACTACTTACTTTATCACCTCGGTATAAACTCTGACGTTTCATCTAAAAAAAACCGCTTACCTCACCTTTTCCTTTTCAACATTAAGGTTATCTTTTATGATGATCTAGGAATATGGTCTTTTTGAATATATTTTAAAATTGTTTACCCTAAAAAATCCTCATGCACACACACACACACACACACACACACACACACACACATGTGTATATATATATATATATATATGTGTGTGTGTGTGTGTGTGTGTGTGTGTGTGTATCCAGGCAGGTATGATGGGATTAGCTCATTTAGATTATCTTCACTTAGGGTTTCTTTTTTATTTAGCTAATGACACATAAAATGCAGAATATTTTTATTTAAGACCTGAACATTTTGGCTTCATTGAATATTCTAGAATCAAACTAGATTAAATCATTCAAATCAAGAAAGGATTCCATCAAAAGATGAGTCAGTTTGCTACCTGGAGAGAATCATAAAGCTCACTTTAAAGGAAATTCACTGTGTGAATATGGTTAAATATCCTTGCTCTTCCTCTTCCATCCATATATAACAAAAATGAAGTGGCTGAAAAAGTAATAAACGCTGGTAAACCACGAAAGACGTCAAAGTGTAAGGATAGAAAAATCACAAGAATATTACGTGAAAAGAGAAAAAAGGAACAATACGAATAAAACACTCACACACGTATATTATAAATAGAATTGAGCTTTCCTGGTTGCTGATAACATATATGTAAAATTAAATCCTGTTAAACTCCGCTTAAAAATGACCTTGTGTCAACTCAAGGCCATTTTCTAAGCGGAGTTTAACAGATATAAATTCAGAATTTTCCGTCTTTCAGACCGTTTGCCGTACCAAAGTAAAACCACCTCGTTTGACGTACTATTTATCTATAGCTAAAGGAGGAAT
>OY757904.1:143207671-143317671 GCA_963585895.1 Sepioteuthis lessoniana
TGTTAAGCTAAGCGATTTAATCATTAATAATATCCATTGTTTCTCATCAGCAAAAAGTTCATAATCACCTATCTCATTATGTGCAAAAATATGATTAAGTATATGATAGATAACTGTTTCATTGGCCAAGTGGGTAGAGTGTTCGCCAATGATCTGGGAGACCTGGGTTCAATCCCAGGTCGCGTCATAACCAAAAACTTTTAAAATCGTACTTGTTACCTCCTTGCTTGACTCTCAGCAATATAAAGTATGTATCGAACGTAAAGTAGAGCAATTCAGGGAAAGGAGTAGCGCCCTCCTTTAAAACATCGGTGTAGTAGCTATTGAAAAAGGAGCCTTCTGGTCGCCCTCAACTATGATCGCCAACTATACTTATATGATAGATGCTAACATGTATACTGCAGAATTAACTAGGCCAGTTAATAGAAATCTTCATCTGTGCATCGAGGTTCCTATATATCTGAAATCAACTCAAACCTCTAGTTCATACTCGAACGCTTTCTCCAGTTTTCTATTGCTCACTCATTATCTGTGAATTTTTTCAAACAGATCTTTCAAATGTTTTTGCTTCCATCGATAATCCGTTTTCTTCTCTGTGAACGGAACCAATGAAAAAGAAATCGGTAGAGTTGACGACTCGTCCAATGCTTTCGATTATTGCTGTCTACCAATGAGGTACTTATTTCTTTTGATTTTCCCCCTGACAAATATCGTTGCTGGCCGCAGATTGTAAAACAGAATCTTGTTTTCCCAATTGTCTCTCTACACTCATCAAGTTCGCTACTTAATCATGATATCAACGTTTTGGCTTCCGTATTTTTCTTGTTTTTACCACTGCTAACATTTCAGACACCATTTCTTTCCTTGCTTTTCGGGAGGTAGAATTACCCAGAGCTTTCAGTGATTCATGATAATGAAACCCAAATGTGAAGAAACGTTGCTGTTTCTACTAATTTTTTTGCCCTTTTTAGAGAGAATTCTAAATGACTGGTAAATTTGATTTTCGCTCAGTCAATACCGAAGACTGAAAGCAGTGGTTCTAAACTTATTGTTTTAACTAATGAACTGCATTGATACCTATTTCCTTCTGGTGTACCCCCATAGCTACACGATATTTAAAGATATCTTCTTTTTTTTATAAGAGAATATAATGAGGAAATTTTAAAGAAATTTAGTCGGTAAATTGTAGAAGTATAAAAAAGTAATTCCGCATAATCTTTAACCACTAGATTCTACCTCAGTAACAATATCCCATCTACTGAAAATGACATCAGCACACGCATCGCAAAACCAAAGACTGCAATTGAAGAGGTAACGACTTTATAGAAATCTGATCTGTCTTATAGAATAAAACTAGAATTCTTCGAGCACTGTCAGTGCAATTGTATCATTGTCCCACTTGGACTTAGACGAAACACTTGAAATAAAAGATTAGAACTATACGAGAATGCTGCATGTGGTTTGAACAAGGAGTAATCTATAGGCAACTATTTACTTCTTATCACGCAAATCACACAAGACTAATAAGACATTTAAGGAATTACTGGGGAAAATAAAGACATACTTAAAATCGAAGTTTTTCTATGGATTCCTATTCATAGACATACTAATGTTGACCGACTTGCAAAACTTACATTCATTAGCTCTCTGAGCATAATGGATACCACGGGAAGAACTTACCAAAAGCGATAAAAGATTGGAGTGAAAGGCGAGAAAAACCCAAAGGAATATATGCTATCAGCTTGATTTCTTGATGACTAAACCTACATTATAACATCAATGTTAATCTAAGCTTTTGAGAAATAAAACTTGTTTTTTCTAGCAACCTATAAATGTTAGGTAAATTTGATTCCTTAACCACTAAAATACTATCTTGTCTAGTCGATTGTGGCTATAGAATACACCGACTGCTTCTCTGCAAAGGGGTAAGCCTCTCCCAATGAGTGTCCTGCATATGACACTAAACAAACTGATGGTGAGTCTCCAGTAATAATTGAACTTTGATGAATACGGAGTACCCCTTTATTGTCATCATTCCCAGATCCATTCTGGCCTGGAGTGGTAGCACTTCATAGTGTCCCATCTATGAGTCAAATAGAACTAAACTGCATACTTATACTAAACTGAATTATTTAAAATAGAACTGTTTTAACATTTAACTGTGTGTAAACAAAAACTATACTTATAAGTAAAGTTGGCGACCATAGTCGAGGGTGACACGTAGGCTCCCTTTTCGATAGCTACTACACCAAGTTGTAGGGGAGGGCGCTACTCCTTTCCTCGATTGCTTCACTTTACCCTTGATCCTTACCTTATAATGCTGAGTGTTAAGCAAGGAGGCATCAAGTACCATTTTTGAGTCTTTGGTATGACTCGACCTGGGATTGAACCCAGGTCTCCCGGGCCATTGGCGAACACTCTAACCGCTAGGCCAATGTCCGGTACAAGTAAAACTGTTTGACTTAACCGAATAGCTTGAAATAGAAATATTTTTGACAGTTAAACTTTGAGCTTATGCTAAACTGAATTGTTTGAAATAGAACTGTCTATTGGTATAAAAATGGATTTGGCATTAAATAACCTAAACATTTTGATATGCCTTAGAACCCAAACAAACAGAATACTATCGTCGACCTAACTATTTTGCTTGCATCGAACCCAAAAAATCTTAAATGGACACCAGGCACCATATGGTCCCTCGTTAAGAAGCATTGCTTTAGTGTGTCTGTTACGCTAAGCGTTATAACAGGCACAGCAATTAATTCTCTACAAACTGATTTGACTCAGTTTTGAAATCAATGAGCGACTACTAAAATGCATGTTATTCAGGCATCATATCGCTTTTTGACAGATTTTAATTGAATCTTTTCTATCTTTACGTCAATAGAATGAAGTGAAAATCAATTTGAAATCTCTTTGATCAGACAGGAATGAATTATCACGCGTATCATCAATCAAACAACACCCAAAAGTATCTGTGTAAAAATGTGCCTCATTCGAGAGAAGAAAAAAAAAATAATAATAATAGTCCACTAAACTGATTTCTTCGTATTCTTTAATTATTACTTCTCTTTTCCTCCAGATTTGTTTTATCAATTTTTTTTCGGCCGAGAAATATGACATGGCTTTTATTTCGATTTGTCACAAAAATAACCAACAGATGAGAAAAACAACCAATAAATAAATACATCTGCGCGCGTCTATGTGCATTTCTTTTATATTTCGCACACACACACACACACACACACACACACACACACACACACATACATATATATATATATATATATATATATATAAAGTATTATTTGGTCCAGTTAAACCGGAGTTGGGAGTCATTCCATCAGGACGACAAAACTAATAATTTTATCTCTAATGCACACACACACACACACACACACACACACACACACACACACACAACACGTTTATATATATTTATATATATATATATATATCATCATCATCATCATCATCATCATCATGTCGTGCCGCTAGCACGGATATCCCAGACCCTCCCTCGCCACTTTTCCCTATCATTCATCACTTCTGGCAGGTCCTCAGGGCTACATCACGTATCCTCACATAGCTGCCGTATGCATGTTCGAGCTGGTCGTCCTGCTTTTGCTTGGTCATATGCGGGAGTTCATAGGAGTACATCACTGATGAGTTCGTCCTTGCTTCTCCAGCAGTGTCCTGCGTGTCTGGTTCGTCTAACTTGTATAGTTTTCGAGATGAGAAGCAGTTGGTCGTATAGTTGGTGCATTGTGGAGTGTTGCCACCAGGACTTCTTCAATATTGCTAGCAGCTATATATATATATATATATATATATATATATATATATAGGCGCGTGTGTGTATGTGTGTGCATTAGAGATAAAATTATTTGTTAAAAAATGCTATGATGAACTGATTACTTAGGTAATTTCTTTTCTTATGTAATGTGTTCAATATTTAAAGGATTTTATTCATGTGGACGTTTAGAAATTACAGTACTCTCAATGTAAGGTAGAATATCGATAGTTAGAATCTTGAGTTTTGAATTATTTAATCCTCATCCCCTCCGCAGAGGTACCAATTGCATTTTGAGGAGGCGCTCTTATCGTAATGGCTATAGTTGTTGGAAATGAAATAGAAGATGAGCGTTTAAATCTTTGACGAGGCTATTTGTGTTTGACCAAGCCGTAACGATCTTATAAAAGGCATGAATTCATTTCCACAATATGATTAATAAACAGAGTAAACTGCGTCTTTAAACCCTGTTTAGGCAACCAGTCTCAGAAAAGGAAAATTCTGATTTGAAACCACAGTACTCCACTTTAGAAATTGATCTTTTGCCACATCCTTATAATGAAAAGTAGTTGGATGATTAAATTTATGAAAAAACAATAAGGATAAGCATCAAGGAACCAATATTTTTATCATTAGAATTTTACAATGGTTCGGTTATGTTCTATGGCATATCAGACCTTGTTGATTATTTAATGCCAAATTCTGTTTTACACACACACACACACACACACACACACAAGGAGGTTGAGCACTCTGGCGAAGGTATCTACGGCTATCACGCGCATTATGCAAAGCTCTTCGAACGGATTGAGCACTCTAATATCAGGTAAGGTATAAATGTAAACAAACGAAAGCTACTGCATAATGCCTTATAATTGAGGTGTTTTGCTTGTTGGCTGAGCGGTATGATACTAAGTCTAACGTAAAGTTGGGCGGGTTTCGATCCCAGCTTCAAGCGTTTTACGTGTCTCGCGACACTGAAGAATTGTGATACAATTAAACAGTCTGTCTCTGGATGACGATATCTATATATATATATATGATTTGCAAATGAGTAGTTTCTTGGTAATTTTTTATATTTAAATGTGTCATATCTCAGATGTTCATACATAGTTAAATGCTTTCAGGTATTGCTATTAATACTCATTAATAACTGACTTTGTGTCATATCCTGCCCGAGCGGAGGGGGTTGGTAAATATGATTAATACTCATAGTTATATTTGATTTTAATGATGATCCCTAGAAACAGATCGAATATTTCTATTAAACCCATAAATGGGACCCTAACAGGAACGACCATTCCGGGCCAGAATGAACCAGAGAATAATGGTAATGAAGGGTTACTCCATATTCCCCAAACTCCAAATCTGGAACTTCACGATAAGATATAGTTTAATGTCATATCCAGGACACTGAAGGACTTCATGTATTGCCTCATAACTCTAATAATTTTATTCAACAGTATTCATTTGTTTGCACACAGTTAAATGATTCCAAGGGGAGTAATTGATTAAATAGTCTATTTGACCGATAGATGGGACCCTAAAAGCTATTACTCCGCCGAATGAGATTGGAGCTGGCAGTAATGACAATGAAAGGGTACTTGACATTCCCCAAAGCTCCAGAATTGAAGCCTCATAATCAGATGTACTTTAGTGTCATATCCAAGACACTTGTTGCATGAAGGTCTTACATCTTTGCGGAAACGCAGCCCCACCTGATTGGTCAGAAGAATTTTAGACTGAATCTGTAAAACGCCATGCCAAGTTTATCTCTCCTACAGAACAATTAGCTGGCCAAGACTGTCGTCGGTTATTCTCGAAATAAATTAACTTATAATTCTGAAGATTTCATATTTACGTGTGTAAGTATGAGTGTATTAGGGGACACATATTTCTCTGTATGTATATAGGTATACAATCAGTGCCAGGTGCCGAAAGAAGAAAAAAATAATGCATTTCCCAGGTAAAATAATTACACTACAATTCATATAACCCCTGGCATTACTTGGGGGTAAATACTAAAGCGACAGAATTGGTAAATGGCCTACCAATCCAAAAAGTTGTAAAATATTATAATTATTTCTTTATTTTTCAAGCAGTGTCTTTTTATTCTACTCATCAGCATGATTCACTGAAGACGCTGCAGGCATCGTTTCTATGAATATTTGAATTATATCAGCTACAAAATATTTAGAAAACCTGAGTAATTTTGAATTATTTTTGTCACTGCTAATACAGTATATTTCTTGATACGTATGTCAAAACTAGCTGCTTGCGCCTGCTACAATTATGCACGGTCTATGTTTTAAAATGTTTTACGAGAATTTTCTTTTTACGATTTTTTTCTGGTGGAAGAATTTTTTTTTTTTTTTTAATATTTTGTTGTTGATAAGTTAAGTGCATTTATTTTTTTATATAGTCTCCGAAAAATAAAAAATAACTTTAAAAAATCGTTCTTTTTGTTCTTGCCTTAAATAACATTAAAATATTCTGATTGTAACAGTGGTCGTATCTGTACGCATATATCAAGCAACATTGGCAGAATATTTTGATTTTTTAATGTTATTTTCAAAAATATGAAAACGCTTGAAACGCTAGCAGAAAAAATATGAACATCTACTTAATTATATAGAAATAACGAGAAATAGTTTGCAGTTAGGTATTGCTCAGTTTAATTGTAGACGTTTAGAGTAATTGAAATAGATACATAGAATAATAGTATTGCTAAGATTAAACGTATATCAATTATTATATCAATGTACCGTTCTAAATTTAACTAACCGTGCAAATGAACATGTATAAGTTGGGTAATTAAAAGTTTAAATGAATGCATCTTAAAAAAATAGATTTTAATATTAATTACATAATTCAATACCAGTCATTGCAGTTTACTTGTCATTTTATTCCATTGCTAGACATCGATAAAACTAATGTTTTAAGATATATGGATATTTGAAATAATCATAATAATGATAATAATCGTACGGGTAGCACGAATTGCCTTAAGTCTATCTTACCATCCATCCCTGCCACCCCTTTCTCTTTTACTGTACTTTATACGGGACTGATTGTCCGCACAGAGCTGGTGATGTAAGATTTTGCTGGTCGGCCAACACATGTGTGTCCGTGTGTATGTATCCATAGGGAAACGTCGCTTAAGTGTTCGTCCCTGCTTCTCCATCAGTGCACGGCATGCCTTGTTCTTTTTACTTCAATTGTTTTGTCAAGTGAAATTATGTTGATAAACGTTTAATTATATAACTACAAACAAAAACATATTTAAAGTATTCCTAATAGTACCTTAGTATTTACTGATTAAGTTGTTTTAGTTATGTTGCAAAAGAGGTATCAATATTAATGGTATTATAAACACATCATCATAATCATCATCATCATCATCATGTCGTGTTGCTAGCGTGAATTTCCCAGATACTCTCTCGCCACCCGTTTCTATCGTCCATCACTCCCTGCAGGTCTTCCAGGCTACATCCTGTATCGACACATGGCTGGTGTAGATAGGTTACAGCTAGTCGTCCTGCCTTTGCTTGTCTATGTGAAGGGGTCCACAGGGGTATATCACTTATGAGTTCGTCCTTAATTCTCCAGCACTGTTCTGCATGCCTGGTTCCTGATAGGTGGTAAGTGGCCATACAACTGTTGTTTGCGGGGTGTTGCCTTCAGGACTTATTCTATACAGCTCGTTTTATTCTTGTGTAATTGCCGCCATGCTTTCTCTGCATACGATTAATTTGCATCCACGAGGTGCATCCATATAGCATTATTGATACGACTGCTGTTTGGAAAAAAACTGCGTTTTATTTTATTAGATAGGTCTGACTGCCATATGACCGATAGGCTATCATTAACTGTCCATGCCTTTGCAAGTAGCGTGTTGATCTCATTTTGGGTTGATAAGACGCTGCTTCCCAAGTAGTTAAGCTTGTGTACAAATAACTATCTCCACACTAAATGGTGGTTATTAACACAATATTGATTTTAGAATAATAATTAAGCACTATTTATGACCTAACGTATAAAATATTCAATTCAAGTCATTGTATATAGCGCCAATAGTTTTATACAATGTTTCTTTTTTAAAAAATTATAGACGTAAATGTTTATATTTTGAAGCTAAAAATGTCTTCTTCTTCTTGAGGGTGTAATAGTTTTTACAGTATGGCATTGTAGGGTCTCGAAGAAAGTTAAGGTAGAAAAAGAAGAGAAGAAAAGATGACGATGAGCTTGAATTTGAAAAAAATTAGATACGTGGACACAGATATATATCACTCAGTTTATTTCGTTCCCTTCGTCTCGACTAGTCCTCAAATTGGAAAGACCCAAAGTGGTATCCGGGGGTTGATATAGAAAGAAATAAACTATTTTTCAAATCGTAGCCCACCCACAGTGGCCCTAATGCGGCTTTACTAGCCCCGGAAATTAATTAATTCCTTGGAATTTTTCCGGTCAATAATTGACTGACTATTTTTAAAAAATCTCCAACTCTGCAGTATCACCATCTCTCACTCCCACCACAAGAGTTCCCATCAGAAACCTCTTGCTGGCAGTCACACAGCCAGGACCAGGTTTACTGGTATTGGGAGGTAACAACTAAATTACACCTATAAATGTAAATTCTGTGAAACTAAACGACGTAATTGTCTTTATTGGGAATCCTTTTGAGATGAGGCTCCTTAATCTGAGAATTTTTTTTTTTATTGCAGACTTTTTGTCCTCATCTTGGTAGTTTTTTTTTTGTTTCTTCTCACTACGTTTCGGCCAAATTTCACCTCTGGCCTTCTTCAGGCGATTAACTGCGACCTCGGATATGTCTATCGCACCACGTTTTTGACCAAGTAAACATCTGTCCGGCTTGGGTATGAATTGAAACCAGGATCTTTTGACAATGCTCACCTACGGTTCCAAGTGAGCATTGTCAGAATACAACTATGGAAGGCAGTAATTACTGGTGATACGGTTACAAGACTCAGCATTCTTATCCGAGGTCGCGGTTAATCACCTGAAGAAGGCCAGAGGTGAAATTTTGCCGAATCGTAATGAAAAGAAACAAAAAAAAAAAACAGAACAAAAAAAAAAAAAAAAAACTACCAAGATGTGAACAAAAAGTCTGCAATATAAAGAAATTAATTCTTAAACTACTTAAGTTTCAGAGTCCCTTCTGATTTTTATTTTAAGTCTATTAAGCAATAATAATTTGCATTCGTACATTTTCAGCCATATTGTTTTTTTAAATGACTCTTGGAATTCCAGTAAAGATTAATCTCTGATTCTAGATGGATATGCTAATCCACATCTTGCTTATTGTTCATTCATAACTTATCACAGGAATTTTCCTATTGATAACTATCATTGGGAAGTATATATATATATATATATATATATATATATATATATATATATATATGTGTGTGTGTGTGTGTGTGTGTGTGAGTGTGTGTGTGTGAATATATATATATATATATATATATATTAAGGATTTAAGTAACTAAACTAATATTTGTCAAAGCATTATTTTTCCCAACCGATTTTACATCAAAGGAAGAAGCATAAATACCTTACGCTAAACATAATTCCAATAAATATTTTATTTGATATTATATTAGATATCTTGCTGCCAGTCATAGATATTCCCCACGAGTGCTAAAAGTCAAGAATAGAATCCAGTTAATAGCTCATTTTGAAATGCAAAGTTTGAAAGTGGTGAGAGTATGTCCATATGCCCGGGATGGTTCCTTGTTATGTCACCATCGAATCTAGTTCTGACTATCATATAAATTGCAAAAGAAAGTGTCAACGCCAAGTAATGACTACTGTCTTGATGTTGCATATCGGGGGAGCAAGTGTCAGCAACACTTCTTTATAAATATATAAATTCTCTTTTTATTTCCGAAACCTCGAAATTGTTGTATGTGTGCACGTCTGTGTGTGTGAGAGAGAGAAAGTGGGGGGATAAACACAGAACCACTAAGATTTACACCATGTTGATATAGATATATTTAGAGTCTTAATTCTTCATGGTCTTTTACAGGAGGCTGATACAGAGCCGGTTGTCAACGCTTAGGCGGTGTGACACATCTCTGCTGACTGCTCTCCCCGACTGACCGCTGGGGTCGAAAATTTCCGTCACAATATAATTTTCTAATGCCCACACATTTCTTCCTTCGTAATTCACAAGGAATTTCTGCTCTTCCTTGGTTACCGTAAGGCACAGCTGAACATCCTGTTTTTGAAATCCACACTATGTGGCTTGTCAAAGGTCAATATATAACACTGAGAGAAATCACAGATGGAAATAGTGCTGATGACTGCGGAAGACCTAATAAGTTAAAAGAAAGAGAATCCGTACAGAAAACATCACCATTTAGAAATTTGGAGAGTACTAATTTCCTACTCACATTTATCATGGGTATATATATATATATATATATGCCAAAATAGGTTTGCATACAAGTTCTTATATGCATATGCGTATGCATGTGCATACATATACATAAGCATATATATATATATATACGCAGAAGGTACCCCGCAACAACAATTACCGACGCCGACTACGCCGATGACATAGCGATACTGGCAAATACACCTGACCAAGTCGAAACACTTCTGCATAGTTTGGAACGAGCAGCAGCAAGCATAGGCCTCTATGTTAATGCACACAAAACGGAATATATGTGCTATAACCAAACGGGGGACATCTCCACTCTAGAAGGAACCCCTCTTAAACTAGTAGACAAATTCACGTACCTAGGAAGCAGCGTCGAATCAACCGAAAAGGACATCGAAACGAGGTTAACGAAAGCATGGACAGCTATCGATAGGCTATCGATTATATGGAAATCAGACCTAACCGATAAAATGAAACGAAGTTTCTTCCAGGCAGCGGTCACATCGATACTGCTATATGGATGCACTACATGGCCGCTAACAAAACGGCTGGAGAAGAAGCTTGATGGCAATTACACAAGAATGCTGTGTGCAATCCTGAACAAGTCCTGGCAGCAACAACCCACAAGACACCAACTGTACGGCCACCTGCCCCCTATCACGAAAACTATTCAAGTTAGACAAACCAGACATGCCGGACACTGCTGGAGAAGCAGAGATGAACTCATAAGAGATGTACTCTTATGGATCCCCACACATAGCCGCGCAAAAGCAGGACGACCAGCACGAACGTACATTCAGCAGCTATGTGAGGATACGGGATGTTGTCCTGAAGACCTACCTAGGGCGATGAACGATAGGGAGGAGTGGCGAGAGAGGGTCAGGGATATCCGTGCTACCAGCGCGATATGATGATGATGATGATATATACGCAAATGCATATGCAAGCTCACACACACACACACACACACATATATATATATATATATATATATATATTGTCATCCACAGACAGAGAGATTCGACGTATCATAACTCTTCAGTGTGGCTAGACTTGAAGCTGGGATCGAAACCCGCCCAACTTTACGTTAGACTTAGTATTAGACCAGCCAACGATGACACAGTCTCTCTCTCTCTCTCTCTCTCTCTATATATATATATATATATATATATATCAGATAAATGTGTTAACGAATGTATGAAATTAATGGTGTTTTCGGTACGTAAGAGCTATTTTCCCCACAGTATCCAATTATAAACACCCACAAGTATTGCCAGTAAATCTAAGTAATATTTTTAGAATTGTCAATAATTTAAGCTCTTTCTTTTCACATTATTACTTTATAGGTACCCATCAATATTGTCAAAGATTATTATGATCGTAATTGTTACATTTATTATTAGTAGTATAATTGCAAAAGTTACCCAATACTTAATATCATTTTTATCCCCTGGCCAAAAATACTATAACACATAATATATATATATATATATATATATAATATTTCTAAAAAAAGTAACGTGATAAGGATTTTGATTTTAATCATCACTCGACAAAATTACGTACAAAACAGACATATATTCCCATTAAATAAACCTTTCACTATCATAAAGCTAGCTAGGATTAAGTTGAAAAAGAAACCATTATGATTGTAACAATCCATTTCCCACCCCATCTTCACCGACTCTTCTTTTCTTACACTCTCTTCTTTCGTCTCACTCCTTCCCTGCAACAGACAGCGGAAATATGTGTATATATGTAAAGATGCATGCCAGTGTATACGCAAATATACGTATATACGTACGCGCGATCAGCAGCACATTCACTAACATTCTGTTACACACATACTTAGGCACACATGCACACAAGTAACATCCCTTTTTCGAATAATAAGTAAGTAAAGTTAGCGACCAGAGTCGAAGGTGACCAGAAGGCTCCATTTTAAATAGCTATTGCACCGAGGTATAGGCGTGGGCACTACTCCTTTCCCTGGATTGCTCCACTTTACCCTTGACACGTACCTAATATCGCAGAGTCTTAAGCAACAGGTATCAAGTACCATTTTTAAAGTATTTAGTACGACTCGACCTGGGTAATTAGTCTTTTTATTTACATTTTCACTCTATCTGACGAATGCAGAAAGCATGAAACCCAGAGTCACAGATACTACCGTGTAATATATATGTACGAGGTGCCTTCAATAAGTATCCAGACTTTTTTTGTACAGGCATTTAAAATTGTCATAGCTTCTTTCAAATTCAGTAAGTTATTGCTTATGAGATGACTGGCCAATTTTTATTATTTCAGCTTCAAACGAACAGCTACAGCAGGAATTGGAATACACCCTACTAAAGCTGATTGTCACAGCAGGTCAATTTCAAAAATGCTATCTGGACGTGAGGACACTTTAAAATAACGATATGCAATACAATTCTGTTTTAAACTTGAAAAAAATGCCACAGAAACGTAAGCAATACTTCAGACTGCTTTTCGACCATCTTGCATGAATCGAGCATCAGTTTTTGAGTGCTATAAGAGATTCAAGTAAGGCAAGGAGTTTGTGAGGGATGATGAGAGGTGTGGAAGGAGTAAGGAAGTCAGAACACCCGAGTTGATTGGCCAAATAAAGAATTTCATAGATAAGGGCCGTCGTTTGTCTATAGAAACAATAAGTGCACAGTTTGATGTCAGTGTTGCAACTGAACACACAATTATTCGCGAGGAACTGAAGATGCGGAAGATTTGCACGAAGTTTGTCCCAAGGTTGCTCAGAGAAGATCAGAAAGAAATACGTTGTCATGACAGCAAGGAGATGGTCAAGCTGATCAATTCAGATCCCGCGGTTCTTGATGGTCTGGTGACCTGCGTTGAAAGCTGGATCTACTGCTATGACCCAGACCCAAGAGACAGAGCTCCCAGTGGAAGCATGCTGGTTCAACTAGACCCAAGAAGGCCAGACAGAGCAAATCCACCCAAAAACTTTTGATGATCATTTTTTTTACAGCACTGACATGATTTACATGCACTGGGTTCTCACTGGACAGACAGTCAACAAGGAATACTATGTTGAGGTTTTAAGGGAGTTCATTTAGAGGTTCCATCGGAAGAATCCAGCACTTTTCAAATAGACTCAGTGGCATTTCCAGCAGAACAATGCACCAGTCCACAACTCCATCCTTGTCACAGACTATTTGACCATGATGGGCATCAATACAATTCCTCACCCTCCCTATAATCCAGGCCTGGCTACCTGTGACTTTTGGTTATTCCTTAAGCACCAGGAAAAACTTAGAGGCGGTCGTTATGAGACAACTGGGGAGATGAAAGAGACTGTAACGAAGGTCATTGGCACCCTCACACAAAAGTACTTCCATGGGGCCTTCCAAAAGTTGTTGGAACGGTACAACTAGTGTATTGCCGCCGGAGGAGATTACTTCGAAGGGGACTAGGGTTTCATGTGTGTACTATTAATAAAAGTGCCAAAACGAAAAATGTCTGGAAACTTACTGAAGTCTCCTCGTATATATATATATATATATATATAAATTCATTGATAATAAACACTATTTAATTATGCTGCAACATTTGGCCCCCATTAACTCACCAAGTGAGCTTGTAAGAACCATTGACCTCAAATATATATAAATCGATAATGTCATGAGAACCACGTATAAGACATTGATACTCATAAAATGCCCGTGGTGTAATGGTTATCGTCTTAGGAAATGGACACGGCGACACGAGTTCAAATACTGGACCAGACTGATGGCATTTCACATGGCATTAATACCCTTGGGAAAGGTATGAATCCAATTTTTCTCCCTCAAGCTATGGGTAAACATTTGGGCAGAGTTGGGTTCTTCAGCCTTGATGAGACAGCTAGTCTAGGAGAAGGAAAACTCTGAATTGAAACCTTTTAAACTCCGCTTAAAAATTGACATTGTGTCATATCCTGCCCGAGCGGAGGGGTTGGTAAATATGGATACTCATAAGATAAATGACAGCTTATATAATATTGGATAAATAAGTAATGCAATTTCTTTATTTATGCTGTTTTGTTTGTAAAATTCAAGCTGAGAAAAATTAGGCACGTACTTGCAGGGGATCATTTTGGCTTCCGAGAAATGGACTCAGTTGAATGACGAATGTATGACGCAAAAGGTAAAGTATTAGTGTAACTGTAGCAGCCATCAGATGCAAACAGGATTTAACTATTTGTCTATGGAATGTTTATTGGGTTAGAATGAACAGACATTCTAGCTCCCAGATGCTCTCAATGGTTCTCTAGATACAGTACCAAAGAAAAACAGAAACATATAATTTTCAGAATAGACCACTGGCATAAGAAAACAGTATACATTTTTCCTTGGTGTTTTAGTTTAACTGTATCTACTTACCCCACCGCTCCGTGCCAGGCAGGATACGGCACAATATTAGACGTTTTCCTTCTCCTAGACTGGTTGCTGTATCCAACCTAAAGAAACCTATTATTTACCGATATGTGGAGTAAGTGAAAGAGATGGATCCATGCTTTTCCAAGGGCATACGTGTGATAGTAAATTCAGAGAACCTTTGTTCATTATTAATTATAATTGGCAAATATAATTCTTATATAGATGTAATGAAAGGTTAGTGTCAGAAAACATACACTGAAGGAATACGAATTGCAGCTGAACAGTGAAGTCACAAGCTCGGAAACGTTCATTCATACTTACCAACCCCTCCGCTCGGGCAGAATATGACACAAGGTCAATTTTTAAGCGGAGTTTAACAGGTTTCACTTCAGAGTTTTCCTTCTCCTAGATTAGTTGCCTCACCAAGGCTGAAGAACCTAGTCTACCCTCCAATTTACCCATAGCTGGAGGGAGAATAATTGGATTCATACCTTTCCCAAAGGTATTAGTGCAATGTGAAATGCAAACAGTCTCGTCCAGGATTTGAACTCGTGTCACCGTGTCCATTTCCAACGACGATAACTATAACACCACGAGCACCTCCAGCTCGGAGACGTCCATATTCTCCGAAACGTAAGGGGCTTGCAAATTGTTGAGAGCGGATCTAAGAACCAAAAAGACGACGAAAGCCGAAACTCAAAAGAGATTATGCCATGTTTTCAACTGAAAGACTGCTAAAAATAATTTTACCCACATCTAGGTTAGAGCAGTTGCTTGTGACACGAGGTCATTTTTCGGCGTATTTGAGTTGGTTGTCATTTGTCATATTGACCCTTGAGCGATCCGTTAATCAGAGATTTCGCTGCACAGGACATACTTGTGTATATAAGCAGAAGCAGTCTCGTGGTTAAACAGAAATCTGTGGATGTTATGAAATGATATATGCAAATGACCGCATGAGATACGAGCAGTCAATGTCTTGAATGAGTCTCAGCTTGCAGCCAGAAGCGATTCGTTCAGTCACAGAGACCGCCAGTAAGTGGCTAGGCGCCCCACTGGAGTAGCGTCTCACAAAAGGGTTCACAGTGTTCCTCCAGTTGAGTATTCCCCGATCGAGAATCAGAAGAAGTGGTAAGTGTGGCCTTGAACATAACACAGCTAGGTATGTTCCAGAGAAGAAGATATCGGTCAATATGGCTGACAGTCATCGTCTTCCTTTGTCTCCATTTGTTTTCGTCTCTCTTATACAGAAGCTTTCGAGAGGAATAAAGACGTATATATTTAAAAAAAAAAAGAAAGTGTTATTCCTTCATTATTTATGGCTACACAACACATTCAGAATATTCCTTATCTTAGATTGGTTTCCTAACCAAGTCAAATATTTACCTCAAACTGAGGAAGAACAGATGGCTGTCCAACAAGGTCAATTTTTCAGTGCATTACTGCTAGTCTGAATTCAGAATATTCCTTCTGTTAGAGTGGTTGCCTAGAACCTAGCCTGTCCAAATATTTTCGCATAGCCAGTGGAGAACAAATGAATGCATTTCGAAAGGGCATTAGCGCGAATTTAAACACAAAACAACCACTTCCAGAATTTGTACTCTGGTTGCCATTTCCATTTAGTCAACGATAGCTGTTTTACTAACCTTAGCTTAAATGTAAGCTTACAAGTTTGTTCTGTGCATAAATAGTTCATTTGTAAAAATTATTTCAACCGCTCAAAGATTATTTGATTACCCAGTCGGCTGGGGATGTAGAATACTCCCACTGCTTATTTGTAGAAGGGGTAAGACCTCCTTCCCAATGTGTGTCCAATATGTGACGCTAAACAATTTGATGCTGAGGTTCCAGTAATGCTGGAGGTTATGGAATTTAGAGTACTCCTTCATTGCAATCGATCCCCGATCCTCTCTGGCCTGGAGTGGTAGCCCCTGATAGTGTCCTATCTATGGGTCAAATAGAATTAAACTGTGAACTTATGCTAAACTGAATTTTTTGTAATAGAACTGTCTATATGAATAAAAATGGATTTGGCATTAATAACCTACAATGTTTGATATGCCATAAAATCAAACTAAACTAAACCAAAGATTTTAGAAACCCTCTAGTTATTGGTATAACTATTTAATTCAATAAACACTGACCATCAAACCTTTCATTCAATCGATACTTTTTTCTCCTTTATCCATCTGACCTTTAGATTGTTTTTTTTTTTATTTATGTTTATTCACTGTAATTTCCATTTTAGCGCCAACTGCGTACTCACAAACACACTTTTCCCTACTCTCCTTTATCTGCAGATGGCTTAATCTTGTTCCAATTGTGTTTTGAGACTGCATTCTTTCGTGCCGTCTTTCAGCGAACGGCCAGCAATATAAATCTTAAGTGATTGCGTGTCGCCTTAAGTTACTTCTGCCTTCGATCCGAAAAGCGGCCTATTTTGTGCTTAATTCATTTCTCTAATAACCAACCTCGCGATTTCAATTTACTAATGTCCTTTCCTGTTCGCTGCTCACTGCAAACACTCTGCAGCATTTAGTTAATCTTTTTTAACATACATATATATTTTTTATTATTCCTGAAATTTCTTCTACAATGGATGAAAAGAATGTGTACTTTTTTCCCCAAGCTGCTTTATACTCTGTCGCCAATAATAACGCCGGATTCTTTTTTTTTTTTCTGATTCCTTTTTAGATTTACGTGGTTATCCCTAAGAATTTTTTTGTTTCGAATTACAAAGAGATAAACAAAAAAACGGACAATATGAACGCAAGATTTCACAAAGGCATTTTATTTTATCGAAATTGTTGTAGATTTAGTTGTTTCAAGTAAATCTGTGAAAATACTTGGAGGATTCAAATGTTTTGTAATATTTTGTTAACATGAAACACAATTCTACAAATATGGATTCATTTACCGAGGTCATGAATGTGGTGAACCACACTAGATTGTAAGATGCTAAATTCGATTGATACTCTTCAAGTTCTAATGTCTGGATTTGTCTCTATGGCCTGAAGCAAGGAAGTGAATCTACACTTTGGGTCTGCCTGACCTTGGCTGATCGTTGACTTTCCCTAAACCTTAGCAAAATTTCCTCAACCATTTTGTTACTGTTCTGTGATCAACTGCACCGACAACTTTCGCACAACGAATGTTTTTTTTCCTTATTTCCGGAGCGTTGTGATCAAGATTAAACTGGTGTTATATGTTGACCCTCAACCGAGCCGTCAATCAAGAGATGAACCTGTGTAAATATGCCAAAGAAGAGCGGAAGCAGGTGGACGTTAAGAAAGAATATAGACAGGGTTCGTGCGGCCGTCACGCAGTCGGAGACAGAAATGCTAAAGTGAGAACCAGCTTGCAGACTGAGGGCTTTGCGGCCCTCAGTGACCCACGGTTGAGCAACACTAGCCGAGATGCGAAAGAAGTGCTGCTTTGGTCAAGAGATGAACTTGGGTCAATATAGCAGTCTGTCCCTGTCACCACTCATCTCTCACACACAACAGAACATCACCCTTTCAGAAATAAAGTGTGAGAGATTTATATTTTTGTAAAGAAGTGTATTCGTTCGTTATTGAAGTCGTTCATTACTGGTTAATGATGTTTCCGCATAAAAGTGTATATTTGTATATGTATGTGTGTAGTTGTATTGTGGCTATACAACACTGGTATGACGCATACTTTACTAATATTAGCTGTCAGCAGACCCTATGTGAGAGAAGTAATGGGAGGTTGCAGACTGGCAACCCCTGGAGTAAAAAGAATGGGATCTCATTTGCCTAGCGGGCGCTAATTGGAAAATGGCTGACAACTTGGAAATGTGGTCAGTTGAAAAGAGAAATGCGGTGTGAGCAGGTGGAAAGAAAAGGCAGAACCACGAGTAAGAAAATGGACAACAGAGAAGAGAACTGATAGAACATAATTTTCTATCATACCCATATTCAATTTTCTTGTTAACCATCGCTCTTCATTTTAGTCTTTTCCGTATTTCTCTTGAACTTTATTTGTATTATGTTGTTATTCGAGTGCTAACGGAATTAATGTATTTCATATGTCGTTGAAATCACCGTTGTGTTTTATTTTATTTTGATTGTCATTGTAGCACATTGTTTCCGTGAAGTATTAACTGAACCTGTTGTTCATACCTTTTTAATTATTATCCTATTTACCAACCCCTCCGCTCGGGCAGGATATGACACAAAGTCAATTTTTAAGCGGAGTTTAACAGGTTTCAATTTAGAGTTTTCCTTCTCCTAGACTAGTTGCCTAACCAAGGCTGAAGAACCTAGTCTGTCCTACTATTTACCCATAGCTGGAGGGAGAATAATTGGATTCATACCTTTCCAAAGGGTATTAGTGCTATGTGAAATGTAATCAGTCTCGTCCAGTATTTGAACTCGTGTCGCCGTGTTCATTTCCTCCGACGATAACAATTACACCACGGGGACATCCATTTAACCTAACCCCTCCGCTCGGGTAGGATATGACACAAGGTCAATTTTTAACCGGAGTTTAACAGGTTTCAATTCAGAGTTTTCCTTCTCCTAGACTAGTTGCCTTACCAAGGCTGAAGAACCTAGCCTGCCCAACTATTTACCCATAGCTGGAGGGAGAACAATTGGATTAATACCTTTCCCAAGGGTATTAGTGCAATGTGAAATGCCATCAGTCCAGGATTTGAACTCGTGTCGCCGTGTCCAATTCCTGCGATTCCATTACACCACGGGCACCTCCATTTTTTAATTATTATTACCCGTGGGTTATCCCTTATGAACCAACCGAGGTAAATAGGAGTAATTATAAATTTTAATCTAGTTACGCACTTTACGGTAAACTCGTCCGTGACAATGAAAGCCAATCTATGGAGAACATCGTCCGGACACAATAGAATAGACGAAACACTGATAATTATGCATTTCAAATTTACAATGTTTTAAATAAAAACCTAAATTACCTGCTTAAGAAGTGTTTTTCTTGGTCCTTTGATCTCACCCCTCTTAAATGGAGCAAATAAAAGTTCATATAATTTTAGAGAGTTTAAGAATAATAAAAAAAAGCTACAGAAATAGGGGACATTCTAATACATATAGCCAAATAATAGTCATTACTCACCGCCAAATCCGAAACTGGTTTTCAAAGTTTCGTTCTGGCAATGCGAAAATGAGAAGTGAACCCAGACAAGGATTCTCATTAGACCAGAACATCAATCAAGATGCTTTAGGAGAATTGATGGAATGTAATCAGTGCAAAAGTACTCATAAATTAGCACTTGACCTCTACACATCGAAATCCACAATCTCCAACCACTTTAAATTGATTGGAAAAGCATCGCATTTTTCTTCTTCACACTTTTAGGGAGAAGAATAAGGAAGATCACAAACTCATTGCAACAAATCTTCTTTGAAGGCAAATAATTAAGCCCCACTTCTCCTGAATATCATTACAGATGACACAAAATAGGTATTTCATGACAATTTTCAATGCAAAAGGCAGTCAGTAGAGTGATAAACAATAAACTTCACGGTCTATTCCAAAGGCTTAGCTTTGTGGAAGAAAGATGATACTGAGTGAATGGTGGGGTCACTTTGTTACTATTTGAGTTTTTAAACCATTATCAGGAACTCAGGGAAGATTTATCCTATCAACAACTGCAACGTGTACATGAAAATATTCTATTAAAATGCCGCGCACTCGTCAATTAGAAAAACATTGTACTTCTTGATAACTGAAGGAGGAATTAACCAAGAATCATGCAGTAAGAATTTTGGATTTACTCTGATTTATTCTATTCCATTGATAATATTCACTAGACCTTGATCCAAGTGAAAGTCATCTTTTTGGTTCTCGAAAAAGACATCGACAGGCGACTAACGAAGGCATGGACAGCTGTCGATAGACTATCGATCATATGGAAGTCAGACCTGACCGATAAAATGAAACGCAGTTTCTTCCAGTCAGCGGTCGTATCGATACTGCTATATGGATGCACTACTTGAACACAAACAAAACGGCTGGAGAAAAAGCTAGACGGCAATTACGCAAGAATGTTGCGAGCAATATTGAACAAGTCCTGGAGGCAACATCCCACTAGGCACCAACTATACGGCCACCTACCTCCCATTACTAAAACTAACAAGTTAGACGAACCCGACATGCAGGACACTGCTGGAGAAGCAGGGACGAGCTCATAAGTGATGTACCCCGATGGACCCCCCACAAGCAGGACGACCAGCTCGAACATACGTACAGCAGCTCTGTGAGGATACGGGATGTAGCCCTGAAGACCTGCCAGAGGCAATGAACGATAAGGAGAAGTGGCAAAAGAGGACCAGGGATATCCGTGCTGGTGGCATGATGATGATGATGATGATGATGATGATAAAATGCTCCCAGTGACAAAAAATCCTCCAAAAAAGTTCAAGTGAAAATGTTTGTAAAAACAACTATTGATTTCGAAACCAGGTTAATTTTACTTAAGAGGTATCAACTAGCCACCGCATAAAGAACAAAAGAGGATTCCAAATAATGCTAATTATACACTTCATTTATACTATTCATTTAAATTATTCTTTGTAATTCTATTTATGAATGAATTATATTTTACTAAAAGAGAAATTATTTATGACTCAACCCGAAAAAAGTTACGTTGCGAAATCATCTGTGTAGATTTCAAATAAGACATCGAGTGAAGTGATGCCAAACATGCCAGCCTACTAAGCATCGTGATACTGCCAAGCACAACAGGTTTCGAACTGCTTTGGACACGCGATATACCCGCTGCAAACAAGCACGATCCTAATTATTGCAAAACTTTTGACTCATAACTGTTTTAGAAGATGCAGAATCATTTTCTGTTCTAATATTTCTACAAAAAGATGATACTTAAAATAAGTATTTTCCAAACTTCTGAACACTGGAGGAATGGAGTTATTCTTGCAATCGATCGATGAACTAATTAAACAACGGAGATTAAACTGATTCAAACAATTTCAAAATTTACTTTAAAGTAAAAATAATCATACAACTAAAGAGCGCTTTTTTCCATAGCTATATCTGACATTTAGCATGCATTTATTTCAAAATACAAACTTTATACTCCAAAATGACATAAATATAAATTGTAAATACTATTAAAACATTAGGATTAAACAATGAAGGAAATGAAAAACAGTCATTTTTTTCTATCAACAATCGCTGCCAAAATAATTAAAAACATATTGTTTCAAAAGATGTCTAGGAAAACTTTTCGAAACAACAGTGACCCTCTCGTGATTTAGCAAAAACAATTTTATACCATGACAAAGTGAATTATATATATATATATATATATATATCAATGAAATGTGGACTGGTTTCCATTTCTTAATAAACTGATTTAGCATTTGAGAAGACTCGCTTAAATCTCCCGCACTATTTAATTCTGTATCGGTATTATAAGAAATAAGATAAATCGACGAATGTAGAGCGGCTTTGTGTTACACCTTCCAGTCCACTTCGTCCTCCGTAACTAGTGTTGTATAGCCACAAAATAAATATGCATATATACACATATACATGCAGAATACATATTGACGCAATGAATAAAGACGAGCGAAGACTTTAAAAATATATATATACCTCTCACTTTATTTGAAAGGTTAGTGTGTGAGAGGGAGTTGGAGACTGAACAAAGACTGCAACATATTGACCTCCCCAGCCCCTCCGGACATCGCCGTGTGTCGTTCGTGTTCTCCTGGGCAGCTCAACCGGGGGCCTGGGGGCCCAGCCTCTTTAGGACATGTTCTCATTCCAGCATCTTCTCACAAACTGGTCTGATCTCCAAAACTAACTGACTTCCTGTCTTCACCGAGTTATATAATAGTTCAATCGCCCTATCAGTATCTTTCGAAGGGCATCAAGCGGAAATAACTGTCATGCAATTCACAGGTCACTCTCTTCCGGTGCATCAGTCTCTGACTCTACCATGGGATTTTACCTTGTCCCTTATTGTCAGCCTAGCCCACCTACGCGATTTCTTCCCATAACTGCCATCGGAATGTGTCACTTCGGCTGTGTTTGGAATGGCATGCTTGGCCGGGTCGAAGGTCAATATACAACACTGGCTCGCTGCTGTCTCTTCATAAAATGTACAAAGGCATACTCGATATTATCTTTAACCTCATTTTTTCCACATTCAATGCTCTATCAGAAAGATAGCTTCTTGGTTTAACTTCCTAAGATTTATAATATAGATATCTTATCAGCAGTCAATACAAAGCTGACATATTTTTACAGCTTGTCAACTTATTTCCCATTGAGAGAATGTTACCAGTCTAATCTGCCGAACCAGTTCCAGTAAAGGGATTTCAATTATCACTGGTTGTACTAATTTTATCCTGTGTCAGATTAATCTAAAATTAGAAAAATGTCACAAGATGCCTCTAGTAGAATATTGCAGAGAAAAATAGGGAAAACAATTTCTAATTTCAGGATAACGTAACTTTATGTATGCTGCACATTTATGTCTCAAGGCAGAGATCATATAAGTAGATCTTCACTAGTACAGAGTTTCCTCACCATCAAACGGATTGTGAAGATTACATTTTTCACATATATATAATAAACCTAAATACATTAAAGAAGATAATTCATTTGTGTGAAGCTTTGTATTGTGGAAGATTTCAAGATGAATGTCGGATGTATTATTAAAAGTGGTGTAATGGTTATCGTCGGAGGATATGGACACGGTGACACGAGTTCAAATCCTGGACCTGACTGATTACATTTCACATAGCACTAATACATTTGGGAAAGGTATGAATCCAATTATTCTCCCTCCAGCTATGGGTAAATAGTAGGGCAGATTAGGTTTTTTTAGCCTTGGTAAGGCAACTAGTCTAGGGGAAGGAAAACTCTGAATTGAAACCTGTTAAACTCCGGTTAAAATATTGACCTTGTGTCATATCCTGCCCGAGCGGAGGGGTTGGTAAATATGATTAAAACATTTTTTTCTTTCATAAATATTGCGGCTAATGCTTCAACATAAGATGGGAGTCACTCATCATGTCGACGTACCTAATTAGTCTGCTATGACGGCATGTTCGCCAATGGCCAGGGGGACCAGGGTTCAATCCCACGTCGAGTCATACGAAAGACTTAAAAAATGATGCTTGATACCTCCTTCCATAAAACTCAGCATTAAAAGGTATGTATCAAGGGTAAAGTGGAGCAATCAAGTGAAAGGAGTAGCTCCCTCCGCTACACCTCGGTGTTGTAGCTATTTAAAAGGGAGCCTTCACGTTGCCCTCGACTAAGGTCGCCAACTTTACTACATATGTAACATATTGACCCTCGACCCAGGTTTCAGTCAAGAAACATGTGCATCCGGTCGAAGATATCGTGGTATCACCTTGACCTGTGAATGTGTTGAATTCGGTGCAATTGCGACGCCCACAGGAAGTAGGTGGATGTCAAAAAATGATATAACCAGGTGCCACAGACGGCTTGAGTTAGTTGGAGTCAGTTAGTTGGAGTTCGAGTTGCAGTTCGAGGCAGTCAGAACCAGCTCCAGACAGAGGACTTGCGGCCCTCAGTGACCCCCGGTTGAGCTGCCCAACAGAATGAGAAAGTGCTGGTATAATCAGAGGAACTTGGGGTCAATATGTTGCAGTCTGTTTCGTCTCCAACTCACCTCTCACACTCAACCCTTTGCAACCCTTTCGAGAATAAATTGTGAGAGGTATATTTTTCTAAAGAAGTGTGTTCATTCGTCATTATTGTTCATTATGTTTCCGCATATATATGTATACGTATAGTTGTATCACGGCTATACAACACACATACACAAATATATATATATATATATATATATATATATGTGTGTGTGTGTGTGTGTGTGTGTGTGTGTGGTGGATGCGTATATGCATTAAAAAGTACTTTACCATATTTACAAATACAGACTGTTCAATATGGCTATAAGATCATATGTATATTTAAGCTGTAGTTGCACAGACACATAGTCTGCGGCGTTTGATGACCGTCAGTTTCTGGCTTATGGAATCCTTATTTAGGTGCAATCATCAGATTGTTTTGATTATATATATATATATATATATATATATACGATGATCATTACATAAGTTACCAGACTTTTTTCGCTTGGGCAATTTTATTGACAGTACACGCATAAAACTCTAGTCCCCTTCGAAGTAATCTCCTCCGGCCGCAATGCACTTGTTGTACCGTTCCAACAACTTCTGGAAGGCCCCATCGAAGTCCTCTTGTGAGAGTATGTCAATGACCTTCGTCACAGCCCCTTTCATCTCCTCAATTGCCTTATAACGACACCCTCTGAGCTTAGGGAATAACCAAAAGTCACAGGGAGCAAGGTCTGGAAAATAGGGAGTGTGACGAACTGTCTTGATGCCCATCTTGGTCAAATAGTGTGTGACAAGGAGGCAGTTGTGAACTGGTGCATTGTCTTGGTGAAAATGCCACTGAGCCGATTTGAAGAGTGCTGGCCTCTTCCGACGGAATCTCTTCTTGAACTCCCTTAAAACCTCAACAGAGTAACCCAAACCCTTTGGCCAATCAATTCTGGTGTATTGACTTCCTTACTCCTCCTACAGATTTCATAATCCCTCACAGACTCCCTGTCTTCCGCTAATCTCTTATGCCAATCAAAAACTGATGCTCGATTCACGCAAGATGGCCCAAAAGCAGTCTGAAGTATCCGATTCGTTTCTGTGGCATTTTTTCCAAGTTTAAAACAGAATTTTATTGCATATCTTTCTTCTAAAGTCCAGATTTCATTTTTGAGATTCAACAGCTGTGAAAATCAGGCTTTAGTAGGTTGTATTCGAATTGCTGTTGTAGCAGTTCATTTGTACCTGAAATCTTACTAATTGGTCAGTTATATATATATATATATATATATATACGCTGGTGAGTGAGGGGTGATCACTTTTTTCTTTAGTACAGGAATAATTAATGACACAGGAACAAGTATCACACATCAAAATGAAGCCGATCCTCAGTGGATCACATCTTTTCTTCGCAACGTGTCACCGTTTCTCTCAATAGCAGCGTTCCACCTTCGAATGAGACCATGTATCCTTGACTCATTAACTTCTGTTGACTCTTGTTTGAGCCACTTCATCACTGCAGTTTTAATTTCCCCATCATGGGCATAATGTTTGCTTTTCAAACCCTTTTCGGGAGGCCGAAGACATAATAACCCGAATGCACTAAATCTGGTGAGCATCGAAGATCCAGAAGAGTTGTCTACCCGCACAAGGCGAATCTTTCCCTTGTCTTGATGCTTGTGTGTAGTCGGGCATTATCATACAGAAGGGGAACATTATCGATTTGTAAGCTGGGTCTCACTTCAGACTCTCATGTTTTCGGATCCATGAAAGGGGGTTTAAGAGCTAAATATTATGCCTGTAACGAGCAAGTTAAAACTCCTCGGGTGAAATGGCTCAAAGAACAGTCTACAGAAATTTTCGAGGTAGATGTACATGCTTTCATTCAAAAATGGAACATATCTATTGAGAGAAAAGGTGACTATGTTTAGATGTAGGGATGTGATCCATAAAGGACCATCTTCTCTTTGATGTATGACATATGTTTCTATGTCGGTAATTATTCCCGTACTAAAGAAAAAGACATTACTTTTTTAAATCAACCTCGAATATAAAATATTTGCTCTTATGATAGTACCTGGCTGATAATTCTGTCTTTTATTTACAGGTATGTTTTGATAAGAAGATTCAGTGTTATTTATTCTTCTGGAACAATATACTATGCCAATGGATATTTATTAAATCGAACTGAATTCGTTAAACAAAGCATAGTCTTAAATAAATTGTTCAAATTGATGTCGCTGTGAATGTAAATATTTACGTTTTCAATCAGACCCTGATTTAAGTGTGATACCCTGACTTTTGAAACTCGGGGCTATTAGATTGAAGAATATCTTTTATTATTCATATTATTATATTTGCTCCACATTTTTTTCGGTATTGAGCTCTGATTAATTTTCTATCGTTTATTGTCATTTAATGCTTAAACAACTACGTTATATATACATATATATATATATATATATATATATAGGGGAGTGTTTATGTGCGTGCTCCTGAGAAAAGCATGAATTCACTTCTCCCCAACCCCAGCTAAACTGTACTGCAGATTGAACACCTAACTCTTGCTAGGGTAAACACGTTTGAAGTAAGACATTGAAGTTATACCCACTGTGACGGATTTGAAAGGCTGGAAGTTCTTACCAGTTTACTAAGCAAACAAAGAAGCAGAAAACTCCAAATTAGCCATTTTCCCTCTCTCTGCAACACTTCCACAGCAGATGATATGTATTTTTTTCCTTATATTCATTTTTACGTTTCTTTTCTTTCTATTTTCTTTCTTTTCCATGCTCCTTCTCTATTACCACCGTTTCTTTTATTTTTTATTTTTTTCTCTTTCTCTATTGCTTATATTCTAGACCATCAGTCTTTCTTTACTTTTCAAATTCTTTAATGTTTAATTCTCTTTCTATTTCTATTCCACTCATTATTGTTTATGCATCTTCTTCCAGGCACTACGTTTGGAGAAAAAGCACCCTGCAAAAGAGCAGTTCTCCGACCACTTTCCTGCCATTACGTAAACCATCTGAGTAAGAAGAAGAAAACATCGTGGGTGCTGCTGAAGGACTGAGGAAAAAATCCTGAGTGACGTTGTACTCAATTTTTTTTCATCATACAACGTGTGAAAGCACGTGATATACCGTGCCCTCATCAGCCGCCAACCAGGGTGACAACACAGTTTCGGTATCTCAAGGCATTACGGCCACTCCTGGCGCTACCAAGCAGCTTTTACCACCGGACAGGGTATTTAAAACAAATATATATATATATATATATATATATATATATATATATATATACACGAGGATCATTAAATAGGTTTCAAGACTTATGTATTCCAATTGTTGCTGTAGCTGTTTATTTGCACCTAAAATCATAAAAATTGGTCAATCATATCATAAGATGTGTAGTAATAACATACTGAATTTTCAAGAGTCTACGACAATTTTAAATGCTTTTACAAAAAAGTCTGGAAACTTATTGAAGGCACCACGTATATATATATATATATATATATATATATATATATATATATATATATATATATAACCTGGGTGACGTTCTGCAATAGACATCTACACACGGACACACTAGTATCATCGACTTGCAAAAATTTGCATTCACCGAGTCCCTGTGGCGTTATGAACCCCTTTATATTGTCATCTATATGTTAAATATTACCAGTGCTATTCTTCTACAATGGCATTGATATTAAATAACTCTCGAAAGTTGATATGCCATTAAATAAATGAAGCCAAAATCCTACTTTTAATGTTCCAAGGATTTCTTTGGTAATAAAATCTGCAATACTTGTGTGGCGTTAATCTCAACACATTCAGCAATGTGAGCCAAGCACTTTCTCGCCGAATATCAAATTAAGTAGGTTGAGCCAGACATTGCCAATTTCACCTTTTAACCGTGTCACACAGAATAATAATGACGAACACGTTTAAATAACGTTGTCTCTTCTGAAATTGCTAATGCTGGAGGTGAAAATGTTGGAATACAAACCCTCCTTTTATGAAACTATGAACGCGTGAGAAATATTGAATGAAAACAATAAGAAACGAATAAAGCCAAAAAGGTAAAAGTAACCAAAATCTATGTATTATCTTTGAACTACTTGGATGAAAGAAAATGATTAAATGAAGAACAAAGATAAAATAGAATAACAGGAGATAAAAATACTCTTAGCAAGATTGAGGATAAAAGTTTGATATAACTCTAGATAACACTAATATGTAATTATATGACATATGGAAATAGCTGTCCTTTTAGGTTGGCTGGTCTAGATTTTCAATTATATCTTACAAAATAAGCATTTGAATGTTCAATTAACACGTTTTAACTGTCACTTCTTCTTCTTCTTCTTCTTCTTCTTCTTCTTCTTCTTCTTCTTCTTCTTCTTCTTCTTCGCCCAGTGAGCTGGGACTATAGAATACACCGACTGCTTCTCTGCAAAGGGATAAGAGCCCCCGCAAAAGTGTCCTGGATATGACACTAAACAATTTGATTGTGAGGTTCCAGTAATGACGGAGCTTAAGGGAATGCGGAGTACCACTTTATTGCCATCACTCCCAGGTCCACTCTGCCCCGGAGTGGTCCTATTTACCAACCCCTCCGCTCGGGCAGGATATGACACAAAGTCAATTTTTAAGCGGAGTTTAACAGGTTTTAATTCAGAGTTTTCCTTCTCCTAGACTAGTTGCCTAACAAAAGCTGAAGAACCTAGTCTGTCCTACCATTTACCCATTGCTGGAGGGAAAATAATTGGATTCATACCTTTCCAAAGGGTATTAGTGCTATACGAAATGTAATAAGTCTCGTCCAGGATTTGAACTCGTGTCGCCATGTTCATTTCCTACGACGGTAACAATTACACCACGGGCACCTGATAGGGCTTATCTATGGGTTAAATAGAACTAATCTGTGTACTTATGGTAAACTGAACAACTTGAAATATAACTGTTTTTGACATTGAAACTGTACTTACCTGATTTTTTAATTAGAACTGTTTGATTAAACTGAATAGCTTGGAATATAAACGTTTTTGACGATCCAAATGTTAACTCAAGCTAAACTGAATTATTTGAAATAGAACTGATTATTCGTATAAAAATGGAATATGCATTGAATAACCCACAAAATTTGATATGCCATAAATCCAACCAACCAACCAACCTTCTTCTTCTTCTTTTTCTTCTTCAAGAAGGGTTGAAGAATGACTAGTTCTCATCTCTGCAGATGACAATTACCCACCGAATGAGTGCCCGGGAACAGCATCTGACGGCGACGATTCAGTCGTGGAGCTTTGGGGAATGTTGAGTATCCCTTCATCATCATTATTCCCTGGTACAACTTTGACCCGGAGTGTTAGTACCAGTTACAGTTCTTTCTATGGCTCGAACAGAACTGTTTAACCATTTAACTGTGTGCAAACAATTGACTGGTATCGAATAGTGTTGAGTTGCGTTGCAATACTTGAAACAATTTAACCATATTTACCGACCGCTCCGCTCGGGCAGAGTCAATTTTTAAGCGGAGTTTAACAGGTCTGAATTCAGAGTTTTCCTTCTCCTAGACTAGTTGCCTTGCCAAAGCTGAAGAACCTAGTCTGTCCTACTATTTACCCATAGCTGGATGGAGAATAATTGAATTCATACCTTTCGCAAGGCTATTAATGCAATTTAACTGTGTGCAAACAAATGATTAATACAAAATACAATTATTCGTGTTAGATTGGGATACATGAAACCATTAATCTGTGGGCGAATAAATTAGCTGTTGCAGGTTCAAAATCTTGCGTACTACCAATTCGTTTACAAATCATAAATATCATATGTGTGTGTGTGTGTGTGTGTGATTTGGCATTAAATAACCTATAAGAATTGATACACCTTTAACCCAATTAACCAACCATTTATTTACATATTTGTATCATTCTCTTCATCCTCAAATTTCAAATTTCTAATTCAAATCCTTATATTCCTTCATTCTTTCCTTTTTTTCTCTTGCTTTTACGTACGCCAAGTTTCCCCCTGCAGATGAGTAAAAATGGGCAGTTCGGGGTTTTACATTAAACTACTTCTAATGGTGAGGCTCCAGTTCTGGAGATCATAATAATGATGATAGCTACTTCATAGCCATTACTCCCAGGTCCACTCTGAAGAGTTAGTTATTGTTAGGGTTCCATCTATGAGATTGATAAATCAGTTTAAAATAATTCGTATTTGTCAGTACACTTTACCCAAATTTTTTTTTTAAAAAACATCTATAGAAAAAAGTAAATATGAATGTACAATGAATATGAATGCCTACACTTTACTCATGAAATAACCCTCGACGCTTTGATATGCCATAAAAATCAGTCAGTCGGTCCTCCTTTAATTTTTCTTCGAGTTTAAAACAGATTTCTTCTTTATCTTTACATCCGTTTACGTCATTTTTTATCGTATTTTTCAGAGTTTTTTTTTTTTTGTCGTCTTTTAAATGTTCTCTGAATGTTTTATGAAAGCGAAACTCAAAAGTAGAAAATTCTTCACTGTTCGCTATTACTAGATTTTATCACTAGAAATGATCTTCTGATCTGGTTTTTGCGATTTGTTGGAATCTTTATCATAGAATTATCATAGAATTGTATGTTTACTACAATCTCTTAGACGAATTCTTTTTTTGTGTATATGCCATTGTTGTGCATATGTCAGGTATATATATTCTGTAATCTTTCAGAGACAAATTTATTCTTTCACTTATAATTTACTATTTCTTCCTTTTTATTAGCATTTTCGTGTTACCTATCTTAGATTTGGCATAATACACCTAATAATAAAGATTAATTCAAAATGTTTCTTTTTATGTTCTTTTACCGGTCATGGCGATATCGTTTCATCTTTAATTTCTTTAGTTAATTTATAGAAAAGATTGCATATTTGACTTTTTATATTTTACTCTCATGTCGTACTTTAGGTTCTATTTATTTATGCACCACATGAACGCTAAGAAAACGCATAGAGAAAAAAAAAATGAATGGGAACTATGTTATAAAATAGTCGAGGGATTTTGGTTCATACCTTTGAGTTTAGTTAGGCTGAGAACCTTTTGGCTCAGCACATGGGTTGGTTGGGTGTAACATTGAAGCAGGTGTTAACGCGGGTGCGCACGGGCAGATGGAGGTGTCACTCAGATTTCATAATAGTCCGAGACGATACTGGGTGACAGGGTGAGGGTGACGTCACGCACCGAAAGCGCGTGGGGGTTGTGTGAGAATTTGAAGAAAGAAAGAGTCGAGTACTAGACGCCAAACGAAGAGGTTCGACTTTTGGAGCTCGCAGACGCGAGGCGAACTTGCACCCTAATGGGGCCGCAAGAGTCGGGTACTAGACGCCAAACGAGAAGGATTGACTTTTGGAGCTCGCAGGCGCGAGGCGAACGTGCGCCCTATGGGGCGCCGCTCGAGTTGGGGGCCAAATGAATAAGACAGCAAAGAAGATTGTGTCTCTCCTCCTTACGTCGAAACCTTTAACTCAAAGTTAATAAAAAGGTTTCGTACCTGAACAAGAAATCGTTACGTGTTTTCGAATTCCGAGATTCCTATGTTCTTTATATATTCTATAGTAATGAACATTATATGTCCATTTCGCACATAGCGTTAATTGTGAATATGGTACAACTACACACCAATGCTGTGAGCTATTTTGAACAAATCCAGGAAGCAACATCCCACAAAACAACCGCTGTAGGGACACTTATATCTCATCTATAAAAACCATCCGAGTAAGACGAAGATATGTAGGACATTGTTGGAGAAGCAAGGACGAACTCATAGGTAACGTTGTTCTATGGACCCATACACATGGACATGCCAGTGTTGGCTGCCATACAAGAAGTCATTCATATCAACTCTTTGCACAGTCGGCTGGGGCTGTAGAATACACTGACTGCACCTCTGCAGAGGGGTAACATCCCCCAACGAGTGTCCTGGATATGACACTAAACAATCTGATGGTGAGGTTCCAGCAGTGCTGGAGCTCTGGGGAATGTGGAGTATCCCTTTATTGCCATCGCTCCCAGGTCAATTCTGGCCCGGCGTGGAAGCACCTGACAGGGCCCTCTCAGTATACTCATGCTAAAATGAATTGTTTGAGTAAACTGAATAGCTTGAAATAGAAATGATTTTGAGAATTAAACCGTACTTACATTTAAACGGCGTGCTTATGCTTAACTGAATTATTTGAAATTGAACTGCTTTTCTACATTAAAACTGTATTTAAACTTAACTGAATTGTTACATATAACTGTTTGAATAGTTTGAAATAGAAATGTTTTTGACAATTAAACTGTGTACTTATGCTAAACTGAATTGTTTTAAATAGAACAGATTATTTACTTAAAAATGGATTTAGCGTTAAATAACCAACAAAGGTTGATATGCCAAAAAACCCAATTAACCAACCAACCATTATATCAACTCTGAGCTGATATAGGATATAGTTAAGAAAAACTGCCACGAGCGATGGTTGATAGGGAGGGATGGAGAGAGAGAGAGAGAAAGAGAGAGAAATGCCTGATATCAGCGTGACTTGATGATGATAATGATAAATAACTGTTTATGTAAGCTATCTGTGTGCAACTTGTTTGTTTGTTTTGTTTGTTTGGGTTTTATGGCATATCAACTTCTGCCGGTTATTTAAAGCCAATTCCATTTTTATAAAAATTAACAGTTATATTTCAAGCAATTCAGTTTAGCAAGAATACACAGTTTAAATGCAAAAAAGTCCTGTCTCAACAAACAGTTTAGTTCTGTTTGACCCATAGACAAGACATTATCAGGTGCTACCTCTCCGAGCAAAAGTAGACCTAGGAGTGATTGCAATGAAGAGGTACACTGCATTCTCCAAAACTCCAGCATTAATCGAACTTCACAATTAGATTGTTTAGTGTCGTATCCAGGACACTCGTTAGGGGTTGGTTTGACCTCTGCAGAAGTGCAATCGGTGTATTCATCAGCCTCAGCTGCCTGGGAATTTTGGTGATGGCGTATCATCGTGATTATTCACGAATGGGCTTGGAGTAATTTTTACAACTATTAGAACGATCAGACTTTTCAATGCTTTGATTTTCCTCAGTTGTATGATAACACTTTTAGCAATTGTTCCTGGAGTGCAAAGTTTTCGAAAAGAATAAGAAAATTATCAGAAAAAAATGTTACAAAAAGACAGCAGACTGAAAATAGACAAGTTCAACATTACGGCAGTCACCAGACTCAATCGACCGTCAAAATAGTTTCGGGGATTTGTCGGATGATGCAGCCCACGCAAAGAGGAAGTGTCATGTTGTATGTTTTGAGAAAAAAGAAATAAATCATGATGATTAGATCTCTCTTTAGGTGGATGTGGTAAGAGAAAACAAAGGTTTACGTCCACGAAAAGCGAGTGTAATTTTCAAAGAAACAAGTACTGTTTGTTATACTTATATTGTCCTGCACCTTGTTTCCTTTATTAACTAATACCTATTTCAACGGTCTCTGTAGCCTACGCGACTGAGGCTGCAAAATACAATGATTTCATCTATGCAAAGGGATACAACTCCTCCAATGAGTGTACTAATACGTCATTAAACAATCTGATGGTGAGGCTCAAGTAATGCCGGAACTTTGTGAAATGCGCCGTATGCCTTTATTGTCATCGTGCCCAGGTCCACTCTGACCGGAATGGTAGCACCTGACAGGGTTCTGTCAATGTGTTAAAAAGAACTAAACAGTGTACTTATGCTAAACTAAACTGTTGGAAATAAAACTGTTTTGACAATTAAACAGAGTACTTATGCTAAATGGAATTGTTCGAAATAGAACTGTTTTTAACCGTTAAAATGTGTATTTATGCTAACCTGAATTGTTTTAAGTAGAACTGTTTGGACTAGAACTGAATTGTTTTAAATAGCATTGTGTGTAAGCAAAAAACAAAATCAAAACAATACTTATACTAAAATGAATTGCTAGAAACTTTAATCAAAATTACATAATTCGGCGTTAAATGACCTGAAATGGTTGATACGCCGTAAAACAAAGACAACCAAACAAACAAACACGGTCTCAGAAACTGAACATAGAGAATAAAACAGCACTTGAGTTGAAATGTATTTTTGTTTCTCTTCTCCTATGCAACGATTATCATTCATCGAAATAGCAAACATCGAGGACATTTCTTCTGTATGCTACTGTTGTTAATTTTTTTCTTTTTTTTGTAATTTTAAAGCGGAGCCCTTCACTCATTCTACGAGGATAGATTGTACCAATTTTGCACTCAAGAGAATATCTGGCATCGGTTTATCCAACCTAGTTAATCTGTTCCTGCAATGTCACTTGTCACTAACATTCCCAGTGAATATATGTACTATTTAATCCATCACCTGATCTGCTGATTGACGCTACAACTACAGCATATATATATATATATATATATATATATATATATATATATATATGTGTGTGTGTGTGTGTGTTCAGTATGCTATTTTCCGGTGTATCTAGCTACTTAACGATTGTGAGTTCAGGCAATGAATGAAAGACACGTGGTTAAGGCCTGTGGCAGAAACAAGCGGTATCTCAGGGCAAATAGACAAAGAAGAATTGACTGATTCGAGATATCTTCTCGATATCGACGGCGGAATGATAGCAATCTACCGGCGTAAATCGAATAAGAAGATTGATATGGAATTCCCAGGTTACCGAATACAACATTCACCTTAAGGAAGACTGAGAATACCAAGAATGAAAGGTTACAAGTAGGATAAACAAGTCGAAGATACATGTCCCGGAGCACCAGTGAATAATTATGTTAGTTTTATGACATCATATCGCTATTATCATTAGGTTTTTATCTCTGTCTTTTGTAGTCTTTGAGACAATGCAATTGTTATTGCATTTGGGATCCCTTTTAAATTATTTTCTTTCAACATTATTCAGTCCAAATCATCCCTCTAGTGGAAGGCTTAATATATTCTTATCATTTTTCTGGTTTGTTTCTCTCAATTCCTATGTCTATAAATAATGCATAATGAGAAAGCCCATGAAAATTTTGATACACACACAAACCCACTAACACCGATACATGGCCCTGTCAGCTAAGGCTGGAGAATACACTGCCTACTTCTCTGCAGAAGTAAGAATCCCTCCAACGATTGTCCTAATATGACATTGAACAATCTGATAGTGAGGCTTCTGTAATGCTGGAGCTTTGGGAAATTTAGAGTACCCCTTCATTGCCATCACTCCCCGGTCCACTCTGGCCCAAAGGAGTAGCACCTGATAGGGTCCTATCTATGGGTCAAATAGAATGGAACTGAGTAATTACACTAAACTGGGTTCTTTAAGATTAATTGTTTTTACATTTAACTTTGTGCTTAAACTGCGTACTTATGCTAAAATCAATTGTTTGAAACAGAACTGTTTTGACATTTAATTGTGTATGAAAAACCTGTAATCATACAAAACTGATTTGCTTGAAATGGAACTGTTTTTGACAATTAAACTTGGTGTAAACAAAAAACTATACTAATACTAATTTGAATTGCTTGAAACTGTCATCAAAATGACTTATTTCGGCGTTAAATGACGTGAAAAAGCTTGATACACTTTAAAATAAAACAACATAAGAACCACACCAATATATATATATATATATATATAGGCATACACTTATATGAACACATATATATAAACACATGTATACACACAGATATATATAGATATACACATGTATTCTAACACACACACACACACACACACACACACACACACACGTATATATATATATATATATATATATATATCATGTGATCTGGAGAAGAAACTAGACGGAAACTACACATGAATTTTTAGAGCAGTATTGAACAAGTCCTGACGATAACACCCCACGAGACACCAACTATACGGACACTTGCCCCCCATCACGAAAACTATACAAGTTAGACGAACTAGTTTCCAATGGTAGAGTCTATTTTCTTGCACACAAATAATGTCTATATTGTGTTCGGTCCCAGACGTTCCAAGCTATCGTAACTTGTTGTCGCGTCAAATACAATTTCCTTTCTCAAACCATGTTTAGAACTGTTTCACCAAGGATTTTGTGCCTTGTGTCTGGTGTTAAAAGGCATCCATTGGTGAACTCTTTGAAGTGTGGAGACATCACTTTGTTTCCATTATGTTTAGGTTCATTTTGAGCCTAAGAGGTAGTATCCGTTAGGTTACCAATTACGAGTCAAATATTTGAAAAGTATAAACACTGGATCAGAATAATTGAAAAAATATTACTACAAACAAATGATTTTTTCAAAATTAGGAAAGAGTACTTAAAACCATATCATTGCTTGCATTTTTTTTTTAATTTTCGCATTAAATAAATCAACCAGTGTTTAAATGGCGTACAATCAATAAATCAATCAAAGAATTTCGTCTTAAAAAATGCACACTTCTTCAGGGAATCATAGGTAAGCAGTGAACGAAGTTTCGCATGCCTCGGTTTTGACTGTATTTTTTTCTTGGCATCGAAGACTTCGACCCTTGTGGAGATTCTGAATTAGTGCATTTTCTCTCACTTCTCTCCCAGCTGACAGCAGATATTTTGACCATCTCCTCGGGCTGTGAATGCATTAGATAGAGACAAATGGATCTTGGTGCCCGAAGATATACTTTTCGAGACAGAACTGTAGTCAGACCATTTCTCTTCCATTTTCAAATTACCAATCTAATCTTACTTGTGGAGATATTTTGCTCGTTGGAGATATTTCAATATCCAGTTTTCTATGATGGTTAATTACAACCTTGTAGATTTGTTCAGAATGTTTACTTGCATTCAATATTGTTAAAGCTTTCACACATGCCATTCATATATTCAATGGGCGTTCAGATTATATGTAGACGATATAAGTACTTCGCATAATATGCTCTTGATTGGACATTAAAAGTTTGCATATTAAATTTGAAAATATGTTTAATTGATTTGCTTGAAATGTTTTATTTTGTTAATTTATTTCTCTTCATGTGGAGTATATGTAAATAATATTTTTTTATTCAGTTAAGATTTTTGATTAACATGTCTTTATTAAGATTAGAGAACCATGACACTATGATTAGTGTCAAAGGTTGATGGGCTTTATTGTTAAATTAAATACATAGATTATTTATCAAGATAATTTATTGAAAGTAATCACATTACTTTTGATAGCGTAAAACACAGAATCGTTATTGGAATAGTTAAATAATTGAAACTGGTCTCGATACAAGGTCTGGCTCGTTTAGTTTGAATTATTAAAACATAATAATTCTAAAAAGGCCATTGTTTCAATTTTGATTTTGGGTGTACAGATATGATACGTTTGAAAGGTGAGGGTTGATGCAGGATTAGAATGATTGAAACTTGACGGCTTTTTAGAGACAGGTATGACTCAAGGTCATGCTACAATAATAGAATATTATTGATTGACTTATCAATCAAAGAAAAGAAAGGCGGAACTTTTACCCCCTCC
Organism: Sepioteuthis lessoniana; assembly: GCA_963585895.1. Classification (NCBI taxonomy): domain Eukaryota; kingdom Metazoa; phylum Mollusca; class Cephalopoda; order Myopsida; family Loliginidae; genus Sepioteuthis; species Sepioteuthis lessoniana. Next base: position 143,245,415 of record OY757904.1, read on the forward strand.
CCGACAGGTGAAACACAAGGCCATAGTTGGGATTTGCTGACCAATCAAATGTCGGATTCGGGGGATTTTTCTTCCCCTCTCCGATGATTTTGATAAGAGGCTATTGGTCCAGATTTTTTATTGTGTGGCCGTGCGGAATCGTGCAGGTAAGGGTTTGGATCCCCATAAAATAAGACACCGAAAAGTAAAGAGCCAGATTGAAGATTGGCTCCATCGCTAGGATAGAAAACCCTTGCCACCGGCTTTGCCATCCAAAGTCCTGAACTTGACCATTCCACCAGAATTTCCGACGAAAATCCTTAGATAGAGGAATGACTTGAGACTAATTAGCCATATATATTATTGCAAATTGTTACCTTCAGCAAAATGTACCCCAGTTCGGGAGATTCGGACCTTGAAATAGAAATCCTTCGTTATGTGTACATGATTCTAATCATTGTATTATAATTTTTTTTTGTTTTTGTTTTATTGACTCCGGTTGACAAGCATTTTAGGTTATTGAAGGATTTGACAGCCCTGAAGAATTTGATGTCCTACAAACCCACCAAGAACAGAGAGAATTCCGAGCCAGCTTTTCGACAACTCTTCATCAACTTTCTTGTGGATCTATCAACACAACGTGGGTGTAAGAGTCCAAACGAACAGATTCACCGGAGACAGACTAACGTATTAGTGTCCTGCAGCACAACAAACACAAATTGATCCACAAAAGTTTAGCACACAGCCAGAATTGCGGAGCACCTTTGGAGAATTGGTCTCATTCAAATTAGTTAGAATAACAATAAAATCCTATATGTCCAAAGATTTTGCCGCTCTCGAAATATATATATATATATATATATATATATATATATATATATATATATATTATATCATATTAAATGCTACTGTCTATGACCTGGGTTTAATGCTTTACCTATACGTCCGTCAGAGGGAACATTTTTTTTTAAAAAGACCGATTAATATGATCAATTTTTGTTTGAAAAGCTGGGGTGAGTTAATGTGAAAGTATACCTAAATTTGTGTGCTTTTGAATTTTAGTATATTTGTGTATGTGTTGTCGCTCACATATACATATATACGTATATTTTCGCATATTCTGGCATGCATCTTTGCATATATACACATATTTCTTCTGTCAGTTGTTGGGAGGGGGGAAACGAAGGAAGAGAGTGTGAGAAGAAAGAATATATAAACGAATAAGTTTAAAATTCTTAAAGCCCCATCAGTAGTTTAGAAGAAAACCTAAAAGACTAAAGCTGCCAAAGCCACCACACCAAAAAAAATGATGAAATAACTAGCCTCCCGCACTTTCAAACAGTAGACCGTCTCAAATCATATTTAAAATTCATTAGGAAATAAACCCTAAAAGAAAGAGGAAGGATTTGAACTCACACCTGCCAACAGAGAAAAATGTTTCAATATTGGTCAGTATGTCTTTAAGTCCTATCAATTTATTAATGTATTTTTGTTTGTAAAATATTGCTTAAACTGTGCGTTTTAAATGTAAAGAAACGCTTACTATAAACCCAAATTGAATATATGACTCTGTCCAAATATCAGCGAACACGGCAAAATGTTTTTGAATCTTTTCTAAAAGTTTAAAATTCTTAAAGCCCCAACAGTAGTTTAGAAGAAAAACTAATAGCCTAAAACTCCCAATGCTACCACAAAAAGGTGGGGGGGAATTTTAATTTAAGATTTAACTTAGTTAAAACTTTAAACTTAAATTAAAATTACCACCCCCCGTTTTTTTGTTTTTTTGTTTTTTTACGTACACATGGGAAGCAGCATGATGTACGTAAAGGTATTTGAATAAACCCATTTACGACCAAACTCAATACCTAAACAGGTCCTTGATGTGAGTTTGACGACTCAACGCCCAGGATCGTTAGTTCGATCGGGGAACTACTGCTGCTCCTCTATAAGTGTGGCTTCTATAGAAGAGAATAAAACAGCCATCGAGAGATAACCATGACCCACACTCAAACCACATACACAAACCGCATCGCTCTTCTCACGGGTAAAAAAGGGGCGCGTCCTGCTGAGGTTGGAGCCCTGGCCTCAGTGTTCGAAAAATCAGCTACAGAGCTCAAACGACTAAAACTACTAAAATGCAAACAAACACTACAAATAGCGACATTTAATGTATGAACCTTAAATAGAATAGGACAACTACCAGAGCTAATCGCATCGGCCGTAGAACATAAGATTGACATAATATGCATACAAGAACACAGATACACACACACCGAAGATATCAAATATCACGAAACTGGCAATGGATGGTCGCTCGCCACTGTATCGGCATGGAAAAACTCTGTCAACGCCGCAGTAGGAGGGGTAGGATTGCTTATAGGACCTAGAGCATTAAAAACGCTAAATAGCATTGAGAAAATGAAACCTAAGATGATGGCAGCTACTTTTAACGGAAACCCCAGAGCAACAATCATCTCTTACTACAGCCCTACCAATGTTATTGAAGAAACCGAACCAGTCACCTCCTACGATGAGTTATCCTCATTAGTGCGTAGCATCCTGAAACACAACATGTTAGTCATTGGCGGAGATATGAATGCCCAAATCGGGAAAAACAGAAAATCAAATATAGCCTCCACCATACGTCAAATAGGAATGGGCAACATCTAACAGATTTCATGATAGAAAATAGATTAGCATACCTAAATACAAACTACCAAAAATGGGAGGGCAAACTCTGGACATACACTTACGCGAACAATAGTAAAGCACAGATAGACCACGTCCTTATAAACAAGAAATGGAAAAATAGTGCAATGAATTGCGAGGCATACTCCTCTTTTGAGGGTGTGTCCTCCGATCACCGAATAGTCACGGCGAAAATACGGCTAAGCCTACGAAAAAACGCCAAACGAACAGCGACCACGAAAAACTACGACTAGGCCGTTTCGAACAACAGAGATATAAGATATAAATATGTATTAGAATTAAGAAACAGATTCAAAACACTACAAGAGAAGACGGAAAAAAGTACACCAAATGACGAATATGAAAATTTCGTCAATGGACACCTCGAGGCAGTAGCGAAATGTATTCCAACAAAACTCAAAACTAAATATAGAGTCCCATGGGAAACTTTAGCGGTGAGAGAAAAACGTGCACTAGTGAAAACAGCCTCCAAAAACTATCGAAAAAACCCAACAAACACAGATGCCCGAAAACTAAAAACGGCACAATATCAATTAGCAGGCATATATATAAAGGAACAGACAGAATACATTCAAAATGAGATAGGTAAGATTAGAGACTCAGTGGATGATAGACAATCTAGGATAGCCTGGCAAACAATGAATGAAGTGAGTAGAAGAAAGAACACAGCCAAAGCAAAACTGAAAGCTGCAAACCAACAAGAAAGAATAAAACTGTGGAAACAGCACTTTGAAAACCTACTAGGAAACCCACCGAAAATAACACATGAACCAATCACCAGAATAATTAGTAAACAATTACACATTAAACTAGGACCGTTCAAACAAGAAGAACTCGACTCGGTTCTCAGAAAAATTAAAAATAGGAAAGCTGCAGGGATGGACGACATTCCCCAAGAAGTATGGAAGACCAGACAATTCGACGACATACTGCTCTGACACTGCAACGCAGTATACAATCAAAATCCGATGGATAGATGGATGAAGGGATGCATCCTCCCCTTCCCTAAAAAGGGTGACCTCTGATTAGCCAAAAACTACCGAGGCATAACACTTACATCCATAGCAGCCAAAATCTACAATGCCCTACTACGAAACCGCATAGAACCCAAAATCGACAACATACTTAGGAAAAACCAAAATGGCTTCCGAAGACATAGATCCACGACCTCACAAATATTAACCATCCGCAGAATCCTTGAAGGTGTACGGGCAAAGAACCTACAAGCGACATTAATATTTGTCGACTTTACCAAGGCCTTCGATTCCATTCACAGAGGAAAGATGGAACAAATCCTATTAGCGTACGGCATACCTAAAGAAACCGTAGCAGCAATAACGATTCTCTATAGAAACACCAAAGTAAAAGTACGATCACCAGATGGAGACACAGAATACTTCGACATTGTAGCAGGAGTACTACAAGGGGACACGCTCGCTCCGTACCTCTTTATCATTCTTCTAGACTATGTACTTAGAGCATCGATTGACAAAATCAGAGAGAATGGCTTCGAGCTGACAAAGAAAAGAAGCAGAAGGTACCTGGCAAAAACAATTACCGACGCCGACTATGCCGATGACATAGCGATACTGGCAAATACACCCGACCAAGCCGAAACACTTCTGCATAGTTTGGAACGAGCAGCCGCAGCGCATAGGCCTCTATGTCAATGTACACAAAACGGAATATATGTGCTATAATCAAACGGGGGACATCTCCACTCTAGACGGAATCCCTCTTAAACTAGTAGACAAATTCACTTACCTAAGAAGCAGCGTCGCATCAACCGAAAAGGACATCGACACGAGGTTAACGAAAGCATGGACAGCTATCAATAGGCTATCGTTTATATGGAAATCAGACCTAACGGATAAAATGAAACGCAGTTTCTTCCAAGCAGCGGTCACATCGATACTGCTATATGGATGCACTACATGGACTCTAACAAAACGGCTGGAGAAGAAGCTAGGCGACAATTACACAAGAATGCTGTGAGCAATCTTGAACAAGTCCTGGCAGCAACACCCCACAAGACACCAACTGTACGGCCACTTATCTATCACGAAAACTATTCAAGTTAGACGAGACAGACATGCAGGACACTGCTGGAGAAGCAGGGACGAACTCATAACAGATGTACTCTTATGGACCCCCACACATGGCCGTGCAAAAGCAGGACGAACAACACCAACATTCATTCAGCAACTATGTGAGGATATGGGATGTTGTCCTGAGGACCTTCCTAGGGCGATGAACGATAGGGAGAAGTGGCGAGTGAGGGTCAGGGATATCCGTGCTACCAGCACATGATGATGATGATGATGTATATATGTATGAATACATATATGTACGAATGCATATATATACGAATGCATATATATACATATATATATATATATATATATATATATTTGTGTGTGCACGTTTATGGGTATGTGGTTATATATATTTATATATATATATATATATATATATATATATATATTGTTAACCCCACACAGACTGTTTGGTTGTATTAAAACTCCTCAGTGTGGGTAGACACGTACGACACATCAAGCTGGGATCGAAATCCGACCAACTTTACATTCCATATACTATCATACCGCTCAGCCATGAGTCGGCATACGTCAGCTCAGGAATTATAAGTCATTATGTAGTAGCTTTCATTTGGTTACATTTTGCTTTACCGGATACCAGAGTGCTCAATTCATTCGAAGAGCTTTGCAGCTGTTAATTCCTTCGCGAGTGTGCTCAACCACCGGGAGGGGAGCGTATATATTTTGATTGTTTCCATAATATACATATATATATATATATATATAACCTTGGGTAAATAGTAGGACAGTCTAGGTTCTTCAGCTTTGGTGAGGGAACTAGTCTAGGAAAATGAAAACTGAATTCAAACATGTTAAACTCTCCCAAAAAATTGACCTTGTGTTACATCCTGCCTAAGCGGAGGGGTTGGTAAATGTATATACAATGGAAAGGATCAAAATCTCTGGAATATGTTTCGATTTCCTTAATATCAAACGTACAGAAATTATGACCGTTTTGCATCTACTTACCATTTATATAGGTCTATATGTTAAAATGTTTCCAAATACGGAGTTACACTTGTCCAGTTGGCTGGGGTGGTAGAATACACTGACTGCATCTGTGCAGAGTGGAAAGATTCCCCCTAACGAGTGTCCTGGATATGACACTAAACAATCTAATGGTAAGGTTCTAGTTAGGGTGAAGATTTGGAGAATGAGGAGTACCTCTTCCTTGCCATTGCTCCCAATTCCACTCTGGCCCGGATTGGTAGCACGTGTTAAAGCCTTATTTATGGGTTAAATAGAACAAAACTCTGTACTTCTGCTACACTGAATGGTTTGATTCACATTTAACTGAGAGTAAACAAAAAACTATTCTGATACTAAACTGAACTGTATGTAATAAAACTGTTTTTGACATTGAATCTGTGTACTAATGCTAAACTGAATTGTTTGCAATAGAACTGTTTTGACATTTAACCGTCCGTAGACAAAAAACTGAACTTATACTAAACTAAATAGAACTGTTTGTTTGAATAAAAGTGGATTTGGCATTAATAACCTAAGGTGGTTGATGTGCCGTAAAACCAAATCGAACCAAACCAACGGAGTTACACAGGTTTTTATTTTTACATCTCCATGAATAAGTCTGTTAAATTTTTGATTTGATTTTGTTTTGGTTCTTTTTATGGCACTCCAACCTTTGTAGGTCATTAATGCCAAATCCATTTTTGTACATATAAACAGTTCTCTTCCAAAAAAATCAGTTTTGTATGAGTTTAATTTTTTGTTTGCACACACTATCAATGTCAAAACAGTCCAATTCTAAGCAATTCCTTTTAGCATAAGTACACAGTTTCGTTTTATTTGATCAACCGGTAGGAACCTATCAGCTGCTACCACTCTGAGCCAGGTGGACCTGGGAGCGATGGCAATGAAGGGGTACTCTGTATTCCCAAAAGCTTTAGCATTACTGGAGCTTCCCCCTCAGATTCTTTCGTGTCATATCAGGACACTCATTGGGGGAGTCTTACCCCTCTTCAGAGATTCAGTCGGTGTATTCTACAGCCCATGCCGACTGCACGATTACATTTTTAAATACCATCTTGCAGTACAGTTTATCATTCCAAAGATCTCTGCAGTTTTATAGAAATATCTACTGCTAACTACAAAATCTATGTAATCATTTTTAAGTGGTGCTGCATATTACACACACACACACACACACACACACACACACACATACACACACACACACACACACACACACACACACACATATATATATATATATATATATATATATATATATATATATATATATATATATACGTTAAAAATGTTCTGTCCTTTATGAAGAAAAGTTAAAAATGAACGTTCCAGTCAAAGTATTAGTCTTTATTTTGCTTATACGCATTTTCTGAGTTTCGAAGGCACGTGAGATTTGTTTGAAAACAGAATCATCCATCTTTGTCCCAGTTAACGAAATAAAGTGTTAAAACAGGACAGACACAATCAGGAAAATGCCCTTTGTGTTGGAGATTTAGAAGGCTCCACAAGGAAACGACTAAAGCAAATAATGATCTATTATGTCTGGGTATTGCTCTGTGGTCGACCATCTGTAAATATCTGGCATGAAACCAAGTTCTTGATATATACTTAAAAGTCACCGATCCAAAAAAACAAACGACCAGTTTTAATATTTTTACAGGCTTGAACATTCCGAAATACCACAAAGTATGTAAATCACCAATAACGTGTAAAGCCGTTCGTACATTGGAATATATGAATATATCTGTTTCTGAGAGAATTTTTATTATTTTCCATATAAAAGTTCAAAAGTTCATTATATTTTTGATAGTTTTAGTTTCCGTTTGATCTTTAGGAGAGTATCCAAAAATACTTTGTACGTACAGTAATCATTTTTAGTCAGTGTGTGTCTAGTTTAATGCTTTATTATTAAAAGAAGAAATGTTCTACATTTTCAGAAAACTTAACAGAAAATTTTACTAATAGTCAGTTTGGAAAAATTGTCAAGTAATTTTATATTCGGGATAACTTTTTTTTTTTTTTTTGCCTTTCACTTACCCTTAATCATCTTGGAGAAGGAATGGAACAAGTCGCAGATGTATTCAGCGAATACAAATCCGACACAGTATGTAATCGAAGACTTGCGGACCTAAATTTAACTGTTTCTTGGCTGAAAATTGTAGGCCTATCAGTTGGCCTAAGCCCTGCCTTGGCCATCGATTTACACTCATATTGTTTTTACTTGGTATATATTGCGACCCACTATTATAAGCAAATATTTACGTTTCAGAAAGTCATATGATACTCGCATACGTGAAAAATTGGTATGAATCATTTCATTTTATAAGTGTCTACATTATTCATTACATACGGGTTTTCATGCGAGTAATTACACTAAGAATGTCTACAATAATTCCACATTAAGTGTAAGAATAAAAGCAGGATTTACCTTAGACAGCCTACTGGCTCATTGAGGACTATTTCAAATAGAGAGAGATAATCATATTCTACCTTAGCTGCTTCATGTAAAAGATTCGAGAAATCCCAAGATCCTCAAGGCATGCAGACAGCACTAATTCATTTGAATGTTTCTCTCTCTCTCCCCCTCCTTCCCTCTCTATCTTTCTCTCTCTCTCTCTCCCCCTCTCTCTCTCCGTTGGTCCCTATTGATCATCAATTTAAGGAAAATCTTTTAGACGGTATCCAGTGTCTACACGCAACTTATAAATGGAAATTTTCTCTGGCTGGCCAGCAGAAAGTCCGTTTAAATGATTTTCTGAAGGAGTCCATTGGAGAACGCCTCCCATGAGTTCGTCCTTACTTTCACAAGCAATTACTAGAATGTCTTGATCGTCTTATTTGGATGTTTTGTGAGATGGGAGGAAAGAAGCCTTTCACATGCAATGTTGCAGAGGGCTGCTTCCTGGATTGGTTCAAAAAACCACGCAGTATCCTTGAATAGCTTCTATCTAGTTTTATATCCAGGTGTTTTGTTAAAATTTAACCATACAGTAGTAGTGACACGGCTACAGTTTAGAAATTACCTAAGTTAAAATTCTATTGAAATATGTCACTCTACCACAATAAAGATTCTGCATTTTTAAAGACATTAAAAAACGTTGAATACTGATGGTAATAAGAATCTCTGGAGGTTAACATCCATTTGGAGGAATTCTTAAAAATCTTAAAAGACGAACCTCTCTGGCTTTTATCCAGTACAAGCAAAAATTGGCAAGTACTTTAATATCTACAAATATTGTTTTCGAATAATTTCCATTAGAAAAATTGTAATCGAGGAAAGAAAAAACTTACCGAAAACACAACGAACCCCCGCCCCCGATAGGTGACAATGAATAATTGAGAATAATAGACTGGAACGACTGCTTTTAGTGACTGTAAACGACCTGCACTCAAGGGATCAGTCATTTAGAACAGATAATTAAAAAGAATCTCAAAAGCGTTCACTGAATTGCTGAAAAGAGCGCTTTTTTGCGGTGTAAACTAAAGTTTGCTACTTACAACAAAAACAAAGATTCGCTGATGTCGGGGTTTCTTGATTTATTACACCCATTTAAAATACGTTGAAAAGTTTCTTTTATGTTATTAAAAGAGAATGACAATGCTTATCTTATACAGACGCCAAATGAATTGAAAAAAAAATTTACAACGTGGTGAGCACTTACCAGAACAATAAGCCTTTTATAAAAAAGGACAGATCTCGGTGCATGTATATATATATATATATATATATATATATATATATATATATATATATATATATATACGATCGAGGTTTCCCTTTTTAGTTTGTAAATAATCATTCTTAATCGGTGCCCAATATTCTGGAATATATATATATATATATATATATATATATATATATATATATATATATATATATATATATATATATATATACGATCGAGGTTTCCTTTTTAGTTTGTAAATAATCATTCTTAATCGGTGCCCAATATTCTGGAATATATATATATATATATATATATATATATATATATATATATATATATATATATATATATATACGATCGAGGTGTCCTTTTTAGTTTGTAAATAATCATTCTTAATCGGTGCCCAATATTCTGGAATATATATATATATATATATATATATATATATATATATATATATATATATATATATATATATATATATATATACGATCGAGGTTTCCTTTTTAGTTTGTAAATAATCATTCTTAATCGGTGCCCAATATTCTGGAATATATATATATATATATATATATATATATATATATATATATATATATATATATATATATATATATACGATCGAGGTGTCCTTTTTAGTTTGTAAATAATCATTCTTAATCGGTGCCCAATATTCTGGATTATATATATATATATATATATATATATATATATATATATATATATATATATATATATACGATCGAGGTTTCCTTTTTAGTTTGTAAATAATCATTCTTAATCGGTGCCCAATATTCTGGATTATATATATATATATATATATATATATATATATATATATATATATACGATCGAGGTTTCCTTTTTAGTTTGTAAATAATCATTCTTAATCGGTGCCCAATATTCTGGAATATATATATATATATATATATATATATATATATATATATATATATATATATATATATATACGATCGAGGTTTCCTTTTTAGTTTGTAAATAATCATTCTTAATCGGTGCCCAATATTCTGGAATATATATATATATATATATATATATATATATATATATATATATATATACGATCGAGGTTTCCTTTTTAGTTTGTAAATAATCATTCTTAATCGGTGCCCAATATTCTGGATTATATATATATATATATATATATATATATATATATATATATATATATATATACGATCGAGGTTTCCTTTTTAGTTTGTAAATAATCATTCTTAATCGGTGCCCAATATTCTGGAATATATATATATATATATATATATATATATACATATATATATATATATATATATATATACGATCGAGGTTTCCTTTTTAGTTTGTAAATAATCATTCTTAATCGGTGCCCAATATTCTGGAATATATATATATATATATATATATATATATATATATATATATATACGATCGAGGTGTCCTTTTTAGTTTGTAAATAATCATTCTTAATCGGTGCCCAATATTCTGGAATATATATATATATATATATATATATATATATATATATATATATATATATATATATATATATATATATACGATCGAGGTTTCCTTTTTAGTTTGTAAATAATCATTCTTAATCGGTGCCCAATATTCTGGAATATATATATATATATATATATATATATATATATATATATATATATATATATATATATATATACGATCGAGGTTTCCTTTTTAGTTTGTAAATAATCATTCTTAATCGGTGCCCAATATTCTGGAATATATATATATATATATATATATATATATTTATATATATATATATATATATATATATACGATCGAGGTTTCCTTTTTAGTTTGTAAATAATCATTCTTAATCGGTGCCCAATATTCTGGATTATATATATATATATATATATATATATATATATATATATATATATATATACGATCGAGGTTTCCTTTTTAGTTTGTAAATAATCATTCTTAATCGGTGCCCAATATTCTGGAATATATATATATATATATATATATATATATATATATATATATATATATATATATACGATCGAGGTTTCCTTTTTAGTTTGTAAATAATCATTCTTAATCGGTGCCCAATATTCTGGAATATATATATATATATATATATATATATATATATATATATATATATATATATATATATATATATACGATCGAGGTGTCCTTTTTAGTTTGTAAATAATCATTCTTAATCGGTGCCCAATATTCTGGAATATATATATATATATATATATATATATATATATATATATATATATATATATATACGATCGAGGTGTCCTTTTTAGTTTGTAAATAATCATTTTTAATCGGTGCCCAATATTCTGGATTATATATATATATATATATATATATATATATATATATATATATATATATATATGCGCGCGCACGTGTGTTTGTGTGTGCGTGTTTCAAAATATTGGGCCCCGATTAAGAATGTTTATTTACGAGGTGAAAATGAAACGTCAATCATCAGGTACCTTATCATTGGCTTTCGTCTTGAAACAGAAAGTAGTACAAAAATTTTGGAAAAGTTGATTTTAAAGGTTTTTTTTTACAAAATTTTGTGCAATGATTAAAAGCAATTATTCAAGATAACTGCTTTTAATAATTGCACAATATTTTGACTGTTATGTGCCACAATCACGAGTAATCAGTATGGATTGAAAAAAGTTGGTGACCGTAGTTGAGGGCGACAAGAAGGCTCCCTTTTCAATAGCTACTACATCAAGGTGTAGGGGTGGGCGCTACTCCTTTCCATAGATTGCTCCACGTTACCCTCGATACGTACCTTATCTAGCTGAGTGTCAAGGAGGTGTCAAGAACCATTTTTGAAGTCTTTGGTATGACATGACCTGCGATTGAACCCAGGTGTCCCGGACCATTGGCAAAAACCTTAACCCACCACACTAGGCCAATGAGCTTGTTGAGTGTGGAGTACTATTACTAAAAAAATGCATGGTTTGTTTTGAATATATATATATATATATATATATATATATATATATATATATGCTAAAATAATACGTTAAAAGAGACTCTAAGTCATAAAATCCTTTAAATGCTTAATAAACAAACACGTCAAACACTATTACGATACATCACTTATAAAAATGTAAAGTAGGGAAAACATGCATGACTCTGAATTTCAAAGATACAATCGTCAGGTGATTTTTCACTGCACAAGTTTTATATATCCAACAGAACTACTGTACGTGCTTAGAACATCTATCGATAAAATCAAAAAATAAATTTCAACCTAACAAAAGAATGAAGCAGAAGGTACCCGCAAAAATAATTACCGACGCCGACTACGCCGATGATATAGAGCTTCTGGCAAATGCACCCGCCCAAGCTGTAACCCTGCTACATAATCTGAAACGTGTCGCTGCAGGCATTGGCCTCCAAGTCAATGCACACAAGACGGAATATATGTGCTTTAATCAAACAGGTGACATCTCCACACTAAACGGTAGCTTTTTGAAACTAGTTGACAAGTTCAGCTACCTAGGAAGCAGTGTCTCGTCAACCGAGATAGATATCGGCACACGACTAGCAATGGCATGGACTGCAATCGATATACTATCGGTCATATGGAAGTCAAACCTAACCGATAAAATAAAACGCAGTTTCTTCCAAGCAGCGATCGTGTCTGTACTGTTATGTTGATGCACTATGTGGAAGCTAACAAAACGAATGGAGAAAAAGCTTGACGGCAACTACATAAGAATGCTACGAGCAATATTGAACACGTCATGGAGGCAGCACTCCAAAAAGCAGCAGCTGTACGGCCACCAACCACCCTTCACAAAAACTATCAAAATTAGACGAATCAGACATGCGGGACACTGCTGGAGAAGTAGGGACGAGCTCATAAGTGATATACTCCTATGGACTCCTTTACATGGCCGAGCAAAGGCAGGACAGTCAGCTCGAACGTATATACAGCAGCTCTGTGCCGATACGGGATGTAGCCCTGAAGACTTGCCGGAAGCAATGGACGTTAGGGATGGGTGGCGAGAGAGGGTCAGGGATATCCGTGCTGAGAATGTGACATGATGATGACTATTCGCTTTGGACTTAGCTGACTATAACGCAGTTGGAATAATAAGTCACGTGGTTATATCCATGGCCAAATTACGACGTAAATATTTACTGTTATGGAAGTAGACCACTACCAAATCCTATTTTTTGTTTAACATTTATGAGAATCTGGAAAGTTTACAATATTATGTTTTTATTCCAGGCACAGCCTATAATGTTTCCAACTCTCATTACAGGGAAAAACATTTTAAGGATTGACCAATCATTTTTCCTATTATTTCTTTCGACTGGATAGTTTCTGACATTTGCATATCTTTCATATCTACAGAACCTTTTGGATTATTAAAACATTCAATCACCATTGTAGTTATATCTATCATATATATATATATATATATATATATATTTGTAAGCCCAGCGAAAGAAAAGTAAATATATTAAAATGAATTTGAATGCGGTACTTAAGGTTTCCATTTCATATAATTATGATCCACACGTGTTTGGGATTTGTTGTCCTTTTCAGGGGGCTAAAAATGTTTTGGCTCGCCTCTGCTCCTAGCATTTACATGTTTATACAGTAAAAGCTAGAAGCAGCGGTGACCCTTCAGTTCATATTCCATGTGCCCATATTTGCATAGCACATGCGTGTGTACGCAGATATGCATATCTATAAGCAGGCAGTGTGAGTTCGTGGAAACGTTCCCGAATAATATTTTTCCAAATATGATACTCTTTCTATTAACCCTTTATAAACTAACCTTATATTCCATAAAAGGGCCCATGTTGACACTTGTTTTGATAAATTAGCGTGGTTTCATTGAAATCGTAAGTTGTAGTTTGTTTTTTGTTGTTTTTTATTGGATAAAAACTGGTGTAAAGATTCTCCGTGTATCTATCGACCAGACACTTTCTTTCTCTCAATACACACACACACACACACACACATATATATATATATATAAATATATATATATATATCTATCTAATGCGACATTTAAAATCTTTCTTGGGAGGGATATGCGGTAACACGATCTCACGACATCCACTTTGTGGTAGAATACAAGTTCTACATATAATTGTGCGAGAGTCATGTAATTTGGTTTGGTATATGCTTAATCACATATCAACCTTTGTGGGTTAGTTAATGCCAAATCAATCCTTGTTAAAGAACAGTAGTTAAACTATATAACCCATCGCTGGGAAGATAAGAAGATTAAATACCTTTCTCTAGGGTCGGATCATTGGTTTAGTGGGTAGAGTGTTCATCAATGGTTCGAGAGACCCGGGTTCACTCCCAGGTCGAGTCATACCAAATACTTTTTAAATAATACGTGATACCTCCTTCCTTAACACTCAGCAATATAAGGTACGTATCAAGGGTAAAGTAGAGCAATCCAGGGAAAGGTGTGGCGCCCTCTCCAACACACCGGCGTAGTAGCTATTGAAAAGGGAGCCTTCTAGTCGCCCTCGACAACGGTCGCCAAATTTACAACTTTACTAGTCCGAAAATGAACGTAACAGGTATTCGACCTCCCTTGCTTCAAAGCCGTAGTCCAACAATTTAGCCATTACCCCAGAGAAATTTTCTTACGTTGGTCTTAATTTGAGCAAACCAAAATTTGTATAAAATTTCTACAGATTACTTGTTTATTATCCTGTTTTGAATGAGGCAATTAATAAAATATAAGATAATTGAAATAGTTTAATTAGCTGCCGTAAACCCACTCCTCGAGCACTGCTTTTGTTATTACGAAGATAAAACCAAGTAAATAATATTTTATCTTCTTGGCTTTTCTGAGCTATTTTCCCATAAAATTTTAATGCCATATTACTTTACACTTCTCACAACTACATTAACAGCAAATTAAAATTACGTTCTTAATACGGGACAAAAAACGAATATGTACAAATAAATGTGGATCAATGTCCAAATGTATGCCACAAATATATCTGATAATCACTCATAGTCAATATTTAAAAGTCGATTAATTTCTTTTTGACAAAAAAACATTTTCTTAAATGTTAAGGCAGATTCATTAAATTAAACAATGGAAATTGACTTACTGGATTATTTTTTGTATCCCTTGAAGGAATGTAAATTTAGATTTTTTATTATTTTAAAATATTCGACTAAAGGATTTCACTATGTCTTTTTCTTTAACACGTTTAAAAAAAAATGCCGTTACTAGTTTCAAAGCAGTAAGAAACATTATTAAATACATTGATTGTGTCATCCATTGATTTTGACGGCATATCAACAAACCTCGGGTTATTTTATGCCGAGAGGGCCGGGAATCACGTTCACTGTGTATAAGATTTACATTTTTTGAGGTGTTTATTACAATTTTTTGGTTATTTATAAATTAATTTATTTTTGCATACTGTTATATGATATTATGTCTACATGTCAATACGAATTATCTGGATAAGTCGTTTGTTTTCAAGTATTCCTATCTAATATTATTAATTAAATGGTTTTAAGTAATTATTTCTACTCAAAAATATTCCTTTATTTGTGCATATTTATATAGTCTCAAAAAACTAATAACAACCCTTATTTATTAAATATAGCTTTAACTAATTATATTTATATTCTAATGACATAGCGTTTCTGGAAAATACACTCGCCCGAGCCGGGACCCTGCAGTATAGTCTGGAACCAGCAGCTGCTGCTATTTACTTCCATATCAACGCAGACAAGACGGAATACATTTTGCTTTAATCAGAAAGACGACATCTTCACACTAATTAACAGCTCTCTGAAACTCGTGGACAAGTTCAGCTACCTAGTAAGCAGTGTCTCATCATCCGAGACATACGTCAACACGCGACTATCAAACGCATGGACAGCTACGATTGGCTATCAGTCATATGGAAGTCTGACCTGACCGATAAAATAAAGCGCAGTTTTTTTCCTTGCTGCAGTCGTGTCGATACTGTTATATGGATGCACTACATGAAAGCTAACTACACGTATGAAGAAAAACTTGAATGTAATTACACAAGAATGCTGGCAGCAATATTGAACAAGTCTTGGAGGCAACACCCCACAACACAGCAGCTGTACGGCCACCTAACACCCATCACAAAAACTATCAAAGTTAGACGAACCAGGAATTCAGAACACTGCTGCAGAAGTAAGGACGAACCCATAAGTGACATACTCCTGTGGACCCTATCACATGGAGTAGCAAAGGCAGGACGGTCAGCTAGAACCTATATACAACTGCTCATTCTGATACATGATGTAGCCTTGAAGACCACCCGGGAGGAATGGACGATATAGACTGGTGGCGAGAGAGGGTAAGGGAAATCTGTGCTGGCAGCGTGACATGATGATGATTATGAACTATTTTTATACAAGAAATTTACAGTTTGGTATCTACTATTCGTGTCTAATGTGAGTAGTTTTCAAACAGATGTTTGACCCATAGTTCTGTCCCTAAATAGTACTAACAATAAGTGTCAGAGTGACTATCAGAATAATAGAAATGAAGAGCTACTCCACATTCTCCAAGCTCCAAGAATAAAGGTTTGCCATCAGATGCAGTTTAGTGTCATACCCAAAACGCTAGTTCTACTTTAACCCTAGATGGGACCCTAATAGGTACTACGATTCCGGGTGAGAATAGACCTCGGATTAATGACAATGAAGGCACTTTCAACACCCCACAGATCCGCAGCACTAGATTTTTTACCATCAAACGCCGCTTAGTTTCACACCAGGACACCTTTTATAGTGTCATGGGTCGAGGAGAGACCTAACTCCTCTGCAGCCAATCAGTCAGCGTATTCTAAGATCCATTTACGAGATGAAAATTTCCTTTTGGAATAATTCAATAAAATAATTACACAGTCTATTAAAGAAATAATCGCAGGTTTATGAAGTTTACAAAACACCATATTATATATTATTATATTTTTTTAATTATTTGTCAGATTTTTATTTTCAAGACTGAATTGACTAAGATACAAAAGTTGTTTTACTCGTAACACCATAATGGACGTGAACTGCAATTATGAAGGTCCCTAAATTTGAAGTAATCTGTGAACAAACACGCACACCTGGTAATTGTGCAGGGTTTTGTGAAAATAAATCAGATCAACGCCTGGGCTCCTTTACACCAGGCCCCACCTACTGCCATATTTAAAAGGGTAAAACCTGAATCTAATGCACGGTTCCAGAGGAGACCACCCCCCACCCACAAAAGAAATGTAGACTGAGTGAACTTTCTTTTGCAACCCAGTGGGGGTGTCGTCCCTTTAAACCTATTTTATAACATATCCTTACTCAATGGATGCTAGACACACGAATTATATATATATATATATATATGAGGTAATTATGAAAAACAAGTGAAAAACATATTTATACCATGAGTTTACTGTACTATTGTGGAGCTTTGAAGAAAGTTAACGAAAACAAAGACGAACTGAAGAGATAACTGAGTATTCAGAGGGAAATAAATCAGACACGTGGTCACAGAAATATACCTCTCAATTTATTATTGATATTTCAACTTCCCTCCGGATCGATCTCAAAAACGGGGACGGGCAAATATTCTCGAATCACAGAAAGAAAAAAAATAGTGTTTTATGAATCGTAGCCCACCCACAATGGATGTGGTTTCGGTATCCCTGATATATAAGTCGGTCCTTATTGCTCTGCCGGTTACTGACTGACTGACCCATATCGAAAATCCCTAACACTCGCGCGTGACCGTTATCCTCACCCAGAGTGAGAGTTCCCATGAATTACCTTTAGACTCGGTTACACAATCGCTCACCGTGTTCCTAACTGGAAGGATGCGGACTACTACCTAACAGGATGATAAAGAGTTTTGTATTAAAACATACAGTGATTCAACTTCTTGAAATATATTTAAACGTCTTGTTTGCTAATGAATTTATTGAAGCTTGAAAGTAAAATGTAAAATTTGATTCTCTAATTCATTAGTGATTTGTTAACCTCGCACAGTAACATGACTTTTGAAGATTTTCCAGTATTGCTCATCCAACACACATTGAATGATACATCAAGCCGAGCATGAGTGGCTACCCATATTATTTAAGCTGCCAGTATGTTTTAGATCTGTCTTCTCCTTTTTACTCAACTCAAGATTTTTTCTTCCTTACATTATGTCTATCGAGGATAAATCTGAAGCATATAGATTTTGGTCTATAGTAATCGTATTTTTTGTGTGCATAACACTCAATTCCCAAAATTCGAAAGTTCCATTTTCATGTGTTTCATTTGATATTCATTTTATTTCTGAAAGCCCAGTCGGCCGGAGGTGAAGAATACATCGACTTGAACTTTGCACACGGGTAAGAACCCCTTAATGAGTATCCTGATTATGACATTAAACAATCTGATGGCGAGGCTCCAGACTTGGAGCTTTGTGAAATGCGGATGTCAAATTGTAATTATTATTTAGGAATTCTTGAAACCATTTAACTGCTTTTTAAAAGACAGCTCTGGCTAGTTTAAGAATGTTACCTTCAAAATGTGCTAATAAATTATATATATATATATATATATATATATTGTTATCCACAGACAGACTGTTTCGTTCTATCAGAACACTTCAGTGTGGCGAGACACGTAGGACGCTCGAAGCCGGGATCGTAACCCATCCAACTTTACGTTAGACTAAGTCTCAGATCGCTTGGGCAAAAAGCGTACCACGTTTGGCTAAGGGAATTATTAAGGTATTTATGAAGCAACAGCAGCAGCCGTTTGTTTACATTTTTATACCCTATCGCCTAATATATATATATATATATATATATATATATATATATATATATATATATAAAGAGGATTTGGAATTAAATAACAGACAATGGTTGATATGCTATCAAACCAACCAAATTAACAAAAACAAACTTTTAATTCTTAGATCCCATTCTTTTGATATGTATTATTGTTACAAAATATTAAATCATCTACATTAATTGCTAAAATACCCATTAAATTACCAGTTGTATCATTGCAAAGAAACGGTGTATTGCCATATGCATGCTCTATTCACTTTGGGTTAATTAACGCTCGCTCTTGTACCTTGCACAAGGCACATTATTTAATCTAGGGCACATCT
This sequence comes from Sepioteuthis lessoniana, assembly GCA_963585895.1. Classification (NCBI taxonomy): domain Eukaryota; kingdom Metazoa; phylum Mollusca; class Cephalopoda; order Myopsida; family Loliginidae; genus Sepioteuthis; species Sepioteuthis lessoniana. The sequence goes on from OY757904.1 coordinate 143,265,014, forward strand.
GATCGTGATGTAATGGTTAGCAAGTTTACACGACTGAGTTCGAGTCTCAGTGAGTTCCTTTTTTATTAAGCCTTGTGCCACATCGAAGCAGGGAGCTTCGTAAATTACTACATTATTTAATCTATTAATACTTCTTTTCTGCTTTCAAAACTGTGACCCTGGATATACATCATGTGATGGTCTAAGGAATACCTCTGTTTCCAGCATAACACCTTGCTGAATAATGAGATCAACCATCCTCGAGAATATTCAAGGTATAAATTTTAGAGTGCAGGTTCTCAAAATACCGGAGAAGAAAATTAGCTATTATCATTCACCTCACCAGCCAAGTTTTACGTTTGAAAATTGATTCGATCTTTTAATGTCATATATGGGTGTCACGTTAGCAATTGATGTTACTGATAAAGAAATACACCAGAAATGTAACTTTGTTAGTTAAACTCTAAATTAGTATTAAGTATATTTAAAGAAATTATAATTAAACACAGCTCGTGTTCTTAAATTCGTTTCATCTTACCGCTATGTCAGCGGGGATAAGAATATACTGACTGTGCCCACCTGTAGGAATTTAAGACTCCCCCAGAAAAGGTATCCTGGGTATCAAACTAAACTGCGTCTAGTTGAGAGGTTCCGGATCAAGAGATCTGGGGTGTGTTGAGTACCCTTTTTGCTATTAGTCCTTGGTCTAATATGGACCAGTTTGGTAATGCCAGTTTGCGTTTCATCGATAAGCAAATTATAGGGCAGACCGAGATCTTTAACTGGCATCTGGAAAAGGAAAACGCTGAATTCAAACCTGTTAAATCCTGCTTAAAAAATCAAGCCTGATATCACGTCCTGCTGGCGTGGAGTAGTTAGTAAATATAGATATATACATGCGCATATCTAAAGTATGCCACATCTTGAGAGATAAGAGCCGTCTTTACCTTTACAAAATTATTACTAGATTGAAATACTTTAAAGCATCCAATTACAAACTGTTTTTATAAGATGACAGCATATAACATGATAACATACGTTCAACTCCGTAAATGAATTATTATCCTACATTAATAAAAGTGCGATTAAAAATGATTGTAAAATAACATTAAAAATATTGTTAGGATTATGATTAAAAATTTACAAATGTTTGCAAACTTTGAGAGTTGTTAGAGTTTGAGAGGAAAACTTGTTAGAATATAATTGTAAAATATTCATATTCAGAATAGTTACTCGAAGCTATGTTTGCTTACGAATGATTTTTATAGTCAGTTGCTTAAAAGCAGAATAGAGTAAGTGAGTCTCCGTGGCGTAGTGGATATCTTGCTGGACTGTGATGATGTAGCAAGCGAGTACAAACTCCAGCCACGATAATAAGTTCACTTTCGGATAAGTACCCGTGGTATTGGCATGAACTCCCTTATCCCTCAAGCTATAGGTTAGATAGTACCATGATTGCGCTTTTAAGAATATGGTCTTGGGCTTTAAATAACTCATGAAGGTTAATATGCCATTAAACAAAAAGGCTAAAACAAAAATGCATAACTGGATGCAGAAAATTATTAATCAAAAATATTTAATTGAAACCATACAATTGCCTATGGATTAGAATTATAATTAGATGTAATATAATGGCCAAGGGATTTCGTTTTATATATCTTGCCTTTCGGTTTAGTTAGGCTGAGAACCTTTCGCTTAGCACATGGGTTAGTTAGGTGCAAACTTGAGCGCAGATGTTGACGCGCGTTCGGGAAGGATGTGTCGTTCACAGATTTCAAAATAAAATCCCAGGACCAGGGGATGTGAATGACGTCATGTACCGGAAGCGTGCGCGGAGGATTTTGGAATATTTGAGAAAAGTCAGAGAGTTGAGTCCTGCCTCGGAGGAAGAAGGTTGACTTTCGCTCGCTCGCCGAAGCCAGGTCAGTGGCCTTGTGGCGGGTGCTATACGTGTTGGGGGGGGGGGCAGATGGAAAAGCCAGCAAAGAAAGATTGTGCCTCTCTCGTTATGTCGAAAAACCTTTTAACTGAAAGGTAATAACAAGTTTCGTACCTGAACTAAGAAGTCGTAAGTGTTTTTCATGTTTCGAGATTCCTATGTTCTATGTATATATGTTATGAACATTTTATGTACGTTTCACATATTCATATATGACCAGGTTACATAGATAGGAACACTTGAAACATTACATCATCATCATCATGTCATGCTGGTAGCACGGATATCCCTGACCCTCTCTCGCCACTTTTCCCTATCGTTCATCGTCTCAGGCAGGTCTTCAGGACAACATCCTGTATCCTCACATAGTTGCTGAATGTATGTTCGTGCTGGTCATCCTGCTTTTGCACGGCCATATGTGGGGTCCATACTGCGTGTAAATTATTTGTATTTGGTAGGAATACTTGATATCATATATTTGTGAGCCAAAAAAATCCTAAGAAACAGCAACATATAATATGTGAAAATGAATATACAATTAACGCAATATACAAGAATATTGCTATTACATAATCCTCGACAGTCTGACATGCCGTTAAAATCAGTCAGGCTATAATAAAATCGTTTCTTGTCAATTTAAAAGAAAGAAAATCTACGAAAATGTTTTTTTTTATTTTTTATTTTTTTTGTTTTGTTTATTCGTTTGATATTTCACAGTCATTATATTTAAGCCCAGTCGGCTGTGGCAGTTGAATATACCGACTGCATTTCTGCTGCGTCGTAAGACCCCACCACCACACCCGGGTGTTCTGGAGATGAAATTAAACAATCTGACGGCGAGGCTTCAATAATGCCGGGGCTTACGGGAATGCGGTGTACCTCTTCATTGCCATTGTTCCAAAGTTCACTCTGGCCCAGAAAAGTGTTAATGATACAAAGGAAAGCTTAGAACACCTAAAATGCGTTCAAAATAATGAGCTTTGGTTCGGTTAAAAACGTTATCAACAAAATGTGTTTACAAATCATATATATTTTATATATGTGTATAAAGAGGATTTGACATTAAATAATTTAAAATGTTTTATATCCTATAAAACCAAACCAAACCAAACTTTATTTTTTCATGAATTATTAAATTTAATCCGTTTTTTTTTCTATTTGATTCAAGAAATTTGACATCTTCCAATACATTTATTTTTGTATTAAATAATTTAAAATGTATTATTTATATTTTGTATTAAATAATTTAAAATGTTTTATATCCTATAAAACCAAACCAAACCAAACTTTATTTTTTCATGAATTATTAAATTTAATCCGTTTTTTTTTCTATTTGATTCAAGAAAAAGTAGCTATTTTACATTCCGAATTCTTAATGTAAGGAATTTGTAACTGAATAAATATGGATTCGGTTTTGTTTCTTTGCTATGTGCTTTAAATTCTCCAAGCTATAGTCGAGTCGGTATTTGTCGTGTGTCCCATCAACCGGAGGATTGTAGCTCAAGTTCTTGTTTTAGGTGGATCCAGGCGCCGAGCCGTAGCCCAGACACGCCAGGCAAGCACAAAAAATGCCTTGGGCACTGTCGGCTTTCCCCTGAAAAATGGGTGGCTCAGACGCCAGGCGATAAGCCTATCCCCTCCATATACCTATAGCCGTGTCAATACTATTAAATTGTTACAACGCTTGGACTTTAACGAAACGACATAAGAAAAAGCTAGACGAAAACAACACAAGAATGTTGCGTACTGCTTTGAACAAGTCCTGGAAGCAACACCCCTTCAAAACATCCAATTACTTAACATCTTACAAAGCAGCAAAATAAAACGGGCGAGACATGCTGGAAATTACTTGAGAAAGTAAGGACAAACTCATGAGCAACGTTTTCTGCGCATGGACACAAAAGTATTAGCCAACCAGTAAAAACTTACATTCATCAGCAGTTCAGAAACAAGGGATGCCATTCAGAAGACTTTACAAGAGATATAACTGAAGTGGAGGGGAGCATTGTGAGAGAGACTCAAAAGAACATCTGCTATCCAAACGCATTTTTGATGATGATAACCTTACCTACGTTTAATACACTGTTAAAATTCATATTTCATTTTTTTCTGTTTATTGATATCAATGTTTCTTTAATACCATATGAAAGCTGTTCATAAGAGATAAATGGTTAAATAAACTACAAAATAGTAAGATATACGTATATATCTTAAAGCAAAAATAAATGTATTGGAAGATGTCAAATTTTAACAATTTTCATATCAATATATATAGACAATGTACATGATTTTCTAAAGTCTCAGAATTATTTTCTTATATTTAAAGAAAAAAAAATATTTATGTGAATATTTACATCATTTGATAAGCAAAATACAATTGATAGAAATAATCTTCAAGAAAAGAACGAAGTAAGATGAGTTCATAATTCTGATTATAAACTTAATATATATTTGTCTATATTTTTTTGATGGCGTAAATTCTCAATACAGTAAAGCGCGTTCTTGGAACAGTTGATTGTATAAACAGATAGAAATTATGAAAGAATGAAAACCATTTTATCGATTATACATTAAGATTAATCTATACTGTCTGATATCTGACTGAGTTGAGTAAAACTATAACTAAGGTGACAAATTGTAAAATATGAGATAGTCGGTGAAAACATTTTGAAATTAAATTGGTAATCTAAGAAAAAAAATCATCCAGAAAAAAATTGGTAAAATAAATAACGGATTTTTTGTTCACACATGAAATATCAATCATTTTAAATATTGTACGTAAAATGTGTTGGTGCATTAATATGTTGATGAGACCAGTTGTGGTAAGGGCTGAGGTCATAATATACATCTATCTTCAAAGGTTTCTAGAATATATATATATATATATATATATATATATATATATATATATATATATATATATATAGTATTATTCGGTCCAGTTAAACCAGAGTTGGGAGTAATTCCATCAGAACAAGAAAATCATTCAAAAACTGAACATTTAAATTTTCCTAGTCGAGAGCTCAATGTAATTAATATGACAGAGCAATAATTTCTTGAAGAAAAAACAAAAACCAATCACTTTAGGATTATAAATTAATTTCCATCCTGTTATGTGTTTCTGATGTAAACCAAAAACATCGTGTTTTTGGTTTACATCTGAAACACATAGCAGGAGATATATATATATATATATATATATATATATATATATATATATATATATATAATATATATCAGTGGCGTCTCTAGCCTATTTTGCTACTCGTGCTCCTCAACCCTTTGTCAACCTAAGTTCCCAACCCGTGCTCCGTGAACCCAATGTAATTCATCATAGTTGCTATTGTGTGATTCTCCATTGTATAGCACAGATTGACTAACGTACCTTGTATGGTGTTTTTTTTTTGTAAACAATCAAGATACTATATACTTTGTAGTCTTGTTAATACAGTAGATAAGTTTTTTTTCCTTTCAAAAGTATAGAAGAAAAGAGAAGATGTTCATTACTATGACGAGAAAAATATGTTTATTAGAATAAAGAAATTCATGACAAAGATTATTTGTTGAAAATGTATTCAAAAAAACAAATTTTAGTTACAGAATGTAATATATGCAAAATTCATTAAAGAAATAGAGATCTGTTAGTGAAAAAACGAATTAAAACACGCCATTTAACCAACATTTACCATAGCGATGGTGATGACGTCGGCGGCGGCTATAATCTACTATCCCCCCCTCTCTCTCTCTCTCGGTCCCTTGCCCTCTTCCCAAGACAGCAGTCAGCAGTCACATTGTGCTAATTTTTTTGAGCACGGTATTTTGAGTTGCTCTTGCTATTGGCTACAGCCAAAAGCGGATTTCTCTAACATTAATGTTATTATAAGGGTCTTGTGCTCGGCAGGGATTACGCGTGTTCAACATTATAGCCGATTTTATGGGATGTTCAATGGATCTGACGGTGGCCGGACAAAGATCATCCGTTCAAAACAGCATCGTTGTATTATTCCCAGATATATTTATGAACTTTTGGCAACATAGTTATCGAAACTTGAATAGATACGTAATTTAATTTAGATCAGACTAAGTATGTTTGCTTGAAATTAATGGATGATTTTTAATCCATTTTAAATAACATTGACCGAGTTATTAGTCGTGGCCGGGCACGAGTAGCACTAGTCCCATCTCCGCCCCTGATATATATATATATATATATATATATATATATATATATATATATATATATATATATATATATATATATCGTTGAGTGTTCTAAAAAATACTTTTTTTATGATCACGCTACGTCACTGAGTTTCTCTGACGAGACTAGACTGAAAATAAGTTTCCTTTTTAAAACTCACAAAGCATGCTTTACTTAAAGCTGTTCTAATAGATATGGATACATTTGTTGATAAGGAGTGTCTTTGTGGTGTAATGGTTAAAGCGATGGACTGCGGAATCGTAGTACGCGAGTTCGTACTCCAGTCGCGCTATTACGTTCACTTTCAGGCAAATACCCTTGAGAAAGGTATAAACCACCTTATCCTCCCAGCTATGGGTTAAATAGTACCACTACGGTTCTTCTAGGAGAATAGCTTTGGCATTAAATAGCCTAGAAAGGTTGATATGCCATTAAACAATCAAATCAAATCATTTGTGGGTGGAGGTGTTTGCGTGTGTTTTATAATGCATGTTTATATTTTTCTATACGTAAAACATATATACAGATTATGAATTTAACGAACAATTTTCCAGCTCAAGGCGCCTTTCTGATAACTGACATATATAACTTGACAAAAGTAGCATTACCAAATGAATTTTGCTAAATTGCATATTTTACTTTTATCATCAAGTAAAAAAAAAAACAGGTTTTTAAAAAGATAATATCAAAACTGAATGGCTTTCTTTTATATTTTGTTTTCATTCTTTTTTCTACAAAAATTCGCTTAGAAATTATAAATTGTTTAGTAAGTGGGTTTTTGTTCGATATATTTAATAATTATTCTTTTTCCCGGTAGGGTTTCAATCAAAGTTAGCCTGTTTGTAAATCGAACAACCGAGCTAAAACATTAACTTTTGTTTTCCAAAACATAATATTTATATCTTTGCTTAAAAAAGGAAGCTAATTACTTCCTAAAATCGAATTTTCAGTTTCTCCAAATTGTTTTCTTTTTTATTTTGTTTTAATTTACATTCATTTATTTTTTTTTTATTATATATATACGGTGTTATTAGTTAAAGAAATTTTCAAATGGAAATAGAAAACGACAACGATTCATCTCGCTATGATATTTATAGTTTACATTCGTGCAATTACATTACACTTGTATTCCGTGAGATTTCCACGGGGAAATCTTGTATATATATATATATATATATATATATATATATATATATATATATATATATATATATATAGTAACAATTTGTATATATATATATATATATATATATATATGTATATAGTAACAATTTGTATATATATATATATATATATATATATATATATAAAGTAACAATTTGTATATATATATATATATATATATATATATATATATATATATATATATATATATATTAGTGCGTGTGTATTTTGCAATATATGTATACACATTGGAAACGTAAAAAAATAATTAAGTTTGCAACAGTTGAAGTTTAAATTAAATACGTTGAAAGATTGTTTTATTCGCCAGAAGACATAAGATCGAAACAGTTTGATATTTTGTTACGAAGATACACACACACACACACAAACACACACACACACACACACACATATATATATATATATATATATATATATATAATAAAGACACATTTTTTCTATATCATTTTAAGATTCTTTCAAGTTTCCTGATAAGTGTCTTGGTTTCAGGTTGGAAATGGCGGATTAATTTACTAAAATTATCCCGAGCAATTTCGGACCTTTCAAAGGCCATCATCAGGGTTTGCTTGCATGTTTATTATGTGCTTCAGTATTTAGAGTGTTTTTATTTTGTCGTTATTGTAGTTAATTTGTCTTTTTACAAGATTGCACCGATACTTTAGTGTGTCAGTATCATGGTGAGCTGCAGGATCATGTATTTTAAAATAGGTATTTGAAGTATGATGAAACCGGATGTTATTTCACATACATGCCATAATAAGTTGAAACTTATTTTTACTTGATGTTAAAGGCTTACATTAGTATAGGAATAATAAGGGTTTTTTGTTCTCTAGTCTGGTTGTGAATGTGAAAAAATTATTTTAATCCATTTTCTGGTTTGTTCTGAAGAAATCCTGTTAATTTTTAGAGTATTGATTTATATCAATGCTTTTAAGAGGATGGAAAAAAAATATCTTAATGTGACCGTTGGATGGCTTTTTTTTAAAGAGAAATTATATATATATTAGAAAAATTACCGTGGTACATAATGGACTTGAGACCGAGTTCAAGTTCTGGATGCGTTTCACCAAATGCTAAATCCCTCGGGAAGTCATAAATTCATCTCTTCTCCCAGATATGAATAATTTTTTGGAGGAAATTGCGCAATAAAGACTTGGTAGTGTAGCAGGTATAGTGGAAGCAAAATCTCAGAATTTAAAACCAGAGGATCGTTTTTCATAAGAATATGCAGCAAATTTATACACTGTTCTTCTGTTATCAATTAATCCAAGAATTGTGGCTGATTCTGTATAAGCCTTCACCGCTAACAAATCACTTGTTTCAACCGTTATATCTTTGAAGATTGATGGTAGTAACTTATATATATATATATATATATATATATATATATATATATATATATATATATATACAGAAAGACCGATACATTATCCTATTTGCTTAATTATCAAATAATTTCCCCCACGAAATTAAACTTTTAGCGAATTTCGGACTAAAGTCTTTATGATAATTAGATATAAATATTATTGATTGATTGATTTTAATGATAAGCCAACTGGTCTCTGTAAGGAAAATGCATTCATTGAACTCTTACACTTGGGTTTTCGTATAGTTGTTTCGTCAGAGGTTCTTTTTTGACACATGCTGTTATCGTATTGTAATAAATTTTAAACAGATTTATTTTATCCATAGAAAGAGCCTTAACAAGTACTTCCACTCTAAATCAGAGTAGACCTTGCAGTAATTGTAATGAAGGGGTTCTACACACTCCTCAGTGCACCAGAAATGGAGACCCTGACAAGATGCAGTTTAGTGTCATAACCACAGCACCCCATTTTTAGGCGGGGTTGACACATTTCCCTCTCTATTGAACAGAGTAAGTGTATTCAAATCTTCGCCGATATGGATGAAAAGATAAAAGTCGTTATTATTTTATCTAATTTGCGCAGAACATTTCCCTTTTTTTTTGTCGATCTTATTTATTTTATCATTAAAAAATGTACGTATATCGCTTGGCTTCTTGCCAATCGATATACGTACATTCACTTTGTTAAAAATATTTGACTCTGTTTCCTGGCTCATTCGAATGAAAAAAAAGAAAACTGAAGCAAGAATATGGGATTTGTATTTTTACAGTGTGAGCTAAATTAAACAAACCTTAACTATGAATAGTAAAACTGAATAAAACACTCACAAAAAGGCAGTTCATCAGTCTGTGTCAGAACTTAATCACACCTGTGACCTGGGCACTTCAGTTCAAATCTCTTTCAGTACTTTTATCTGATAATGACCAATCAATGAAATTCACCTTCACTCTAATTTTATCAGCTGACAGACAACACCAACCTCTTAATTGTTTTTCCCTGAGGCAATGACCCTACGGACCAATAAAAACATCTGCCTATTTCATGTCTATTATTCATCGGCCAGATTTTGCTGCAGGCCAAGTCTAATCCACCAAAAGTTTGATGAGATGTATTTTGCTTATATTTTCCTTTGATTCATTATTTTATTTTTTGCTGATCAGATTAAATGATTTTAGACTGGTTGAACCTAAAAAAAAACCCTTGACAATTCCAGATTTGATCAGTTTGTCAATAAAGGGGTCGGATTATGCTAACTTTTTTTCAAATAATTGTAATTAACTTTGTAAGCAGGGATTTTTCAAAGTATAGAGAACGAAACGTGCGCAAAAATAAAGATAAATAATTTGTAAGCTCACTCTCTCACTCCCCCTCTCTCTCTCTCGCTCTCTCTCTCTCTCTATCTATCTATCTATCTATCTGTTTATCTCGTTCGTTCTTTGTCTGTCCATCTCTGTCTGTCTGTCCGCCTGTCTCTCTCTCCCTGTTAATAAATTCGGTTGGATGAAATATACAGAAATGAAAAAACACAAATTTTTTAGATGATTTCCATTGTAGAAATATTTGCCAACGTTAAAAGTTCGGTTTTTAAATATTCATTTAAAAAATTATGTTTCCATTGGTAGCGTTCTTATTTTTCAAATTTGTTGGATGTTATTAGCTTCCAAAATCTATTTATATAATAAAATCCTCATCACGTCTGCATATATTAAAGCACGATAAATCAAAGACGACAGAACCCCGTTTGCTTATTATTTTTAATTATAATTCAATTCAATATATATATATATATATATATATATATATATATATATATATATATATATATATATATATATATATATATATATATATACAACAGTTTCCTGTCTATTTGTTTAATCTTTTAACATGGAAAATGCTATCATGCGATGAAGCGTACGAATATAATACACAAAAAAGAGTTGCAGATACTCAAAATTCATTGCACCCTGCACAAAGCACTGCTGCGTGGAGTAACGGAAGTAGGACACAAAAACGGGAACTATCTTCAACTATTACAAAGTGTATCAAAATTATAATAACTCGGTTCCCTAATGTTTGCTGGTATCTTTTAATTGCACTAAATTGTGCTGGAATAGAAGAATGACAATATATATATATATATATATATATATATATATATATATATATATATATATATATATATATATATATATATATTGAGTATTGTAATGCTTTTTGTATCTATTTTTAACTAGTCTCATATATATATATATATTATATATATATATATATATATATATATAGAGAGAGAGAGAGAGAGAGAGATGGATAGATATGTGTGTGTGTTTGTGTGTGTCTGTGTGTGTAGTTGGTGTGTAGTTGGCCAGCAGTCTTTCGTTTAAGCATTTTTGATTAAATAATTTTGACACATTTTGTCTATATAATTTTATTAATATCCTTTCAAGTTTCCTGATAAGTGTCTTGGTTTCAGCTTCTCAATAATTACCAAGATCCAACCAACCACAGTGGGTAACCACTACGGCTCGAACTGCATCGATCACCTGATAAATGGGCTGCCATCTAGAGTGTATCAAAACTTTTCTAAACCTTTGCCTCATCATTGTATTTTATTTGAATTTTCAAGTCCCTTTTTACATCTGTTATTCTTTAAAAACAGATTTTACTTCATCATTGTACGTCCAAGTCTTTTAAACAGTTGCTCATAAATCATCAGTGATCTACATAATCATATTTTTGTCTTCTCTGATTATGTAACTGTCAGTGGCTCATTTCTCTCTCTCTCTCTCTCTCTCTCTCTCTTCTCTCTCTCTCTCTCTCTCTCTTATCCTTTTACTAGATTTTTCGATCTCTCTCACCCCCCTTTTTCTCTCTTTCTCTTTCTTTAGCGCTCTTCGTCCTTATGTCTCCCTCCCTGATTCTCTCCTTCTTTCTTCAATCGCTTCTTCATCATTATATATATATATATATATATATATATATATATATATATATATATATATTGATATCTCTGTTAAGTCCCTGAGGGAGTGAATGTTACTTTCATTGGGACATGGATCTGTGTTCTGGAGTGTCTAATAACAATCCTCCGATGAATCTGTGTGTATGATTCAGTTGCAGAGAGCATGAATAGAGACTAACACTTAGACATCGTCACTTCTTTGAAACAAGAATGTGAAACCAATAGCAACTATTAGAGAAACAATTGCATTGAAGAGACAGATCAAGCTTCAATAGAAGATTCGTTCACACTTTTACAGGTCTAGCTGCTTTGGAGACACCTTGCTTGTCAAGTAAACCTGATGGGAAGCCGGTTTAGTTTTTGATCCCGTGGGTAGTATTAGCTTACCTGGTGTCAGTTGCAATCTTTGACATGTATAATTCCTTCGTATTAATGTATGATCGAGTGCTTCACCCTTCTCTCCATTCAGTAAATATGTATCGTTGTTTTAATCAACCATACTTGATTGTGTACAATATGCACTTGTTTATAATAAATTTTAGTCACCGTAATATTTATTGTAAGCGAATGGATAAGCGATCTCTTACGAATACATAAGTTATCAAAAAATCGAAGTACAGAAGTAAGAGGAATGGACAAATTCTTACGTGTCATCCAGTAGACAATTTGTAAAAAGATATCACTGATATAGCACCCCTAACTAAAATCAGCAATAAACCAGGTCCTGTCAAGGACACCCAACTTGATCATTATATCGGTGATGGTATGGGATTGCTGGCTGGCTGGCTGCTCGACAGAGAAGGTTGGATGTTCCATAAACCCTTAATAAAAGATGATAGGATTTTCGACTCTCTCTCTCTCTCACCTCTCTCTCTCTCTCTCTATCTATCTATCTATCTCTCTGTTCAAGTTTTGGGACTCATGGAGACAATTAATCGCATAAACAGAGAGGGAATGAACAATTCAAAGATACGAGATGAATTAGTTTCTACTTGAACGATGAAGCTGCCTGTCATCCATTTCTCAGTTATCCCATCACCTCAGACACTGAACGGAGAATATAAGATTTTATGAGCATTATGTTTTTGTGTTTCTTTCTTTATCATCAACGAAATAGCCATCACCAACATAACAATCGTCGGTGACTAAGAATTATAGGAAAACATTCAATTTTTACAATTTGTTTCATCTTAGTGAACATAAATTGAAATCTTGTACTATATTTTTTATCTACTTCCTGTCGACTAAAAATTAGAATTTACATTATGTTTAAAATTCAGACTTCATGCAGTATTTAGTATAAACGAACAACGAACATGTCTACTCGAAAATGTAACAAACTTGTTGCGAAACTAGATTCACATTAAGAGAATGAAAGTTGCAAATAAACACACATTGACGTGACTAGTTGCTATTAGTCGGCATCGACGTAAAAGTGTTAGTTTGGAATATAGATATAACTTACTTTTGGTTTTGCAGTCCGAAGTATGGTGACAGGTAAAAATAATGAGTAATAAAAATAATTATTATTTATCATGTATTATACGTACACTTCTACAAATAGAAATCTAGGTGCTTTAATTAAATATACTATTTCCATTTTACGGACATTGGCCTAGGGGTTAGAGTGTTCGCCAATGGCCCGGAAGACCTGGGTTCAATCCCAGGTCGCGTCATACCAAAGACTAAAAAAATGGTACTTGATGCCTCCTTGCTTAACACTTAGCATTATAAGGTATGGATCAAGGGTAAAGTAGAGCAATCCAGGGAAGGAGTAGCGCCCTCCCCTACAACTTGGTGTAGTAGCTATCGAAAAGGGAGCCTTCGGGTTACCCTCAACTATGGTCGCCAACTTTACTTACTTATTTCCATTTGAAATGGCATCTAAATATACATGGGATCTTTTTGATTAATAATGACTCTACTTATAATAATGTGTTCTTTCTTGTTTCAGATTTGAAATTAGTCTCGATCATAATGCCTTGGACAAGAGAGCAAAAATATTTCGCGTCACTACCTACTTGGAGACAAAATCATTCAAAACTGTCTCAATATAGATGCAACCCATTAATATGAAAATAATTTATTACTGAGACAAGAACTTTGAAATAAATTGCATGTCATCATCATCATGTCATGCCGACAGCACGGATTTCCCTGACTCTCTCTCGCCACTTCTCCCTATCGTTCATCGCCCCTGGCAGGTCTTCAGGGCTACATCCCGTATCCTCACACAGCTGCTGATGTATGTTCGAGCTGGTCGTCCTGCTTTTACCTAGCCATATGTTGGGAGTCCATAGGAGTACATCACTTATGAGCTCGTCCCTGCTTCTCCAGTAGTGTCCTGCATGTCTGGTTCGTCTAACTTGGATAGTTTTCCTGAGGGTAGGCAGGTGGCCGTATAGTTGGTGCCTTGTTGGGTGTTGCTGCCAGGACTTGTTCAATATTGCTCGCAGCATTCTTGTGTAATTGCCGTCTAGCTTCTTTTCCAGCCGATTAGTTAGCGTCCAAGTAGTGCATCCATTACAGCAGTATCGATACGACCGCTGCCTGGAAGAAACTGCGTTTTGCGACTTAATGCTCATGATCGTCAGTTCGATCGGGGAACTACTGCTGCTCATCAATAAGAGAGGCTTCTATAGATGAGAATAAAAACAGCCATCGAAAGATAACCAAATTGCATGTACTTAAAGCTACTAGAAAAATATATTTTTAAAAGATTGATTTGATATCTCTGCCTCACAGCATAATTTTTTTACTTGACGAGTTTAAATGACCGCCATTGCGCTTGTATCTCTCATATATAAAACTAAAAAGTAAAGTTGGCGACCATAGTCGAGGGTGACCTGATGGCTCCCTTTTCGATAGCTACTACACCAAGGTGTAGGGGAGGGCGCTACCCCTTCCCAGGATTGCTCTACTTTACCCTTGATCCATACCTTATAATGCTGAGTGATAAGCAAGGAGGCATCAAGTACCATTTTTTGAGTCTTTGGTATGACTCTACCTGGGATTGAAGCAAAGTTTCCTGGGCCATTGGTGAACACTCTAACTGCTAGGCCAATTATAATATTAATATTTATAGCTTATATCTATTTAGTTTGTGGAGGTGCCCATGGTGTAATGGTTATCGTCGTAGGAAATGGATACGGCGACACGAGTTCAAATCCTGGACTAGGCTGATTGCATTTCATATAGTACTAATACCCTTGGGAAAGGTATGAATTCAATTATTCTCCCTCCAGCTATGGGTAAATAGTAGGGCAGACTAGGTTCTTCAGTCTTGGTGGGGCAACTAGTCTAGGAGAAGGAAAACTCTGGATTCAAACCTGTTAAACTCCGCTTAAAAATTGACCTTGTGTCATATCTTGCCCGAGCGTAGGGGTTGGTATATATATATATATATATATATATTGAGACACCCAGTACTTATGAATTGCATGGTTCTTCTGAAATGTTTAATAGACTCTCATGAATCGAAAACCATTTTACTGCCTATCGTATTTCTAATTTTCACCTTGAAATATAGGGTTTATTTCTATAATTTTGGGACAATCTTATTTGATCTTTCTATGGTGATATACCCAATGACGTCACTGCAGGGACACTCCCCGACACTATAAATAGTGACCAGCTTGATAAATGCGGCAAACAACTCTAGTCAGTTACCAGTAATCGTAACTGTCTGTATTTCTGTATATATATTCTGCTGTAAACCTTACATTTCTTTGTGTTATTCATTTCTGTCCCTTCAAGGCTACAACAACCTTAGGTTAAGTTAAAACAAGATTTTCTTTAAATAAGATATAGTTATTTATTTACGAAACTCATGCCGTTATGGACCTTTGGTGTGCTAGTAAATAGAGGTAGAGAAATGGGTCTGCATTAATATATGTAGTTGTGACTCGACCATTGCTGTGTACGTATATATATATGTATATATATATATATCGGTAGACTAAACATATTCACGCTGGAGTGTGTGTAATCATACCTCCAGTATATGTGTTGTGGGTGTGAATATGTAAGTCTATGTATGTGTGTATTTGTATATCACAGTAGACATTCTGTTTTAAATATATATATATATATATATATATATATATATATATATATATATATATATATATATATATATATATATATATATATATATATATTGTCATCCACAGACAGACTGTTTCGTTCTATCAGAACTCTTCAGTGTGGCTAGACCCGCAAGTAGTAGTAGTATTATTCGGTCCAGTTAAACCAGAGTTAGGAGTAATTCCTTCAGGACCAAAATATCATTCAGGAGCTGAACATTTAAATTTTCGTAGTAGAGAGCTCAGTGTAATTGATTTTACAGAGCATTTAAGGCTTAACAAGAAAAGAAAATAAATAAAATAAAATAAATAAAAAAGTTAAATTACCGTAATTATAACTGGAGAAAGAATTTCGAAAATAAAATAAATAGGTAAATAAAAAAACTGAAATTCAATAAAACGAGGAGGTAACTCTTTAAATATCTCCACCCCCAACGTGTCTATTCTGTTTTATTTATCCATTAGATCTGAAGAAGTCCCGTTATATTTTTCTTCGTGTTTTTGGTTCACACTAGAAATGAAAAACAGGATGGAAATAAATTTATAATCCTAAAATAGCCGGTCTTTGTCTTTTTCTTTAAAGAGATATATATATATATGTGTGTGTGTGTGTGTATGTATGTATGTATGTATGTGTTTACATCAACATGGGTGCTCAGACATATCTGCGTGACGGGGATGTATGCATACAAGTGAGATGTGTGAGATGAGAATTCGTGTGATTGTACGTATTTTTGGCATGGATTATTCCCTGTTTAAGAGGAATTGGTCAGATGAGAGTCCGCGGAGACCATAACTAAAAAAAGTTCAATTTCATTGTCATAGTTTTTAGCGTATCTTGGTGACATAGTTTGGTACTATTTTAGGTCCAGTTAATTAGAGACCTCGACCTGGATATAGGGAAGTTTCACCCCTGTATATATTCAGGGTGAATCCAATAAGTTGGTTAATGCAGATCCGATGAAACACTTAAAGTGATGCAAGGATATGCATCTCATCAAGTCCGAAAACATAGCCGCGGCAAATTAGAATGAGCAATGCATGAATTGTGGGGATCAGACCTAAAATCATGTCCCGAGGAGACACACACGTGCACACACAAACACTCATCTGTTAGCAAGTCCAGTCCAAGAAAATTGATTTAACTTTTCTGATTTCTTTTCTTTTTCCTTTTCTTTTCTCACACTGAATCAGACTTTGTGCATCTTGATTAGCCTCTGCAAAACTGCAATGATCGCTGTGTGTGGTCACATAATCCCCAATGAGCAAATAAACAAGCAACGACTGGCAGTAGCTACGTCACAATTTTCCCTGAGTATATCGCAATGGAACACAGTTTTTAGAAGATATTCACTAAACTTAGCAGTGACACAAATCTAGCTTGATAACCATTACATCTTATGAGTATCCATCATTTCTATTAAGTATCAGGACTTCGGGGAATAGTCTTCGTGGCGGAGAGGCTAATGTGCTGGCCTGCAATATCATAGATAGTGTGTTCGAACACCAGTCATGGTATTATGTTCACATTCGTACTAATAATCTATGTGTTAAATAGTATCGTTACAGTTATTCTACGAGAATAGTTTTAGCATTAAGCAATCCAAGAAAGGATATATGACATTTAGCAAAGAAACTGAAACCATATCGCGGCTTCCCTAGGAGTCACCTTTCTAAATTAAGACCTAGTTTGACGTTTCTTTGATCAAGCGAAAGAATTTGGTGTAAAAAAAATACTATATAATATTTGGAGGGCTGCCATACCTATCAGATAACTTGACTAGTCCGTAACTACTACTAAATGTGAATCACATTGTATCTGTGACTTGTTTGTATTTTAATGGCAACTTCGGGTGTTGTAATCTTTAACAAACTAGAGCAGCACACAATTGTTTGGTTTGGTTTGGTTTTATGGCATATCAACATTTGTCAGTTATCCATTGCCAAATCCTTTTTTATACCTATATACTAAATACATGATTTGTAAACACATTTAGTAAATAATAATTTTAAATGAGCCAGAGCTAATTCCTTTTCCCCACAGTTAAATCTTTCATTCATTTCTATCAATACGAATAATTCTGTTTACTATTAATCATTTGTTTGCACACAGTTTAATGTTTTAGAATATGCTATGTATCATTAAAAAATCAATTAAGCATCTGTTGTTTGTTTAAACATAGTTAAATGTTAAAACAGTTCTATTTCCAACAATTCAGTTTAGCATAAGTACAATTTTTTTTTTACACACAGTTATATGTAAAACAGTTCTATTTGAAACAATGCAGTTTAGAATAACAGCACATTTTAAATGTCTAGCAGTTCTATTTGATCCATAGATAGAACCCTATCAGGTACTCTCACTCCGGGACAGAGTGGACCTGAGAGCATTGAAAATGAAGGGGTACTCCGCATTGCCCAGCGTTACTCAAGCCTGACCATCAGATCGTTCAGTGTTATATCCAGAACACTCGTAAAGGAAGTCTTACCTTTCTGCAAAGATGTAATCGGTGTATTCTGTAGCTCCAGCTAACTGGGATTCCATTCTAAGTGAAATAGATGGAGATGTTGATTACTCCAGGAATCAGACCTTTTGCTAAAATGAAGTTAATCTTAGTAAATACATATTTGAATTGCTTGATCAAAGTGTACAATGCCATGGTTAACAAACCATTGCTTGTGAGCTCGTTTCTCACTGCGTATTCTCTACGACTGCCTTTGTGTCATGGCTAAATAAATCTTAGAAAATAGAAAATAATTCTATTGTGAATTGACATTCCTACGTCAAGCGGAATCATTGATAATTAACTGTAGATATTCATTCAAAAAGGCACGATTGCTTTAAACCAAAAGCTCAGACACAGCTCTGAGATCGTCCTCGTCTAGCATTTTTGGAATATTCTCCTCGCTAGAGAATATAACTTCCTGGTGTAACGAGAAACACGCGGTAAACTTGCTATGGCTGCTGCCACCGACTTAATCGAAAACTAGCAGAGCGTAACTTGAATTAGTTACCGACCAGCTATAATCGACAACCTAGTTATAAACCACACGCGCTGAATTGCTTTTACGGCGGTGTTCGCCAACGCGCTGACATTGAAATTAAAATTTATTATGATATATTCCATTTTTATTTATTATAGAAACTTGACACGCTTTATTTTTTGTCCATATTAAAGAGTAAATTTAATTATTTTTGGAAGCATTACTAATTGTATTAGGTAAATTTTTACATCAAACTTTAGATAATTGCATGGATTAAATTTTATTACAATTCCCAAGTCACTGTCCGTCCATCTGTCCCTCCTTCTATCCATTTTGCTCAATTTCAAATTAATACTTTGCAATTGTTTGATTCATAGCGACAATATTTTTACACGATATTTGGCAAAGATTATTTGATTTTTTTCCTCCACAAATGAAACTGCAAATCGTGTCGATAAAATGTCAAGTAATCGCCATGTTGTGCTATAATTTTCTTGGGGGAAATTATTTATTGGTTGTTTGATTTTAATATCATGTCAACCTGTCTAGGGTTATTTTATGCCTAGATATGAAGCAATCGCATTCATTGTTTGATCATATTTATATCTTTGGGTATTTTTTTTCTTAAGATTTCTTTATATAAGGCTCAATAGAATATGTATAATATTTTTTAAACAGATCTAATTGACCCATAGATTGCACTTTAACTGATACTACCTCTGCAAGTCAGAGTGAACATTAGAATAGAGAGAATAAAGGGTTACTAAAAACTTTACCGGACATTGGCCCGGACAAGTTCAAGTCATACCAAAGACTCAAAAATTGTACTTGATACCACCTTGCTTAACATTCAGCGTTATTAGGTAAGGATCAAGGGTAAAGTGGAGAAATCTTGGAAAAGGAGTAGCGCCATCCCCTACACCTTGGTGTGGTAGCTATCGGAAATGGAGCCTTCAGATCACCCTCGACTATGGTCGCCCACAAACTTTTTTTTACAAACTTTCCATATCTCAAGAAGTAGAGCCTCACCATCTGATTCTGGTTAATGTCATGTCCAGCACATATTGGGCATAATGAGATAGGAAATTTCGTCTGCTGTCAGTGGTCACGATAAGAAGGACAGAGTACCCAGATTCACTTTGCAAGGTATCATATGTATAACTCTGTTTGTACTTATTATGTTTTTTATTTTTTTTTTTTGTTTTTGTTTTTGTTTTTTGATTTTTTTTGGCTAAGCTGACTCGTAGTTTGTACGATTTTGACCAAACCCGCTGACTGATGTATTTTTTTAAAATAATTATAACTTGGTGGGGAGATACAGGCCATGAGAAAGATTCACACATTTGAATCCATAGTAAGTAAAGTTGGCGACCGTAGTCGAGGTGAACCAAAGGCTCCATTTTCAATAGCTTCTACACCGAGGTGTTGGGAAGGGGGACACTCCTTTACCTGGATTGCTCACTACCCTTGATACGTACTTTATATTGTTGAGTGTTAAACAATGTCAAGTGCCATTTTTGAAATCTTTGGTATGACGCGATCTGGGATTGAACCCAGGTCTCCCGGACCATTGACAAACACTCTACCCAATGAGCCGGTCTAAATTTTAAACCATATTTGGCCAGAATTATTTAATCTTTCTTTACTCCCGAAAAGGTGAATTATCATTTATGTCAACAAAACCTTAAGTAATTATCAGGTAGCGCCATAATTTAAAGGGAAGAAAGAAAATATAAACAAACAGGTTTTATCCACTATTTAACAACGGAATATTCAGAAAGTGACATCAACTTTTACAAAAAAAAAACCCTCAACAAAAGGCATTAAAATACTTCAGCAAAAAAAATAAAATAAAATAATAAAATAAAATAATGAAACTAAAAATATAGATCTCTTGCATGGAATGGTATACTAAGCATTTAAACATATATTCCAGTATCACGTCTCAACAAAAAAAAAAAATCAAAATCTAAT
This sequence comes from Sepioteuthis lessoniana, assembly GCA_963585895.1. Classification (NCBI taxonomy): domain Eukaryota; kingdom Metazoa; phylum Mollusca; class Cephalopoda; order Myopsida; family Loliginidae; genus Sepioteuthis; species Sepioteuthis lessoniana. The sequence continues at coordinate 143,285,691 of OY757904.1, forward strand.
TTTTTGGCACGAAACTACTGTCCATATCTTGGAGAAATAACGTGCACTCTTTTTTATTATGAACAACATGGATATTTTTGAAAGGTACTTATCGTGTCTATTTAAAAATTCCTTTAAATATGATAGTTCTGTTGGTGTGTTTTTCTGTTTTATGTTCAATTTTGTCAAAATAAAGGCTTATAGAAATTATTTAACTAATAATTTAATGCTAGCTGCCGAAATGTACCTTTTCTCTATGAAAAGAGAGCAAATATATTGGCAAATATATTTTTCAAAAATAATTGTTTAAGATTTTGAGGGCAACTAAAGAACCAACTCTATAGGCGTGGCCTTCCTTTTAACATTTTGCATAGTAAGGACTTTTTCACAATCAATGAGAGAAAAAAAGAATATGCACGAAACATACAATAAAAATACGATTTAATGAATAATGAAAAATTTCAAGAATTTTATCAAAATTTTTATCATAATTATTTTTTTGTTTTCAAAGTATTTTATACTCTGTTAATAGGTAGAAATAGAACATTGAAAATTTAGTCGTTATTACAATCAAACAATCGGCTTATTGGCCAAGTGGGTAGAGTGTTTGCCAATAGTCCGGGAGATCTAGTTTCAATTCCAGGTCGCCTCATACCAAAGACTTTTAAAATGGTACTTGATACCTCCTTGCTTAACACTCATCATTAAAAGGTACGTATCAATGGTAAAGTGGAGCAATTCAGGGAAAGGAGTAGCCCCCTCTCCTACGCCTCAGTGTAGTAGCTATTGAAAAGGGAGCCTACTGAACGCCATCGACCCCGGTCGCCAACTTACTACTTACTCGTACTTACAATCAAACATTTACAGCATTGACTATTACATAAGGATTTTATATGCCGTTAAATAAACCAAACTAAAACTTCTTATCATGTTTAGACTACAATAGTCTTAAGCCTTTTTAGGTTTGGCTTGGTATCTTTGTTTAATGGCATATCAACCTTTGTAGGTTATTTAATGCCAAAGCCATTCTCCTAGAAGAACAGTAGTCGTACTATTTAACCCATAGCTGAGAGGATAAAGGGGTTCTTACCCATCCCAAGGGTATTTGCCCAAAAGTGAACGTAATAGCTTGACTGGTGTTCGAACTCGCTTTCTACGACCCCGCAGTCCATCACTTTAACTATTACACCACGGGGACACCCCTAAGCCTTTTTAGTTGTCTATTATGATCAGTAATAAACTTATTTACTCAATCTCACGGTAGTCTAGTCGGTTGGGGCAGTAGATTACACCGACTGAGGATACAATAATGCTGAAGATTTTGGGAATGCAGAGAGCTCATTCACTGCCCTTACTTCCAGGTCTACTCTGACCTGCAATGGTTGATACAACATAAAACCAAAAAAAAAAAAAAAATGTCAACATCACCGTCACAATAAAATTCAATTCAATATCAATTTTTAAACTGAATTTATCAGTTTTTGTTTTCCTTCTCCATAACAGGTTGCCATGTCATGCTTTCTATTTAACAACAGCTGGAGGGGCTATATTTGAATACATTCTTTTTCAAGAGTATCACCACTTTGTAGAAATAAAAAAAACAGCTACGACAAGGAGTTGAACCCAGATTGCTGTGTACATATTGTTACGACATTAACTGTTATATCACAAGCGCTTCTTCTCAGTAGGTAATGGAACTTAAATTTAGAGTTAAATGTTTCTTTAATTGTTCTAACAATTAAGGAAAAGAAACATTTTCTTGTCCGTTGATCAAACTGGAGCTCTCCTTCTCCGTTGGCATGTGATGGATTACGAGAAAAAAACGAGGATATGAGAGATATACAGCTGTTGAAATATTCTTATAAATACTATGAAGGCGAGAAAACTGTCTGAAATCACCATTGTATAATATGTCAATAAATGTTCTTCTTCGATGCATCTATTTGACACATTGGAGCGTGCCAATAAGAAATAAAGCATGTTTTCCTAGAAATCTATGTTTGGTTTCATTTGTTTGCCAACATCAAGAAAACAAGGCTACTAATTAGACTAATGTCCGGTTCTCTAAAGCACCTCGCGAAACGACGAAGAAAAGCAATGAGAAAATGACGTTCATTTTCCTTAGCCAGAATCCTTGTATTTCACCAGCTATCAGAAGTGCCGATGACCAAGGAGTCGGACGGTAAAATAAATAAGACGTACGGACGTCCCATGATTTTGCCTAAATCTAACGAGAGTCCAATGACAAGATTTAATTTCCGGTAAAGGGATTGATCAGCCAAGACAAAAGTCTGAAAGAATAATGACATAAACAGAACTGCAAACCAAAATCGAAGTTTCCATTTTTCAGGTCTTATTTACTGTGTCTTCTATACTATTGTATTAAATCATGTGAGTGGTAAAATTCTACGCTCAATTGGTACAGAAGAGGGCTGAAATTTGAAAGGTCTGAATATATAATTTTATTTACATTTAATTGTTTTCTTCTGAAGCTTTTTTTTTTAAAGATTTGCCGCTATAAGTAAAGAAATATTGGTTTTAACAGCCTAATTCTATGTTAATTATTGGAAATTTTATTTTCATTTTTTCTTCGTTATTTCAATTCTACTCTTAAAAAAAAAAAAGAAAAATTGAAGAATGCATTTTTAAAAGATAATGATGTGTCGTACGCTTTTCAAAATTCTGTTTTTAGAAACTTCACCTATTTTTGTTTGCTGACGGAGATTTTTAATCTGCTGTAATACTGAATGCAAAGCAATTATTTTACATTTCCAGCTCGGAAATAGAGCTGTAAGATTAATTATATTGCAAATCTTTTAGAAAGATAATTATTGTTTCAGTAAGAATTCTCAGCAATAATAAATTATTATTAAATCTCTAATACTTTCATCGGAAATGCAATAAATGTATCTTATGAAAACGTCTACCAAAGGATAATGAATAGAGATATTATGCAATTGTCTAATTATGCGATCTAATATAATAATGATAATATTTTTACATTTGTCGACGTGGCTCAGAATACGCTAACGGTATTCCTTGCAGAGGTGTGAAAGCCCCGCTAAAAAAAGGGGAGCGTCTTGGGTATGACTCAAATTTTTATTTGATGGTAAGAATCCAGATTTGTAGATCTGAGGAGTGTTGAGTACCAAGAGAGTGGTGCTAGGTAGTTAATGACCGGTAGAGAACATGTGAGAGACTTAAATTTCGGAGTTGGGGATATAAACTCCCAGCCAATAAAAGTGGACAACAATTTATGGTGTTGCATATTGACGTTTCATAGAGGCGTGAATAAGGGATTTCATCAGCAGGATGCCCCAGCATTAATAAGCGGAAGCAGATACGTTGGTTGAGAGCTAGTGGGACTACCCAGAAGAACGCGTAGGTGTTATGAAATTATATATATACGGGTACCCAGGCAAGATACGGTAAATCTCTGATACACGGTCGCACTGTCAAGAAGTCTGGAGAGTGCCAGCGAGTGACAAGAGAGTTCCAAGTGTGGTCAGTTGCCTCTTCCCCGGTTAAGAAGCAGAAGAAGCGCAGTGTGGGGTCCGGAAAATGGCACAACGCAGCTAGGAGAAGATAAAGAGCAATATAGCAGCTCTCCGTGCCCTCGGTCTGTCTCCGTGTCCCTGTCCCTGTCATTCTCACACTTACACTCAAGTTTTAACCATTTCGAGAAATAATGATGTAAGAGCTATATTGTTATCATGAAGAGCTATTTTTTCATCATTCCTTCTTCATTGGTATTCAACCTTATTAGTGATTGGTGCCGTGACCAGGATTTGGGTCTTGTGATGCGCTTGGCTTTGCATTGTAGATGAAGGCCTTATAATGTTTTTAAATGAGATATGGGCTTGTATTGTATTTTGATGGACGTATGTGGGTTGGTCAACTGTGCTAAGAAAGAATAAAGAAATGATTTAGACAATGGTTAGAACAGACTGGTGTTGCATAATGGAAAGGTTGCCTTCCAAGATGCATTGTGGTAGCTGTATTTTTGCGGTTTTTATCTTTGATATCAATCTGTAGAGACCTTGTAAAATATTCTTGCGGGAAGTATCAAGTAAGTTGAATGTTTTTTATACTACTCCTCGCATAGGACTGGGCTTACTCGAATACACACACTTTACTATGACTTCCGGTGGAGGCATCGAGTGGTGTAATGTTTAGCAAGCTGGAAAAGAAAACCTTCTCGAGTGAGTTCAAGTCTCATTAGGTGCACTTTTCATACGGCCTTTTACAGGAGGTGGTAATAATTCGTCAAACAAGTCAATGAAACCTAGATTACGTGCAGGTAGCATGACATTCTTTATGAAAAACTCAGCTCCTACCCAGGTACTCTATATGTTTCAATGTTAAAAAAAAATTTAATCCTCACTTACACATTGCTACCAACAAATATGTATCAATTGTGTAATGTCCTCGGTGATGACACCCGCAACTCGTAGAACACCCTGTCTGTATTCTCAGCTGCCGTTGTTTGCACCAAGAAGCTGTATGTTATTATGTAACTGTATGCATTATTTTTAGTATTTCAATGTGCTTTTTTCTAATTTAGGTTTCTTTGCTAAAAAAATAGTGTAACATTAATCATCAGAGAAAACGAAATCAGCTACCCGAAATTCAAAATTGTTTTCGTAGCAAATGTTCACTTAGCATAACTGATGGTGTTAGTAAATCGATTATTAATTATAATATGGTTATAGTTATAATAATTGGTTTCCGCTGTGAACATCTGGGTAGACGGTAAAGGCTAGGCACCGTCAAGTGTCTCAGATTTCATCAGAGACTTTACCAGACTGACATGTATTTATTTCAGTGAGACAGAGAAAAATATCAGGAGAGAGGTTTTGAAAAAGAGAAATTTGAACGGAAGTAAAGGGGAAATATGGACGAAGGCAGAGGTTATATTTTCATATTTTTATCATTATTTTATCTATTTTTTATAATTGCTAAAACGTTGAAGAACTTTTTAAAATTTAGTCTGAAGGAGTTCTTCCTTGAATAAAGAACGAAATATCACTGCTAAACCTATTGTAAGTGTTTATTTTTCACTTTTCTACTAATTTTTATCATTTTGTCAGATTTACTAAAATCTGCCATTTCCCCATACCCTTTATTGTTTCCCGTTAACTGATATATTTAAAAATATATTGATAGTGGGATGTCCTAACAATACAAGAGAAACTGAGGGAATATATGAAAAAAGCACTTTCATACATCACAGAACCCAGGTAGAAGTCACGTATAGTAAATCTGTCTTGAGTTCCATAATAAAACGGGATATAGGTAATTTACCCATTAATGTTAAGAAGACTCACTTTCGTCATTCAATGATTCAATGCTGAATCGAAAACGGAACAAATTTGTATGTAGCCGCCCTACACGAACAGCATAGGAAAAAATGTAAAATGTAAGCGTTTTATGGTGATTATAATTCAGATTATGTTCTTGATCATTTACCATACGACTTGCTAAAGAGTCCCTGTGCCCTTCTGTTTTGTCCATTACTGGGACGAACCGTCGGCAGGGCTGAGAATGTATTAGGTCTATCCCCTGCAAAGAGACAAAAAAAACTCCAAAAGGGTGTCTTGTATATGACAGTGAACTGCATTTGATGGTGAGGCTCCAGTTCAGGAAATCTAGGGAATATAATCTAACTATACATAATCATTAACTGAAAGCCCACTATGCTCCAAAGTGGTTATACCAGTTAGAGTCCCGTCAAATGTTTAAAAATTATTCGTAGTCAGTAAGACTGTGTAAAAAAAAATTCTTAGGCAACCACACAACAAATATGAACGCGTTTTCCTAACTTTTTGGTGACCTTAGTCAAAGGTGACCCAAAGGCTCCTTTTTCAATAACTACTACACCAAGGTATAGGGGAGGGCGTTACTCCTCTCCCTGGATTGCCCCACTTTAATTTTGAATGTTAAGCAAGGAGGTATCAAGTAACATTTTTTGAGACCTGGGATTGAACCCCTGTCTCTTGGATCATTGGCGAATACTCTACTCATTAGGCCAATGGCCCGGTTCTTCTTAACTACTAATCATAAATTAATCCTAGATAAGTTCCATTAAAATCAATCGGTCAATCAATTAGAGGACTTTGGTGGACAAGAGATGAATTCATGCCTTTCTCAACGGAATAAGTGCTAAGTGAAAGACTACCGGTCAAATTTCTGAGTTCAACCTCAGTCATTAAATAAAGATAAGTTAGGTCTTCATAATGTTAATTACAATCTATCCTAGTTTTAAATACACACCTATATTAAAGCAAATCAACAATGTTTTGAGATGTGCATGTAAACGTTATCAAATTCAAGAACTTTCTTATAATACTATTTTTAACTATTTTTATTTTGACGGTTTGTAACGAACGAGCTTTCAAAGTATTTTGCTTTGAACAAAAATAACAAACGATTGGGATGAGCCTATGGGATAAAGAAATAAAAAAAAAAATAGGCAGAGAGGATAAATAAAGGGAAAAAATGCTGCCCTGATGCACCGATAGGAGGAAAGTGATTTGCAGTGATGCAGAAATTAGATATGATAAAGAGATAAAAATGGAAATAAAGATGTTGGGTTTCAGCTAAATATAGAATGAGTATAAAGAAATACATGCATGGGTACAAGTAATGAAATGAACGCTGGAAAGAAGGAATATAGTTTAAAGGTGCTTAGAGGCAAAAAGATAAATTTGGGGAAACATCAGTATGACAAATATGGAAGAAATAAGAATAAACCATATCAAAAGAATGCCGGATAAACAAAAACTTTGACTAATGGATTGATTGAGTGATTTATTTTAACGGCATCTCAACCCGTTTAGGGTTACATTTTGACTAGAGGTTCTTGAAATAGGTTCGATTATTTGCCCAGTCGGCTGGAGCTGTAGAATACACCGACTGCACCTTTACAGAGGGGTAAGACCCCATCCCAACGAGTGTCCTGTTTATGACACTAAACAATCTGATGGTGAGGTTCTACTGATGCTGGAGCTTTGGGAAATGCAGAGTACCCCTTTATTGCCATCGCTCCCAGGTCCTCTATGGTCCGCAGTGGTAGCTCCTGACATGGGTCCTATCTATGGGTTAAATATAACTAAACTGTGCTTCTTTCACATTACTGATTTTTGCATTTAAACTGCATATTTATGCTAAACTGAATTGTTTAAAATAGAACAGTTTTGATATTTAAGCTGTGTCCTCATGCTAAAATGAATTATTTGAAATAGATCTGATTAATTACGTAAAAATGGATTTGGCTTTAAATAACCTACAAAGGTTGATATGCCATAAAACCAAACCAAACCAAACCGTTCGTTTATATGTATATTTTTTTGTATATGCATTTATATGTATATTTTTTGTGTTGATGTTGCTTCGGGTTTTGTATTCATTAATATGATATCAAGTATTCCTATCTAATGCAGATAATTATATGACTTTGCCTAATTATTTCTATTTAATGATAAGATTTTGTTTGCTTACAGTAATATTGTTTCAAGTAACAACAATGAAGAAGAAGGAAGACTAGAAGTATCCCTGAGATTTTGAAATTCAAATGGATCACCTAATCCTGGCTAGAAGACAATACTTAGTTATGATTTACAAACAAAAAGAAAATATACTCTATAGTGGATTTTGCCATCCAAACGGATCGCAAGGAGAAAATCAAAGAAAGCGAAAAGGTGGACAAGTATTTTGGACCTTGCCAGAGACTGTAATTAGTACGCTTAGAACGGTTTCCAACGACTTGGAAAGACGTCTGGAAGAAGTAGAAACCAGAGAAAGAAACATCTAAACTGCACCATTGTTAAGATACCCTAAATACTGAGTTGAGTCCTTGAGAGCAGAGGAAACTTGCTGTCACTCAGTGTACAGTGAAAGACATCACCAAATGCTGGTGTGAAAAACACGCAATAAGTAAAATATATTTTCTATTAACTTTTCTTAACTGAGAATAATCTACGGTTATATGGTATCAAACATTCTTTTTTAATATTAATTTTCAAACAGAAATCAATATTTGCCTCTGCCTCCCGCCAGACAGGGTTCGAAATAAGGTCAGTAGCCTGCTAGCCGATTAAAGTGGGAACTTGGTGAGGGGAAGTTCGTGTACGAGCCGAGGCTCGAACCATGCTGGTCTGTGTTGCTCATCGACTCCCTCAGTGCAATGTGAGCCTGATGAGCCAAGCATGTCAAAAGGAGTCAATAAAGCAGCTCACTCACCCGGAGGTAGCCCAGCCGAAACCGGGACCCTTACGGCTTCAAGACTGCCATTGTTCTTTTTTGGAGCCTCGCTCTGAACCAAAGTCCCCTGTGGGCTAGGGAGAGTAAAAATAGAATTCATCGGAGTGGAATTGCACGTAATGGTTAAAAAGAAGTATTTAAATGATGATAATGTATTTCAAGTATTTCTTTTAAATACTAATAATTTTAAAACAGAACTATTCAATTCATTGATGGATCCCTTACAATACTAGCACTAGGGGTTAGAGTGAACCTGATAGTAATGGCAAAGAAAAGGTACTCTATACTCTCTAGAACTGGAACCCCGTCATCAGATGCAGTTCAGTGTCATAGAAAGTACACCCCCTTTTTGTGGGGAGGGATATTACCCTTGAGCAGGAAATACAGCTAGCGGAAAAAAGCTTAAGAAAAAGGACATTTGGTTTTCGAAGAATATAAAATAGAAATGTAGAGACAGAGAAAGGAATTAAATTCAGGAATATTTTATTGCTGTTTTTTTTCAATAAGAAAAGAAAAAGAAAGAAAAATACTTAGACTTAAAGATACGGTTCATTTATTTGAAATAATGCTGAATGAAGGATGACAAATGACCGCAATATATTTAAATATGAAATCTGCGACAAGACAGAGTATGTAAAAAGAGTCATCTGACGAGACGGAGAATATACCAACAATATTCTCCGCCGAAATAAATTTATTATGACGGCTTAACCGAGTTTGAGTCTCTATTTAATTGTACTGTCTCTCTCTCTATATATATATAATTAGAAGAAAAACTTCACCGACTGTCATTTGACTATTATAAATTTATCTCAGCTGGTCCCTCCTTATAAAAAAACAACCTCTTCAGATAACCATCACATCTACATCTAATGACAAAGAACCAAGATATTTTAGTAAAAATTTAAAAGCGGTAATGAAATTATGAAGAAATTAGATTTATCAAAAAGAAAAAATGAAATGAAACTTCAATGGTAATAATTTTCTCTGGCTAACTATGCCTAAAAGCCTGTTTATGTATTTGCCTAAAATCTTCACTACAAGCAAGATTCGACACAAAGTCAATATTTATACGGAGTAAAGCTGGTTCCTTCTCCAAGAATGGTAATAATACTAAAGTTAAAGAGGCCAGGGTGCCTTTGGTTGGAAGAGAAAAATACATTGTTTTCCCAAGGAAATTAGCATTATCTGAAAAGATAAAGATCCTAGTGTAAGATTTGAGTTTGGGATGCCTACTCTATTTTCTATGATAATAACCGTTACGCTGCGAGCGCCTTCATGTAAATATTAGTATAATGGATTTTTACATCTATTTATCTGATAGAATCAGAAATGTGTACATTACGAGGGTGCGGCAATATATATAGACTATGACAGACATTTTATGATAATTACTTACTGCAAACACTTATCTTCTATTGCATGATTAACATAGAACTCAGTTACAGTACTTTATCTAACAATGCATATTCATCTCTCTCTCTCTCCCTCTGCATCTCTCTCTCTCTCTCTCTTTCTCACTCTGCATCTCTCTCTCTCTCTCTCTCTCCCCCCATATTTGTTAATGTTAGGCTGATACAAAATAATATTTCCTTGGTATGGGTTAAATCGTACTACTACTGTTGTTTTACAAAGACGGCTATGGTATTAAATGACAAATGAAGGTTTATATGTTATTAAATAAAGAAACTAAACCAAAGGAGTATTTTATTGAGCTTAGTGTGTGTTAAACGGTTTATTATTTCAATGCTTTGCTTCTGAACTCCAAAGAAATCCATCACATCGTAGACTTCAAGCCACTTTTCTACAAAGAAAACCAGTTTTTTTTGTTTTTGTTTTTTTTTTTGCTCTTCGACGATTAAATCAACAATAAATACATAAGATAAAAGGTCACACGGGAAAATGTAGTGTCTTTTAATATTTACGAAAAAAGAAGTTCACCAAAGACAAGCATCCCAATGTCAGACCCCACATCCCTGTCAACTTTACACTTTTCCTAACAGAATCCAATGTCATCTTTTGGTATTAACATCTTCAGTCATTTTGCTCACTTCTTAAACTTTGTCAAAATAAAGAAAAAAGGATTTGCAGAGAATCCAATCTACTATAGGCTGCTATGAATGGTTTATCAAATATTCAGAACAAGTCGTAAGGAATAGATTGGTTTTCACTCACTGTGAATTCTTTGGCTTATCATGAACAATTTAGTAATTTCACAGAAGAGTGCCTGCTTGCCAATGTGCAGTGAAGACTTCATCAAAGGACTTACCTGAGTAATATAGGCTGTGAATTTTTTTTCTCGATACATTCTAATCGTCTGTATATTCTCAAACAGATTTTTAATCTGAAAAAAATATTTCTAATATTTTACTGTAGAATATAATCTAATTATATAGAACGGTAGAAGTAAAAAAAAATCTCGTTTCATGATATAAGTTGAACAAATTATCAATTAATGATAGCTTTCCGGGAGGGATGTTGAAGCATTTGATAAAGACAAAAAGATATAGTTTGGTTTCTTTGTTTCATGGCATCTCAATCTTTATTGGTTATTTAATTCCAAAGTCATCCATGTAGAAAAACTTAATTCATACATGGAGGGATAATGGAATTCATACCTTTCCCGACGATATTTGGAGGTCAAATTAACTTACTTGACCAGTCGACTGGGGCTGTAGAATATACTGACTGCGCCTCTGCAGAGGGGTAAGACCCCCTCAATGAGTGTCCTGGATATGACATTAAACAGTCTGATGGTGAGATCCCAGTATTGCTGGGGCTTTGGAGAATACGGAGCACCCCTTCGTTGCCATTGCTCCCAGGTCCACTCTGGCCCGGCATGGTAGTACCTGATAGGGTCATATCTATGGGTTAAATAGAACTAACGGCATATGTATGGTAAACTGAATTGTTTGATTAAACTGAATGGCTTGAAATAGAAATGTTTCTGACAATTAAACCATACTTACATTTATACTGCATGCTTATGCTAAACTGAAACCGCCCTTACATTTAAACTGTGTGCTTATGCTAAACTGAATTATTTGAAATAGAACTGTTTTTTTACATTGAAACTGTATTTACACTAAGCTGAATTGTTTAACATAGAACTCTTTTGACATTTAACTGTGTGTAAACAAAATATGTACTTATACTGAACTGAATTAGCTGAATTAGAACTGCTTGACTAAACTGAATAGCTAGAAATAGAAATGTTTTTCACAATTAAACTGTACTTACATTTAAACAGCGTGCTCATGCTAAACATAATTATTTGAAATTGAACTGTTTTTGACATTGAAACTGTACTTACACTAAACTGAATTGTTATATATAACTGCTTGAATAGTTAGAAATAGAAATGTCTTTGACAATTAAACTGTGTACTCATGCTAAACTGAATTGTTTTAAATAGAACTGATTATTTACATAAAAATGGATTTGGCGTTAAATAACCTACAAAGGTTGATATGCCATAAAACCCAACAAACCAACCAATCAAATTAACTTACTTCGATGTCTCAGTCCAGCATATAAAAAATTGCATCAAGGGAATGATCCATTGATAAATGTATTTTAAGATAAAGAACAATTCCAGGTTAAAATAACGGTAAGGTAACCCGAAACCCAACTTTTATTGACCTTATTCACCCTATACAGGTATCATTGTAGAATGAGAAAATGTTTTCGTTCCCCTATGATACCTGCTTCGGAAAAGAAATCCTACTAAATTTCGGCTTTGGGTTACGCTTAACACGATTCTAACCTGGACTAAACTGTACACACTAGCAGAGGGAGTTAATATTTAAGGGCGAAAAGTGTCTTAAACACCCATGAGAGATAACGAGTGAATCATGACAAAGCGAACTAAATTTCTTAGAAGCATCTTGAGTTGAGGCAAGTGGAACGAGTCTAATTTAAACGTACATTAAAAGTCCCTATATGCATAATGTAAATCAATCGTGCATAACTAGTACTGGTTGACATACTGTTTTTACGTCCTTTCATCGTAATATAGAAGCTCTCACCATTTGATAGACACACTTTATTTCATAGCTTTCAAGCTAATAGAATGGTTTTTCATTAAATTGAATAAAGGCTTTACATCAAGGCTGAAAGCCGTTTAAGGCAGTACAAACTGATTTACTCAATGGATGTAACCTTGTATATATTGAAAAGTTTGATAACTGAAGAGAAGTAATATTGTATCTCATGGATTATTTACGTTTCATTAATGTACACCATAAAAATTGAGAATTATCAACTTAGCCCAGAATCTTTCCCATTTTTGCTTTTAAAATATTAAAACATTAAATTCACTGTATATAAAGTAATATGGGGGCGATCACTTACCATCTGTGACCCTGATTTCTTGCTGTATGCCTCAAAACCAAAGATCAATCTCAAGAACTCCTTCCATTGGTGTGACAGATGATCAAACACATTTTTGAGAACGCTCAGCTCGGTAATTATCAGTAGAACGAATAGTAAAGGCTTAAGTTTCAGGTCAAGTGAATGGTTGGCAACACTTTGTCAAAGAATAGATCTTTCCTTGATCGACTCAAAAATACCACTTCTCGTCTTCCCGTTTCTGAGACCGATCCAGAGGGAAGTTTCATCATTGACGACAAAGTTATTGGAATTTATTAAGGTCCATGTGTCTGACTTTTCATTTACCGATCTGAACAAACTCATCTCATTGTAATCTCTTAATCTTAACTTTGTCTCTTTGTATCTGCCACCCACTTTTTATTGCGACGCCCACAACACTATATCTAGTTTATGTTGTTTAAAAATACATTTAAAATATTTATAAATGTTGTCTGACAGAAGAGAAAACGGTATCGAATACTAGAATTGGAATATAATGATAAAAATGTTCTAAATTTGATCAAATGATTATGTTTAGTAAAGAGACTGCTTATCTTGATTACATTAAAGTTTCGGCAAGAGAATATACCTGGCAGCAATTAAACCATTTCTTGTGATCAGCATTGGAGAATACAGAAAATGCATGTAGGGTATACTGATTAGTGTTCTATTCATCTTCTTACCCCAGGACAGCTGCAACTGGGAACAAACCTATCTCATCTTCATCACTTCATCTTGTCTTTGTCTGTGTTCGCCAACTTTCCTTAAGGCGCATGCAACACGATCGTAGATTTCTGAAAGCTTCAGTCATAGAGATTCTTTTCCTATTATTTCAGTTTCTCTGAGTTCATTGGAATAGAATAGTGTCTTTGTTATTAATGACCATATGGTTAAAAAATGTTATATTATGTCAAGTCCATGACGATATTTAAAGATTTGATTGATCGAATGAATTTAACGACATGTCAACCCGTCTAGGGTTATTTTATGCTTAGATCATTGGGAATCGTGTAGGTTTATATTTAAATTTGTAGTTTATGAGTTTTTGCTCTCGGTTTTATATTTGTCATTCCTAATGCAAAGGATTTGCAAACAGTGGTATGATTTCAACTATTTCTCTCTAATATTAATCATCATCATCATCATGTCGTGCCGCTTGTACGGATATCCCTGACCGTCTCTCGCCACTTTTCCCTATCGTTCATTGCTTCTGGCAGGTCTTCTAGGCTACATCCCGTATCCTCAAATAGCTGCTGTATGTATGTTCTAGCTGGTCGTCTTGTTTTAGCTCGTCCATATGAGGGGGTCCATAGGAGTACATCACTTATGAGCTCGTCTCTGCTTCTCCAGCAGTGTCCTGCTTGTCTGGTTCGTCTAACTTGGATAGTTTTCTTGATGGGAGGCAGGTGACCGTATAGTTGGTGCTTTGTGGGGTGTTACTGCCAGGACTTGTTAATATTGCTCGCATCATTCTTGTGTAGTTACCGTCTAGCTTCTTCTACAGCTGTTTCGTTAGCGTCCAAGTGGTGCATCCATACAGCAGTATCGACATGACCGCTGCTTGGAAGAAACTGCGTTTCATTTTATCGGTCAGGTCTGACTTCCATCTGACCGATAGCTTATCGATAGCTGTCCATGGCTTCGTTAGCCGCGTGTCGATGTCTTTTTCGATTGATGAGACACTGCTTCCTAGGTAGGTGTGATTATTTCTTTCTATTAATAATCAGTTGTTTAAATAAATTTATACAAGTTCAAGTTACTTATGATATAACTTAGTACACAAACTACGACCTCACAAATATTAACCATCCGCAGAATCCTTGAAGGTGTACGGGCAAAGAACCTACAAGCGACATTAATATTTGTCGACTTTACCAAGGCTTTCGACTCCATTCACAGAGGAAAGATGGAACAAATCCTACTAGCGTACGGCATACCTAAAGAAACCGTAGCGGCAATAACGATTCTCTATAGAAACACTAAAGTAAAAGTACGATCACCAGACGGAGACACAGAATACTTCGACATTGTAGCAGGAGTACTACAAGGGGACACGCTGGCTCCGTATCTCTTTATCATTTGTCTAGACTACGTACTTAGAACATCGATTGACAAAATCAAAGAGAATGGCTTCGAACTGACGAAGAAAAGAAGCAGAAGATACCCCGCAACAACAATTACCGACGCCGACTACGCCGATGACATAGCGATACTGGCAAATACACCTGACCAAGCCGAAACACTTCTGCATAGTTTGGAACGAGCAGCAGCAAGCATAGGCCTCCATGTTAATGCACACAAAACGGAATATATGTGCTATAACCAAACGGGGGACATCTCCACTCTAGAAGGAACCCCACTTAAACTAGTAGACCAATTCACGTACCTAGGAAGCAGCGTCGAATCAACCGAAAAGGACATCGAAACGAGGTTAACGAAAGCATGGACAGCTATCAATAGGCTATCGACTATATGGAAATCAGACCTAACCGATAAAATGAAACGCAGTTTCTTCCAGGCAGCGGTCACATCGATACTGCTATATGGATGCACTACATGGACGCTAACAAAACGGCTGGAGAAGAAACTAGGTGGCAATTACACAAGAATGCTGCGTGCAATCCTGAACAATTCCTGGCAGCAACACCCCACAAGACACCAACTGTACGGCCACCTGCCCCCTATCACGAAAACTATTCAAGTTAGGCGAACCAGACATGCAGGACATTGCTGGAGAAGCAGAGATGAACTCATAAGAGATGTACTCTTATGGATCCCCACACACGGCCGCGCAAAAGCAGGACGACCAGCACGAACGTACATTCAGCAGCTATGTGAGGATACAGGTTGTTGTCCTGAAGACCTACCTAGGGCGATGAGCGATAGGAGTGGCGAGAGAGGGTCAGGGATATCCGTGCTGCCAGCACGATATGATGATGATGATGAAGTATCGTAATACTAATAATTTACTGTTATATGATATTCAGGTTTCATAGCTAATAATGATAATTTTTAAACTTGTTTACGTTTCCCAGTGATAGGAGCTTGACTGGCACAATGCTATCGAGTTAAAGTAAATCTGGGTGTAATGTCAATTGATGGGTTTTTCACATTCTCTTCATTACCAGCCTTATCACGAATTCTTCTCTTAAATGTCTTTCGGAATGCACTTCCCTTCAACCAAATCTCTCGCTGATGTCACCTCCATACATATGTGCAAAAGCTATATTTGCCCATTGCCTGATGTCCATCCCTTC
The DNA here is from genome assembly GCA_963585895.1 of Sepioteuthis lessoniana. Classification (NCBI taxonomy): domain Eukaryota; kingdom Metazoa; phylum Mollusca; class Cephalopoda; order Myopsida; family Loliginidae; genus Sepioteuthis; species Sepioteuthis lessoniana. The sequence goes on from OY757904.1 coordinate 143,301,560, forward strand.
ATAGGTACTGCTACGAAAATGAGCATGGCTTCAAAATGGATCGTTAACAACCCCTCAGGATTGGCTTTCCAAGTTAAACAATAGGCACTGTTTCTCTTGAGACACTCTATCACTAACAATATTACACTTCAAATATCAAGCATCTTATAATTAATTCAAGTAGAAGATGTATCTATTACGTGTAAGACGCTGATAAAACTTCAAATCATATTAGTTATGACCTGTCAACCCTTGTTGGAGTAGCTTATGCCGAAATCAGTCATTTTTCTTCTATAATATTTAAATTTACTATTCTTCTTTTGTTATTATAATCGGTTTTATGGCCTATTGCCTAACTAATATCTAATAATTCGGCTGGGTCGGCAAGGTGATCCACTAGGAGATGTGCAAGAAATTTAAATTTGACCATAAGAACAAATGGTATATACACCACCCAGCAGCTGTCCTAGAAAATGACACACACAAACTCCGATGGGACTTTGACATACAGAGATATCACCTAATCTAGGCCAGAAGACCAGACCTAATAATTAATCAACAAAAAAGAGAGAATTTGCAAAATTTTCGACTTTGCTAACCCGGCGGACCAGAGAATAAAACTGAAAGAATGTGAAAAATATTATAAGTACCTCGACCTTGCTAGGGAATTGAAAAAACTATGGAGCATGAAGGTGATAATTATACCAATTGTGATAGGTGCTTTTGGTATAGTAACTAAAGGAATATAAAAGGGACTAGGGGACTTCTGGTCGCCCTCAACTATGGTCGCCCACAACATCAACAATATCTAATAATAATAATCCAAATAATCAGTCTTAGAAAATGAGACGCACAAATTGATTTGGGACTGGAGATACAAATGGATCATTTTATCTTTGCCAGACGACCAGCCAAGTCAACAAAAAAAAAAAAAAAGAAAAGCGAACTTACCGAATAGTGGATTTTGCCGTTCCGGTTGACCACAGAGCAAAACTGAAGGGAAACGAAAAGGGAGATTAATACCTAGACCTTGGTAGAGAAGTGAAAAATCATGTATCATGAAAGGGGCGGTGATGCCAATTGTAATTAGCGCGCTCGGTACAGTTATCAAAGATTGTTACAGAGACTTGAGAACATGGAAATTAGAAGACAAGTGGAGACCATCCAAACTACAGCATTTTTGAGATCGGCCAGAATACTAAGAAGAATCCTGGAGACCTGAGAATACTAGCTCTCACCCAGACTCAAGTGGAAAACTATCTCCGAAAGCTGGTGTTAAAACTCTCAAATGAGTAAAATAATGATAAAAATTTTATATAGATCCATTTCATCTATAAATGGGACCTTAACAGATACTACTGCACCGGAACAGTAAAATCCTGAGAGAAATGGCAACAAAGTAATAACCCTCAACAGAGCTCGAGAATTGAACCTTCATCACTGGATCCAGTTTAGTTTAATACTCAGGATACACCATTTTAGGTGCTTTGACTACTCTGTAGCTAAAAAAGTTAACAAATCCTTATCCCTGTCAATAGGATGAGTAAAAAGATTTAAATTAGATAAATTACCCGGAAAATATTTAATTTGAACTAAATAATTATTGGTCTTTGTGAACTATAAACGAGGCATAGTGACTTCTATTTAGTAACAATAGCACAATTCTTTGACACTAAAATTATCTCCTATTAAGGATATGAAAATAAATGATTTGCTTTTACTTAAGTGTAACTGGTCAAACTAAAATGGACAGGTGTGAGAGATATTAATTGTGACTAAAACATAAACGAGATGAAGAATTTCTGGGATGATAAAAAATATCTTTCATCACAGAATATTAGACAACATTTACGAATTGATATATCAAAGAATATAACTTTGATGAGAAATAATCTTAATTTACTAGTAGGATATTGAGAACAGCATATTTTCCTTTGTCGATGGTACAGTTTTTTTTTCATCATCCCAGCCTTCCCCAAAAAAGGCGACCTCGGTTTAGCCAAGAACTACCGAGGTATAACTCTTACATCCATAGCGGCCAAGATATACAATGCTCTACTACGCAACCTCATAGAACCCAAAATTGACAACATACTTAGGAAGAAACAAAATGGCTTGCGGAGGAATAGACCCACGAGCTTAGAAATTATGACTATCCGTCGAAGGTTTACGCGCAAAAAACCTAGAGGCGACAATATAATTTGTCGACTTTACGAAGGCCTTTGACTCCATTCACAGAGGAAAGATGGAGCAAATCCTTCTCGCATACGGCCTACCAGAAGAAACAGTCACAGCCATAATGATGCTCTATAGAAACACCAAGGTAAAAGTCCGTTCTCTGGATGGACACACAGAATACTTCGATAGTGTAGCAGGTGTACTGCAAGGAGACACATTAGCCCCATATTTCTTGAACATCTGTCTAGACTACGTGCTTAGAACATCTGTTGATAAAATCAAAGAAAACTGTTTCAAGCTAACAAAAGAATGAAGCAGAAGGTGCTCTGCAAAAAAATTACCGACGCTGACTACGCCGATGTTATAGCACTTCTGACAAATATAATCGCACAAGACGAAACCCTGCTACATAGTCTGGAACGAGCCACTGCAGGCATAGGCCTCCATGTCAACGCACACAAGACGGAATATATGAGCTCCAATTAAACGGACGACGTCTCCACACTAAACGGTTGCACTCTGAAACTAGTTGACAAGTTCACCTACAAAAGGAACAGTGTTTCATCAACCGAAACAGACATCGACACACGACTAGCAAAGGCATGGACAGCTATCGATAGTCTATCGGTCGTGTGGAAGTCAGACAACCGATAAAATGAAGCGCAGTTTCTTTCAAGCAGCAGTAGTATCGATACTGCTATATGGATGCACCACGTGGACGCTAACAAGACGTATGGAGAAAAAACTTGACGACAATTACCCAAGAATGCTGGAGACAGCACCCCACAAAACAGCAACTGTACGACCACCTACCATCCGTCACTAAAACTATCATAATTAAACGAACGAGACATGCGGAACACTGCTGGAGAAGGAGGGACGACCACATAAGTGATGTACTCCTGTGGACCCCTTCGAAGGGACGAGCAAAGGCAGGACGTCCATCTCGAACATACATACAGCTGTTCTGTGAAGATACTGGATGAAGCCCGGAAGACCTGCCAAAAGCAATTGACGATAGGGAGGGATGGAGAGAGGGTCAGAAATATCAGTGCTGATAGCGCGCCGTGATGATGATGATGATGATGCAGTTCCCGCTGGTAACTGGCTACCATTCAGACCATCGTAATAAGCAAGTTTGAACTTCAGTCATGCTATTACCTGCATTTTCGAACTGATATCTTTGGGTAAGTTATAAACATCCTAATACCCCAAATGGGTTAAATTGTATCTGTACTATTCTTCTACATTTACTGTTTTGTATTAAATAATCCACGAGGGTTGATTTGCTATGAAACAAAGAAACTAGACTAAACAAATCCTCTCGACAAGGTTTGTAGTTTTTGCATTATTTAGATGAATACATTAACCCAACTCCAAGGTCAATTTTAAAGGTAGATATAGCTGGTTTAAATTAAGTTTTCCTTATCCGAGACTGGTTGTTTAATTAAAACTAATGAACCGAATCTGCCCGACTACTTTCAACTAACTACTTAAAGAAATGATAGATGCACGCATTTTTTAAATAAACCAGAATGCTAAGAAGAGGCCAGAATACTAAGAAGAGGCCAGAATGCTAAGAAGAGGCCAGAATACTAAGTAGAGGCCAGAATGCTAAGAAGAGGCCAGAATACTAAGAAGAGGCCAGAATGCTAAGAAGAGGCCAGAATACTAAGTAGAGGCCAGAATACTTGAGGAGACTTGCTGTCACTCATAATCTTGTGAAAAACCATTACCTAACGCTGGTGTGAAAAAAATATCAAAAGTAAAGAGATGGATGCATGAATATTCCAAGGTCATTACTGAAAAATGAAACGTGATCAGCCTTGTCTAGAAATTGAACTCTGATCACCGATAGCATTTTCTACGACGATAACCGTTAGGATATGTGTGTTCCCAATTTATTAATTGATAGCATGAGAAGACACTGGATCGTATCAATGTATAACACGGGTACTAAAAAGGACACCGGTATTTTGATATACCAAAATTTTTTTAAGCAACTATCGTAAGTGTTTGGTTGAAAGCAAGAACTTCCGAGATAAGGAAGGGCTCAGACATTTACCTATATGTCTGAAATTATTTCTTATGGGACTGAGTTCATATGAACTGATGAAAGTTTGGAAACATTCGTATCATATCTCATAAATAGTATGTGGTGTATGGAGGTGCCCGTGGTGTAATGGTTATCGTCGCAGGATATGGACACGGCGACACGAGTTCAAAACCTGGACCTGACTGATTGCATTTCACATAGCACTAATACCCTTGGGAAAGGTATGAATCCAAATATTCTCCCTCCAGCTCTGGGTAGACTAGGTTCTTCAGCCTTGGTGAGGCAACTAGTCTAGGAGAAGGAAAACTCTGAATTCAAACCTGCTAAACTCCGCTTAAAAATTGACCTTGTGTCATATCCTGCCTGAGCGGTGGGGGGTAAATATGATAAATAGAATGCATTTTCTCGAAGCTTGAGAATTTCATCGAGAATGTCAGTTTGTTTCCTAACTATGAAACTGCATATTTCTAAAAGTTTGGGTAGAGTATATCTACAAGCAGTAATCATTTTTGCGATAGTCTCAAAGGAAAATGGATATTGATTCAGGACACATAGATGATTTAAATCTCGAACTGAAACTACAATTATCTCTAATCAGTACTTGTCAATAAGACTTTAAATAATTCTTATAGAATCATGCATTTACTCTTTTTGTTTGCGACACATAGAATCAAAATATGAATGCACGACGAATTGATCGTGTGGATTTTCCATGGATCGAATTGCCAATGTATGGACCGATAGGTCGATGTTAGAACAAACGATAAACCCATTCTACTTGGCTTTTATCAAATTTGCTTAACATTTTTTTGTTTTTTTTTTTACATTTCTATTGATCAATCTAAACGGAGAGTTCGGTTAGCCGGTAAAATGGAAGCAAGTCCAACTTAGATGGTAGGGGTGATCAGGAATATTATTTTCTTGATTCTTAAACCAAAAATGATCTCCCTTCTAGACGTGTACTACACAATCTCTCTTCTTAACGGAATCGGATCATTAATATATTCATAAAATATTCGATTTAAAAAAAAAAAATTAATGTATTTCTCCGCCAGAAGCCATATTTTGTCTTGCTCGCTAGCTATCTTACTATATATATATATATATATATATATATATATATATATATATCCGTACGTATTTACAGATGTATCTATTTATATCAATGCTTGTCAGTCAGTAAATAGATAGAGAGATAGACAGATATATATAGCTAGGATTGGATTGCCCAGTCAGCTGGGGTTGTAGCATACACCGACTGCTTCGCGGCAGAGGAGTAAGACCCCCACTCCAAATGATTGTCTTGGATATTATACTCAACAATCTGAAGGTGAGGTTCCAGCGATGTTGGAACTTTGGTGAATACGAGTACCATTTCATTGCCATCACTCCCACGTCCACTCAGGTCTGGAGAGGTTACAACTAATAGGGTCCAATCTTGGGTCAAATTATACTAATCTGTGTACTTACACTCAACTGAATTGTTTGAAATAGAACATTTTTTACATTTAAGTGTGTATTAACAAAAACGGATATATTTATGCTAAACAGAAATGTTTGAATTAAAAAATTTTAACATTTAAACTAAGTAATTATGCCGGAATGAAGTGTTTGAAATAGAATTTTAAAAAATAAAATTTAACTGTATATTTACACTAAACTGATTTTTTGAAAATATGACTCACAGACTCACTGCCTTCTCTGAATCTCTTATGTCACTCAAAAACTGATGCTCGATTCATGCAAGATGGTCGAAAAGCAGTCTGAAGCATTCCGTACGTTTCTGTGGCATTTTTTCCAAGTTTAAAACAGAATTTTATTGCATATGGTTCTTCTAAACGGTCAGATTGCATTTTTTAAATTCACCGGCTGTGACAATCAGGCTCTAGTCGGGTGTATTCCAATTGCTGCTGTAGCAGTTGATTTGAACCTTAAATCATGAAAATTGTCAGTCATCTGATAACATGTATAGCAATGACATACTGAATTTTCAAGAGTCTCCGACAATTTTAAATGCTTGTACAAAAAAGTCTGGAAACTTATAGAATTCACCACGGGTATATATATGTATATATATATATATATATATATATATATATATTGATTGGGTAATATTATTATATATATATAATCCCGAGTGACGTTCTACAAAAGACATCTACACACGGTCTCACTAGTATCATCGACGAGCAAAAATTTTCATTCACCGAGTCCCTGTGGCATAATGAACCCCTTTATATTGTCAGCTTTGGGTTACCACTGCTATTCTTCTACAACGATGGTGTTGATATTTAATAACCCTCGAAGGTTGATATCCCATTAAATAAATACAGCAAAAATCTTCTTTTAATTTTCCAAGGATTTCTTTGGTAATAAAATCTACAATACTTGTGTGGCGTTAATCTCAACACATTCAGCAATGTGAGCCAAGCGCTTTCTGAATTTTCAAGAATCTACGATAATTTTAAATGCCTGTACAAAAAAAAAAAACTCCGGAAACTTATTGAAGGCACTACGTACTTATGCTAAACTGAACTGTTTGAAATAGAAATGTTTTTAGATAGAAGTAAACCGAATAATCAAGCTAAACTGAATTGTTTGAAATAGAAATGTTTTTGACATTGAAACTGTGTACTTATGCTAAACTGAACTGTTTGAAATAGAACTCTTTTGGCATTCACCCTTTGTAAAATAAAACTATATTGATATTAAACTGAATTGTTTGAAATTTAATTCGGCGTTAAATAACCCGAAAATGTTGATACACCATAAAACAAAGCAACACACAAACCGACCAACCGAGGACTGGAATGCGTATTTAGAGAGTCGAAGGCACTTGGGAACAGTAAGTGTCTTAGATACGATCACCAGACCAAGGACTACTCACATGGTTGATTTTCCTTTATATATATTTGAGTGAAGCATGATGGAAGTACTTAGTTATATTTACTATTTTGTGTATAACGGTATTGCTGGCATGGAGAAATCTTCAGAGCACGACATCTATGTAAAAGACCGTACCAATTGATTGAGAAGGACAGTGAAAGAATATCACGCTTGACTGTGGAGAGGTATTTCTTAAAGAATATCTCAAATGGTCGAGACTTGGGTTGAAAAATATTTCAGTTAGCTGCAGTCGGATCAGAAAGATGATCTTAACATACAAGCGAACGTAGGAAACCCAATAAAAATTAGATATCAATGCAATAAACATTCTTTATCACGTTTAAAAAATGTTATCTACAAAATGTGTTTACAAATCATTTATTCAATATCTATGTATCAAAACGATTTAATAACCTCCAATGGTTAATATGCCGTAAAATCAAACATAACCAAAATCGTTCTCAACAAAACTTAAATTAATGTCATTATCAATAAAGAACCCAAAGTGCTTGTAACTAGTAAGGTTATTATCTGTATTACCATCTATCAAATTATGCGTATGTATGTGCGCCAAAATATTTTATGTATTCTTTTCTACCTCATTTCCCTAATACAAGAACTTATGTATGTATATATATATATATATGTGTGTGTGTGTGTGTGTGTGTGTGTGTGTGTGTGTGTATGTTTTGGTCAACCAACATATATATATATATCTGTTGACCAAGAAGAGGTACAATAGAACAGCTCTGTAGTGACACAGTATGTAGTCTAGAAGACCTGCCGGAAGTGATGGAGAAGAGGGGTGGAGCGCGAGTTAGAGTTGGTTAAATTCGTGCTTGCTATGAGACTTGATGATGATATATATATATATATATATATATATATATATGTGTGTGTGTGTGTGTGTGTGTATGTGTTTTATACTTTGATAGCAAATCATTATCCCAACAGGTTTGGTTGAATACCGCAGATTGTTCAATTTTTAAAATCAAGTGAAGACGTTCAAATCTTCTTATCTGTCTTCTTGCTTCTTGTTTTAGTTGTAAGATAAAGAACCCTACATTAGCCCAAGCGTTTTCGAGCATTTGGCTGCTCATCTTCTGTGGTTGTGTTAGATCGTTTATTGCAGTGCATTTTGCATTTATTCGGAGTCACTTATATTTATTTGGAGGCGCTCCGAATAAATATAAATCTCACAGCGACAAAAGATTTAACACAACTGCCGAAGATGACCACTGTAATGGTCGAAAGCGCTTGGGCTAATATAGGGTTCATTATTTTACAACTCGAACCAGAAGTAAGAAGACTAGAGAGAAGAGGTGAACATCTTCACTTGAAGATCTACAAAAAGAAATAATCTGCGCTATTCAATCAAACCTGTTTATATATATCATCATCATCATCATCATCTCGCGCTGGTAGCACGGATATCCCTGACCCTCTCTCGCCACTCCTCCCTATCGTTTATCGCCCTAGGTAGGTCTTCAGGACAACATCCTGTATCCTCACATAGCTGCTGAATGTACGTTCGAGCTGGTCGTCCTGCTTTTGCGCGGCCATGTGTGGGGATCCATAAGAGTACATCTCTTATGAGTTCATCTCTGCTTCTCCAGCAGTGTCCTGCATGTCTGGTTCGTCTAACTTGGATAGTTTTCGTGATAGGGGGTAGGTGGCCGTACAGTTGGTGTCTTGTGGGATGTTGCTGCCAGGACTTGTTCAGGATTGCACGCAGCAGTTGCTAAAATAATACCTTATAATTCACTTGCCGACGTAGTACGCTTGTTGGCCTTGCGCTCTGATACTAAGTCTAACGAAAAGTTGGGCGGGTTTCGATTGCACCTTCAAGCGTCCTACGTGTCTAGCCACACTGAAGAATTGTGATACAACGAAACAGTCTGTCTGTGGATGAATATATATATATATATATATATATATATATATATCATCAAGTCATGCTGACAGCACGGTATTATTTTATTCTCCCTCAACATCCATCCTAATCGTCCATCACTCCTGGCAAGTCCTGTGGACTGCATCCAGTGTCCACACAGAGCTGTAAGTCTTTGTTGGGCAGCTACCACTTGCGCGTCTGTGTGAGAGTCCATAGAACAAAGACGCTTATGAGTTCGAGTCTATTTCTCCAGCAGTACCTAGCACACCTTGGGTGTCCTCGTGGTGTAATGGTTAAAGCGATGAACTGCGGAATCGTAGTACGCGAGTTCGTACTCCAGTCGCGCTATTATGTTCACTTTCGGGCAAATACCCTTGGGAAAGGTATGAACCCCTTTATTCTCCCTCCAGCTATGGGTAAATAGTAGGACGGACTAGGTTCTTCAGCCTTGTTGAGGCAACTAGTCTAGGAGAAGGAAAACTCTGAATTAAAACCTGTTAAACTCCGCTTAAAAATTGACCTTGTGTCATATCCTGCCCGAGCGGAGGGGTTGGTAAATAGTACCTAGCACACCTTGTTTATTTAATTTGGATGGGTTGTGATATGGGAGGTTAGTAGCCATACAGCTTCCGTTTAGTGAGATGTTGCATCCATGATTTGTTCGAAACACTACGTAACATTATTATGTAGTTCACATCTAGACTTTCCGTCATGTTAGCTTGAAAGTGATGTATCTATACACTAGTATTGACGTAGCCAGTGCTTTGAAGAAATTCCATTTTATTTCGTTTATCAGATCCCCATATGATCATTAACCTCTCAGTGGTAGTCAATGCCTTCACAAGGTGTATGTTGATATCTCTTTTAATTGGTGGAATGCTGCAGCCAAAATATCGGAATTAGTCTGCTAATTTCAGAGGTATGGAACTTAAAGTAGAGATATCTCCTTATTTAAAATATGAACTCTGATTCACGTTCACGTAAAGACAAATACCTACCGGTGTTTCCTCGGAAATATCCAGTAGAGATTCGGCGTGGGAAGGTGTATTAACTCGAAGTACTAAATCATCTGTGTAGACGGTGTCCGTCAAAGTTTCAACGTGTTATCGTCTACTTCTTTTTAGTGCGAAACCATTTTTTCCTATTAGACATAATGACTTTCGAAATACATGTGTGTGTGTGTGTGTTTGACGATGGAGTTCGACAAGGAGACATATTATCACCATGAATATTTGTTAACTTCTTATATATATATATATATATATATATATATATATATTGGGTGGAACGATAAAATTATCGCCCTAGGAAAGACGACATGATTTCATTTCCGTTTAATGAAAACCGATTTTCTTTTTTTGTTGCAAACCATCATCTAGTTGGCCAGTTGTGTACAAATCCCAACTGCGATAAGGGCCTTCAATCATGTCTGAAAGTGACACAATGTTCAACGAGCGAGATCGGAGATGTGCTGCTGTACAACTCATGCGCTCTACCGATCGAAGTTATGACAGCAGGACCATTGCCAGCACCCTCAAAATGCAAATCTGGATTGCCACGAATAACAGGGACGTACTCAGGGTGTTGAAAACAAAGTTTCCGACTACGGTTATGGTCTTTAGTGTGATTTCAAGTGAGGGCCAAATCATGCCACCTCACATCTTCGAAGTCGGTTTGAAAGTGTACCTAGATGTGTTGAAGAGTGAGGTGACTGGTGGCAGACCCTGGGTGTGGCAGCAGGACTCGGCGCCGGTCCACAATTCCAAAGAGACCCAGGCTTGGCTTCAGAAGGAGTGCTACAACTTTGTACCCTTCTCTCACTGGCTCCCCTCCTCCCCCGACCTGAACCCGTTGGACTACTTCGTTTGGTCATACGTCGAGAACATCACCAACATGACCTCCCACAATACTAAAGCCGCCATCCGCCGAGGATTCGCCGAGATGTCAGCTCTACTGCATAATCAAGTTACCTGAGTTAATTTTTTCAATAAAAGTTTTAAAATAAAGCTGTTGTGTTGTTTTCTTGGGGACAAAAATTTTATTGTTCCACCCTGTATATGTATATATTAATGAGGATTTATGTGTGTATTCTGGTCACAACTTATTCACTTATCCCTGTAAATGTAATCAGTCAATTGAAGCATTGATTATTAAGATTTAAAACCAAAGATTTCTACATGTCACCGAACGGGCAATCGATTATGTCATGAATTTCTGTAAAGGGTTCGAATAATCAGTCATTTTTTATCACGTGAATCCAAGTATCGTTGTAAATAAAAGATTTATCAGTAATTCTAACATTGATTTCAAGACTGATTTATTCTAATTGAGGGAATATATATCACAAACGTAAAATTCAGTGTTACTTTAAAGAGTTGCTTTGAATTGTGTTTATTATTTAACGCGAAAAGGTATTTTTAGTGTTCGAATAATTACTTTTCCTGGCCCACTCGGCTGTGGGCGGCAGAACACACCGACAGCGTCTCTGCTGAGGGATATGAGTCCCACAACGAGTGTCCTGCATATGATACTAAATAATTTGATGGTAAGGTTCCGGTAATGCTGGATCGTGGTTGAATACGAAGTACCACTTTATTGTTATTGCCCCTTGGTCCACTCTAGCTTGGAGAGGAAACTTCTGATAGGGCCCTATCAATGGGTTAAATAGAACTAAACTGTGTACTTATGCTAAACTGAATTATTTAAAATAGATGCTAAACTATATTTTTTTAAATAGAACTGTTTTTACATTTAGCCGTGTGTAAACAAAAAACTGTATTATGCATATTACAAGACATGAAGATCTTGAAACACACAAATTTTCATCAAACTGACCTAATTTGGCGTTAAATGAGCCGAAAGGGGGTTGATACGTCGAAAACCAACCAACCAACCAACCAACCAACCAATTCATATTCCATTCAAACTATCTATTACAACAATTTTACTTTTTATTTTTATGATTATCTATCTACCTATCTATCTATGTGTAGATACAAAGCCTCTTGAAACTTAGTCATTAGTTCTCGCACTGTTATGTCATATATATATATATATATATATATATATATATATATATAAGTTGAAACAAAATAAAAACTCTCAAGTCTGTCTTTCATTGTCACTTTAAATACATATACACGGTGCATTCAATAAGTTTCCAGACTTTTTGTACAGGCATTTAAAAGTGTCGTAGACTCTTGAAAATTCCGTATGTTATTGCTATACATCTTATGAAATGTCAGACTAATTTTTTTGATTTCATGTTTAAATGAACAGCTACAGCAGGAACTGGAATACACCCTACTAAAGCCTGATTGTCACAGCTGGTGAATTTCAAAAATGCAATCTGAAGGTGAGGACACTTTAGAGGAACGATATGCAATAAAATTCTGTTTTAAACTTAGAAAAATGCCAGGGAAACGTATGAAATGCCTCAGACTGTTTTCGACCATCTTACATGAATCGAGCATTAGTTTTTGAGTGGCTTAAGAGATTCAATGAAGGCAGGGAGTCTGTGAGGGATAATGAGAGGTGTGGGAGGAGTAAGGAAATCAATACACCAGAGTTGATTGGCCAAAGGGTTAGGGTTAGGGTTAGGGTTACTATGTTGAGGCTGTAAGGGAGTTCAGGAAGAGATTCCGTCGGAAGAGGCCAGCACTCTTCAAATCGGGTCAGTGGCATTTCCTCCAAGACAATGCACCAGTCCCAACTCCATCCTTGTCACAGACTATTTGACCAAGATGGGCATCAAGACAGTTCCTCATCCTCTCTATAGTCCAGACCTTGCTCCCTGTGACTTTTGGTTATTCCCTAAGCTTAGAGGCTGTCATTATGAGACAATTGATGAGATGAAAGAGGCTGTGACGAAGGTGATAGAAACGCTCAGACAAGAGGACTTCTATGGGGCCTTCCAGAAGTTGTTGGAACGGTACAAATGCATTGCCGCCGGAGGAGATTACTTCGAAGGGGAGTAGAGTTTCATGAGTGTACTATCAATGAAAATGCTCATACGAAAAAAATCTGGAAACTTATTTTATGATCCTCGTTTATACACAGGCTCTTTTTAACACTGGCTACGTTAAGTTATATATATATATCATCATGTCGTGCTGGTAGCACGGATATCCCTGACCCTCTCTCGCTACTTTTCCCTATCGTTCATTGCCTCTGGCAGGTCTTCTGGACTACATCCCGTATCCTCACATAGTTGCTGAATATATGTTCGTGCTGGTCGTCCTGCTTTTGCTCTGCCATATGTGGGGGTCCATAAGAGTACATCACTTATGAGTTCGTCCCTGCTTCTTCCTGCGTGTAAGGGCCGTCTAGCTTGAATAGTTTTCGTGATAGGAGGCAGGTGGTATATATATATATATATATATAATTGAAATTTATTTCAGATTCGCTCTCATTAGAACGACTAGTTTTATTTGTCTATAAAATTAAAAGCTATTACAATATAAAGCCAGATTACCCAATAAGTTTATTATCTTTTAAATAACCTGTGTTACCACTTTTTAGAAATAAGTCTACACTTTTGCGAATTTTTGAGACCCTTAAACTTTATATCCATTTACATGAAATATATGGAAGTCAATAATAGATTTTAAAATGCTTTTTGATGAAAACAACTTGGTTGAAAGAGAGTTTCACCAACTTATAATTAATTTGTGACAATAAGATCTTATAAGAGAACTGGATTGGTTGGCACTGGAGCTGAAGGTTTGTGTGTGTAGTAAGAATATAATGAATTGCTATCTTTTGATATTTAGGTTTGCAGCAACCGGATATTGCAATATCATTCAAAACAAAAAAGGTTTATGCATACACACACACACATACACACATACACACACACACACACACATATATATATATATATATATATATACATATATATGTAAATGGATAAGAATCCCACAACTTGTGCTTGGACAAAATGGAATGATATCGAACCAATTAAATTATCGTGGAAATCCTTAATTGCAATGGAACCACTGGGGATATCATATCTTATTCGCTCTACTTATGATCTCTTACCAAATGCGACCAACCTAAAATTATGGGGATATACCAATTCGGACCTGTGCTTGTCGTGTAAAAGTGATCGGGGTACTTTGCGCCACGTCTTATCTGCATGTCCACACTCACTTCAGATGTACACATGGCGACATAACAAGGTCTTAGATGTGATGATAGAATCTTTAAGAGCACAATGTGAGACAGCAAATCAGCAATCCATAACAGCCAAGGAACCCATAATTCAGTTTCTCAAGGAAGGTGAATGTCCTGTGGGGAAACAAAAAAATCCTAACATGAAGCTACTGAACGGAGCTAGTGACTGGAAAGTTTCAGCAGATCTCAAGACATCTGTACAATTTCCAGTTCACATTCTTCAAACAGAAAAGTGGCCGGACATTGTAGTATGGTCCGATTCAAAGAAGAGTGTCCTCCTCATAGAATTGACTGTCCCTTGGGAAGAAAACCGGGAGGAAGCACACGAGCGGAAGAAAAACTGCTACGTGACACTGCGTGCCAACTACGTGGAAAAGGGTTGGATATGCCATGTGATTCCTATTGAGGTTGGTTGTCGTGGTTTTATAGGATACTCAGTCATTTCCTTTCTTTCAAAAATAGGAATCACTGGCCGCAGTTTGAAAGTTGCCTCAAATCGTATTCAGACCACGGCGCGATATGCATCAAATTGGATTTGGTCAAAAGCGAGAAAGTTTTCAGCATGAAGGAAATACGCGCGGAACCACCTTTCCCGTGTGATTACGTAAGAAACACTTACTGTAAACGCGTAATAACATCAACCGCCGAAAGTAAACATGTTTTTTAAATCACAAACTGCACTCAGAAAATGAAGATTAACGTTCAATGTAGTCTCTGCATTTAATTGATCTGGCGTATATATATATATATATGTGTGTGTGTGATTCTCTTAATACCCTGTCCGGTAGCAAAAGCTGCTTGGTAGCGTCAGGGGTGGCAGTACCGCCTTGAGCTACCGAAACTGTGTTATCAACCCTGGATGGCGGCTGATGAGGACGTGGTATCGCACGTGCTTTCACACGTTTTATGATGAAAAAATATATATATATATAACTGGATAAGAATCCCACAACTAAGCTAAAATATAATTTTATCTACACGTGTTCACAAACTACCATGCAATACACACACACACACACACACACACACACATATATATATATATATATATGCATGCATATTTCCTTATATAATAAAGACAAATTTTGTCTGTATAATTTATTTAAGATCATATCAAATTTTCTGATAAGTGTCATGGTTTCAGGTTGGAATTGGTTGATGAATTTCAAAAATTTCCCGAGCGCTTTCGGACCCTTCATAGGTCATCATCAGGGTTGCTTGCTTTTGTAAGTGTGTTGGTATTTTTTAAAAAGAGTTTTGAAAGTTTTGAAGGTTTATGCCATAACGAAAATATGGGAACAACTGCTGCCTAACCACACACACACACACACACACATATACATATATATATATATATATATATATATATATATATATCATGTCCAGCCTCCAGCACGGATACCCCTGATCATCTCCCGCCACTCTTCCCTATCGTTCATCGCATCTGGCAGGTCTTCTGGGCTACATCCCGTATCCTCACATAGCTGCTGTATGTATGTTCTAGCTGATCGTCCTGCTTTAGCTCGGCCATATGCGTAGGAGTATATCACCTATGAGTTCGTCCCTGCTCCTCCAGCTGTGTCCTGCGTGCCTGCTTCGTGTAACTTAGATAGTTTTCGTGATGGGAGGCAGGTGGCCGTATAGTTGGTGCTTTGTGGGCTGTTGCCGCCAGGACTAGTTTAATATTGCTCACAACATTCTTGTGTAGTTGCTGTCTAGCTTCTTCATGACGGCAACTACACAAGAATATATATATATCCTCCCGTCATCAGATATTGTTTTTGCCTATTGGACACCAAACATTTTATGAGTCAATCGTACCCTAAATTATCCGAGGCTAAACACTTTTGAATGCATAGTACCTCAAATTATCTGTCTACAATGCCCTTAATAGCCATAAATGTCAGTTTTCAATGTATTTTTGTAAGTTTTGGGGGTTGACGT
>OY757904.1:143320171-143482671 GCA_963585895.1 Sepioteuthis lessoniana
CGTGCTGGTCGTCCTGCTTTTGCGCGGCCGTGTGTGGGGATCCATAAGAGTACATCTCTTATGAGTTCATCTCTGCTTCTCCAGCAATGTCCTGCATGTCTGGTTCGCCTAACTTGAATAGTTTTCGTGATAGGGGGCAGGTGGCCGTACAGTTGGTGTCTTGTGGGGTGTTGCTGCCAGGACTTGTTGAGGATTGCACGCAGCATTCTTGTGTAATTGCCATCTAGTTTCTTCTCCAGCCGTTTTGTTAGCGTCCATGTAGTGCATCCATATAGCAGTATCGATGTGACCGCTGCCTGGAAGAAACTGCGTTTCATTTTATCGGTTAGGTCTGATTTCCATATAGTCGATAGCCTATTGATAGCTGTCCATGCTTTCGTTAACCTCGTTTCGATAGTCTAATCTCAATTAAATTACGTATCTATTCAAGTTTCGATAACTAAGTAGCCAAAAGTTCATAAATATATCTGGGAATAATACAACGATGCTGTTTTGAACGGATGGTCTTTGTCCGACCACCGTCAGATTCATTAAACATCCCATAAAATCGGCTATAATGTTGAACACGCGCAAATTCGTGCCGAGCACTAGACCCTTGTAATAACAGTAATGTTAGAGAAATACGCTTTTGACTGTAGCCAATAGCAAGAGCAACCCAAACGCCTTGCTCAAAAATC
Organism: Sepioteuthis lessoniana; assembly: GCA_963585895.1. Lineage (NCBI taxonomy): Eukaryota > Metazoa > Mollusca > Cephalopoda > Myopsida > Loliginidae > Sepioteuthis > Sepioteuthis lessoniana. The sequence continues at coordinate 143,320,849 of OY757904.1, forward strand.
TTAGCACATTTTGACTGCTGACAGCTGTCTTGGGAAGAGGGAGAGGGACCGAGAGAGAGAGAGAGGGAGAGAGAGAGAGAGAGAGAGAGAGTGAGAGAGAGAGAGAGAGGGATAGCAGATTATAGCTGTCCCCGACGTCATCATCATCGCTCTGGTAAATGTTGTTAAACGGCGCGTTTTAATTCGTTTTTTCACTAACAGATCTCTATTTCTTTAATGAATGTTGCATATATTACATTCTGTAACTAAAATTTGTTTATTTGAATATATTTTCAACATATAATCTTAATTTTAAGCGAAATTGAAACTACTAGCTGTGTCTGTGTATATTGTCATCAGTTTCTTTATTCTAATAAACATATTTTTCTCATCATAGTAATGAACATCTTCTCTTTTCTTCTATACTTTTGAAAGAAAAAAAATATCTTATCTACTGTATTAACAAGACTACAAATTATATAGTATCTTGATTGCTTACAAAAAAAAACATGCAAGGTACGTTTGTCAATCTGTGCTATACAATGGAGAATCAGGCAATAGCAACTATGATGACTTATTTTGGGTCCACGGACCACGGGTTGGGAACTGAAGTTAACAGAGGGCGGGGGTGGGGCACGAGTAGCAAAAATAGGCTAGAGTCGCCACTGATATATATATATATATATATATATATATATATCTGTGTGTGTGTGTGTGTGCACAGAAGATGAGAGGGGAATTATTCAAATTGAGAATATATAAGAGGATTCTTATGAATATCTAGGAGTGCTCATTATATAATTATTAATAAATAGATTCATAAATACCATTTAGATCAAATTTATGTAATATAATTGGAAGGAAAACTCAACCGACTGTCATTTGGCTATTATAGATTTATTTCAGCCCACCACTCATAAAAGCAAGCAACATCTTCAGATAGCTGTCACATAATGGAGAGACAAGGTTCTAACAATACTCGTTAAACAAACAAAAAGAAAATCTGACTTCACACACTAGTTTGGATTCGGCCTCTCACCCAGTTCATTTTGATCTTTGCCTGTTTACTTGAAGGTTAGGTTTTTTCTTTTGTTTTGTTTTCTTTTTGTTGTAGTTTAATGAGTATTTCTAATGAGTATTACTATATGATAGACTTATGTTTCAGATAATATTACAAGTTTACTTATGCTGTCAAAAATGTCGGACTGTATTTAAGTTCTTGAGTCAGAAAATAACACAAAGGTACAAGAAGAAACTTATATGCCCGTGGTGTAACGGTCATCTTTGTTGGAAATAATTACAGTGACCCTTGTTTAAATCCTGGGCTAAGCTGTTTGCATTTAACATAATGTATAGATTAACTCAATTAGCTCATTGCCCAGTCGGCTGGGGCAGTAGAATACACCGACAGCACCTCTGCAGAGGAGTGAGATCACCACCACCCCACAACAAGTGCCCTGATATGGCACTAAACAGTCCGATGGTGAGGTTCCACTGATGCTGGAGCGTTGGGGGAATATGGAGCACCCCTACATTGCCATTGCTCACAGGTCCACTCTGACCCAGAGTGGTAGTACCTGATAGGGTCCTATCTATGGCTTAAATAGAACTAACGGCATACTTATGTTACACTGAATTGTTTGACTATACTGAATAGCTTGAAATAGAAATTTAGTTTTGTTAAACACGTGTTATATAGTCATCTACAGCATCATGCAGCATCATAACGACACAATAATGGACAGACGCACGATGATAAAGACGCAGTAATAAACGACGCACACAGAAAGACGCAGGAAGACTTCTTTATAAAATATTTTACCTCTCAAATTATTTGTAAGTTCCGAAAGGGTTGTTCAAAGTTTGTGTGTGAGAGGAAACTGGAGACCGAACATAACTGAAATATTTTGACCCCAAAGTTATGGCCGTCAGCGTTGTGTCTTTCTCGTTCTCCATGGCTTCTCAACCGGAGCCTTGGAGTTCACTCTCCTGGGTGCTGGCTTTCCCTACTACAACTCGTCTCACTCCGTCTGCAACTGTACTGCTTGTCCTCAACTCTACTCGCCTGTCTGCCTTCTGTTCAATTCGTCGGCCTTATATTACCTTCAGACTCCCACGCGGTGATATGGACACGCCTCCACGCCTCTGCAACTTCTTCCGATATCTAGCGACCGGGATGTGTCACTTCAGCTACCTTTGGAATGGCCTGTGTGATTGTCATCGAGCGGAAATAACTGTCATGCAGTTCAGAGGTCACTCTCTTCCGGTGAATCAGTCTATGAGAGTATAATGGAAGTTTTTTTTACCTCATCCCATTTCATCAGTCAATTTCCGCCCACGCGATTTCCTCTCATAACTGCCATTAGAATGTGTCACTTCCTTCCGGTGCATCATCTTGAATGGCATTTTTGGCCGGGTCAACAGGTCCAAATATAACACACGGTGGAACAGTGTTTATTATATCTTATTTTATTTTACAAGACACCTTGTAATTTTTCTAGTGTCAGGATAAAGATTGTAAAGGAATTGCCCCATATCTTCTGCCCAAGTGCTTCTTGACCATACATTTGATCGTCATCAGGTATTGTGTAGTTTTGAGTTGACGGTTGAGTTTTTACTCTTTTAATGATTTAGGAACATGTGTGTGTGTGTGTGTGTCTGTATCTGTGTGCTATTATTATTTGTTTATAGGACGCACTTTGGACGACCAAATCTTTGAAAAAAATTCTCGTGGATAATACGGACTGACTTTATAGAATTTGCTGCAGATAAATTTAAATTTGATTTAGCTGCTTTTTAATATAGTTAAACTTTTTATCGATTCGTAGTAAATAAACATAATAAGTTTCCTGAGTTGACAATGTGTTTTAAAAGGCGAAATCTTTGTCTGTTTTATATCTTTCGTGTGTAAAACGCATCCCTTATTTTTGGTAAAAAAATATGGGAAATTAAAGCGTCACATAAACAAATAATTACACTTTCTTTCTTTCCTTCTTTCTATCTATCTATCATTATATATATATATATATATTTGCATGTGTGAGTGTGTGTGTGTGAAGAAAAAGTTATATAATCAAAACCCATATATTTTAGAACTAGTGATGAAACAGTAAAGCTATGATCCAACCGGAGAATTTAAACCCCGCAGTAAGGATATGCGGCCTCTGTAATCATGGTTATCTTACCTCGGCAACTTACTGAATAGCAGATTCTGATTGATTTGAGACTCATATGAGCCACACAAGTGCATAGCGTTGAAAACCATGAGATGCAGCTTGGTAGATGTGAATCAAGGTTGATGAATTCAACAGTGGGTCAACAGCGCGCTTCAACTAATGCTAGGTTAAAGAACCTGACAGGCCAAAGCACAAGATTAAATATTTCAGTTAGGAGAGAAGTTTTATAATCTATTTGAGTGATCCTTCTCGGTGAGAATCAACAACAAGAGTTCCTCGAGAAGAATTTCTTAGATGCAAATGGATTCTTACACATGAACGTGAAAGAACTGCTCGTCCAGTAAGGACTTACATCAGCTCCGAGCGGAAAATAGATGCCAAGAGCGATCGGTGATAGGGACGGATGCTGAAAGAGAAATAGAATAGGAACTCCATACTATGGGCATAATTGATGATGTTTTCCTGTTGATCACTTCACATGGACGAGCCAGAGTTGTCAATCAGCAACAACCTATCTACAATAGCTCGGTGTGGACATTGGATGTAGTTTGGAAGATCTGCCGCGATAGGGACGAATGGAGAAAGTGCGCCAAGAAAATCCGTGCTAGCTGCACAACTTGATGATGATGATATATATATATATATATGTATAAGTTAGAAAGTAAAGTTGGTGATCTTAGTTGAGGGGGACTCGAAGGCCCTCTTTTCAATAACTATTACAACGAGGTGTATGGAAGGGCACTTCTCCATTCCCTGGATTGCTCCATTTTACACTTGATCTCTACCTAATAATGCTGAGTGGTGAGCAAGGCGGCATCAAGTACCATTTTTGAGTCTTAGGTATGACTCGACCTGGGATTGAACCCTGGTCTCACGGATCATTTTCGAACATTAACCAATTTTCTCAGTTAAAAAAGTTCCAGCAATAAAAAAAAACGAAATATTCTGCACTGAATCCGTTTTCTGTGTTTTAGCATATCCACCATTTCCATTGATTTATTCATCATCTTGTCAGATCTACCAAAAATATCTTACTTTTCTCTCTCTCTCTCTCTCTCTCTCTATATATATATATATATAAGAAAAGCTGGCAACCGTAGTGGAGGACGACTAGAAGGCTCCCTTTTCAATAGCTACTACACCGAGGTGTAGGGGAAGGGCGCTACTCTTTTCCCTGGATTACTCCACTTTACACTCGATACGTACCATTTATTGCTGAGTGTAAAGCAAGGAGGTAACAAGCACCATTTTTAAAGTCTTTGGTATGACCATTGGCGTACACTCTATCTCTATATATTTATCTATGTATATGTATGTATGTGTATATGTATGTAAATATTTGTGATAGATAGATAGACAGATAGCCTTTCGATTTGGGATGCTTATGGTAAAATGTAATAAATTTCTTCATTTTCATGCTTCTTCGTAATCTGGTGCAGTTTAGCTTAGTGACAGAGCTTCAATAAAAGACCGAACCATCTATGAGTTGTTGATTGTTAAGTTCAGGTTTTATTAAGAATTTAGTTTTTGTGCCTATATTGCGAAAGTCGTTATTGTCCATGCAAAACTGAAATACTGAAACACAAAACTGTAATATATAGCAATCTTCAAATTTATTGACTTGAATAGTGTTCCAAGTCGGCTTTCCAACTGAAATGAGAAATAATTATGATTCTGCTTTGTAAAATCAGACGAAGGTACGCATATGGCTTTCCTTGTCGTTGAAGTCGGTGCGTATTGCTTATCCTCCCCCTCTCTCTTTTGTTGCTTCCATTTTTTTAAGCTGAGTTTTCCAATGATTCTGAATGTAGGTAGACAGGTAACATAAAAGTTTTATTCAATGTATTTTCTTCGGTTTATTAGCCTCAATTTCGTTGGACATGTGTCATACAAATCTAATCTCAATTCACAAAAAGCTATGGTATTGCGGAATTATGATTGAAAATAATGGGGACAAAATTTCAAAAGAGAGTTAATAAATGGGTATGAGGTTTTTCAATAAGATGGCTTTGCATTTTTGAAGAAAAACACGAAAAAATATTAATAGACATCAAATGACGATCGTATTCATATCTCACTCAGCCAGAATACCACTATGATTAATTGATTATAAGAGTATGTTAACCCTTCTAGGTTGCATTTACTCCAAAAGATATGGTTAGTTTTCGAGTTATTAAGGCCAATAACTAAATATATATGATTTATGAGGAAATAGTTTGTAGATAAATATGTTTTGTTTTTTAACAAATTATTAGACCATAAGACAAAGATTAGTGGGCGATTTTGCTTCTCAGGCATTTACTTTGTAAATTGCCGTTTCGTAAATGTATTTTATACGATAAATATATATATTAAAATAGGTAGCTCCATGAAGAGATTTGTGTTTTTTTGAATTTATTTATTTTGTTCTTATTTACATGTATGTTCTCAGCTTGTTGCTTTCATCAGAGAACATATATGTCACAAGACCTTGTTAATGGGGTACTCAATTAGACTTGAAATCACCCGTATTTGTAGTTTGAATGATTTTCAGCTGGAAGCAAGGACGAGCTCATAAGTGATGTACTCCTATGGACCCCCACATATAGCCAAGCAAAAGCAGGACGGCCAGCTCGAACATACATACAGCAGCTATGTGAGGATACGGGATGTGGCCCTGAAGACCAGCCAGAGGCGATGAATGATAGGGAGAAGAGGCGGGAGAGGGTCAGTGATATCCGTGCTGGCAACACGACATGATGATGATGATGATGATGGGTTTATATCGAGGTCTTCCTCACTTTTCCTTAGAGTGTGTTGTTTATCTTAATCTGCTTTACTTGTCTTCACACCAAGAGAACTGAAAATCAACTTAAAATCATTCAAACTCCAAATACGAGTGAGTTTAAGTCTCATTTAGTACCTCATTAACAAGGCCGCTTGCCATACATGTTCTCTGACGAAAGCAACCCGCTGGAAACATGCATAGATTTAAGAACAATATAGATTAATAAATCAATAAATTAAAAAAAAAAACACAAATATCTTCGAGGACCTGCTTATTTTAATATAATTTATTCTCTCTTTGGATCAACCATAATATATATATATATATATATATATATATATATACTTATTTGAGGTGTATATGTTGTCAATTTCAATATCCATTATTTCTCGTCTTTCAAATTTATTCAAGGTTTTAATTTCATTATGTTTGGATCCATCAGAGTTTTATTGAATTTGTTAACGGCTGGAGAAGAAGCTAGACGGCAATTACACAAGAATGCTACGTGCAATCTTAAACAAGTCCTGGCGGCAACACCCCACAAGACACCAACTGTACGGCCACCTGCCCCCTATAACGAAAACTATTCAAGTTAGACGAACCAAACATGCAGGACACTGCTGGAGAAGCAGGGACGAACTCATAAGAGATGTACTCTTATGGACCCCCACACATGGCCGTGCAAAAGCAGGACGACCAGCACGAACATACATTCTGCAGCTATGTGAGGATACGGGATGTTGTCCTGAAGACCTACCTAGGGCGATGAACGATAGGGAGGAGTGGCGAGAGAGGGTCAGGGATATCCGTGCTACCAGCGCGATATGATGATGATGATGATGTTTAATATATGATTTCCATTAATTCTTTTTTTTACTTTTTTAATGAGGAGAGGGGTAATTTGTTCTTGATTTTGATTGTTCTTTAGATTCAGATGATGAAGTTTTGATAGTGTCTGTCGTTTTTTATCAGTTACTTTGTTCGGTGTGATTTATTTTGGATTGGACTGAAGATTCGAGCTGGGTTGAGTATCTAAAATGTGCTTTGCTTTTGGGTTATTGTTGTTGTTGTTGTTGTTTTGTTGGTTTTTCTTCTTTATTTTTTTGGACTTATTTTGTGAATTAGTGGGCAGATTGGAGATCTTCAAAATGTTCCTTTTACGGTATTTCTTTGAGTTTGAAACTTTTTAGGCTGTTGTTTGGATTTTGTTGTGAATTCTTTTTATCTAATATCTGGATCTGATAGACAGATTTCAACTGTATTTATATTTTTTTAAAACTATGTTTGACATTTTTGCTAATCATTCGGTTTAAGTATCACTAGATTTTCGATGACAACATTCTATTGATCTGGTTGATTGTTGTGGTTGTGGTTGTGGTTGTTCATTTTACTCGATTTCTTTACAACATTGGTGAAGTGTTAACCTTCATATAGGATTCTACTTTTTTCCGCCCTCGAAAATATCATATTTTTCTCTACTTCTTCTCGATGATTTTCCTCTGCCTTTTGAATAAGTTGCAAGTTGTTAACACTAAAACAAGAAGCAACATTGACAATATTTAAAATTCATTGCTATAACTTATAATTTTCTTCTTTTAATCTCTTCATACTCTTTACCATACTAATATAATACTGGCACTTATTAACATATTTGGGTACAAGGCCAGAAGTATGTAGCACAGGGTGCGAATAAACCTAATTAAGAATGATTGACTAGCCTGATTTTCTAACTCTTACACTATTCTAGGTACCTGACTAGTCATTCCATAGTACTAATTGAGGAAGTTGGGTCGATAATAAGTAGCGTTTGATGAGACTTGAATTCGTATTCTATATCATGGTACCTGGTAGAGTGTTGCCTAAAGCATTTGGGTGACAGAAAGGAAACAGGATACGGTTTCTCATTTTTCATACCAGACGTCTTTGACTAATGAGTAAAATTTGTAACTTTTCAGAATTTTGAGTATTTTTTATATTTAATTAATTCATGTAAGATTTCAAGTAACATAAGTGAGCAAAACATTTTAATGCTAATCAGCATTTCTGAAATGTATATATAATAATAGGTTTTTTCGTATATATATATATATATATATATATATATATATATATATATATATAATTAACTTAAATCGTGAGTCGGAAATCTACTAAAGTTTCACCTTATCGGATCATCAGGAAGCCTAACTCCAGCATTGCGGGATTCGCGGAAGCTTTTAGTTTTCTTTTGACCAACTGACTGCGTATCCCTTGATTTTTTTCAAGGGGCAGGACGAGGTCGGCCTTTTCTTTCTTTTTGACCTATAATTTTTTCTTTTTCCCCCGGGCGGTGATTCGAGATACTTTTATCTCTTTTTCCTGGCGGTTTTTTTTCTGGTACTGTGAATGCTGGTAGATATTAGATAAGTATATATATATATATATATAATTTTACTTTATCTGTCTATATTTCTGAGATATGGCATTTTTCGGACTATTGTCCTCATCTTTGTCGCCATGATTCATAACGTTTCCGCCGTTTTACCCTCCGGCCTACTTCAGGTGGTTGGAATGTCGAACTTAACCCTTTATTTCGCTCACTGGGGTAGACTTTTCTTGATCCACGAGTCATGTTTAATGGACGTCAGTTATCCGTTATCAGTTATCTCCTGTTAATTTCACCTCTGAAAAAAAAAGAGTGTGAGTTCAATACCCGGTGAAGGTAGTGGAGAACCTTCAAAGGGGAAATTAACAGGAGATAACTGATAATTCAAACCTGTCAAACTCCGCTTAAAAATTGACCTTGTGTCATATCCTGCCCAAGCTGAGGGGTTGTTAAATATGGATAACTGACATCCATTAAACATGGCTCGTGGAACTAGAACAGTTTACCCCGGTGAGCGAAATAAAGGGCTGAGTTCGACATTCCAACCACCTGAAGAAGGCCGAAGCGTAAAACAGCCGAAACGTTGTGATAAACATGGCGATAAAGATGAAAACAATCGTCCGGAAAATGTAAAAAATGTATGATTTTGCTTCTAAATAAAAAAAAAAATACAGCGATTTTATTATTCTAGAGAGAGCATTATATCTTAAAACGTTTTGTATTCATTATCATATATTATCTGATTCTACATCATTTAAATTCAGTAACCAAAAATCAATACATAGCGCATGTGTATACCACTGTAAGTGTAATCTATCTATCTATCTATCTATCTATCTATTTAGCCCTGCTTATTTTTAATTGCTGCATATTCATATGTCTTGTTATAAATCTTTTGTATTTTGAGTTTGGTTTTAAATGATAAACATAATTTAATGGTATATTTTTCCACTGGAATTGTTGTAGTACGATAATATTTGATTTAGGAAAAAATTATCATTTTGATATAATTGGTCGGGTTGTTATTGCATATATATATATATATATATATATATATGTATGTATATATATATATGTGTGTGTGTGTGTGTGTGTGTGTGTGTGTGTGTGTGTGTGTGTGTGTGTGTGTGTGTGTTTGCGGCCTGCTTAAGTGTTCTCTTTCCTTAAAGCGTACCTGGTCACATTAGGGACAGTTACAAATATATTAATCAACACGTGGGGATGGTATAGGAGAATATACAACATATGAAAAATGAAAAATCTAAATGCAATTCAACGTGTGACTCATATGACAGATCTGAGTGTTATCATTGGCAAGAGTTCCTTTCATAACCAACATGGGGGACTTGATTAGCATCATATTAATGTTGGCTGTTTTTCCTTTTAGGTATACACAAAATCAACATTACATCAACTGTTATTTCAAAAGCAACCGTACGTAAAGAGGGAATAGAAAACTGATAATAGAGATATGGGCAGAATCTGCTAAATTTAACAAAATTCAAAATCTTGCAGACCAAACGAGGTAGACTATAGAGAAAGGCAGTCTCTCAGACTTCGAGAAGCTAGAAATATCTTGAACAGTAAATCATAAAGTAAGTCATAAATCAAAGAGAGCCACCCAAACAAATTGAAACATAAAATATTGAAAACCAAAGAACTACAAAACTACCACAAAATATTGAAAACCAAATAACAACAAAATATTAAAACATAAAATATTGAAAACCAAATAACCACAAAATAACCACAAAATATTGAAAACCAAATAACCACAAAATATTGAAATACAAAATATTGAAAACAAAATAACCACTGAACCTTGAAAGACAACAACAATTCGAACACAGAGACAGGAAAAATGTCAAATTAGTTTTAAAAAATCATGAATGAACAGAAGAGCAAATTACCATCCCTAAGGAATAAAGACTGGAAAAGAATTAAGGATAAGACCGAAAAAGTAAATAAAATATTGCAAAATACCCCAACGGACAGCATTACCGAACTAAACAAATCAATACATACCACAAAAAAAAAAAAATAGTCAGTAATATAATTGGTATTCCCCTAAGGAATCCGAACAGAAATATAAAATCTGGATGGGAAATTAGGCTAGAATGGCAAATAAAAAACATCGAGGTAACAATCTAAATTACTTAGAAAGGTGAAATATACAGGAACACGACAGAAAGAAAAGACAAAAAAAAGCCTCAGCAGAAAATTCTGATAATACTAACCGTTGAAATAAATCAAAAGATATAGGCGGAAAAAGGAAAACTCAAAAAGCACTTCTGTGAAATAATACAAACCAAACAGTATATTTCAAAATAACGAAAGAAAGTTCTACCAAAAGATTGGTGGAAGTACACAAAGACAAATCGGCAACCGAGGGCAAATGAAACAAAACAATTCTGGTGTAAAATATTGAAAAGGCAAGAACGTAACTGGAACGCTGAGGAGATATATAACATAAAAGTATAAGAAGAACTCAAAGATGGCCCTGAGGTAAATATACGTGTGGACTTGTTATGTGCGACACTCCGCGAAATACCATATTCAAAAACAATAGATTATGATGGTATTAATGGATTCATTTTTTTAAAAATCACGTCCATCTACGATAGACTGTTCCTGCGACCAAGTAAATACCTACAAGAAACAAGCATACAGGAATGCATGACGAAAAAAACAAAAACAATCCTGGTCCAGAAGAACCTAAAAAAAAGGGACCATCCCCAGAAACTATGGACAGATGGCGTGTTTACTCATGATGTCAAAATTACTGTTTATACAGAGAATGGAAAGAGTTGTTGGTGACCATAGTCGAAAGTGATCCAAAAGCTCACTTTTCCAATAACTAGTGCACCGAAGTGTAGGCGAGGGCGCTACTCCATTCCCTGGATTGCTCAACTTTACCCTTGATCTTTACCTGATAATGCTAAGTGTAAAGAATGGTAGAATCAAGTACCATTTTTGAGTCTTTGGTATGACTCGATCTGGGATTGAATCCCTTTCTCCCCAGCCATTGACGAACATTATTCATTAGGCCAACAGTTCGTTCAGTAGAAGAAATCTATTACTCACCCGTTTGCCACCGACTATTTTCGGGAGAACAAAAATGACTATAAATATTGCTGTCTACAAGGACTGTTTCGTGGATGAGGCTGTTCGTGATTTAATTTGGGTAAAGGCCTTTGATGAAGTTATGAAACTTTTTCTTTTCACTTAGCTTTGGGTATATAGTCGGATAGGCTGCTTTCTTTTCTCTTGTTTACGGAACTAGTTTAGATGAAATCAAACTCTGAAACCAAAATGTCTTCACCTCACTTAAAATTTCATCTTGTTTATCGTGTTTTTGGTGGTAGGGTTCGGTAATTATGAACTGTTTTCCAAGCAGCAAAATATAAATGAATATCGGGGAAAAACAGTTTTGTCTTAAAACATGCAAAGATAGAAATTCTCCTCTGAAAAGTACTGCAAAGATATTCAATTGAAGTCTCTGAGGGGTAATATCTAAAGTGCTGGACTGCGGCCTTGAAGTACGTCAATTCAATCTCCAGTCGCGCTATCATGTTCACTTTCGGACAAATACCCTTGGGAAATATATGAACCCTTGTATCCCTATGAGTTTGTTTTAAATATTATCATTGGCGTTTCTTCAACAATAATAGTTTAGGTTGCCATTAAATAAAGTAGCCAATCCGAATGAAAAACCAACCAAAGAATCCATGGATTCTCGAATATATATATATATATATATATATATGTGTGTGTGTGTGTGTGTGTGTGTGTGTGTGTGTGTGTGTGTGTGTGTGTCTGTGTGTGTGTGTGTCTGTGTGTGGCGTCTCTTTTAAAACTCTAGATCAACACCTATCTTACTCAGATTGTCATGTAGATTTTACAAGTACCAACAGCCGCTAAAATAGGGAGAACGAATGAAAGCAAACAGTTATATTGGCATCTGCTTATTTGTTTACATCCAACAAGGCATGAAAAATGAACAGGTGAATGTCTTTATTAGACGAGCTATAATTACGGCTTCCTACATAATTTCACGATTGTATTTGAAGAAGATTTTTTTTTTAATTTTTATTAGTATTGTGTTCTACAAAGTTTCAAATTACTTTTCTTCTCGAACGACACAAGCAAAGAAATTTATTAACATGCATGATTCTTCATGGATGATTTGGTTTTATCTTCTCATATGCATCTAATTTAATATTTGAAGCGATTATACGAAAAAGAACGTAAATGTCTATGTGTCAATGTTTGATTTAATATCGTTTTAGGACTTTCAAACATTTAACTTTCTTCCACGTTTACTGCCATGTTTGATATTAACATTCTCTGAGCTTTGTTTACGACAAACTGGGGATATTAGAGTAAGTTTATAATTTCGCACCAACATTCTTCATGTGTTAGCTTTATTTTACATGAGTTATTAGATTAGTCAGACACAAGGCTTCGTAAATGAGTTGCTCCAGAAATAATCAAGTCTGTAATGTCGTGGCCGCTTATAAATGATCACCTGTGGTACTAATAAGAAAAGTGAATTCTTTCAGTAGGTAAAAGACAGCCAGACACAAGATTTGGTGATCTTTATTTCAAAAGGCCAAATTATTTTCTTCGATTCACTTAGTATGACACAAGGCTCCAGAAATGAGACACTCATTAAATACTGAATTCACCATATTAGCCTGCAAAAGGAAAAGCTTTACACTATTGAAGACAGCTAAGTTATTTCTGTCTATTTGTTTAGTATGGCACAAGGCTTCAAAAGCAGGATTTAGCGAACAGTTATGGTTTGGTTTAGTTGGATTTAATGGCGTATCTACCATTGTAGTTAATTCAATGTCAGATACTGTTTATATATGTATATTAAATATATATGTTGTCCAGTCGGCTGGGACAGTAAAATACACCGACTGCTTCTCTGCTGAGGGGTAAGACACCCCCAACGAATGTCCTGTATATGACACAGAACAATCTTACGGTGAGGTTCCAATAATGTTGGACATATCGGGAATGCGGGATATCCCTTCATTGCGATCGCTCCCAGGTCCACTCTGGCCCGGAGTGATAGCACCTGATAGGGTCCTATCTATGGGTAAAATAGAACTAAACTGTATGCTTATGGGAAACTGAATTGTTTGAAATAGATCTGTCTGAACTTTTGCTAAACTGCATTGCTTGAAATAGGACTGTTTTTGACATTGAATCTATATACTTATGCTAAACTGATTTGTTTTTAAACAGAACCGTTTTGACATTTAACAGTTTGGAAAGAAAAACTATACTTAAACTAAACTGGATTATTTGTAATTTAATTCGAGTTGATAAGCTGCAAAAGAAATCAACCAACCAAATACATATAATTTGTAAGCACATTTTCTTAATACATTTTTGAAAGATCAATAGCTCATTTTTTCACAGAGTTAAATGGTTTCACGTATGTAACAGCGACTATTGTGACGAGGTAATACGACATCCTCATACATTCACCGGGTTGTGCGAAAAGAAGCTGTTAGCCGACTCTTGTAGCAACCAAGAATAGTGGAAGTGGAAAGGCCGTTTTTCTTCAACTCTCCTCAATTAGCATTAGGTGACATGGTCATGTGAGTATCCCACTCACTATTAGCCATGTTAGCATCAGCGGAGAGAGACAGACAGCGACCATGATTGGAGTGGAGATATAAACAGCCAAAAAGCCAACACGTTTTTATTTTTTCAAACTACAGAAAATAACTAGTGGCCGTTTGTCTGTTGGAGAGAGAAGACCTGCAGTAGAACATTGAAAAAAAAAGCTCCTCTTTTGACTGAATTTGCACTCCGGGGTCTGGTGGGCCTCGTTAAATGAAATACCCAAAGCCGGACTCTTATCCATGAGAAAAAAAGATAATAATTAATCTTGGTCCTATCTGAAATAAGGCGTGCACCAGTCTATTTACGTGTTATGAGAACCCAATATGTGGGGGGGGAGAAAACAAAGGATTCTGCAGAATCCCAAGTAAGTGAACATACAATTGAAATATATTTAAATTTCTCTGAATGTACTTATGTTGATGTGAATGAAAGATCAATTACGGAAGGAGAGAATGGCTCTAATTAGATAAAGGAGAAGAGAAGAGGGAATCTTGCCTGAATAATAAACTTGAGATTTTAATTCGTACTCAGCCACCAGACCCAAAGTCTGCAGGGGAGTTAACTGTGTCTACCGAGCTGAAGAATTGTATTTTAACCTTCCGCTATTTAAAATAAAACTTTCTCGCTCCATGCTCTTACCTGGATTGTTTTGTTTCTTTCTTTCTTTTTGTTCAATAAAAGAATATCGTTATTTTAATCTTTTTGACCCAAACACGCCAGTTCAGAGTCTTCTTTAGTTGTCGAAGTATTGTATTTGTCGATGGCCTTGTATTTGAGGGGGAAAGATAGCCAGTTAGTTGTGTTGAATTTCACCTATAAACTCACCTATAACCAATAGTGGCTTGAAAATGTGGTTCAGCTAGGCGATTGGTGATATCTGTTATATTAAATAGCGTTGGCAAATCACAGCCCAAGTGTGAGCCCTTCTTTAACAGGTGGATACGGCAGGAACGAACGGCACCCAGCAAGTCCGCTGGGCACATGGCAGCGTAACACTATATAATATGAGTCATTTTTCTGAACACATTTAAATACATATAAGTTAGTAAAATTAGTGACTTTAGTCGAGGGTGATCCGAAGGTTAACTTTTTCAATAGCTACTATACCAAGGTGTAGGGGAGGGCGCTACTCCGTTCCTAGGATGTGCTCCACTTTACCGTTGATCCTTATCTTATAATGCAGAGTGTTAAGCAAGGCGGCATCAAGTACCAATTTTTGAGTCTTTGGTATGACTCGACCTGGGATTGTACCCCGATCTCCTGGACCATTTGCGAACACTCTACTCATTAGGCCAATGGCCTGGAATGGTATGTAAAAGATTACCTTGTCAGTAATTTCATTTTTGATTGATTTAGAACTAATTTGTTTGCACACTAGGATTGCTATTGTTTCCCCACAGTTAAATAGTTTGCAGATATTGAATTGGTTAAAATTATGTTATTTGACACTAATTATTCTCTTCAACATTACTAATTCTTTTGCGTACGATTAAATTTTTCCAAATATTGCTATGTAACACTAACAATTCAATTAAACATCGCTCATTTGTTTACAGATAGTTAACTGGTCAAACAGTTCTATTTCTAACAAATCCGTTTACCACAAGGCATTCGCTTGCATTGAGCAAAATGTCTGACAGTTCTATTTGACTGATTGGTCCCTCTAAAGTGTTTCCAATCTGGGCAAGAGTAGACCTGGGGACGGTGGAAAAAAGGAGTACTCCGCATTCCCTAAAGCTCCCACGTTACTGCATCTTCACCATCAGAGTGTTTAGTATCGTCTTCAGGGGACTTTCTTACCGATATGGAAAGATGCAGTTGGTATATTTTACCACCCAACCTGACAGGGCTAGTTATCAGTGAGCTCACTACTGTAAGAGAATAAACTATTATAATAGATGCATTATTCAGAAACTCAAAGGGCGGCAAATAATATTATTAAGTCTAATCTGGTCCCTGGTCCAAAAATTGAGGCACTCAGTGAATATTTAATTCACTATACCAGAGAACTATCTTGTGAGACGAGTTTGGTTAAAATAACTCGTAGCAGTCTGCCCAATGCCATTTAAACTGTGTGCGTGTTGGAGTGTTTTCGGATTTTAATTACATTAATTTTTTCTGTGTGAATGTGTGTGTCGAGATTTTTATTTGTGAGTGTGTGTGTGGGGGGAGTATGTTTTGAAATATAGTGGTCATTTTTTTACTAATAACTTTGATATATATATATATATATATATATGTACGAGGTGCATATGATAAGTTTCTAGACTTTTTTCGTTGGGGCACATGAAACACTAGTCCCCTTCGAAGTAATCTCGTCCGCTTGCAATGCACTTATTGTACCGTTCTAACAACTTTTGGAAGGCCCCATGGAAGTCCTCTTGTGTGAGCCTGTCTCATAACGATATCCTCTGAGCTTAGAGAATAAGCAAAAGTCACAGGGAGAAAGGTCTGGACGATAGGGAGAGTGAGGAACTGTCTCGATGTCCATCTTGGTCAAATAGTCTGTGACAAGGATAGAGTTGTGGACTGGTACATTGTCTTGCTGGAGATTCCACTGACCCGATTTGAAGAGTGCTGGCCTCCTCCGACAGAATCTCTTACTGAACTCCCTTAAAATATCTGCATAGTAACCCTAACCCTAACCCTTTGGCCAATCAACTCTGCTGTATTGACTCCCTTACTCCTTCCACACCTCTCATCATCCCTCACATACTCCCTGCCTTCCTTGAACCTCTAATGCCACTCAAAAACTGATGCTCGATTCATGCAAGATGCTCCAAAAGCAGTCTGAAGCTTTCCATACGTTTCTGTGGCATCATTTATTCCAAGTTTAAAACAGAATTTTATTGCATATCGTTCTTCTAAATTGTCAGATTGCATTTTTTAAAAATTCACCAGCTGTGACAATCAGGTTTTAGTAAGGTGTAATCCAATTCATGCTGTAGCTGTTTGAACCTGAAATCATAAATATTGGTTAGTCATCTCATAAGATATATAGCAATAACAAAGTGAATTTTCAAGAGTCTACGACAATTTTAAATGCCCATACAAAAAAGTCTGGAAACTTATTGTATGCACCTCGTATATATATATATATATATATACTAACCTACTATCTACCAGCATTGACGGTTACCAGGAAAAAAAACGCCCGGAACAAGAGATAAAAATATCTTGAATCACCGTCCGGGGGGTGGGGGAAGAAAAAAATATCATAGGACAAAAAAAAAAAGAAAAGCCAACTGCGTCTCAACAGTTGAAAAAAATCTAGAGATATGCAGTCAGTTAGTCAAAAGAAAAATAAAACCCATCGTCAAACGCTGCAATGCTACAATTACAAGAGTGCTCAACACGAGTGGAGCCAATTACAAAATTAACTTAAATCGTGAGTCGGAATTCTCCTACTAAAGTTTTACATAAACGGATCATCAGGGAGTCTCCCACCACTGATGATCCGTTGAGGTGAAACTTTAGTAGGAGAATTCCGACTCGCGATTTAAGTTAATTTTATATATATATATATATATATATATATATATATGTTTCCATTTATGCGAGTATATGATTCATGTTTTATTCAACTTTGGTTTTAATTTATCTATAAATTTATCTTCCTTTATTTGAAGTAGCGTGAAGTCATTAGTTTGGTATATGAGCATTATTTTAACTTATCTTGACTTCATTCTCATAGGCGTTTCGGTACATTTAATTTTCTGTTTCCTGTTATTTTAATATTGCTCCTGTGAAGTGATATCCTTGTATTAAGCGTCCGTGTTGACTCAAATTATATTTCTTTGCATTTTCTATATCCAATTATGTAGACTACGTTTTTTTTCCTATAATTGTCTCACATATTTTATATCGTTTATTATTGCATTTGGTAACCCCTTGTGTTTTTCTCCGAATGCAGGAGAAGTGAGTATTCTTTTAATGACTTTTGTTGCGTATAGTATTTCTTAGATTTTGTCATCCTTTTTAGGTTCTTCAAGATTTTTTATGATTTCTATAAATAGTTTTATGTTGTTTTTTGTTGCTTTGTTGTAGGTAGCGACATATGCTAGGAGTTTCTCGTTTCTGGGCTTTTTTGAGTCCCTTAATTCTCTTTGCAGTATTTTTCTGCTAATTCGATTCCCTTATTTATTAATGTCGTTGGGTATCCTCCCTGGTTTAGGGTTGTGCGTAGTTCTATAAGGCGAGTTTCTTTTAGGTTTTTATCCTTGATTATCTTGTGTATTCTACGTGCTAGGGGGTAATGGATGGATTCTATACAGTTTTTGTGGTTGTGGCTTTTAAAGTGGAGGTATTGTTGGCTGTCCGTTGGCTTGTGGTTGATATCTGTGATGATTTGGCCATTTTTGTTTTTATATGGATGTCTAAAATTGGTAGTTCTTTTGAGCTGTGTTCCATAGTAAATTTTATTTTGAGATATAGGTTTTGTAATACGTTGTGTAATTCGTTTATGTCTCTCTATGAGCATTCCCAGAATATGAAGCAATCATCTAAATATCTTTTCCTTGATTTGCTAAATTCTCCTTTTATATCGTTAACGTATTTTTTACCCATTATTTCCTATAGCTTTTCTTCTAAATATGCTAGGGTCAGTGTAGCGTATGATGGCGCCATTTTAATTCCGATAGCTGTACCTCTGATTTGAATATAGTAAATGTTATTGAATTGGAAGGAGTTATTATTAAGGATTATTTCTAACCCTCTATGATATTTTTTTTCTTAAATCTTGAGTGTAATGTGTCTGGCTATTTATATAGCCAAAAATGAGGTGTCTTGTTTTCCTAAATCATGAGAGATATTACTGTATAGGTTTGTGACGTCAAATGTGACTATGAGTGTGTTGGGATAAATTTTTTCTGGTATGGATTTTTAAAAAATCTATGTTGTCCTTAATATAACTTTTTAATTATATTTAGGAAAGGTTGTTGTAAGATATCTATTTGTTTGCCTAGTCTACTAGTCAGGCTTGAAGAGCCTGCGACAATGGGCCTAAATTTGAGGTCACTGGGGTTAGAATTTCTATATATTCAGATATTCTGGTTTCTACGGCGTTTCTTATTCGTTTGGACCCGTGAATTTTTGGTAGTCCGTAGAAGTTACTTGTTATGGGGATATAATTTGTTAAGAAGTCTTTTTCTTTTTATTTAGTGATTTATTGTGTATTTTGCAGAATTTTTTGATTTTTGATATTATATTATTGTCTATGTTTGTATCTATTAGTTTGAAGTTGGTTTTATCCTTTAATATTTCTTGGATTTTTGTTTTGTAGCACGTTTTATCAAAAATGACTACGGCGCTTCCCATGTTTGCTTCTTTTATAATTATGTTTCCATTTTCCGGTATATTTTAAGGCTTGTTTTTAATTTTGTGAGAGGTTATTTTTTTCTAGAATAATGTGTTTAGTTCACTATTTGGTCTTATTCTTTACAAGGGAGAAGTATCTCTTTTATTTTTGAATTTTTCTATTCGCCTAAATTTTCCTTCAAATTCTTTAAGGTCTATTTTCGTTTTTCTATGTTGCTTGTTGGAGTGGGGCAAAATTTAAAACCTGCTTTTAGTAAGTTTAGATAAGTTAATAATTTTTGGTTTAATGTTTCTTTCGTTTTTATATTGATTTGATCCTGCGGTTCGTTTTGTCTAAAGAAATGGTTTCGGTACGTATTTCTTAAAAAATAGTAATTTTTGTTTGGATTGACTGAAAAAAGACTTTTGTGTTGTCGTTTATAGGGTGGCTTTTATTGTATGAGAACAGGTTGGTTTTGCTTTTTTCTGGAGTCGTATGCACAGTAGTTTGGCCAATTCTATTGTGTGATAGTTTATAAAGGGATTCTTTTTATTATGTTTTTCATTTGGAAAGTGTTTTTTTTTTTTTTTTACTGGGGAGGTGTTTATTGTTCTTGGGTGTTTCGGCCATTTTGTACGTATCTTGTTTTTCGTAGCGTTAATTTTTCTTTTATACGTTGTTGTTCGTGTATCGGGATTATGTCTTCTGTCATTGTACTGTTTTGGATTATTCGTTTTGTTTTTTTTTAAGTTCGTTTTTTTTCTTTTTGGCCGTGTTTGATAGATAGATAGATAGATAGATAGATAGATAGATCACTTAGAGGCTCAATCCTAATTGATAAGCATCTATTTCAAGCATAATTCATACGAAGACATAGCCTAATAGTTAAAGGACGACAGAGAGAGAGAGAGAGAGAGAGAGAGAGAGAGAGAGTTAAAGCTGAATGTTGAAATTAAGAGATGTATTCATTGAATTCATTGCATGTGTAACATGTGCAGGCATGATGAAAATAAATTGGGAGGGCGTCTGACAGATTTATTTCTTGAATAGTAAAGAGTTTAAATTTGGTCCATTTCACATTTGAGTATCGGGACTGCCCACAGAATCGTTTGATGTCCAATTTTAATCTTATTTCTTTCATGCATTATTCCATATAAACGCACATGAAGTTATATATATATATATATATATATATATATATATAAAAGTTGGTTACATGAATTTATGCTGTTATATATTTACACTTGACCATTAGAATAATGTGTGTGTATGTGCTTACGTCTATGTTGGTACAGCTTTGTCTGTAGTTGTTTATATATATATATATATATATATATATATATATATGTCACTCAATCAATAAGTAGCATATTTTTAAAAAACTAACACAATGTTTTTTGTTTCATAGTTTTTTCCATAAATGTTAACTCAGCTTTATTTCAAATTTGTTTACACAAAAATTATTTTAATCTAACAAAAATATTTATTTTGAGGCTACTCTTAATTAAGGTAAATCAAGCAAAGTGTTTAAGGCTTAAATAATGGTCTGTTATTAAATTATTTTTGGCTGAGAAGTACCACTGATGAGAAATTCCCAGAAGAATGTTTAAATCAAAAAAATGTTTGTTGATAGGCTAAACATAGGTTTGCCACGACGAGCCTGAGATGAAAAAAAAAGTCATGAAAAGAAAAGAAATAACTCTCCAGTAAAGAAAAAGTACCAGGCGCAGAGGTCGGAATATATCATGCTGAAATTATGCTGAAACATAAAAGGACTGAACACTATGGAGTTCCTATGAAAAGGCTTCGCCGCAAACTGTTTCGTATTGCCAATGTATTAAGCAATATTTACCTTTATTACGGAGAGGCTCTTAAACTCCGTCAATACGGTTATGGGAGGGGTAGGAATGGTTCTCAGTCCTCGTGCCTAAAATAACAGAGAGAAAATCCTACCTAGGGTTGTGTGTGCTAATACCAATGGCAACCCCAGCACAACGATCGTCTTTTACTACAGTCCCACCCATACCAGTGATAAAATTGATTTCAGCAACTTATACAACCAACTATCCTCAATTGCTTGACACTTTCCCAAACATGATGTTCATATTACTGCTAGAAACAAGAATAGTAAAATAGGCAAAGATGAAAATATTAAATTTGGCTCACTCAGCCTGATAATTAAAAATGGTAAACATCCAACTGATTTTTCACTTGAGAAAAGTCTTTCATGTCTAAACACTGTAAAAATGTGAACTTCCACCAACCAAAATAAATCTAAGATGCAGTCAGATTATATATCAATAAACAAGCAGTACATAAATAGTGCTCTGAACTCTCAGGTATGCTTCTCTTTTTAAGGAGTAGCATCCGATTACAGAATCGTCAAAGCAAAAATAGGCCTGAGTCTATGCAGAAATAAGGGAGTCCAAATCACACGTTACGACTGGCCATCATTTACCAACAGATATAAAAGCAATAAATATAGGGTAACGATAAGAAACAAATTCAAAACTCTTCAGAAGTTATCTGAAACATTCTCCGAATTAAAAATATGAAAACTTCATCAATTCCCAAAATAAGCAGCAGGAGATTGCATAGCAAACAAATAAATAGCCAATTTTTTTACATACTAGTAAAAATTAACTTCCAGCAAAAGCCAACGCTCTGTAACTTAAGAAAACCCTGAAAGAACTTTGCAACACATACGAAAAGTTGTTACTAGAATACATTCAAGGCCAAATCGACGAAATAAGAATTCAGTAGAAAATAGATAATCACGAATAGCATGGTATAGAGTAACTGAAGTGGGTGGAAGGAAGAGCACCTCAAAAGTCAAACTAACTGCTACCAGTCAAGAAGAAAGACGCCTAAAGTGGAAAGAACATTTCTAGAATCTGCTTAAAAAACCATGAAATCACTGCCAAATCTATTAAAAGTATCATCAATGTCCAAGAAGATATCAAACTAAGACGTTAAACGAAGGAAGGACCCGACCAAGTATTGACAAAATTAAAAGCAGAAAAGCTGTAGGCCTCGACGAAATCCCCTCTTGAAGTTTGACTGACGAGAAAATTGACGGTATACATCTCTGATTCTGCAATACAATCTATTAACAAAACACGATAGAGAAATGGACAAAAGGCTGCATCCCTCCAGCTATGGAGGGAGAATAATTGGATTCATACCTTTCCCAAGGGTATTAGTGCTATGTGAAATGCAATCAGCTTCGTCCAGCATTTGAACTGTGTCGCCGTGTCCATTTCCTACGACGATAACAATTACACCACGGGCATCTCCAAAATGATGTGTTTTGTTATATTCATAGATAAAGAATGTTGAAAATCGGTGATAGAGCATATATATCTATGTTACGATAGCGTTGACACAGTTTCCCGCCAATTATATATATATATATATATATATATATATATATAATGAAAATAATTCCAACATGGCCAAAAGTAAGTCTACCTAGGTTTCACAAAGCGGCTCTTCAGGATTGAAGAGCTGTTTAGTGCAACTTTTGTTGACTCGCTCTTGGCCATGTAGGAATTATTTCAATCTCATGTATTGATCACTTTATTACGTTTTAGCTTTGGTAAGTCTGGCAGTGTTTTTTTTTTCTCTTTTAATTAGACTTATGTGCTCCTTGTTTATTTTTAAGTAGTATGTGTGTTTTTCGTCTTTTCTTTTTTACTGAATTTTACCCCGTATATCACTTTGTAGAATTTGCAAATTGTATAATCTGGGTCTTTTTCACACCAACAGAATTATAGATTTAATATAAAGATTAATATATATATATATATATATATATATATATTGAAATGATTAAGTCCACCAAGTTATTTGTATTTTTTTCAAGATTTATTTATTTATTTACTTCGTTCTTACATACGTGTATGTTTCCAACTTCTGTCTTTCGTCAGAGAACTTATATGTCGCAAGAGCCTGTTAATACGGTTCTATATGAGACTTGAACTCAATCGTGTTTGCAGTTTGAATGGCTTTCAGTTGCTTATGGAGTTATATAGAGGCCATTCCTCGTTTTTCTTAGAGTGCGTTTACTTTACTTTGCTTTACCCAGGTGTGTGTGTGTGTGTGTGTGTGTGTGTGTGTGTGTGTGTGTGTGTGTGTGTGTGTGTGTGTGTGTGTGTGTGTGTTACCAAACTTTTTGCACAGTTATGACACAAAGTCACTTTTTAGCGGAGTTTAAAAGTTTTGAATAAAGAGTTTTTCTTCTCCTTTGCAAGTTGTCATACCAAGTTTAGGCTTGTCTACCTTACTATTTACCCAAAGACTGAGGGAGAATAGTTGAATGCATACCTTTCCAAAGGGTATGAGTTCTATACTAAAAGCAAAGGACATTGTTCAGTACTTGAACTCGGGTCACCAGGTCCATTTCCTACGACGACAACTTTTACACCACAAGCATTTCAGTTCGCTCTTAAACACATAAGCATAGAACACAATAAAAAACATAAACTTCTACATACACAAATACAAACAGTTAAGTATCTACGATGTTTAGATTCGTTTGCTCGAAAAAATACACAAGTGCAGTTACACGGAAGCTATCTTTCTAACATATACGTATATCGTGCAAACTTTAATTCGATCACATATCTATCTATCTATATATATATATATATATATGTGCATCTGTGCATGTGTACACACACATGTGTGTATGTGTTCACAAGTGTCTGTCAGTGTCTGTGTATGTACGTGTATGTGTGTGTGTGTGTGCGTATTTGTATGTTTTTATGTAGCCTGTTTTCGTTTTCGTTTGATTGTTTACATCCTACGTATACACGAGTGACTGACGGATAAATTTATTTATTATAGTGAATTTATTTTACTGTCTAAAGATTTCTTTGATTCGAACAAACAGAATTCATTTCTGATATGTGTTACATATCGCATGGTAATTTATAATTGTCTCAGACATTTGTAATAAATAAAATAGATGAATGATTAGAATTTAACAAAAACAGAAATGTTCATTGAGTGATTGTTTGATTTTAACAACATATAAAATTATTTATATTTGATAGGAATTCTTGATATCATACCACTGTATACAAAAACTCTAAGGAATCAAATACACAAAAGGTTTAAATATAAATATACAATTAATTTGACTCCTTAATGCTAGTCGGGTCGATATGCTATTAAAACCAGTCAATCACTTCAGTATCATCATCATTATCATGTCATGCCGCTAGCACGGATATCCCTGGCCCTCTCTCGCCACTTCTCCCTATCGTTCATCACCTCTGGCAGGTCTTCAAGGCTACATCCCGTATCCTCACATAGCTGCTGTATGTATGTTCGTGCTGGTCGTCCTACTTTTGCCCGGCCATATGTGGGGGTCCATAAGACTACATCACTTATGAGCTCGTCTCTGCTTCTCCAGCAGTGTCCTGCATGTCTGGTTCGTTTAACTTGGATAGTTTTCGTGATGGGAGGAAGGTGGCCGTATAGTTGTGCCTTGTGGGGTGTTGTCGCCAGGACTTGTTCAATATTGCTCGCAACATTCTTGTGTAATTGCCGTCCATATTTTTCTCTAGCCGTTTAGTTAGCGTCCAAGTATTGCATCCATACAGCAGTATCGATACGACCGCTGCTTTGAAGAAACTGCGTTTCATTTTATCGGTCAGGTCATAAATTAATTATAATTAACTAATAGTTGTATACCATATTAAGTTTAGCAAATTTATGAGGTTTGTTCAAGAAGGATTAAAAACTACGCCAGTTTTTCACAATTTTTCAAATAGTTCACAAAGTTTTTCTTTGTCGTTGAAACAGGCTGTTACTTCTTAAAAGGAAATAACAGCGCCCGTGGTGTAATGGTTGGAAATGGACACGGCGACACGAGTTCAAATCCTGGACGAGACTGATTGCATTTCACACTACACTAGTACCCTTTGGAAAGGTATGAATCTAATTATTCTCCCACCAGCTATGGGTAAATAGTAGGGCAGACTAGGTTCTTCAGCCTTTGTGAGGCAACTAGTCTAGGAGAAGGAAATCTCTGAATTCAAACCTGTTAAACCCGCTTAAAAATTGACATTGTGTCATATCCTGCCCAAGCGGAGGGGTTGGGTAAATATGATAAAGAAATAACAGCCTGTTGCCCCGACAAAAAGTTCCAGCTATACACTTCTTTCTGCTTTGAACGTTTGGAACAAACCACGTACTTACGTATTACTCGAATTGGACGATCATTTAGTTGTGTCTATTCTTCTCGGTTTCAAATAAATATATATTTCATAAAACTTTTACAAATACTTTTAAAGTTCCGTGATCTTTCCATCAATGAAATTTCAGAATTTGAGAAAATGGTTATCTTTGTATCTAAATATGCTGGATTTGATATATTAACATAGAACAAAAAAATATAAATAAAATAAAATCCTCTCAAATTCAAAAAGATATTTTAAGCTATTATTGAAATATGTTAGAGGAGGAATTATATCTTACAGTGGTTTAAGGATTTCAAGAAAAAGAAAAAGAAAAGTAAAAGTCTTTGTGTTGTATTATATGTTTACTTTTTATTCAAATTAGTTTTTTCATCATGCTTTCGACGTTTCGAAAATTATTTTGAATGCATTGCCAATTTCTATCCTGCTGTCTATATTATTAATGTTCTTCCCTTATCTTTAATCTCCATCATCCCACACCATTGGCCCACATAATGGGTTAACAATACTTTCATAGCATGTAAGATAAATATGTAATGGATATGTTGCTTAAATTTTTCAGTGCTAAAAATAAGTAAACATCGAAACAAATAATGTGAAATCGGTAACAATATATGCCTAAAACTCTTTTGAATAAAAGAAATTCCAACTGTCGTTATAGAGATAAGATATATAGTTGTTTTTTGCTTAAGAACAAAGCAAATTCTAAGGTATTCGAAGCATAAGAAGAACATTCAAACATTATGAAATTGTAATCTCAAGACACAAGTATCCTTAATGCATGAGTAAATACAATTATTAAAAGCACGGTGTCTAAATTTGCTTAAGTGTATTTTTACTGCTATTCATTACATTCATTTCGTTAAATAAAAGGTTTTGCTATATTCTGATACGTGCTTGTTCGAGTAAATATCACATCGAGACAGTTCAAGGTGTGATAGGTACCAACTATAGTGCGCTTAAACGTTCAGCATCGTTTCGTTACTTTCCCACGAGTGACGTGATTCAGAGTCTAATTCTAGTATTTATGTCTTACGAGTTCAAACTGTCGCCGAAGGAACCCCAAAATATTTGTTGTTCAAAAGGTGAACGTACAAATAGTTCAAGATATTTCGCTCATATTACAAAAAATTCAACGATCAGGCAATGTCAGAAAAGCCAAAAATCGTCGATTTTGAATCCGTGTTCCAAGCCATAGTAGCTAATCTGGCAAGATGCCATCAGCATATCTGTAGCTGCTGAATTGTGCCTCACAATAGTACATACATATATATATATATATATATATATATATATATATATATATATATATATATATATATATATATAAAGAAAAACTTTAAAAAATCATTGGGGTTTGGTGGGGCGGGCAATGATGTTTATTTTAGCAAACAGGTTTTTTTTTTAATTTCAGATCTGCATCATCGGACAAAGAAATGATAAATTTCAAATGAAAATTTAGAAAAATTCCACAAAAATCTAGACATCCTATTCCCTCAACGCAATATATATATATATATATAAACCAGACCATTTATTTTTCTGTCCGGTTAATAGATGTCATACAATTATATAACAAGATGTAGCCGAGTACTTTTTTCACAACAATATATATATATATATATATTGTGCCGTGAAAAGGTTTACGGACACTTTTTGCATAAAACACTATACTATACATCCAGTTGTATGTATGGGACATAAGAATGTTTGTTTTGTTATTATTTCGTTTTCAAATCTTTCCTTGGTTGTCATCGTTGTTGCTCGTCGGTCGTAGGTTTGGTTTTAAATATCTGACACTTTTGCTCTAATTCTTGATTAACTTGTTCCTAATTCCTTTGTCTGTGGAAGGCTGCAATTTATGGAAGGAAAGAAACGGATGAAGATGGCTTTTAATTCCAACTTTATTTTAGGGTTTTTAATGACTATTCTTTGGCGGAGAGAATTTTACTGAACCAATAGAACTATGTCTATGAATGGTATGAATCCAATTATTCTCCCTCCAGCTATGGGTAAATTGTAGGACAGACTAGGTTCTTCAGCTTTGGTTAGGCAACTAGTCTAGGAGAAGGAAAACTCTGAATTCAAACCTGTTAAACTCCGCTTAAAAATTGACCTTGTGTCATATCCTGCCCGAGCGGAGGGGTTGGTAAATAGTACCAATAGAACTATGTCACGTTTCCCAGACAACGAGTTGAAATATACAATGATTTTTTGTTAAATTACGAGTTTAATAATCGTGGTTATGTCCGGTAGGTGTTTTTCAATAGACACCACTGCTTTTGGAAGACACAATCTTCCGATAGGACCGACACTTGGGTGAACACGTGCGATATCTGCCAGCAGCAAAGAGAAGTATTTATTTTATTTTATTTTATAAATTTTTCTTGTTCCTACATATGTCAGCAGCTAATAGAAATTTACGTTACTTAAAAGTGAACAAAAAATTATGCACGGTGATAGATAGACTATGTATGTAGCACTACCCCTTAAATTTCAATCCTACCTTGAAATAACCTCACTGTGATTAAAAAAAAGAACACAAAACACCGCCTGTTGTTTTGCTTGATACGAAAGTTTATTTGCAACTCACCTTCATAGTAGTCGCTGAAAAGAGAGACAGAGTAGGAAATGTGTCAACTGATTTAGATAGACCGAGAGAATAAGCCGTCGCGAGATGAGATAGATAGACCTTGTTATTAATTTTTTTGCCCTAGTCGTTTCTGTTCTAGATTTTGTGCGTGGCAGCTCTGGGTTCCGGCTGATCTCTGCCTCCTCCTCTTCTAACACAACTTCCCCTCCGAAAAATCAACCCTCACATTTTCAAAGGGAACACCTGATGTTCAGTCACTCTTCTGTATGAAGACTTCTCCATTACAGCCTAGTTTAGGTGCGATGGCGTAGGCTGGCTCCCTTCACATCATCATAGCCTTGCGAGTCCCACACCTACTTTCCTATCCCACACCTACTTTAACAACTATCATTTGAGTTTGTTTCAGCAAATCACCACCCGTCAGGTAGGCTGCTTCTAATACATACTATATTCAATCTAGTCGCCGGTCTGCTGCAACCATGGCTTCGATTTTAGGGTTACTTTCCGTTCACCTGCTTATTCGTTTTTCCCTTATTGTCGTTGTCTCTTTCACCCCACCTCTCTCTCTCTCTCTTTCTTTCTCTCTCTCTCTATCTATCTCAGTGAACCTTATCATCGCCTCTTTTTCTCTTTCTCTCCCCCTCCCTTTTTTTCTCTCTCTATCTCTCTCTCACTCTCTCTCTCTCTCTCTCTCTCACTGGGTTACATTCTCGTATCCCTTTCTTACATATTTCGATCTAACCATATTTACCAACCCCTCCGCTCGGGCAGGATAAGACACAAGGTCAATTTTTAGGCGGAGTTTAACAAGTTTGAATTGTTGCCTCGCCAAGGCTGAAGAACCTCGTCTGCCCTACTATTTACCCATAGCTGGAAGGAGAATAATTGGATTCATACCTTTCCAAAGGGTATTAGCGCTATGTGAAATGCAATCAGTCTCGTCCAGGATTTGAACTCGTGATAACTATTACACCACGGGCACCTCCATATTTCCATCTAACTATTCCCCAACTAATGCTTTTATCATGCGTCATCCTTAAAACTTTAGGGGCCCGTCTTTGCTCTGACTTTCACAACTTGAAAAACTCTTCTAACTTTGAAATCCTAGTTAAGGTAAAAGCAATTTTATATTCTTATAATTAACTAAAACCCCTAATTATTTTACAACGATGCTCAATACACATTACTCATTCGATAATAAAAATCTATCTTTCGAAAATTTATCTTCCCAGAAAGAAATTGTCGGATTAAATATAAGGGTTTATTAGTTTATATCTGTAGTTATTTCTATAAATGAAAATTTATTATATGATTACTTTACATAAACACACTATATATACAAATAAAGAATGCGCCACATTGATGATGGATCGTGTCAATCCAAATTATTTTAGTCACAAAGTGCCGTTGACAGAAATCTACCTTGCGGCATAATGCAAAAGAAAGCGGAGCTTAATACAATAGAAAGCATTGTAGACAAAGAGAAGTTGGATTTACTTTACAAAAAAACTTGGAATTTCTTAAATTTCTATAGTTAAATTTTATTTGTTTATTTGTTTGTTTATTTTGGTTATTGTTGTGTGATAAAAACCGAAGGAGAAAAACTATTTTGTTCATGTGTGTTGCTATTTTGTTTAAATCCCAAAGCAAAGATCTGATATCTTAATTATAATTTACAGTCTCTTACGTTAATTTGTAATTCATTACATTTTGAATAATTCAATTTTTTAATTATTTTTAATTAGTGGATAAATTCTTACGAACCATTGGACTCATGATGATGTTATTAATAAGCAGATAGAATTATTTATACCATCTTTCATTCATGCGGTTATACAATCTTTCATTTAACGTATATATATATATATATTGCTTAATGGTCCGGGAGACCTGGGTTCAATCCCAGATCGCGTCATACCAAAGACTTTAAAAATGGTACTTGATACCTCCTTGCTTAACACTCAGTCATATAAGGTACGTATCGAGAGTAAAGTGGAGCAATCCAGGGAAAGGAGTAGTGCTCTCCCCTACACCTCGGTGTAGTAGCTATTGAGAAGGGAGCCTTCTGGTTACCCTCGACTACGGTCGCCAACTTTACTTTTTACTTACTTAATCAAGGGTTGGAAATTTCTAATGTTTGTAAACACAGATTTGTTGGTTCTTGGTAGGTAGTGTCGATTTATCTTATTCTTTAACTTTTATTTTCATTTATTTATTTACTTTTTATGTATCTATTTATATTTATATATTTTAAGTTAATCTATTCTTCTTGGCGGTTTCTATTTAATCGATAAAAATGTAGTTTGGACCGACTATTCTTTTGTCGGTATTGTCATTTTATCCTAACTTGTCCACTGAATTTGCGTCGCATCAGTTTTCGCGAGTTTTGGTTGTGTTACTTAATTATCTCCGCACACCCTGTTGGTAAAAGACACCGTTTTTGTAACCGTTTTTGTCCCTTTGGTTCGTTTTGTCCGTTTTCGTGTAAACAAAGCCAGATAGCCCTCTGCGTTTGCCGCCGCAACCATGGAGGGGAAATCGCAAAAAAGCTCGATGGTAAATTGCTAAAAGCCGAAACATTTCGGCGAAAGCAAGTCTCTAAGTCTTTCACGTCAGCCGACCCAGATAATAGAACCTCGTCTACTAGCCTGGTTGCGGAAGAATGGGCCTTGTTTCCAGGATCATTAACACAAAACCCCTCCCAACGACGCAGAGAGACCATAGCTGCCCCTACTTATAATCCTGTGTTAAAAGGACCTGGAAGACTATACAAGGAACAAAGTTGAGAAATGCGATCAGTATTTCCAGGCTAACAAAATCCTCTCTATATCAGAGATTACAAAAGCCCTTGAGCGCAGAACACTGTCCTTCGTAATAGTAGATTTAAAAACGAAAAAGCTGGCCAGTCTCAAAAAAGAGACTTTTGAAGAATTGGTCAAGGGCAGTGGAACCCCCGGTCAGTATTATTACTGGTGAAGCTACACTACTTGGGATATCCTGCTGCCCACCTAGGAGCAGGCCACAAAGCTGACGGAAAAATATTATAACTAAAAGCAACAAAATGCATCCGTAGTATTTTAGCACCCGGAGAACCAGGATCACAGTACATAATATCCCTATGGACCGACCGGGGAAAGTTTGGGCGTTGTTCCTCGGCGACTATAGAACAGTTGAGGAGGTGAAACTGGGATGATGGCTGATGATTACTTCTTTCCGCATGTTTAAACAAGGAGGGGTTTTGGCCAATCACAGACATCATCTAGTTCAAAAACCAGCAGATTGTCGTAGTCGAAGAAGGCCAGTGTCACATTGCTGACTGTGCAGACAACAAGGACACTTAGCCAAAGCATGTCCCTAAAAAGTTAGTGAGACCTGAAATGAGATGCAGCTGTATAGAAGCGTAATCCCAAAGAGAGCAAAGGAGATGGGTGGATTGAAGTTATCATAAAGTGTCAGAAGGCAACTTCCTTGAAATCTACAAATAAGTTCTCCAATAAACATGAACGGAAAAATACCTTTAAAAAGGTACCAATTGAAAAGGCACCAACTAAGGAGCCGGTAGTAGTTCCGGAAAAAAAAACTGAGGAAAAGAAACAGGAAACCTCTCCTCGAAAACCACCTCTTCTCAGAAGCAAAACAAAGGTGATACCCGTAAAGGAAACTAGCTAGTAAGAGATGGAATATTCCCAATCTGTTTTAAACAAAAGAAAACTTAATAGCCAGGATAGAGAATCAAAAAGAATTTTTAAAATGGAATTCCAGCGCAAATTCCCTCCGGAAAACTTTAAAGAAAACACTCGAAGGGTTACCATTTTTAACCAGTCCCCTGAAACTCCTGCCCAGCCCCCAATCCTGTATTCACCCTCAGCACTTCTCTCATCCTCCAAAACACCTCACTTGTTCTCTGAGGATAGAGCCAAGAAAAAAACATATAAAAAAGGAAAAGAAGAACTAAATCGCTTTCTCCACCAGGGCAGCAATTCACGGAACTTTTAACAGCGGCCTTGAGCGCTGTTACTTCTATTTGGAAGTTTGACTTTCATTATTAAAAACTTCTAAAACCTCAATTTAAGTTTGACAAGTAAATAAAACGTAAGTAAGAAATCCTTTCAATTTCAAGTGGGGGGACCCATGTTGACCACCTTCACCTATATGGCGTTTTCTAGAAAGGACCAACCGAATCGAATCAGATATTCGGTTGACAGAAATAGAGCAGCCCTGTGATATCTGTTTTTTTTAATTTTTAAGCAAAAATAAGCAGAAAGTACTCCACAAAAAGAATTACCGACGCCGACTACGCCGATGACATAGCGCTTCTGGCAAATGCACCCACCCAAGCCAAAACCTTGCTGCATAGTCTGGAACGAGCCGCCGCTGGCATAGGCCTCCATGTCAATGCACAGGAAACAGAATACATGTGCTTTAATCAAACAGGCGACATTTCCACAGCAGGCGGTAGCTCTCTGAAATTAGTTGACAATTTCACCTTCCAAGGAAGCAGTGTCTCATCAAACGAAAAAGACATCGACACTTGACTAGCAAAAGCATGGACAGCAATGTATAAGCTATCGGTCATATGAAAGTCAGACCCGACCAATAAAATGAAGCGCAGTTTCTTCCAAGCAGCGGTCGAGTCGATACTGCTATATGGATGCACTACTTGGACGCTTACTAAACGTATGGATAAAAGGCAACTACACAAGAATGCTGCGAGCAATATTGAACAAGTCCTGGAGGCAGCAACCCACAAAGCAATTTCTGTAGGGCCACCTACCACCCATCTCGAAAACGATAAAAATTAGACGAAATAGACATGCAGGACACTGCTGGTGAAGCAGGGACGAGCTCATAACTGGTGTTCTCCAATGGACCCCCTCACATGGCCGAGCAAAAGCAGTGCCACCAGCTCGAACCTACATATAGTAGCTTAGTGAGGATACGGGATGTAGCCCTGAGGACCTGCCAGAAGCGATAAACGATGGGAGAAGTGGCGAGAGGGGGTCAGGGATATCTGTGCTGGTGGCACGGCATGATGATTATGATTACTAATATAAATATTTAAAAGATTATTATTAACAATTTCAAGCAAAATATAATGATCCTTTTTCTTTTTACAAATTTTAATAAATTCTCATTCAATTTTTTCTACAAAGAAAGGAAATAGTTTTTGCACAGAAAAATATGTGATTTAACTATTGAAATTATCAGACAGATAAAGGATAAATTCTCATATTAATAAAACAGCTAAAAGTTTTCAAGATGAAAAAAAAATTAGAAATCCAAAAGTCTAATCCAAGAAATTTTATTCAATAAAAAAAGATATAAAAACAAATGCGCTTAAAAATTCTCGAGTAAGATTTTAAAGATAAACAATTAACAGTTTTACAGTCACACAGGTAACAAAAAAACATTTTTTTAATATTCAAAGAGATATAATGTTAATACAATTTTTTAAAAAAGCATGAATAAAGAAAATTTTTATGAGAGTTTTTTTTCCTTTTTCCTTATGTTTGCTAATATGCTATAAATTAGAAAAAAACTCTGAAATAATATAGTCTTAAATATTTTCATCAACCGATACCACTACTATAACGAGAATTAAACAAGTTTCTTGTGGTTTACGACGATAAAAAGAGAATTATTCTCAAGCAATAATATTTTACAAAATTTGTTAGCGATTTTCATTTTAAAATGAACCTGTTTCTACAAATATCAGAAGCACAAGAAAAATAAACAATCAGGATTTAAAAAATACGTTTGTGACTTACGTATCAAAAAGGAACCGACTTATTCAAATTACATAAAAGTTATGATGAATAGTATGATCTTAACCCAAAAAATATGTAAATTTCTATTTTTCTTTAAGTTAACGAAAAACCGAAGAAAGATAAAATATGTTGAAACCATACCTGTTAAGTGTGGGAAACCCACGCCGACTACGCCGATAATATAGCGCTCTTGACAAATGAACCTGCCCAAACCGAAACCCTGCTACATAGTCTGGAACGAGCTGCTGCAGGCATCGGCCTCCATGTCAACGCACACATGACGGAAGATATGTGCTTTAATCAAATAGGCAACATCTCCACACGAAACGGTAGTTCTCTGAAATTAGTTGACAAGTTCACCTACCTAGAAAACAGTGTCTCATCAAACAAAAAAGACATCGACACGCGACTAGCAAAGACATGGACAGTTTACGATTGTCAGACTTGACCGATAAAATGAAGCACAGTTTCTTCCAAGCAGCGGTGGTGTTGATACTGCTATATGGATGCACTACATGGACGCTTACTAAACGTATGGAGAAAAAGCTTGACGGCAACAACACAAGAATGCTGCGAGCACTATTAAACAAGTCCTGGAGACAGCAACCCACAAAGCAGCAGCTGAACGGCTACATTCCACCCATCACGAAAACTATCAAAATTAGACGAACCAGATATATGGGACACTGCTGGAGAAGTTGGGACGAGCCCATAAGTGATATACTCCAGTGGACCCTTTCAAATGGACGAGTAAAGGCAGGACGACCAGCTCGCTTCTACATACAGCAGCTCTGTGCCAATACAGGATGTAGCCCTGGGGACCAGCCGGAAGCAATCGACAATAGGGAGTGGCGGCGAGAGAGGGTCAGGGATATCCGTGCTGATAGCGAGACATGATGATGAAGATACTTATAGAATTTTCTTTCTAATTCTTCTTGCAAAAAGCAGACGATAATTTGCAACGCAAACTGATATTTTTAAATGTGAGACGCCGGAGATTGGATTTTTCAAACCCAACACAAAGACACAACGCTTCTTCTCTTGTACAATAGCCACTCAAGCATTCATTTCTCTTTACAGACATGTAAAACAAAAAATGCTCATAACAAAATAGTCAAAATAAAAAAAATTAATTGTCTGGGAATGAATTTCCACAACATTAGATAAAAAGTATTTCTTATACCCATCCTTAAAGAAAATGTCCAGTTTTTGTTCTGATAGAGTCTTTGTCTACATACACGAATCCTTGTATAGGGCTCTAAAGCTGAATTTCTCCCTGGATATCTAGGGACGGTCGATTGACGACTGAGCTTAGCACTGGTTCCCGGAAACAGATTATCGGCAACATAACCCCGAGGGTTTCGAGGCTGTTGTTGACAGTGAGTAAGGAGTGATTAAGGATCACTCTAAACCTTGCAAGTCTGAACCCGAGAGGATCCTAGCAAGGGTACGCCCTTACTTGGTGAACTATCGAAAATCTGTGTGGATGTCACCGCGGAGCAGGAGACTTACTTCATTTTCACAGCTGACACCCGGGTGCTGGAGGACGACTATGTGGTTCTTCCAGCATTCGGCAGTGTCTGTATCTACGAAGTCTATCAGGAAATCGGACATAACCTTGACGTGAATGTCAACATTGTTTTTGCTTGAAACGAGAGCCGACTGGTTGTGACCGTTATTGCTGTTAAAAGTGTCGTGAACCAGTTGGTTGCGGTTTATGGGTCCAATGTCGCAGGTGAGAGACGCTCTTTCTTTCGTTCCTAGACGATCCAAAACGGTTAGTTTTAGAGGACGATTGTAATGCAGACCATTGACCCAAATATAGATAGGGTAGTACGGGGTGCTAGCGGGTCGGATAGGTGTGAATGCAGCCTGATCGACTTGTTGGCAGAGCACGATTTGGTCGGCAAGTTCCGTCTGGATCACCCAGGGAGGGAGATGTGGACGTGGCTTAAAGGTTCACCCTCTGACCATGCTGGAAAACAGTGTTTGTTAGAAGAGCACACACTGACTTCGTTTCTTTTCCCACATTCCACTGGATATGACAGACTGACCATGGAATTGTCAGGGTGATTTTGTAGTTAGCTAATAGACTTTGTCTAGCTGGGAACCGGAAGTTCTATACCTTTTTGCTTGAGACACGGGACTTCCGAGAGCGGTTGGAAAAACTTATTCGGCGCACGTTTGTGAGGGCAGTTACCGAGAATAGGTGGTGAAATTCCCTTAAGTATAGATTTAGGGAATTTACCATCAAATACGGCCGACGGTTCAACCAAGATAGGGCTAAAGTGGAAAAGTTTAAGATGATAAGCTTTCCAGGGCGGTGGAAGATGGCCATTACCTGGCCGTAGAATTAGCTAAGGGAGACTTTGAGTACGAGGCTAGCGAACATATCAAGGGCTTTTTAGGTATAGTTCTTAGTGAAGCCATGAAGTCCAACGCGTTCGCGCTGGAGGAAGAAATTCGGAGGTTTCTGTGTAGGTATATAGAGTACTTCAAGTCACCAGATAGGTGTGTGCTTCGGTCGAACAGTAAGATACGTGAAGCCTTTCGTGAGCACTTTCGTGATCACTTTGCTCTCTTGCCTGATCTTCCAATCCAGAAGTTTAACAGCAATTTAGCCAACTTTCTCTGCCTTCAAGAGGCGGAAGTGGCTTGTCGCGAGGGCTTGGTTACGGAAGTCCATGATGCGTTGAAGCAGGTCGGCCTCAACAAGTCGCTAAGCCTGGATGGTGTGCCTTACTAAGTCTGTTTGAGGATGTCGCACACATTTGTACCAATTCTGACAGATATATTCAATCATTGGTTTACCTCGGGATCCATTCCTGGTAGCATTACCAATGGAGTGATCACATTATTGAAGAAAGGCAGGAGGAATTACACGACTTCTAAAGGCCCATAACCCAGGGAAACAGAGAGTTAAAGATGACCGCTCCTCTTACCCTTCTCCACACTCTGCATAAGGCCTCGTACTTCATAACACCGTATGTGTTCTTTTGTATCTGTACTGTGTTTTAAGTAAATAGTCGGAATCGTTCTGATGACCCGTTTAGGCGAAACCTTTGTAGATTTTTTCTTACTCTACTGGAATTCATATTTCGCTCAACTTAATGTATTTAGCACTCCAACGTTTAGCTTAAAGAATTCTATTTGTGTTTTATGTCTTTTGGCTATGCATACGTTTTTGGTGGATTATTTTCTAGCAGTACGTATGTTTTTATTGTTTTCCTTTTTGTGGAATTTTTTCCTGAGACCAGTTTGTGTAATAATTTTATATGCAAATTGTACTCTCTGGATTTTTTCATGCCAAAAGAATTATAGAATAGGTTATATATATATATATATATATATACAAAAGCAGGACGACCAGCGCGAACGTACATACAGCAGCTCAGTGAGGATACGGGATGTAGCCCTGAAGACCTGCCGGAGGCGATTAACGATTGGGAGAAGTGGCGAGAGAGGATCAGGGATATCCGTGCTAGCGGCACGACATGATGATGATGAATATATATATATATATATATATATAAATTATTACTTACTTAAGTACACGCATGCTTTGCTATCAATGGCATATCCATTTTCGTGCTTTTTTGTGCGCAAGCCATCCTTTTAGAAGAACTCTAATCGTGTGACTAAAATTTGAACTCGCTTACTCGGGTGACGCAGTCCTATGCAGTTTTATGACAGGTATTTTTTCATTCCATCAAAGAATAACACTTTTCGATAAATGTTTTTGTTGTATACTTAAAAAGGATTCAATCAGACAAGGCAGTACTTGAGTGGAAAGGAACAATCAACACGTTTGTAGAATAAAGAAAGAGATTTATTGCAAGAGAGATACAATAAGACAGACGAGGATTAGCGAGTTACTTCTAATCCCCGAAGCTAGGACATATATTTATCTCCGCCACCCTCCAGACAGGACTTGACACAAGGTCAAATCACCTGAAACTCGGATTATAGAGGGGATTAGGAGAGGAGAAGGTCGGACCGAAGTCGAGGCTCGAGCCCAGCTGGTCTATGATAGTCATCGGCTCACTTGGTGCAATGTGAGCTGCGGGACATGGACCAACACATGAGTCCAGGCACGGATGACAGATTATTGCTAAAACTGGACAATGGGGTTAATGCCTTACGCAGGTGTCAATAATGCAACCCACCCACTCGAAGGTGGCCCAGACAGCACTTGGCACAATGTCAAATGACCAGAAGGTCGGATTATAGTGGGTTTTAGGGGAGTGGAAGGTCGGACCTGAGTCAAGGCTCGAGCCCTGCTGGACTATGCAGGTCAACGGCCAACTTAATGCAAAGTGGGCTTGATGATCCTAGCTGGATAGGGACCCAAACATGTGTCTCGGTATGGATGCCTGATTAAAGCTTAAACTAGTCAACGAGGTCCAGTGCCATACAAAGGTGTCAAAGGTGTTGAAAATGCAGCTCGTCCACCCAAATGTGGCCCAGCCGAAGCAAGGGACTTTTTAGCCTCAAGTTTGTCTTTGATTGACAGTTCCCCGTCGGATACGTATGCTCGACAGCCTGGCTAAAAACCCCGGCGGGGGTTAAAGTCAACAGCAAATTAATGCAGTCGGCTTCATCCCCGGAGCGCGGACCAGTATATAGCCATGCTCACTGTATATATAGTCACTCCACTGAATTCGAACCTGTTAAACTTCACTTAAAAATTGACCTTGTGTCACATCCTGCCCGAGCGGAGCGGTTGGGTAAATATGATATTGTCACTCCTCATGATAGAGAGGAGGTATGGGATATTCCCTTACAACAGTTTTCTTATAGTTCATTTCATTTTGTCGTACAATTGTTTTTGACAACTCTTTCGTAACTACAACAAT
The DNA here is from genome assembly GCA_963585895.1 of Sepioteuthis lessoniana. Lineage (NCBI taxonomy): Eukaryota > Metazoa > Mollusca > Cephalopoda > Myopsida > Loliginidae > Sepioteuthis > Sepioteuthis lessoniana. Next base: position 143,359,498 of record OY757904.1, read on the forward strand.
GTTCAACGAAGATAATTTGCAATGTCAGCATTCATTAACAAAAATGTTTTCGTTGGACTTGTCACTGATTAAATCTTCGTGATGAATTTTTTTCTGAAATTAAAATAGTTTTGTTTTAGTTACAGGCAACAAATTAGAATTTTTTTTATCCTGATAAAATCCTGATACAATGAGGCAGACATAAATATGCTTTACTTAGTTCAAAAACAAACTTGATAATTAACTACTTGCCAATGGAAGGATATTCGACATGGTGTCAGCTTAATGTGAGAGTCCACATCTGTATGTATTGACAAAAACAATAATTGTCCATTCACCAAAACTAATATTACAAATATGTCACTCAATTCCGATAGTCCCATATTGTGCAATGGGGAGATTTCTTACTTTAAATAACTACACTTATCATCCTGCTCGAGGAAAAAAGTTGTGAGAATGAATAGCAAATACTACAATTTTATTCGTATCTACAAATAAACGTTCGGCAAAAGTAGGATTGTTGGAATGAATTTAACTGTCGACACTCATATGTTCTAAACAGTCATAAGTTAAGAAAAATCATTTCAACCAATCAGAATACAAAATATATTGCTCTGTAATCAATAAGTAAATAAGCAAAAGTATTATCTGGAGCTGGTTCAAAGAGCTAAAAATGAACATTCTTTTCTTTTTCAGTAATGATAAAAAAAACTAGAAGTTGAAAGAAAGACAATTTCACAGAGTTCAACATCTCTTCCAGTGCCCAATGTGGAACCGGATATTCTTGAATTAGCACCGTGGTGGAGGTATACATTTGTATATGGTGATTTATGCTGGAAAGTGTCACTCAGTCGCGTGGAAAAGGAAGTGTATTATAGTTACTTTCTACAATCCCTGAATGTGGTACGAAATGGTATCTCAAATTAGGTAGAGGTTAGTATGATACTGTTTCCCAAGCTGTAAAACACGATATAACAGTGTACTATTTTAGAGTTAAGCAAACTAAAAACGAAACGCTTACCCAGAGTTTTCATAAAAACAAACGATCACGTAACAGAAGGAATGCAGCTACAGTGTATATATATATATATATATACATATCCTTCCTGGGACAGAAAATTTCACGTGTCTTCGATTCGTTCTTCGTTTTCCGTTCACTGCAATCATTTGTTTTCTCCCACCTCGGCCACTTATATATATATATATATATAATTAGGAACTTCATGATTAGGTTGCCTTTTCTCTTTTGGTGGCTGTGGTACGAGAACACAAGCGTTTGTTGTGAACGGAGAGCAAAGAACTAACCAAAGCAGCAAGACGATTTTTGTTCATTAAAGAATAAAGAAGTGAAGTCCATTTCTCTCTGCTTCCTCTGATCTGAAGACCGGACGGTGAAAAAAAAAAAAAAAAAAAAAAAAGCAAACAATGAAGTTCTTAACGCAAAATGAGTTACATTTTTCCTACCCCAGCAAACAAATTGCCACAACGGACATAGCAGTCGCCGATGAATTCATTTTACTATTCGGAATTCAATTTATGTAAAACATTTCGGCTATATATAAAAATATTATGTAAAATGGATGAAACTTTAAAAATCTAAATCTTTTTAAAATATATTAGTCTTGCATAATATACGTAACGTTAAAAAGATTTGATAAAAAAATGCCTTGAGGTTTTTGTAATATTGAGCAAATTTAATTACATCATTACAATATATCCTTCCATAGCGAAACTTTTCAAATTAGAAAACAAAACTGTAAAGTCGCTACACTATTTTATCTTTAAACGTTTTCATCTTCAGTATTAAGGTAAAATAACGATATATATATATATATATATATATATATATATATATATATATATATATAAGTGAATGTTTATTAGTTTTTATATATATATTTAAGAGCATGGAAGCTTGTCTGTGATCTAAAGTTTCACGAGGTTTTATAAACGACGATCATCAGACGGCGAACAGGCAAGCTTCCATACTGCTAAATATATATAAAAATTAATATGTTTACTTATTAGAGTTTTTCACATCAGCGTTAGCTGAAGATTTTTCACTGGAGTTTGAGTGACAGCAAGCCTCCTCAAATCACCGGGACTCTTCTCAGTATTCTGGCCGTTTGGATGGTCTCGACTCGTCCGCCGATGAGCTCTTTACAAATTATATCGCATTTGGTTTGCCACAAACCCACGAAGTGGGATAGTGATAACCAACACTGTTACAATATATATATATATATATATGTATATATATATATATATATATATCATCATCATCATCATGTCATGCCGCCAGCACGGATATCCTTGACCATCTCTCGCCACTTTTCCCTATCGTTCATCACCTCCGGCAGGACTTCTGGGTTACATCCTGTGTCCTCACATAGCTGCTGTATGTAAGTTCGGGCTGGTCGTCCTGCTTTTGCTTGGCCATATGTGGGGGTCCATAGGAGTACGTCACTTACGAGCTCGTCCTTGCTTCTCCAGCAGTGTCCGGCGTGTCTGGCTCGTCTGATCTGTATAGTTTTCGTGATGGGAGGCAGGTGGCCGTACAGTTGGCGTCTCGTGGGGTGTTGTCGCCAGGACTTGTTCAATATTGCTCTCAACATTCTTGTGTAGTTGCCGTCAAGTTTCTTCTCAAGCCGTTTGGTTAGCGTCCATGTAGTGCATCCATATAGCAGTATCGATACAACCGCTGCATGGAAAAAACTGCGTTTCATTTCATCTGTCAGGTCTGACTTCCATATTATTGAGAGCCTATCTATAGCCGTCCATGCTTTCGTCAGCCGTGTGTCGATGTCGTTTTCTGTTGATGAGACGCTACTTCCTAGGTAGGTGAATTTGTCCACTAGCCTCAGAGAGGCTCCGTCTAGAGTGGTAATGTTGCCCGTTTGGTTGTAACACATATATTCAGTTTTGTGCGCATTGACATGGAGGCCAATGCCTGCTGCAGCTCGTTCCAAACTATGCAGTAGTGTCTCTGCTTGATTAGGCATATTCACCAGTAACGCTAAGTCATCAGCGTAGTCGGCGTCTGTGATTGTTTTTGCGGGGTACCTTTTGCTTCTTTTCTTAGTCAGCTCGAAGCCATTTTCTCTGATTTTGTCGATCGAAGCTCTAAGCACGTAGTCTAGACAGATGATAAAGAGGTATGGGGCTAGCGTGTCTCCGTGTAGCACTCCTGCAACAATGTCGAAGTATTCCGTGTCTCCATCTGGTGAACGTACTTTCACTTTTGTGTTTTTGTTGAGGATCATTATTGCTGCTACGGTTTCTTTAGGTAGGCCGTATGCTAGAAGGATTAGTTCCATTTTCCCTCTGTGGATGGAATCGAAGGCCTTGGTAAAGTCGACAAATAGTAATGTCGCCTGAAGGTTTTTTGCCCGGACGCCTTCAAGGATTCTACGGATGGTCAATATTTGTGAGGTTGTGGATCTATTGCTCCGGAAGCCATTTTGGTTTTTCCTAAGGATGTTGTCTATTTTGGGTTCTATGCGGTTTCGTAGTAGGGCATTGTAGATTTTGGCTGCTATGGATGTAAGTGTTATCCCACGGTAGTTCTTGGCTAGTCCGAGGTCGCCTTTTTTAGGGAAAGGAAGGATGCATCCCTTCATCCATCTTTCTATCCTATTTTGACTATAGACAGCGTTGCATTGCCGGAGCAGTATATCGTCGAATTGTCTAGTCTTCCACACTTCTGGGGGGATCTCGTCTAGCCCTGCAGCTTTCCTATTTTTAATTTTTTTAAAGAACCGAGTCGAGTTCTACTTTGGTGAAAGGCCCTAGTTTAATGTCTAATTGCTTACTGATAATTCTGGTGATCGGTTCATTCGTTATTTTCGGTGGGCTTCCTAGTAGATTTTTGAAATGCTGTTCCCACAGTTTTACCCTTTCTTGTTAGCTTGCAGCTTTCAATTTGCTTTGGCTGTGCTCTTCCTTCTACTTACTTCGTTTATTGTTTGCCAGGCTATCCTGGATTGTCTATCTTCCACCGAGTCTCTGATCTTATCTATCTGATTTTGTATGTATTCTGCCTGTTCTTTTAGATATATTCCTGCTAATTGATATTGTTTTTTCTAGTTTTCGGGCATTTGTGTTTGTTGGGTTCTTCCGATAGCTTTTGGAGGAAGTTTTCATGAGTGCACGTTTTTCTCTAACCTCTGACGTTTCCCAAGGGACTCTACATTTAGTTCTATGTTTTGTTGGGATACACTTTGATGCCGCCTCTAGGTGTGCTTCAACAAAGTTTTCATATTCGTCATTTGGGGTAACTTTTTCTGTCTTCTCTTGTAGTGTTTCGAATCTGTTTCTTAATTCTAATGCATATTTGTCTCTAATGTCTCTGTTGTTAAGTAGGGCCCAGTCATAGTGCCTAGTTGTCACTGTTCGTGTGGCGTTTTTTCGTAGGCTTAGACGTATTTTGGCCGTGACTATTCGATGATCGGAGGACATACCCTCGAAAGTGGAGTATGCCTCGCAATTCATCGCACTATTTTTCCATTTTCTGTTTATAAAGAAGTAGTCTATCTGTGCTTTACTCTTGTTCGCGTATGTGTGGGTCCATAATTTTCCCTCCCTATTTTGAAAGTTTGTATTGAGGCATGTTAATCTATTTTCTATCATGAAATCAATTAGATGTTGTCCATTCCTGTTTGACGTGTTGTGGAGGCTGTATTTGTTGTTTCTGTTTTTCCCGATTTGTGCATTCATATCTCCGCCAATGACTAACTGGTTGTGTTTTGGAATGCTACGTACTAGGGAGGATAGCTCCTCGTAGAAGGTGACTAGTTCGGTTTCTTCGCTAACATTGGTAGGGCTGTAGCAGGAGATGATCGTTGCTTTGGGGTTGCCATTAAACGTTGCGGCCATCATCCTAGGTTGTATTCTCTCAATGCTATTAAGTGTTTTTAGCGCTCTTGGTCCTATAAGCATTCCCACCCCTCCTACCGATGCATTGACAGAGTTTTTCCATGCCGATACAGTCACCAGCATCCATCCATTGCCAGTTTCGTGATATTTGATATCTTCGGTGAGAGTGTATCGATGTTCTTGTATACAGATTATGTCTATCTTATGTTCTACGGCTGATGCAGTTAGCTCTGGTAGTTGACCTATTCTATTTAGGGTTCTAACGTTAAATGTCGCTATCTGTATTGTTTGTTTGTATTTTAGTAGTGTTTGTTTGAGCTCTGTAGCTGATTTTTCGAACACTGAGGCCAGGGCTTCAACCTCAGCAGGACGCGCCCCTTTTTTACCCGCGCGAAGAGCGATGCGGTTTGTGAATGCAGTTTGAGTATGAGTCATGGTTATCTTTCGATGGCTGTTTTTATTCTCATCTATAGAAGCCACTCTTATAGATGAGCAGCAGTAGTTCCCCGATCGAACCGACAATCCTGAGCGTTAAGCCGCAAGACTCACACGTTCAGGAAATATTAGGCATTGCGAATTCGAACACCTTCACGTACACGATGCTGCTTCCCATGTGTACGTGAAAAAGAAAAAATAAATAAATAAAATAAAATAAAAAATAAAAGTAGAGAATAAAAAATAGAATATAAAAATAAAATGAAATAAAAATCCTTTTACCTTAAGTTTTAACTTGGTTAAAGTCCAGGACTGACGTATATTCAAAGAAATTTTGGGGTATATTTTATCTTGTCATCCGATACAGGCCCTACCAGGTTTTTATTTTATTTATTTTTAGTGGAGGTGGAATGCTAAATTTCTAAGTTTGGCGCGGTAAATTCAAACAATTCTTAAGTTGACTCGTGATAGTTGCACCTGGTAAAACAATTTAGTCGATTAGAAATAAATCAAGATTCTTAGATTAAAATATAACAAAAATTCACCGGCAGATTTTACAAGTCATAGAAAATCCAGTGTTATTTTTGAAAAAAGAAAATTGTACTAACCTCTACCCAACGAGTCTTTCCTCACAATTGTTTAGTTTTTTTTTTCTATATATCCACATATTTATGAAGCTTTTATGTCTTTCCTTATATTTATAATGCCACCTGATTCTAGAATGTTCCCATCCAAATATTTCTTTAGCGTTTGGTTGGGCCGTTTTCTTTTTTGGGGTATATATATATATATATATATATATATATATATATATATGTATAATCAACACATTTACAACGAACTGTTAGAATTAAATTCACATAACAGAACAAAGATTTGTCGATTTTGATTTTGATTTCATGTTATGTAATTATTATTCAATTGCCATATATTTTTTCATTTTTTTTCCCAACCCCTCCGCTCGGGCAGGATATGACACAAGGTCAATTCTTTTTTTTTAAGCGGAGTTTAACAGGTTTGAATTCAGAGTTTTCCTTCTCCTAGACTAGTTGCCTCACCAAGGCTGAAGAACCTAGTCTGTCCTACTATTTACCCATTTATTTTTGTTTTGTGCTGTAGTACTGTGTGATTATTTTTATATCCAACATGATGAACTATCTCAAAATCAATTTAATAATGCTGAATTGAATATTGCTGATAAATATTGTTGAGAGACAAATAGGTCCCATGATTTTTTTTATTTAGAAAATTATATTCGGTATGATTGATTACTCTGTATTGCAAAATGACTCCCTGCAAATAATTGTTCTTTTTTTTTATTGTGAAACCTTAGAATGATCTCATTGTTTATGTTAAACTTTCTCCTGCGTCCAATAAGTATGTATACCAAATTTGTTTTATTTATTTACTATAGTATTCATCAATCTTTTGAAATGTTTAATTTGCGCCTGTATCTTGACATTAGCCTGTATAAGGTTGTATCGAAGATAGTAATTTCCCATGTCGTAGATCCTTTTTCGACATAACACTGGTATAGTCCAATGAAGGATCTACACAACTTAGCATTGTTGTCACCAGCAGGTGTTGCTTAAAAGAGGTTGAAGATAATATTAGGCTTCCTTTAGGGATTCCAATACCCTGATTTTGGCACTCAACTGCCACACTGGTCGAAGGTTTGCATTTTGAGTTGTCTTTCAGTTGCTCTATACAAATCTCTTGTGATGCCCCCTTGTTTTGCTATTTACAAATAGAAGTGGGGTTGGGGAGAAAAATGAGTACATGCCTTTCCTAAAGGTAAGGAAGACAAAATAGGGTTAAAGAAATTTAGGTCTTGAATATTATATTTCTCATTGTAACGATCTGGATAATTTATTCTAAGTATCTATGCCATGGGATATCTCACACCAATTAATTTTTCTTAGTTAAGAAATCCCAAAACATGCTCAGATTTCAGACTAGGAATCGTCATCATCAATGGATTGAATAAAGTGTTTGTTTCCATATTCTATACTGTCTGAGAAAAATGACGGTAATACATGTGTATAATTTTGCAAATGCATTTTACCACAAAGGTTAGGTTGCTCTAAAATTTCTTGTTTACTTTCCACAATTCCTGAATATGTTACGAAATGATATAACATATTAGGTAGAGATTAATATGATACTTTTTCCCAAGCTGGAAAACACGAGTTAAAAGCGAGGTTATTTTAGAATTAAGACAGCTAAAAAACGAAACGCTTACAAGAGTTTTCATGAAGATAAACGATCACGTGACAGAAAGATTGTAGTTATTCGGAAAACGTGACTTTGCTGCAAAATATCATAAAATTTCACGCTCATCATCAAATAATAATTACATTTATCAAGTTTAACATGACATAAATTTATATTTATTTAGCCAACGAGTGAGTCGATTGTACAGAGTTAGGCAATTCGTATAAAGCAGCTGAGAAAAGATCGAGGTACAAATGATATATATGGATATATATTGCACAAGATATTCTTATGATACTGAAGTATACATACAATTAAAAATGGCGTCTGTTGATTGTTATTAATAAATGCTTCAAATTATCCCGACATGCAGTGAAAAATTGCAAATCATGCTTTCCATTTCGCTAAGTTTCTGATATAGAAAATGTTAACTGCCAAAGGCTTTGAAAAATTATTTTCAGTACAAAAGCAGATAAAAAAAAGATGATTTTAGATTTTTTTTATTGCTATTATTTGAATAGAGAAGACTTTCCTCTTGTGTCAGTAAGACAAGGAAGAGAAAGACAAGAGATCGGCAGGATTTCCAGAGCCACTGCGTTTTTCTAATTTCTAAATTGACTTCAAAGATATCTCGTTCTCACTTTGTATTTTCTGTTCCATCAGTAAATCTTGTTCTTTTTATTTCTAGTTTATTTGTACAATGTATTTTTGACAATAAAATTGAATCCAAGATAAATGAAAGCTTTTCAGTTTTTCTTACGCGTATTATTACACGTTTATTCATTTTCGTAAAAACGAATCTTTGGTAAGAATTTAATGGCTATTTTGATTTTTATGTTTAATGGCATATCAACCCAGTATGGGTTATTTAATACTGAAATTTGCAACGATTGTAAATCTTTGATAATAATCCTAACTATTGATATTTTTTACTTTAATTAGCTAAAATCACTCTTTTTAATTGGGAATTATAATAATCATTCTTTGGTAAGAATTTAATGGCTTTTTGATTTGTATGTTTAATGGCATATCAACCCAGTATGGGTTATTTAATACTGAAATTTGCAACGATTGTAAATCTTTGATAATAATCATAACTATTGATATTTTTTTTTTACTTTAATTAGCAAAAATCACTCTTTTTAATTGGGAAATATAATAATCATTTTTTACACAAAGTAATATGTTAGGAAAAATGCCTATCTAATACAAATACTTTTCATACCGTTATAAAGTTTCAAGAAATCCTATCCCTTACTAATAACTTTAAACTTACTTATTTGAAAAATAAATGAGCCCTCTAACAGGTACTATCACTCTGCTTTTTAATAATACCAACGACAGGTTCGGGTTTGGGTTTCTTTGTTTAATGGCATATCAACCTTCTTAGCTTATTTAATGACAAAGCCATCCTTCCAGAGGAACGGCAGTGAGGCTATTTAACCCATAACTGGGAGGATAAGCGGGTTCATAAAATTCCTAAGGGTTTTTTTATCCTAAAGTGAACGTAATAGCGCGACCAGAGTTCGAACTTGCTTCCTACGATTCCGCAGTCCAGTGTCTTAACCATTACACCACGAGAACACCTCCAGTAAGGAAGGGATACTCTACACAGCGCAGATTTATAAAGAGGTCTCATCATTTCAAGCAGATTTTATTACCACTATTCAGTCCACTTATTTGAAGTACAGTCGTCAAGGCTAAAAAATTAACATGAAAAGATTTTATGAATTGTTTTTTGCATCTTACAAATAAAATAGTTTATATTATACATTTTATAAGCTTACAAGTGTATTATTGTTAATGTATCTTAATAGTTTTGTCTTTTACTATAACGCAGCTCTGTTTTTTCGTTCTTCCTTCTGGGCCTATCTGTCGTGTCTCTCTTGCTGCCGTCTGAATCTTGTGACCAGTCTTCTCTCTCTCTCTCTCTCTCTCTCTCTCTCTCTCTCTCTCTCTCTCTCTCTCTCATCTTGTCTTTTTAACCCCTCGATACTTTATCTTCTCACTGAGATTTGCGACAATGAGGATTCTTCTCTTGTGCCTATATATCATTGTCTCGACTACTTAAACACATTACGGGCCGCACTCACGTCAGGAGCCAGAGATGGAAACTTAGACAAGCGCTTCCCTTGTTGACTGAAGTAGAGTCAGAATTCTACTTATAAACACTAAGAACCAATCGTCGTCTAAAATTAACTCGTTCAATAAAAGTCAATCATTCAAATGATCTTGACGGTCGTCGTCTATCAATTAATCTAAATGGTTTTCGCACAGGACGGCCCTTTAAAACCTTTTTAAACTATTTAAACTACTTACCAAATAAAAAGTTCCAACAATCTATTATTTTACATTCTAGCCACAATTATTCCTAACAGAGAATGATATGAATTTCATTCTACCACTCCTCTTAATTTTCCTTGCTAATATTTATTTTTCTGTTGAATAATGTCTAGAATTAATTTATAGTTAAAAGTTTCGTTTTAGGCTCCTTTACGTATACCTTACCCACAACCTTTTCTGCCTTCTACGTGATGCATTCAATAAGTTTCCAGACATTTTTTTTTGTGTACAGGCATTTAAAAATTGTCGTAGTCTCTTTAAAATTCAGTATGTTATTGCTATACATCTTATGGGATGACTGACCAATTTTTATGATTTCAGGTTCAAATAAACAACTACAGAAGGAATTAGAATACACCCTAAAAAATCCTGGTTTACACAGCTGGTGAATATTAAAAATGCAATCTGGACGTGAGGACACTTTAGAAGAACGATATGGCATAAAATTCTGTTTTAAACTTGGAAAAAATACCACAGAAACGTATGAAATGTTTCAGACTGTTTTGGAGCGTCTTGCATGAATCGTGCATAAGTTTTTGAGTGGTATAAGAGATTCAAGGAAGGCAGGGAGTCTTTGAGGGATGATGAGAGGTGTGGGAGGAGTAAGGAAGTCAATACACCAGAGTTGATTGGTCACAGAGTTAGGTTTAGGGTTACACCAGTCCATAACTCCATCCTTGTCACAGATTAATTGACCAAGATGAACATCAAGACAATTCCTCACCCTCCATATACTTCAGACCTCCCTGTGACTTTTGCTTATTCCCTAAGCTCACAGGCTGTCGTTATGAGATGATTGAGGAGATGAAAGAGGCTGTGACGAAGGTCATTGACACGCTCACACAAGAAGACTTCCATGGGGCCTTGTAGAAGTTGTTGGAACGGTACAACAAGGGCATTGCAGCTGGAGGAATTTACTTCGAAGAGGACTTGAGTTTCATGAGTGTACTATCAATAAAAGTGCCCATACGAAAAAAGTCTGGAAACTTATTTAGCGATCTTCGTAAAACTTGTAATTTGCTAAATTCTAACCTTTTTCAACCCCCTAGCTTCCTTATTCTGACACTGTGGAATTAAAATGTTTTTTTCGTTATACAACTTATAAAACTAAACAAGGGATTAATATAACTCATTACACTTCAAATTCCAATACTCTAAGACATCCGCATTGCAATTGTCAATAATTAATCTATTCATTTCCATTTTGCAAACGTATCTTGAAAATCACGCACCTGAAAAAAATACTGCACTTTGCATCTATTAACGAAAAAAATAACTATTTTATTTCATAGGTCATTCCTTTTTATCCCCTGTTGCCTTTAATTGTTTTTTATATATATATATCTGTTCCTTCAAACTCCAAATCCCTTGGAAACGCTGTCAAATCAAAATTCTTTCATAAAATCCATGTCTGGAACGTTTCATGTCAAAATTTTCTTCTCAGGCGGATTTTTCTTTTAGTTTACTTCTTTGCCTCTATCCCCAGAAATCTTCATCCGTTCTCTACTAAACAAAATGCGCAATAATATTGCTGTACACAGAACCGAAATATTCGCTTGAATTCGCGAATGCTGAATATGTGGAGGGACTTAATATTTTTAAAAATTTCCATTGATTTTTAACTATGAAATTTAATACCTAAATTAACTACAACCAACTTCCAAAATGCTAGAATACAACAGTTAATCTCTTTAAAGTTAACAAAGAAAATAAATAAGACATTCTCAAGAACTAAACTCCGTCATTTTCCTCATTAAAATTAAAACACACAATAGAATTCAAAATGGTGTATATATATAAAAAAAATCTATCGACACACTCTGCTTTTGTTTTAAAAAATATACAACCAAATTAAAAATGGTGCCCACAAAAAAATTCTTCGCACGTGGCTGGAGAGGACTTGTAACTTATATTCATCACTCTAAAAAAATTACTTCAACATGGTATAAAGATATTATCACCGCCAATCTTCAAAATACAACTGCACCGGCTACTGTTACAAATTAAAACAAAATTCCAAAAATGAAAAAGAAACCATTATCCCCTAAAATTGTATTACAAAAAAAATATTTTCTTTTTCAGCTATTCTCACGCCAAAAAAAATAACTAGCTGCGCACGTGGTGACTCAATCCATGTAGAAAAGAAAAATTAGAAACAATTCTATGTAATATACGCACGAATGCAGCAATTAAAAAAGTCAAACGAAACAAGCATAAACATCTTCAAAAATATTGTCAGTAAAAATGTCTCTTTCTTTTTTTTCTCTTCGTCAATTTCTCAGTTCTAATAAGAAAACGTAACAATATGTATTTGTTTGTGTGTTCGTCATAGTTGAATTCATCTTCTTTTTTTATTCTTTAGTTCTCATCAACATTACTCCAGTTCATTTTTACCCGAATCTTCATTCTTTTAACTGACTATTTCTAACATTTGTATCTCTTTTCTTATCTTGCCCAGTCAGCTGGGGCTGTAGAATACACTGACTGCACCTCTGCAGAGGGGTAAGGCTCCCCCTTACGAGAATCCTGGATATGACCCTAAACAATCTGATGGTGAGGTTCCAGCAGTGCTGGAGCTTTGGGGAATGCGGAGTACCCCTTCATTGCCGTCGCTCCCAGGTCCACTCTGGCCCGGAGTGGTAGCACCTGATAAGGGCCCTATCTATGGGTTAAATAGAACTAACAGCATACTTATGCTAAGCTGAATTGTTTGATTAAACTGAATGGCTTGGAATGGGAATGTTTTTGACAATTAAATCGTACTTAAATTTAAACTGCGTGAATTATTTGAAATAGAACTGTTTTTCGACATTAAAACTGTATTTACACTTAACTGAATTGTTACATATAACTGCTTGAATAGTTTGAAATGGAAATGTTTTTGACAATTAAACTGTGTACTTATGCTAAACTGAATTGTTTTAAATAGAACAGGTTATTTACATAAAAATGGATTTGGCGTTAAATAACCTACAAAGCTTGATATGCCATAAAACCCACCAAACCAAACCAAACCAATCTTTTCTTTTCTTCAAACTCAGATGTCTTATTCGCCGACACGTGCGCACGCATTACTTAGATTTCTATTAACTTTCTTTTCTTTTCTTTTCTTTCTATTGATGTTATATCAGTTATGTCTTTTCCCTTCAATGTATTTCTTTTTCATTCTTTAATTACTTTGACTTAGATTGTCTCGTTATTCTTTTTACTCCTTTATTTTCCTTTTTGTTTTACGTCTAATGATAATCTGTCTCTCAGGCTATGTCACAGTTTTCCAGTTTTAATCTTTCAACATTATATTGATACTGCTGATCGGCACTAATTTAAGGAATATGTTAAATAGTCTCTTCTTCTCTAATGATCAACAAGCTCCTCTCTTCTTGTGATCTCTCTCTCTCTCTCTCTCTCTCTCTCTCTCTCTCTCTCTCTCTCTCTTATGTTTTCATTCTCTCTGCAAGAACCCACCGTGTTTCATGTTCTTAATGGGAATATACCATGAATGGTTCTTTTCTGCACTATATTATTACATCAAAGATTCAAAAACAGAATTGACTGCCCTAAAGTTGAGAGCGAAATATGGAAACTTAGACAACTGCAGGGTGTCCTCGTGGCGAAATGGTTAAAGCGATGGACTGCGGAATCGTAGTAAGCGAGTTCGTATTCCAGTCGCCCTATTACGTTCACTTTCGGGCAAATACCCTTGGGAAAGGTATGAACCCCTTTATCCTCCCAGCTATGGGTTAAATAGTACGACTACTGTTCTTCAAGGAGAATGGCTTTGGCATTAAATAACCTACAAAGGTTGATACTCCATTAAACAAAGAACCCAAACCCTAACCCAAGACAACTGCATTCTATATGATCTTTCTGAAGAAAAGTTACAATTTTACAACTAAACTTTTTGGACCCGTCATCACCTAACGTTAACTCGTCCAGTGAAAGACAAGTTTTCAAATCATCTCGGTGTTATCACTTGTCAATATTAACGGTTTCGGCTTGGAACCACCGTTTAAAATCTTTTAATCTACACTGCCTGCCAAAGGAAATAGTCCGACACTTTTTTTATATCATAAACAGACCACTATATATGTGTGTGTGTGTGTGTGTGTGTGTGTGTGTGTGTGTGTGTGTGTTTGTGTGTGTGTGTGTGTGTGATGACAAGATATATGCTCTTTTTCCACGGGGTTGTGCACTCTTGCAAAGGAATTAACTGTTGCTACTCGCGAAATGCAAAGCTCTTCAAATGAATTGAGCTCTCAGAAGCCGTTAAGCGCATATGTAAACAAAAGAAAAATGAAAATATAAGCGTTAAAATCCCTTCGCTTACACTGAGGCTGCAGGTGGTTGTGCGGTAAGATATCCGACTGGCGTAAAGTCAGCTGATTTCGATCCCAGATTGAAGCATATTACATTTCTAGCCACATTAATAAGTTGTGATATAACAAAACACCCTATGTATATATGTAGTGTAATTGGATGGAAACTCAAACTTGGTTAAATCGTCATTATAAATTTATTTCGGCGGAGAATATTACTCTCCGTCTCGTCTGATGACTTTTTACATGCTTTTCTCTCAGTTGCAGAATAGCAAATGTGGAATTACAGTTTGTATTTTAAGAATAAAAAAATAAAACGATAAGAAATAAAAATAAAAAAAAAAATTAATTAAATTCATTAGCGAGGGTAGAGGGGGCCAAAATATTTGGTGTTAGAAACATTAAAAAACAGGAGTGGCGATTCTCTATAGGTCAATCCATCCTAATTGACGTACTTGTCGGGTGATCCCGTAGCAGGTGTGATTTTCTAAACAATCTACGATCGTAGAACGAATGACTATTCCCATATAAATTTTACATTTACATATATGGGGAAAAACTGCAAGAAAATCATGTAAAAAGTCATCTGACGAGACAGAGAATCTAGTAATATTCTCCACCGAAATAAATTTATAATGACGACTTAACCAAATTTGAGTTTCCATCCGATTGCACTATATACCCTCTGAATGTGAATTTTGTTTTATCCCAGCGAATGAATGAGGGATTAACAATAGCCATACATTGAGCACTCACATAGATTTATATGATATTCCTCATATATTCTATTAAAAAATAATCCACATTTACTGTCATTGGACGCTGACTGGATATTATATATATATATATATATATATATATATATATATATATATATATATAACCACAGGGTACTCTTCAAATTACTCTAATCTAATTTTACGTTTAAATGTTTTCATTGTATATGAGCAAAATATTTCTTTTTTCATTTCATATAGTAAAAGTGAAAATATATTTTTTAGATATTTTGGGTGAAGTTTTTCATTGGAAAATTCATGAAGACTGTTTCTTTTGTTAATTTATTCACGAACTAAGCTTAACTTCTTTTAGAACGAGGCCTGATGAATGAGGTTCCCTGAGCCAATTACATTCATAGACAATGATCTGTTAGCCTAGTTCAGTCATTGTTATTCCATATAAATTGGCCACTGTTCTAATTGTTTGTTTTTTTTTTTTTTGGTTTTCACTTTTGTTGGAAAATAAAAGCTTTAAGATTCATTGAGTGATTATATAGCAGGTGTATAAATATTATTGATTCCTCTCAAAATTGGTTCAAATTTAGTGTAAAAACGTTTTTTTGTTTTGTTTTTTCCTGATACGTCAAATATTAGTTACTAAATAGCCCTTTCGATAGAAGGGAAAAAAGAAAGTCATCATCCCCTTGAGAGGAGTAAGACCTCCCCGAAAGAGAAGTGTTTTGGATATAACTTTGAAAAGCATTTAATTTTTAAAACTTACGTTCTTGAAATCTAATGAACATGGAATATGGGTCCAATAATTCAGTTTAAACACTATTAGTATTCGACCATGGGCAAAATATCTCTTGAGAAACAAATACACCAGAAATGTAAACGTGAATTACAATGAACGCGATTCCCTATCCCTCTGGAAGAATATAACCCTCGCTGGTTTGGCATGCCACTTAAATTAATCATTCAAACGGCAATCAAACAAATACGGGTAAATCAAAAAGTATGTTTATATTAATCTTTGTAATTAAAGAGTCGATTACATTTATTAGGTTTTACTACCTCTGCCTTAAGTCTTTACATAAGGAATGAAATTAACTGATTAATATATAACTAGAATGAAAATGTTGCAGAAATCGCAATGCCAAATCCTTAACTTGCAGAAATATTTTATTCGAAAATACATTGGCAAATAACCCACGATCTGCTTCCAGAGACCCACGTATCTTCCGTGCCTATTTATACAAATAACTCGTTTGTAAACTCGTTCTGCAACATGGCAGATGTCATTGCTGGGGTACGTGGCAATTTTTTCAATTCACCTTCTGACATATGCTGCGTTGTCTTTTGGAATTCACTCAGGAAGTGATGCATGCTGTTCTTTTCAGTGGTCTTACTAAAAGAATAAGTGCCCACCGCATATGGACAATTTGCCTTTCACTAATATTTCCCATTTAGAAATGCTTCTACGTGCAATAAACAAGCCTCTTTTCATAAATGAATCACAACCTTCTGCAAATCTTGATGCTTACATGAATGAAAGTAAAAGACATTTTGGTAAAAGATGACAGTCGTTTTTTTTCTGTTCCAGTTTGAAATGAAATGCAATTTCTGTAAGCATATGCACAAAGTACTGACCAAATGGAAAAAAGTCACTATAAATATGTACATTTTACAAGAATTCAGTTTCTTTTTTTTATTTCTTTGCTTTCATAACAACCATGATCATTATCCCTTGTATATATTTACCATCCACTCTATACAATCAGGATACTACACAAGATCAGGTTTTAAATTGAGTTAATGAGATTTGAATACAGAGTTTTCCTTCTCCTCGACTAGTTGCCATACTAAAGCTGATGAGCAGTCTGCCCTATTATTCACCCATAGCGACAGGGAGAGTTGTTGGATTCATACCTTCCCTGAGAGCTATGTCAAATGCAAACAGCTTCGTTCAGGATTTGAACTCTTGTCGTCGTGTCCATTTCCTACGATGATAACCATTGGACAATGAGCACCTACATTTGTGTCCAGAATATGTTGTACATTTTGAATTCACATAGCACTAATATCGGTGGGAATAATGAGAAACCAATTATTATCCCTTCAGGTATGGGTAAATAGTAGGGCAGACTGTGTTCTTAATCCTTGGCTAGTCAACCAACCAGTCTAGGAGAAGCAAAACTCTTACTCAAAACCAATTACAATCCTTTTCGGAGGTGCCCATGGTGGAATGATAATCGTCGTAGGAAATGGACACGGCGACACGAGTTCAAATCCTGGACGAGACTGATTGCATTTCATATAGCACTAATACCCTTGGGAAAGGTATGAATCCAATTATTCTCCTTCCAGCTATGGATAAATAGTAGGGCAGCCTAGGTTCTTCAGCCTTGGTGAGGCAACTAGTCTAGGGGAAGGAAAACTCTGAATTCAAACCTGTTAAACTCCACTTAAAATAATTGACGTTATGCCATATCCTGCCCGAGCGGAGGGGTTGGTTAATATATTAAACTCCTTTTAGAAGTGGCATGTTCGTGTCGAAGGGTTGGTAAATGCAAACATATTCTGGACATAAATTTACCCCCGTATTTTCTAGGGTTTTTTTTTTCATTCATTTTTTTATTCCAGATGCTCCTCCGAGAAACTGTTTTTGTTTTTTCTATCTTTTGAATTTTAGGTTACGAACATCAGTTATTTGTTTACACACAGTTAAATGATCAAACAGTTAAATTTCAAACAATTCAATTTAGCAGAAATCATTTGTTTGCTCTCAGCTTAAATGACAAACAGTTTTATTGGACCAATTCATAAGACTCTATCAGCTGCTACCGCTCGTGTTTTTTAGTTGACCTGGTAGGAATGGCAATGAAGGGATTCTCTGCATTCCCCAAAACTCCATTGACTGGAACAACTCTATTAGATGGTTAAATGTCATAACAAAACACGCGTTTTGGGGTCTTACTCCTCTGCAGAGGAGTAAGTGTATTCTATAGTCCCAGCCGATTCAGGTTTTATCACGTTTGGGACTTATTAGTTTATAAATACTGTTGTTATATTTCTTCTCATTTAGCTTATTCCCAAGCAGTAACTATTATATTCTGTCGAAAATCAAATGACAGCAAATCATTTTCATTTTACACCACTCTCATCGATTCTGATTCTGCTGTCTAGATGTTCTTTTCATTTATCGAAGTCGAACTCTTCAAACTTGAAAACATTTTTAGGATTGTCACAGTGCACAAGTAACGAGGCTTAAAATTGTTCTATTTCTTTTCCGATCTTGCCAAGTTAATATATTTCTTATACTTGAAATTATCCTTTAATTTGACTGTATTTAGTTTGAAAAACAGTATGTACATTCTTTGCTAAATATTATTTGTTTTCATTAACTAGATCTGGTTATTTGCATTGAATTAGTTGGTTTGACATTCAAGGTAGTTAACAAGTGCTCTTCTTTCTTTTCGGCACAAGAGCATCTACTTTGTAGATTTACTATTGATGTAGTCAAATCTGTTTTTTCTTTTTTTTTTTACATTTCCCAATACATCGTTTTTCCTATCAAATCATGTTGACATTGTACTTTTTCTTATTGTTTTAGCAGTATAAATGGAGAATCTCTCTCTCTCTCTCTCTATATATATATATATATATATATATGAGATACATTATCACCTGTTTATAATCTTCCTAGACAATGTACTTCGAACATCGATAGATCAGATAAAAGGAAATAGCTTTAAGTTAAAAAAACTATAAGAAGCAAATGATATTCTGCAAAAACTATAATGAATGTAGACTATCCAGATGTTATATCGCTTCTTGTAAATACACCTACCCAAACAATATTCTTGTTAAATAGACTGGAGCAGGCTGCAGGAGGCATTGGTCTCCAAGTGAACTCAAACAAAATGAACATGAGCCATCTCCACTCGAAATGACAGTCCTCTGAAATTTGTTGACAAGTCCACATACTTCGGTAGCAGCATCTCTTCATCTGAAAGTTATTTCAGTTTACTCCAAGCGAAGACATGGACTGCTATCAATAGACTATCGGTGATATGGAAGTCTGATCTATCCGATAAAATAAAACGGAATTTCTTCCAAGAGGTGTTTGTGTCAATGTTACTGTATAGATACACTATATGGACACTGACAAACAGCAGGGAGAAAAAGATAGATGGGAACTGCACAAGAATGCAACAAGATATATTGAAAGAACCCTGGAAGAAGCAGCCCACAAACAATAGGTGTACGGCCAATTACCGTCCATCTCTTAAACCGTTCAAATAAAAAGAACAAGACATGTGGGACACTGCTGAAAAAGTTAGAACGAACACAAAGGTGATGTTCTCTAAAGGACACCGGCATAATTACGAGCTAGAATTGGCCGACCAACAACAACCTACACATAGCAGCTCTGTATAGACACAGTATGTATTTTGGTACTAGGAGTGATGGATGATCGGAACGGATGGAAATAGAGTGTCGGGGATATCCATGCTAGCAGTGCGACTTGATGATGATGAGGATGCACATTATTTTAATGCCATTCTCCTGGTTGTAATATATTTCATTCCTATTCTGAGAAGGCGTTTAAAGATATTTACTTGTTATCTTTAAGTATCCGTTGCACAAACACGTCTCTGGTATCTCTGTTGCAAATTCCTTTGTTCTCATCTGGAAATATCGCTTGTTTCTTACCCCTATTGTTATTTTCTCTCTAGGTTCAAATGGTAACTTTTAACTGAAGTCTGTGTGAGAGCAACTTTCCCCAAGTCTCCAGGAGTATTCTACCCGATCTTAAATTGCTGTGGTCTTGATGTGCACGATTCTTTCTCTGATTGTCAATTTTCCTTTTTTTATGGACTGTTTCAAGGGCACCAGCTATAATATATATCACCGTTACCTTCATATTCCACAGCTTGTTAAACTCTCTGGCGAAGTTCATGCCGTTCATGACAATTTCGTTTTTCTTGTTAATTAATGCTATGGGTGTTCTAGCTGGGATTGTAGAATTCAATTCTATCTCAGTGTCCCAAAGATTTGTATACGTTTCATTTTCTTGAATAGATTATGTTGCGTACATCTACTAGTTACCTGCATGGTTAAATTTTAGTTAACTGCACAATCCCCAGTGGGTCACCATTCGTACTTAAACGTGATTAAACATGTATCACTTCCTGCTAGTTTCCTTCATTCGATTATTATGCGAGAAATTTTTACCGTTGTCTCCACAAACACGACCCTTACTATTCTGTACATTTGCAAAATTTCGTTTTGGTATAATTGATACTTATGAGATTATCTTCTGCTTCTAAGCTATTTTCTTGTAATCTATGCAATTTCGTTAATTTATCTTTTGATTTATCAATACTTTTGTTTTACTTTGCATTTTTTCCATATATGTATTTTTGGTTAATCTAATATTTCTCTACTAGCTCTTATTTCTGCTGATATTGTTGTTACTGGTTGCTGTAATCAGTCCTTGTTTTCTCGAGTCCCTAAATTGTTCCATCTACGTGGATCTCAATGCTAGTCTTTTCTCCACTCACTGAGTCTGTCATTTTTCAGGTTTAAGACATTGCGCACCGTTTATGATTTCTTTGTCCTTTGTCCTATATTTTTTTTTTAGATTATCCCTTGTTCATTTTAAGAATGGTCAACAGAATCCTTCTAGACGGACTACCGAGGAATTTATTTCTCTGATGAGATTTCTGCCGTTGTCTTTGGTTTTAAAAAGACTCTTGTTCATTTGCTGTTGCCAATTCTTTCAAACTTTTTTTCTTAAATCCCTTGATGGTCTCCGCTTCTAATATTTCTAGGTCTTTGTCATTTTTTTCAGTTAGAGTTTTGATGCTTTCCGGATTGAGCAGTTCTCATCATCACCATCATGTCGTGTCGCTAGCATGGATATCCCTGACCCTCTCTCGACATTTCTCCCTATCATTCATCGCCTCTGGCAGGTCTTCAGGACTACATCCCGTATCCTCACATAGCTGCTGTATGTATGTTGGAACTGGTCATCCTGCTTTTGCTTGGCCATATGCTGGGGTCCACAGGAGTACATCACTTACGAGCTCGTCCCTGCTTCTCCAGCAGTGACCTGCATGTCTGGTTCGTCTAACTTGGATAGTTTTCGACATGGGAGGCAGGTGACCGTATAGTTGGTGCCTTTTGGGGTATTGCTGCCAGGACCTGTTCACTATTGCTCGCAATATTCGTGTGTAATTGCCGTCTAGTTTCTTCTCCAGCCGTTTACTTAGCATCCAAGTAGTGCATCCATATAGCAGTATCGACATGACCGCTGCCTGGAAGAAACTTTGTTTCATTTTATCGGTCAGGTGTGTCCTCTATATGATCGATAGCTCTCCATGCCTTCGTTAGCCGTGTGTCAATGTCTTTTTCGGTTGATGAGATGCTGCTTCCTCGGTAGGTGAATTTGTCTACCAGTTTCAGAGATGTTCCGTCGTGTATGGAAATGTCACCTGTTTGATTATAGCACATATATTCGGTTTTATGTGCATTGATATGGGGGCCAATGCCTACGGCTACTCGTTCTATTGAGCAGTTCTATTCCTTCCATTTTGTGTTTTTTTTTCTTGTCATTTTTCATTATAAGTATGGCACATATTTTAACCCGGAATATCATTCTTACATCTTAGCTGTATATTTTCATAGTCTGCTGTAGGGTTCCTAGTTATTTTCCATTTTTGTCAAATATCCAAATATATTACATATAAGGCGGTTTGTCTTATCCAGCGACTACGTAAATTTGCAACTTTATTTTTATTTTCTCAATACATATTTTAATGGTATCAATCCTATGTTAAATAATGGTTGCAAAAGTTAGAATTTTTGTTAAATGTTTATATACATTTTATCTTATGCCAAAGTTTTTATTCCTGGAATTAGTTTCACATTTTAATTCGTCATACCTTTGGTGATGCAGTTTATAACTTGTTCTTATATCTTGAAGATTTTTAGCTCTTCTAATATCCAAATTTGCAATACCAGTACATATCCATTTTCCTTGTATATATATACCATAGCTTTTTTTCCGACATTTTAAAAACCTCACTGAGGCACAGCTAGTCTATATATAATCGGTGGTCTGTCCCTCGTTTCCTTACGACGAATTTTCTGCTCTTCGGGAGATAGTCCACGATATTCCAGCAAGTAATACATTTCTACTCTTATCTGTGATGTTAAGGTCTTCCTATCGTAGGTAAACACATTATTGGTCTGTAGTTGCTTAATATGTTCCCTTTTCGAGGTCTTATTTGATCAAGGTATTTTCCCTTCCTATTCCCACCAGGAGTTTTTGTACCTTATTAGTATTTACAACGTTGCTGAAAATATATGTCATGGATGGATGTGATTTTTTAAAAACAGATTTCATATATGTCTTCATAGTCTGATGTTTTAGGTTTGGTACTCTCTTGAGTGTTGGCCAAAGAAATTTCGCGTGTATTTCAGTCTCCAGACTTTCTTTAATTCCTTCCATTTTATTTAATGAGAATGCATATTTCTATGGGTTTTTTTATAGTTGTCAGTGGAGTTTGGTCAAAGCGATATGGCGCATCACGAACACGCATCTTATCTCACCCTTAAATGTTTATTGCTCTCATTTATGTTGAGCACCTTGATACTTTAGTTTCTTTAATTACGCAACTATTGTTGCGAGGCAAGTTTTCAATTGTCCAGTTATAAATACTGCTCCTAACTTCACGTTCAATAAATCATTTATTATTCAGAAAGATCTTTTTACTTTGTCATTTATTTTTTATATATGTGATCTTTATTCTACAGTTTACTGTAACAGTCACATGCACGATTTGACATGAACGTCTTTCTATGCGTAATCTTGACCAGTTTCTTCCTACATGTGATCTTATTCAATTTATCTGACTTATATGAGATGGCCTATATAAATCTATGTTCAGAATTAATTTGCTATGATACTTTTAAAACACAGCTTTGGTTTATAATTGTACTGTTTGTTTTTATTTCCAACGAATCACTCAATATTTAGTTGTATAAAAATACTTTCTTGTCGAAGATCATATATGAGTACCAACTGTTCAATGAGAGACATAAACTGCACGACAGGTTACCTGGTGGATTTTGTTTATCATGTTAAAGGTTTTAATGGAAATACACATTATTTTAATGAATGGATTACAGAATACAGCTGTAATGTATCACAAATTTTCTGAACAACTCTCCTAAGGTTTTGATTCCAATGTTTTTCTTTCTGTAATATTGGTTAACACATCAAGACAAACAAGACAGTGTGACACTATGAAGGTGCTCCACCAAGCAGACGATCCCTTTGTTTGTTTTGGCGTGAAACCAAACAAAGGGCTTAGGACTCGAGATCTCGATGCGACCGGAAGTAGGTAAGGGAACGAGAGTGAGGAGTTGGGAGAAGGAACCCAGAGAAGGCAGTTGGCGACGGACGACGGAGAGTGGCAGATGAAGTCGACATCGGAGAGCAGAGTGACCAGTTGGCATGAGAGAGAGTCCAGAGTCAGTGAGGGAAGACCAGTCAAGATGAGTAAGCACTCCAAGTGGCAAGTAGAATTTTCGCTAGAAATACACGCTAGCGTTAGTCTACAGGGAATGCAGAGTGTTACATAAGTCCTCTTCTCTGAGATAAAATGTAGCAGGAGGTGGT
Source organism: Sepioteuthis lessoniana (assembly GCA_963585895.1). NCBI lineage: Eukaryota > Metazoa > Mollusca > Cephalopoda > Myopsida > Loliginidae > Sepioteuthis > Sepioteuthis lessoniana. The sequence continues at coordinate 143,383,068 of OY757904.1, forward strand.
GAGGATCGGATATGTTTAGGCCTTGAGGGTGTTTAAGTCCTGACTTAGCATTTAGCTAACCACAGAGACCATAATGCCCTTGACCCGTAAAGAGAAATGTAGAAGGCAGGTTAGCAGTCCTTCTCGACCAATTGGTTGACAGTGGTCAAAAGCTGTCCTTTAGAGTGATTTCGGGGAGCGGGAGAGCATGCCACCCCAGCACATTGCAGTATTTTTGTAATTTTGTGGAGTAACCACAATTGCGTGTGATTTAGTGAAAGAAGCAAGGAGGGCTCCGTTTGAATCGTGAACATTATGTCTGTATTATATGTTATGTTTTTATTGTACATTTACTTTTTTTTATATATATGGATATTAGTGCTATGTGAAATGCAATCAGTCTCGTCCAGGATTTGAACTCGTGTCGCCGTGTCCGTATCCAACGACGATAGCCATTACACCACGGGGTTATAATAAGGTCTACTCGTCTGGCCAAAATTAGATGATCCGTTTGTATGTAAAAATCCCAGAGGGTTTTGTGCGTCACATTCTCCAGAACAGATTGTTGGTGGTGCATATACCATTTGTTCGCATGGTCAATTTTAAATTTCTGGCAAACTTCCCAGAGACTCACTTTTCCCACCCAGCCGTGTCTAGTTTTATACTCTTTCTGTGCTAGTTTGCTGCATTCGTTTAATATGTGATTGATCATTTCGTATTTTTATTATTATTGGTATTTATATTATTATTATATTTTTTGTTAGTTTTTCACACTGGTCTTAGCTGGTGCTCTTTGATTGGAGTGTGAGGGAAAATGAATAGCATCATTATTATGACGAGTTTTTTACACTAGTATTATTGAATCTGAGAAAGTGCAAATCTCTTCAGGTCTTCATGATTTTCCTCAACATTCTGACTGATCGTAAAAATGCTGTAGTTTTTATAGTCTTTGTTTGTCTTCTAATTTCGAACTCGTCGAACGTTCATTCCTAGTGCAGGAGTGACAGTTGCCCTCACTTTTATGCTCCTCAGCTTTCTCAGTTTTAGAGCAAGGTCCAAGTAATTGTCTTTCTTTGGGCTCTCTTTGATTTTCACTCCGTGGTTCCCGGGGATTCCTTGGTTACCTTTTTTTTACCTAATTATCACTAAGTCATATCTTCTCACCAGTATTAGGAGGTCAGTTTGTATCTTAAAATTCCAGTGAATTTTATGCGTCTCATTCTTCTGGATGGATTCTGGTTTGTGCATAAACCATTAGGTTGTATAATAATATTTTAGTTCCATACACAATTCCCAGTCAATCAGTTTCCCCACTGAGCCGTGTCTAGTCTTATAACCTCTTTGCTGTAGTTTGCTACATTCGCTTATTATAAGTTTGATCGTTTCAACATTGTTACCACATAATCTAAATTTTTTATCCCGTTGCGTAATATTGATTTTCAATGATGGCAAGTCCTCTTTCTGCTTCCTTTCTTCACACATTTCATCTTTCCAATGCAACACCTTCTGTATCGTTATAAATTTTCTTGTCCTTTGGTCTATTTATCTGTCTTGATACTTTGGCCATATACGAATAACCCCAAGTAGCTAAAAAAGATTATTGCCCAGGTGTTAATCTCTTTCATGAGATTTTTGCCGTAGAGTTTTGGCTTCGAGAAGCTTTCTCGTTCATTTGAGGTACAGTTTTCTTATTTTCCTTCTTCCCTGATTTTGCTCGAGGGCGTTGGCTTCAAATAATCGCATATTCTTGTAATTTTCCTTCTCTCCAAGTGTTCTGACGCTTTACTCACATTATTGTATTTTTTTTACTTTCCGTAATTCATACTTTCCCACTTTTGATTATGTGCTCTCAGGTTTATTTACAGTTTCTTACAATCCTTCACCGGGTCTTTATGCAAGACTGAGGGTGAGTGAAAGGAATGACTATATGCATTCCAAATATTAACATTTTGGCTGCCTTTTTTGGGTGACATTTTTTAGTTTCAGTGATTGAATACTTTTAGGAGGATGAGCAGTTCCGCAAAGTGTAATTTTCCCTATTTTTGTTTAGCTGGGACTGCCAAGTATTTTGTTGAATCGTTTATCTGTCTCTTTCCTTATCATTCTCAGAACTCCAATATTTTCTGAATTTCTTATTTAAGGTATTTGCCTTTACTTATTATATTCTGTGTCACTCTTGTTATCTATTAGCACTGATATACATGATGCCTTCAATATGTTTCCAGACATTTGTGGACAGATATTTAAAAGTGTCGTAGACTCTTGAAAATTCAGTATGTTTTTGCTATACATCGTATGAGATGACTGACCAATTTATGATTTCAGGTTCAAATGAACAGCTACAGTAGCAATTGGAATACAGCCTACTAAAGCCTGATTGTTACAGTTGGTGAATTTCAAAAATGCAATCTGGACGTGAGGAAGAACAATATGCAATAAAATCATGTTTTAAACTTGGAAATAAATGATGCTAGAGAAACGTATGGAATTCTTCAGACTGCTTTTGGAGCAGCTTGCATGAATCGAGCATCAGTTTTTGAGTGGCATAAGAGATTCAAGGAAGGCAAGAAGTCTATGAGGGATGATGAGAGGTGTGGGAGGAGTAAGGAAGTCAATACTCTAGAGTTGATTGGCCAAAGGTTTAGGCTTAGGGTTAGGGTTACTATGTTGAGGTTTTAAGGGAGTTCAGGAAGAGATTCGGTCGGAAGAGGCCAGCACTCTTCAAATCGGGTCAGTGGCATTTCCACCAGGACAATGCACCAGTCAACAACTCCATCCTTGTCACAGACTATTTGACCAAGATGGCAATCAAGACAGTTCCTCACCCTCCCTATTGTCCAGACCTTTCTCCCTGTGACTTTTACTTATCCCCTAAGCTCAGAGACTGTCGTTATGAGACAATTGAGGAGAGGAAAGAGGCTGTGACGAAGGTCATTGACCCACTCACTCAAGAGGACTTCCATGGGGCATTCCAGAAGTTGTTGGAATGGTACAACAAGTGCCTTTCTGCTGGAGGAGAGTACTTCGAAGGGGATTAAATTTTCATCAGTGTACTATCAATAAAAGTGCCCATACAGAAAATGTCTGGAAACTTTATTTAATGATCCTCATATCAATTAGAAATAATTTTTTTTTCTTTTCTTGTCTTTACGACTATATCTTGTATATAGCTCTTTTTTTTTTCTTCAATTTGGATTACTCAGTCTCACGATATGAAAATTTATTTTGCTTTTTTTATTGGTTCCGGTTGGTGTTCATACCATTTTTTACAATCCAATATTTCATAGTATCTACATACTTTCCACTGACTGTAAAGTCCTATTTTATCGTGTCCTTCTTTGTATTCAATTAGTGTTAGGATTTAGCAACTGGACAATAAGGGGCCAATTATTCCAGGTTTTTCTTTGCAAAGTCTTCGTATCCGTTTTTATAATTTTTGCCAGAGAGTTTTTAGTTTGTAGGTTCTGCTCCTGTGCATCTGCTATGAATATCTCCGACTCTGTTCTCAGTCCAGAAATTTTCAGCCATTGATTTATCTTTCTTATTTCTATATCAACATTTTTAACTCTTTCAGCATATTGTGCATGTTGGTCATTTTGTTGGCAGACGTTTAACTATTATATTTTTTTGCTTCCTTCTTTATATTTTTGCTGCCTCTATTGTGTCATTTTTTATGTCTATTTCTTTCGGTGTGAGCTCGAACTGATAAGAAAATTCATTAGTTTTTTTCAGTTGAATATGTTTTTCCTTTGCTTCTCCTGCGTGTTTACTAACTGTAGCGTCAACTCTGCTGTTGTGTCTAATTTATTTAATCCTATAGAGCTTGTTCTGATGGTTTTGATGGTCAGTTCTTCTCGGATTAATTGTCTTCCGTCTTATTCTCTTTTGAAGTTGAGACGTTCAATAACTCTTCTTGTTGGAGGTGCCCATAGTGTAATGGTTATCGTCGTAGGAAGTGGACACGACGATACGAGTTCAAATCCTGTACGAGACTGATTGCATTTCACATAGCACTAATACCCTTGGGGAAGGTATGAATCCAATTATTCTCCCTCCAGCTATGTCTAAAGCAGTCAGAGAAAATTACGAGAAGCTAGGCAAACGTTTTTACTCAATAAAAAACAAAACAAAACAAACATCTATGTGTAGAAAAGGAGGTGTCCGTGGTGTAATGGTTATCGTCGTTGGAAATGGACACAGAAACACGAGTTCAAATCCTAGACGAGACTAATTGCATTTCACATAGCACTAATACCCTTGGGAAAGGTATGAATCCGATTATTCTCCCTCCAGCTATGGGTAAATAGTAGGGCAGACTGCGTTCTTCAGCCTTGGTGAGGCAACTAGTCTAAGAGAAGAAAAACTCTGAATTGAAACCTGTTAAACCCCGCTTAAAAATTGACCTTGTGTCATATCCTGCCCGAGCGGAGGGGTTGGGTAAATATGATATCTCTTCTTGTTTAATGCATTTAGTAGCAGGTTATTAGTTTTCTATCTCTAGTTTCCATCATTTTTATTTCACCTGAGGTCCAAAACTATATATATTCACTGGCTTTTGCTGGGCCGTCTGGCATTTGTGCCGGATGTGGTATCGATCAATGGCAGATTCGAAGCCGAAAGGCTCCCAGCTTCGGTTGGGCCACCTTTGGGTGGGCAAGCTGCAACCTCTGTCCCCTTGCTGTCTAGTACAAGCTTTAACCCGGCATAAGTGCCTGGATCCAGATTTGGATCCATGAAACTGCTTGGCTCATTAGACCCACATTGCACTCAGTGGGTCAATGAGCAGCACATACCAGCAGGGTTCGAGTCTCGGGTCGTCCCCGACCTTCCCCTCCCCTTTATCCCCATTTTAATCGCACTCGGGCTTTTGACCTTGTTTCAGGTCCTTTCTGGTGGGAGGCAGCGACAAATAAATTCACTGGTATTGCCAGGGGGTTAATTACTATAGCTTTGTTTTTGAATTCATTTCTGTTCTTAATATACCTCATATTCTTTAATTAAATTATTTTCTAATTTTTCATTATTTATAGTAGGATTAATACAATTGATTTCATTAATTCTTCAATTTCTATTGGTTTTAATGTGTTCTGTCTACTTTCCGAGTCTATATCTAGGCGATGTTTTAGATTTTATTCCCGAACCTTTCTTAATCGTGATTATCGCACATCTTTATAGACCGAATTCCATCACAGAGTCGTCAAAAATCTTTTTACAGTAGCTTGTAAACCTAAATCGTCATCGTTTTTTGCATACAATATTAGATTATGTGGTTTATTTTTTAGTAGTTTTATCATCTTAGTCTTTGTTTTCAAGTTGTTTGTACTGACTATTTAAGCTATGGGATGCATCTATATTGTAGAATTGACACGTTTGCTGTTCGGAAATAATTGCGTTCAATTTTATCGGAGACCTCTGACTTCCATATGGTCGATAACCTATCGATAGCAGTCCATACGTTCACAAGCCGCTCACTGATGCCATTTTCAGATGAGACTGACACAGGTTGTAGTCAAGAAGGCCAACTGGAAGTGATAGAAATGAATGGCGAGAAAGAGTCTGGGAAACCCATGCTAGCAGCACGATATGATTATAATGATTAAAGCTTTACACAAAAGAGGAGTAAATTAGTCTTCTTGGAAGATTCCCTCTTTAATATTCATATTATTAACTTTGGACCTGGTTTTTCGTGGATTAATCTGAGATAAGAATGCCACCTTTCCATATTGCATTTTGGGAATACTATTAAGAATGGTGATATCTTTAAAATGTTTACAACTTTTAAAATAAGCAATACTTTTTAAATACTCGGATTTTCCTGTTTAGATAGACAATTCTATAAGTTCATCATGTTTATGTGGAGCTGGTCCTTTTTGGGACATGATTATTTTTTTGCATCTAAAAGAAAGATACATTTTATCTTAAATTTGATTTTTCTCTCCTCTAGAATTAATGTTATTATCTTATATGGTGTGTGAAGGCATTTGATTGGTCGGAAGTATTTTGCATTTTTTGTAGTTGTTTCTCCGTCAGTTAGTCAATCAGGTATATATTGTTAAAAGAATTTTTAATGATTTCCGAAAAAAGTTTCCTCATTAGTTGATGTACAGAGGATTGTTAATGGGCCCAAAAGTCTGTTTTTTATCTATTTCAAGTGGCTTCCACTTATGTGCGCTTTTAAGTGTATTTACCAAATTTTTTATTGTAATATCTTACTACATTTGTGGTTCATTATTTTTTAAAAATGTCGTTATTGCTTTCAATCCCACTTTTTTTTCATTATGTGATTATTTATGGCTCCATATATTACTTCAGAATTATTTCCATTCTATAATCGTGGGGATTTCCTATACATTCATCGTCCCTTTTACCGTTTCTTGACTGAATATTTTGGCTTTTCTTCAACTATTTTGGTTTGACACCATGTTTTTTATCGTTTCTTTTAATCTTTCGATACACTCGTCCTTTACTTTTTTTTTCTTTGTTTTGTTTTTTTTCCTAAGGTTTTCTTTTATTTTCGGGATCGAACCCTGTTGATGTTATCTCATTCTTTCTTTTAATTTTTCTTGGATTCCTAGTTTTACTTCGACGCCTTTACTCGTTTCATAAAGAATAGATACTTCTCTTTTGTATTGCTATATTTCTTTTTTTGTAATTAAATAATATTTTGGTTGCTTTAACGTATTTTCTTTATGTTTTATGGTTATTGGGTTTATTATTATAGCAATCGTATATATTGTTTGATTTTAAAACATAAGTTTCGGTTTAAAGTCGTGTAGAAGATTTTCCGTGGCATAGGTTGCCATCTTGTCTGCCTTAAGTTATTTTTGTCATTTTTCAAATTTTTTAGAGGTGCTCTGTCTTTCATATCAGAATTAGTTAATTTGGCGAGTTGCCTGATTATATTTTATTTTATTTCTTAGATTTAATTCTTATTTTCAGTGTGATCTGGGGTTTCTCTTTGAGATTGACAATTCTCTAATTTGTTTTAGTAATTTTACGTAGCTCGAGTATTCATAAAATCATTGATTGTTTTAACGAATTTCCTGCTTTATTATTAACTACCTTCATTTAAAGTGTTACAATTTCATTTCGTTGAATAGCAACAGTTGGGCTATATTTAAAAATTTATCGTAAGATCCTTATTTACGGATTTTTGCAATTTAGGCATTCAGTTTTTACACAAATATACCTTTTCAAGCACTCTGCAATACTTCCAATATATAGTTCAGCTGTAAACTAAGATTCAGATTAATAGCATTTTTCATTTAAATCACAGATACTATTCATCAAGGATTTTATATCCCAACTGTGGAGTAATACTAAGTTAAGATTTAATACATGTACGAGGGTGGAATGCATATTTCGAATCCCCCTGAGGAGGCGTGTACCTGGAGGTGACTATGTTCTTTCTAATGAGTATGGACGTAACTTTTAAGACATTCAGGTTTTTTTGGCGTCGCTTGTGTGCGATGTGGGTTGATGGCTCAGTGGTAGAGTTCCGGCTTTGCAATCTGTGGTCGCTGATTCGATCTCCAGTGGGGAAGATCACGGTATACACTGCTGATGAGTGTATACACCGCTGTGCAGGGTTTCCGTATGTCATGCGTATTTTCTGGTCATTGTAATTCAATTCACTATGAATAGTGACATTCAACGTTCGAATTTTAAATTGAAAAGGCCCACAACCAGAGCTGACAGCCTCTACGATAGAACATTACGTGGGCATAATATGCGTACAAGAACATATATACCATCATAGTGAAGATATAAAATACTACGATACCAGCAAAGTATGGACGTTTGTCTCGGCATCTGCATGGAAAAACTCTGTCAACGACGGGACAGGAAGTGTAGGTAAGCTTATCGGTCCACAGGCCTTAAAATAACTTAATTGCATAAAGAAAATACAACAGAGGATGATGGTAGCCACGTTTCATGGCAAACCCAGCACAACAATCATCTCCTGTTAGAGCTATACCAATGGTAGTGATGAAACGGACCTCATCGCCTTTATAACGAACCATCCTCACATATTCGTAGTATCCCCTAATACAACGTTCTACTCATCAGTAGAGATATGAATGCCCAAACAGATACAATCGTAAACAAAATATTCCCCTTACACAACTTGTCAAACAGAAATGGGAAACATCAAACAGATTTCTCGCTAGAAAATACATTAACATTCATTGACATTAATTTTTGAAAAGAAAGGGAAAACTATCGACCCACACCTATGCAAATAACGCTAATGCAAAAATAGACTACATCCTCTTAAATAAGAAATGGAAAGCATAACAAGTAAACAAAGAGCTAAACCTAAAGTCCCATGGGAGACATTAGCGGTTTGAAAAAACGTGCAGACGTTAGAACCGCATCCCATTGTAATACGAGGAACCCAACCAATATCAACGCTCAGAAACTTAAGGAGGCACAAAATGAATTAACAACATATACCTAAAAAAACAAACAGAATTACATCCAAAATCAGATCCATGATATTAGAGACTCGGTTGAAGATAGACAATCTAGGATAGCATGGCAGACAGTAAACGAACTGAGTAGAAGAAAGAGTACTGCGAAAGTGAGGACACTTTAGAGGAACGATATGCAATACAATTCTATTCTAAACTTGGAAAAATGCCACAGAAACGTATGGAATGCATTAGATTGCTTTTGGAGCATGTTGCATGAATCGAGCATCAGTTTTTGAGTGGCATAAGAGATTCAAGAAAGGTAAGTAGTCTGTGAGGGATGATGAGAGGTGTGGGAGGAGTAAGGAAGGCAATACACCAGAGCTGATTGGCCAAAGGGTTAGGGTTAAGGTTAGGATTACTATGTTGAGGTTTTATGAGAGTTCAGGAAGAGATTCGGTCGGAAGAGGCCAGCACTCTTCAAATCGGGTCAGTGGCATTTCCACCAGGACAATGCACGTGTCCACAACTCCAACCTTGCTCCCTTTGACTTTTTGTTATTCCCTAAGCTCAGAGGCTGTCGTAATAAGACAATTGAGGAGATGAAAGAGGATGTGACGAAGGTCATTGACACGCTCACACAAGAGTACTTCTATGGGGCTTTCCAGAAGTTGTTGGAACGGTACAACAAGTGCATTGCAGCCGGAGAAGACTACTTCCAAGGTGACTAGAGTTTTATGTGTGTACTATCAATAAATAATGCCCATATGAAAAAAGTCCAGAAACTTATTTAATGAGCCTCGTACGTGCTTCGAACGTCTATAGATTTAATGAAAGAAAACTGCTTTCAAATGAAAGACGCAGAGGGTACTTCGCGCAAACTATTATGGACACGGACTACACCGGTGACCTAGCGCTTCTGGCAAATATACCCGCCTAAGCCAAATCCCTGCTACAGTGTCTGGCAGAGGTGGCATAGGACACCATGCCATTGCAGAATTCGAATACATGTACTTTAATCAAAGAGGTGACATTTCCACACTAAACGGTGGTCCTCTGAAACTAGTGGACGAGTTCACCTACCTCCGAAGCAGCGTTTCATCAACCGAGAATGACATCAACACGCAAATAGCTAAGGCATGGACAGCTATCGATAGGTTATCGGTCATATAGAAGTCAGACCTGACCTATAAAATGAAACGTAGTTTTTTTTCCAAAGGAGAGATCATATCGATACCGCTATATGGATGCACCACGTGGATGCTAACTAAGCGTAAAGAGAAAAAAGCCTGAAGCAATCACTCAAGAATACTGTGAGCTGTAATAATCAAGTCCTGGAGGCGACACCCCCCAAAATAACAGCCTTACGGCCACCTACCACCCATCACGAAAACTATCCAAATTAGACGCACCAGACATGTGGGACACTGCTGGGGATGTAAGGACGAACTTATAAGCGCTGTACTCGTGTAGACCCCTTTATATGGACGAGCAAATGTTGGACGACCAGCTAGAACCTATCTACAGCAGTTCTGTGACGATACAGGATGTAGCCTGGAGGACCTGCCGGGAGCGATAGAGGATAAAGACGCGTGGCGAGAAAGGGTAATAGAAATCCGTGCTAGCAGCATGACAAGGTGATGATGATGTATATCAACAAATATTTGCTCTTTAATATCAACTTTTTCAGCGTGTTATAAGTGGCTGCTTTTAATTATATATCTACTCCCATCGGCTAGTTTATATAACTCTAAGTGTGTATCTGTACCTTTCGTTTTTTTTACTACATATGTTAAAGGCTACTAGAGTTTTATTTTTCCTGATAGTTTGTCTGTTCATACATATCCCACAGGACTATTTATGAAAACATTCAAAATAAGTTGAAAATAACAATCTAATCTTGAATAAAATCAAATGGGATTTTTTAGATATTTTCTTCTTCTTCGTTTGTGTTCAATTCTAAAAACAAGAAAAGAAGCAGACGTATATGTTATATACTAACACTTGACTGAGCCGTCGACCGGAGATGCGCCTGTGTAAATAAGCGGAAGAAGAAGCGGAAGCAAGTGAGTGTTATGAAAGAATATAGGCAGATGCTGGCGGCCGTTGATTCAGTTGGTGACAGGAAAGCTAGAGTGAGAACCAGCTTGCAGACTGAGGGCTGTGACCCTCAGCGACACCCGGTTGAGCAACCTCAGCCTAGATGCAGAAGAAGTGCTAAGTGGGTTCTTGAAGATAACACAGCGTGCTATGGTCAAGAGAAGAAGTTTGTCTGTCCCTGTCTCCACCCATCTCTCACACACCACAGAAACATCAACCCTTTCGAGAATAAAGAGGAGAGATATATTTTTTATAAAAAAGTGTGTTTGTTCGTTCATTGAATTGCGTAAATCGTGGGTATACAATATACAAATAATAAAAATTGTGCAAGAAATTGAAATTTGATCGTACCAAAAAGTGTTATACTCACAACCCAAAACCCGCCCTGGAGAATGCGCCACATAAAATTCTCTGGTATTTAGAGATACAAACAGATCACTTAAAATCGACCAGAAAACCAGATTTAATGAGAGTCAACAAAAAACAATCCTGCCGATCAGTGGACTTTGCCGTACCGACAGACCACAAAGTAAAATTAAAAGAACTTGAAGAGAGAAATAAGTACCTAGACCTTGCCAGAGAACTTAAAATCCATGTAACATGAAAGTGATGGCGATATCAATTGTTACTGGTGCGTTCGGAACAATCAACAAAGGATTGCTAAAGGGACTGAAAGACTTAAAGAATCAGCGGAAAAGTGGAGACAATCCAAATTACAGCATTATTACGATCGGCCAGTTCTACTGGTCCAGGAGTCCTGGAGACTTGAGGAAACTTGCTGTCACTTAATCTCCTGTGATATATCATCGGCTAAAGTTGATGTGAAAAACTCTCGAGGATTAAAAATTAACCTTGATAATGAAAATAATGATAAAACAAATAAATAATTAAATCTATCAATAAAGAATGTCAAGAAATATATTGATACTGTTGTTACTACTGGAAACAATTGATGCTTTTTTTTCAATGAGTTGGTGTTTTGCTTCGATGAATGAAATTAACACTGATTAACACATACAGACACACATATACACACATACACATACACGCACAAACACACATACACACACAGATACACATATACACACACACACACACCCAATAAAGATATAAAAAATAAGCAAATTCTTAATCATTTTTTGAACATGAAAAAAAAGTTCAACTGCGCCAAAGGATTGCAAAGTTACTATATTTAACGCCAGAAGTAAGTGGTGAAAAACGCTCAAAGTAATTAAGTGTTATAGCCCAATATTAATTTAAAAGAAAAAAAAGTCATTCTTATTCATAAAAAAGAAGAAAATAAACTGATATAAGAAAATAATTAACACAAATGCTTATTATAATTACATGTTTTTTAATTTATCATTTCACTTTTTATCTTACTCACTGCCAGTTTTCCACTTATCTTACTCACTGCCAGTTTTCCACTTGGATTCTAGCTGTTTTCTTCCACTGATTTTTGAGTGACAGAAATTGTTCTAAAGTTTCCAGGGCTCTACTAAATATTCTAGTTAATCTTCATAATATTGTAACTTGGAGTGTCTCGATTGTTGCACTGATCTCCAGGTTAACAAATGTCTTTTCCACACCACTGTGGATCATACTGCTGCGATTTATGTCCCAGTCAAATTCATGTTTACAAAACCTTTCAGTTCTTTTCATCCTGATATCATCTTGATCTCATAACCACGTAGGCGAGAAATTGACAATCAACAACACATAAATGTGTGTGTGTGTGTATGAATAGTAACCTTTATGGCTGTGGCTGTAGAATACGCCGCCACCATCTTTACAGTGGGGTAAGACTCTCCTAACTTGAGTCCTGGATATTTCTCTAAACCATCCGATGGTGAAGCTTTGGGAATGTAAAATAATTGTTCATTACCATTATTCTCTGGTCAACTTAAACCCGGAGTGGTAATAGCTATTTGGATCCCATCTATGCGTCAAAGAAAACTGTTTAATCTTTTACGATACTTGAAACAATTTAACTGAGTGAAAACAAATGATTTATATTAAATTGAATTATCTCTATTAGATAAAACTACTTTAAATAATTTTTTCAACGCTCTAATACTATTCCTATAAGAAGCTGCTCTTCACCTTCTAGTCTGCCCTGGTGTTAGTAGCAACTGCTATATATGGCAGATGACTAGTTCATTGTGTGGGAAAAAGTGGGTGATACCCAACAGAATAGAATTTAGTTTTAGAAAATATTTGAAACCATTCACCTGTGTGCAAACAATAAATAGTTATAGTTCAAACCGTTTAACTGTTTGGAAACAATAAATAGTTATGCTTGAAAACTGTACATAAACAACAAATATCCATACTTGAAACCGCTTAACTGGTGCAAGCAATAAATAGAAATGTTTGAAACCATTTAACTGCGTACCAAAAAATAAGCTCCGGCATGATGAAAAAAAGTTTACGTACAAACTCTTTAAAGGATTCATATCAAATAGAATTTAATTTTAGCAATATTTGAAACCATTTAACACTGCACGAACAATAAATAACAATGTTTGAAACCAGTTGACTGCGTGCCAAAAAATTAGTTTTGGCTCGATGAAAAACTATTACCTAAAAACTATTCGCTTATAAATGATATATAATTAATATATAAATAGGATTAGGGATTAGATAATAATCAAGAGTAGATAAGTGACCAAACCAAAGAACCTAACCCTATATATATATATATATATATTATCAAAAAGATCTGAAGAAGTCCTGTTAATTTTTTTCGTGTTTTTGGAAATTTCAAAAATGCGTAACAGGATGGAAATAAATTTATAATCCTTTGTGATTGGTTTCGTTGTTTTTTCTTAAAGAATATATATATGTATATATATATATATATATATATATATATATATATATATATATATATATATATATCAACTATTAAAAACAACCCCAACCTTCAAACCTGCTATCTAATCAATTTCTTAAATTTTCAATGACGACACCCTACCCTTAAGTTATAATCATCTTCGTACACAACACATTATCTATTATTCAAACCCTTTTTATTTTATTTTATTTCATTACCCACACACCACCTATGAGACCCATAATATATAATATTTAGGCAATATTTCATTCATTTATTATTAGCATTACAACAATTTATCACGCACATAATTATTAGTTAACACACTTTCTATTATTTACCCCTTTATTATTTTATTTTATTTTATTGCATACATACCATCTATGAGTTCCATAGTATGCAATACTTACGCTGTATCCCATTTAGTTATTATTATTTTTTTAATACAATCCCCACACCCGTATATTTTACACTAACATATTTACAACACAATATAACCTTACTTATACGCATTGTATATCTTGCTCACCATACACGTTTACAAATCAGATTCTCACTCATTCCCCACAACTTGCAGCGATGATAATTTGTACCACACCCACTGCCAACGAAAGAATATATTGCAACAAATGTATACACATTCGTAACCCAACCCGCTATAACCAACGCCTCACGTTCCTGGCCTGACTTGACTTATAAACACGCATCCACACGTACACACATACACCCACACCCATATACCCACACATAATTACAACCACACACAAACGAAATGTTAACGGCTTTTTGTCTGTATTTTGTCGCATTTTCGATTTTCAATTTCATTCCATCTTCTTAACTGCCTGATGAATGTTGTTATAAACTTCATGAAACCTTAGGTTGCGGAGCAATATTTCCCATGGATTAAATATATATATAATGTACATATTCATTATCATTATTATCATTATTATAGCTCTATCATAGATATTGAGCAATCTCCATATTATATTGCACTTGGTTGAGACATAACCATAGTGATTTACCGACGACCAACACTCTCATAATATATATATATATATATATATATAGAGAGAGAGAGAGAGAGAGAAATAAATAAATAAAGAAAGAAAGAAAAATACAGAAATGGAAGAAGAGTAAATACAACCTGCCTAAACAGACGGCTCCGTCTTTTTTGAATCATGAGATTATAATAACGAAAGTAAGAGAAAAGAAAGAAAACAATGTTTCTTAATTAAAAATCCAAAAATACGATATATATGCGGCAGCAAGAGAAACTGCTTGATAAAAAAACAAAACTTAAGTAGAATATCTAGTGTGAGTTGGAAATTGCTTCGATGAATTAATGGTAAATTTGCAAATGTTGCTAAAACCCCCTTCATTTTGACATCATTTACGGTATTATGGTAGTTCGAAAAAAAATACGATCACAAGATACATACTGAAGACAAAAAACGATGAAGAATGAAAAAATAAAAGAAAGAAGGAAAGTTAAGCATTCGGTTTCTTTCAAACTTCTTTAGTCATTAAAAGAAAAGAAATGCTTATGTGGACATCAAAATAAGTTTTGAAAATATTGATTAAATATCATGATTAAAGAGCCCATTTTTGTTGTATGGAAAATAACCGGTTGTCCAAAAAGAAAAATGATGAAAATAAAGAAAAAGGAAAATAATAGACGACAAGGAAAGAATATTGAAGCAAACGTGAAGGAAAGTAAAAGACAAGAATAACAGACAAAAGAAAAAAAAAAAAAAATGACGAAAAATCAGTAAAAGAGAAAATTGTTCTAGATTTAAAGAATGTTACAAATGAGTTAGTGACGGAACACAATTAAGAAAAGTGGTGAAAATGAGCGAAGCTCAAACAAATAAAAAGAAAAAAAAAACTCTTGCTGATTAAATATCAAAATTTATTGATTAAGGCGAACATTAGTTGACACAATTGCAAGAGAAAGAGTAAAAGTGGATAATGGCGGGCATGATTTAGTACCATTTTTGTATCATCAGGAGAGAAGCATTTTCTTGAAGAACGAACTGCCATTTTGAATATTACGTTCAAAATGAACAATATTAGCGACACTCGACTGATACGTGAGACAGAAACGACAAACCAACCCTAATTAGACACTTTGATGATTTCACTAAGGAAAGATTTTTATTGGCTCATTTGAGAACTTTTTTTTTGTTGTTGAGTTTTCAGTTAATCAGGTTCTTTAGCTCTACGTTTAACTTTTATTTAGTTATTTATTGGCATTTTATTCATCTTTTCTTTTAATTGACGCTAAAGACGCTGAAATTTCGGTTGAAATTATCCAGTCGTGAATGATTGAGAGCTAAAAGCTAACCCGTGTAACACGCCCTGTCGATGAGGCTAAGAATACATTAACTTTAATCCCTGCAGAGGGATATGATACACACAAAAGGGGTGTCTTGGATATGAGACAAAACTGTAACTGGTTGTAAGACTCTTGTTCTGGTGCTTTGCGGAGTTTAAACTACCCGTTCGCTGCAATTATTCCCACGTTAATTCTTAACCAGAGTCATAATACCAGTTTGGGCTTCATATATAAGTCAAAGTGACCTTGAAAATTATTTGAATTCGATGAAGATATTTGTTGCCATAAAACTGTTGGTTATATCTTATGAGAATAGTTATTTGAAGATCTAATTGTTTACTAAAGTTTTTTTTTATCAATTTCTTGAAATAATATAACTGTGTGCAAATAAATCATTATTATTAAAAAAATAACTACTTGAAAAAATAAAAAAAAGGATTGGTATTTGGTAGGAATACTTTAAACTATTCAATCTTGCCCAGTCGGCTGGGGCTGTATAATATACCAACTGCTTTTCTACAGAGGCTGTAAGTCCCCCCACCACAACGAGTGTCTTGAATAGGACACTAAAAATCTGATTATGAGGTTCCAGTAATGGTGGAGATTTAGGGAATGCGGATTACCCCTTCATTACCATCGATCCCAGGTTCACTCTGGCCCAGAGTAGTAGCACCTGATAGGGTCCTATCAATGAGTCAAATAGAATTAATATGCGTATTATGCTAAACTGAATTGCTTGAAATAAAACCGTTTTGACATTTAAACTGCGTACTTATGCTAAATTGAAGTATTTGAAATAGAACTGCTTTTTACATTGAAACTGTACTTATGCTAAACTGAATAGTTTGAAATAGAATTGTTTTGACATTTAACTCAGTTTTAACTAAAACTATACTTTTAGTAACCTGAATTATTTGATTTAGAGCTATTTGACTACATTGAATAGCTTGAAATAGATAAATTTTGGCAATAATGTTATACTTATGTTAAACTGAATTGTTTGAAATTGAACTGTTTATGTGCATGATATAACCTTGACCGTGGACGGGTTGAATTGAGTATGAGATTGTGACGCTCGCAGGAAGAAGAGTGGACGTCAAATTATTATATAACACCGGCGACAGGAAGTTCAGATCAGTTGGAGATAAGATACTGTAGAGAGAACCAGTACCCAGCAAAGAGGCCCTCAGGATCCCCGATTGAACAGTTGGAGTTCAGAGCCTCAGATCAGTTGGAGAGAAGATGCTGGAATGAGGACCATGGCCCAGAGAGACTGGGTCCCTAGATCCCCAGTTGAGCAGCCCAGGAGAACGGGAAAGAAACGATGTTATGGCCATAAGAGTGAGGGTCGATATGGTGCAGTTCTGTTCAGTCTCCAACTCACCTCTCACACAGTAAAACCTTTAGTAACCCTTTCGAACCCTTTCAAATAAAGTGAGAGGTATATTTTTCTAAAGAACTGTGTTGCTCGTCTTCATTGCTTCGTTATATTTCTGCATGCATATGCATATGTGTATGTATAGTTGGTCATGGTTATGCAACATATTCAATCGTGTGCAAATGATTTGTATATGATTGAAATATTTGATGCCATATAATCACATGCAAAACAAGTCTTAAGAAACTACACAAAACTTACCTTGCACAGAATTCCTGAACCTATAGGCATAAAATAACTCGAGACTGGTTGACATGGCTTTAAAATCAATAAATCGACCATGTATCTCTTTTTTCGGAAAACAATGGCTTAATAGTAGCCATTTATCCAAGCTACGCCGGACATTTTTATGATCAGGTTTAGTAAGCTATAGAAAATGACCAAATGTAATATTCTTGGCAGGAGCCAAATTTATTAGTCTACTTTCTATTTAAGACACACTGAAAGAATCCGGACAGTTTCCAAAATGACACAAGACATGAAACTACATGTTAAGATTGTGACACAAGAGACCAACCACTTGTTTCATAACCAGAACCTGAGTTGGTGGTACTACACGTTATTTTTCTTAGACGTCAAGTACATACACTGGATAATGCTAACCAAACGTTCGTTAAAAGTGAGGTAGTTGATTACGTTTTTGTTGTAGATTCTGAATTCCAGTAGTTTACTTTTCCGGGGGAATTCTTTTTTCGACTAAGTCCTTCACTTCCCTTCCATTTGTTTAATCGTGTCTGCTTCAATTATTATTTTATGATATTATTATATTTATGTTTTTAACAGATTATATTTCTTTGAAAATCACAAGAGAAGTTACTATGCAAAAAAGATCAATGGTAAACATTAATTCGTTGATGGGAATTTGGTTTTTATGCAAAGCGGAAATTCTACCGAAAAGTCGAGAAAACGTTCTATTCAGTTAAAATTCAAGTAACTGTGTATAAACTGTTAATACGTATCGACGAATAAATGAATCTTGTGACTGGAGTAATATCGTTTCACTAAATAGATTCTTTTTTCAACTTTAGAATGAGATTTGCGCCATGACTTACACAGACGAACAGTTTTATTCAAATGCTTCTGCAGTATTTTCTGATGTGACGGTATTATTCCACTCCCATATTGTGGGAGCATATATTTCTTTGGACTTGTTAGTGAGTCTGGAGTTCTTCCAAGCGGTCACTAATCTTTCCCTACTGCTTTTATAGCTTACTCGGAACAATTTAGCAAATAAAGTATGCACAAATACATAAGTACATACATAAAATATATATATATATATATATATATATATATATGTGTGTGTGTGTGTGTGTGCGTGTGTGTGTGATTAATAATGCAATAACCTACACATATAAAGAGCGCTTAAAATCAGTGATAAAGAATAAATATCTAAGTTATGATAGTGGAGATACAGAGTTGACGGCGTTTGGAGTTTCTTAGATAAGTGATTATCAGACCAAGAGCTCTCCATGTGGTGGGTATCTCGTCATATACCTTTGTGAGGTTCATTTGAGAATGTTTGGTTGTCAATCTAAGGATGTATTCATATTTATATAGATGGAAAATAAATACACAGTGTGTATCTTGAGATTTGCAAGGATCACTAGCGATGGTGACGTTGTGCCTCCATTCTCCTTTCCACATTACCTCACACTCAACATCGAAACATATTTATATTTTTTGGTGTGGTATAGCTCTTCTGTATCAATGGGGTGACTGCTGCATGAATTTTTTTCATACAACAGAATTCTGTGTCATGCCACACAAGAAGGAGACATGGCTGTCAGAAAATGTTTGTGACCACATCCCACCAAAAATCATGGGTTGTACCTCATTAGATTGCAATCCCTTTGATTTTATGTCAGCAGATGAATTAAATAGGGGGGACCAACAAAACTCCTGACCAAAGATGAACTAAAGTCAAGGAAAACAATATTGAAGTTCGATATTGAAACCATCAGAAAAGCTTCTGGAAGATTCCGAAGTCGTCTGAAAGTTGCGGTTGGAACCAATGGTAATCTTTGAATAAATTGAATCACTAGAATTTCAAGACATTTTCTTGTAAATTTAATTATTATATCTGATAAAGAGAGATGTCAGTGCTTTTTTTTCTTTCATTTTTTCTTTACTTAGACAAGAATTAACCCATCGTTCCCTATATATATATATATATATATATATATAGTACAATTTGATGGAGATTCAGACTCGGTTAAGTCGTCATAATAAATCTTTTTTCGGCAGAGAATATTACTATACTCTTCGTCTCGTCAGATGATTATTTATATGCTTCTCTCTCGTCGCAGAGTTGTGAATGTGGAGTTACAGTTCGTATTCAGAAGATAAAATAAAGGAATCAAAAAATAAAAGATAAAAAAAAGTAAAAATGAATATTAGAAAATATAAATAAAAATAAAAAATAAAAATAAAAATAGAAATAAAAAAAGAATAAAGGTGGAAATAAAATTATTTCATTCATTGGCGAGGGCAGAAGGGGTTAAATTGTGTTAGAACGATTAAGAAACAAGATTGGAATTAATCTACTGGTCAATAGCCATACATTGACACTCTCATAGATTTATATGATTTTCCTTATATATTCTATGTAAAGAATAATCCACACCTACTGTCCTTGGAAACTGACTGGATATTTTATATATATATATATATATATATATATATATATATATATATATATAAGATCAAAATAAGTGAAAAAGTTGGTAAACCAAACACTTACAACGGGTTTAGTGGTGACATTTCGTTATTATTAACAGAAGAATTTCATCAAACAAATATTTTTTTGCATCTTTCTACATTTTAGCAAATTAGGAAATATATAAACTAATGGAGAATGCAAAAAGTTAAAAAGTGGGGAGTAGTCAAAAGAAAATTGATAGACAAGAGAAGAACAAAGAGAAATATAGATATCGGTTTGGTTGCTTGTGGTAGGGGTTAATTTGGTTTTAACTGTGAAAGTTTGGGTGGATAATTGAAGCTAGGTTGGCACCAAAGTTTATCGGGTTTTATCAGAGATTTGACCATATAAAAGTGGCTTAATACTAACGAGAAAGAAGGAAATATGAAGAAAGGAGTTTTTAAAGAAAAAGAAAGAGGAAATGAAATGGACAAAGGTTCAGGCGTATCCTGTTTCATCAAAGACATTAACTATAATGGAGTATCTAGCTTCCACCATCCACCAAGATTTTACTTTAAAATCATTATAAAAACCTCTAAGGATTAATAAGTATTTTTGAGTTATCCATATTTACCAACCCCTCCGCTCGGGCAGGATATGACATAAGGTCATTTTTAAGTAGAGTTTAACAGGTTTGAATTCAGAGTTTTCCTTCTCCTAGACTAGTTGCCTTACCAAGGCTGAAAAACCATGTCTGCTCTACTATTTACCCAGAGCTGGAGGGAGAATAATTGGATTCATTCCTTTCCCAAGGGTATTAGTGCTATGTGAAATGCAATCAGTCTCGTCCAGGATTTGAACTCGTGTCGCCGTGTCCACTTCCTACGACGATAACCATTACACCACGGGCACCCCCTAAGTACTAATGCTAAATCAGAATACGTAGAATACTAGTACTTTTACCTAACTCTATAATAATGTAATATTGAGTAAAAATATTTACCTAGAAATATAGTAGACTTTGTATAGATTTGTACGATTTTAATTTACATAGATATATTGCACTACTTTAATTTACATAGATATTTTAAAAGAGAGCTAATAAGTAAAATTGTTATAGGATTCATTTTCCTTTATACCTAAATATGTGTTAAAAAGAAATTGCGTGATCATCTGACCTAAATGTGTCAAAATGTTAATAAATAATTTAATCAAAAATACGTCCAAACTAGATCCTAAACTAAATAAGATAACATTATCATATGACAAATTAAAATCACTTTAACCTAAGTCCAAAATGGCTTCCGAAGAAATAGATCTACGACCTCACAAATATTAACCATCCGCAGAATCCTTGAAGGTGTACGGGCAAAGAACCTACAAGCGACATTAATATTTGTCGACTTTACCAAGGCTTTCGACTCCATTCACAGAGGAAAGATGGAACAAATCCTACTAGCGTACGGCATACCTAAAGAAACCGTAGCGGCAATAACGATTCTCTATAGAAACACTAAAGTAAAAGTACGATCACCAGATGGAGACACAGAATACTTCGACATTGTAGCAGGAGTACTACAAGGGGACACGCTGGCTCCGTATCTCTTTATCATTTGTCTAGACTACGTACTTAGAACATCGATTGACAAAATCAAAGAGAATGGCTTCGAACTGACGAAGAAAAGAAGCAGAAGATACCCCGCAACAACAATTACCGACGCCGACTACGCCGATGACATAGCGATACTGGCAAATACACCTGACCAAGCCGAAACACTTCTGCATAGTTTGGAACGAGCAGCAGCAAGCATAGGCCTCCATGTTAATGCACACAAAACGGAATATATGTGCTATAACCAAACGGGGGACATCTCCACTCTAAAAGGAACCCCTCTTAAACTAGTAGACAAATTCACGTACCTAGGAAGCAGCGTCGAATCAACCGAAAAGGACATCGAAACGAGGTTAACGAAAGCATGGACAGCTATCAATAGGCTATCGACTATATGGAAATCAGACCTAACCGATAAAATGAAACGCAGTTTCTTCCAGGCAGCGGTCACATCGATACTGCTATATGGATGCACTACATGGACGCTAACAAAACGGCTGGAGAAGAAACTAGATGGCAATTACACAAGAATGCTGCGTGCAATCCTGAACAAGTCCTGGCAGCAACACCCCACAAGACACCAACTGTACGGCCACCTGCCCCCTATCACGAAAACTATTCAATTTAGGCGAACCAGACATGCAGGACATTGCTGGAGAAGCAGAGATGAACTCATAAGAGATGTACTCTTATGGATCCCCACACACGGCCGCGCAAAAGCAGGACGACCAGCACGAACGTACATTCAGCAGCTATGTGAGGATACAGGTTGTTGTCCTGAAGACCTACCTAGGGCGATGAACGATAGGGAGGAGTGGCGAGAGAGGGTCAGGGATATCCGTGCTGCCAGCACGATATGATGATGATGATGATGATGACAATTAGTTTGGTATTAAAATAAAATAACATCATCTGATCAAAATATATGTAAAAACTGAAACATTATTCTATGACTTCAAGACATGTTAACTGAAGTTGTATTATCATTTGACTTAAATATTTATCAAAATAAAATCCTCTTATTATTTGACATAAATATATATATATAAATTAAATAACATTATTCTACCAAAATATAAATCAAAATAAAATCTCATTATCCTATGAACTACATATATATCCAGATTTAATCAGATTTTACAGTGTTCTAAATGTTTAACAGGGTATCATCCGAAATAAAATCTTATTTTCGTGTCTGAATTTAGGTCCTAAATATGATCTTGCATTTAATTTTTTTTTAATTAAAAAATGTAATGATCGTCATTTCCTTTTCCAAACGATTGATAGTTTCGATGAATATATTTAACTACCGCTCTGCACGATCATGATATGGCACAAGGTCAATTTTAAACAGAGTTTTACAGGTTTGAATTAAGAGTTTTCCTTATCCTTGACCGATTGCCATAGCAAGTTTGAAGAGCCCAGCCTGCCCAATTATTTACCCATTGCAGGAAGGAGAATAGTTATATCCCTAACTTTCCTAAGGGTATTAGCGATAAAGGAAGGTAAAACAATCTTGTCCGGGATTTGAACTCGCGTCACCATGTCTATTTCCTTCGACGGTATCCACTTCAACACGAACGCCGGCAAAATCCAATAGTTCACAGCTTTTACACTGCTGGAGAAACAGGGACGAGCTCATAAATGATGTTCTCCTATGGACCCCCTCACATGGCCGAGCAAAGCAGGGCGACTAGCTCGAACCTATATACAGTAACTCTGTGAAGATACAGGATGTAGCCCTGAGGACCAACCAGAAGCAATGAACGATTGGGAGGAGTGGCGAGAGAGGGTCAGGTATATCCGTGCTGGCGGTACAACAAGATAATGAATGATGTATAATTTTATGTTGGTACAGTATCATTTTCTATCAAATTGTTCAGACGCATTTGCTTTTATTTCTGAGTCCAAATAAGTGTTAAGTAAAACTCATAAAGTGAGTATTCCTTGACAGTAATTGGTACTCCTTGAAAATATTTCCCCTTTGTTTATGTACCTCCGGGTATATTCGTATAGGATTTTTCATAAAGAAATGCATTTAACTTCTTTGACCTAATTGTTTGCCACTCAATCAAGTCGTTTTTATTCCTCCATTCATCATTTGAAAAATTAACGGAAACCCAGCATCTCCTGCAATTTCTTTCAAATATTAATTAATCAAATCAATATTCCCCGGCGTCACTGTGTCTATCGTAATGTTTCAACCGTTATTTGTTTCGGCTTTCTTCAAGTAGTTTCTCTATTCGATATTCTTTGTAAAGGTTTCTCGCGTTTGCACGAGATATTGATTGATATGTACTTTTTCTAATCTAAGGTGGATAAACTATCGTTACACGTGAAATTGATGATAAATCAATGAATAACGTTTTGTGGAAAGGCTGTGATGAAAACTATCACAGATTTTAAGAATATTCCGAATCATTTGTGAAATGAAATAAGTTTTTGATAGATAGATAGATAGATAGATAGGTAGATAGATAGCTTTTGATAGATAGATAGATAGATAGATAGATAGATACAAATAGACTTTGCTGAGGTAATCAATGAAAATATTATGATTTAAATGTAATTAAGATGAAGATAACTGTTTTAAAAAATGTCCAGCTTATAAACATTGCTTTACTTTTTGCAGTTTGTCTTCAGGAAAAGAAATTCTAAAACAAGACATGTTATCCTGAGTATTTTTTGCTCTTTTAGATTTTGGTTTGGTTTGGTTTGTTGGGTTTTATGGCATATCAACCTTTGTAGGTTATTTAACGCCAAATCCATTTTTATGTAGATAATCAGTTCTATTGAAAACAATTCAGTTTAGTATAAGTACACAGTTTAATTGTCAAAAACATTTCCATTTCAAACTATTCAAGCAGTTATAAGTAAAAGTTCAGTTAAGTGTAAATACAGTTTTAATGTCAAAAACAGTTCAATTTCAAATAATTCAGTCAAGCATAAGCACGCAGTTTAAATATAAGTAAGGTTTAATTGTCAAAAACATTTCTATTTCAAGCTATCCAGTTTACTCAAACAATTCAGTTTAGCATAAGTATGCTGTTAATTCTATTTAAACCATAGATAGGGCTCTATCAAGTGCTACCAATCCGGACCAGAGTGGACCTGGGAGCGATGGCAATGAAGGGGTACTCCGCATTCCCCAAAGCTCCAGCACTGCTGGAACCTCACCATCAGATTGTTTAGTATCATATCCAGGACACTCGTTAGGTGGGATCTTACCCCTCCGCAGAGGTGCAGTCAGTGTATTCTACAGACCCAATTGACAGGGCAATTTACATTTTAATTTATACCATTCTTATCGTACAGTATATCAATATTACTTTTACTGCGTGTTATTTTTAAAATATAGGTATTATTAGACAGAATCAGGTAAGCAATATTTTATTTGTTGAAAAAGGAGAGATATCTTAGTGTTTAATTCTAAAGAACTCAGGAGCATCAAAATCATCTTTCTCTACATCATTTTTTCTATTCAGGATCAAGTTAATTTAATATTGTTCAGTCACTAGAATCAAATAACACGCAGGAAAACTTCATAATTCAGAGTAACGTCAGAGTAATTTATCTAATTAAAAGTCTATAAAGTCTAATCATATTTTATAGCCTTGGTTACATAGTTCGCCATTGGTTCGGAAGACCGGGGTTCAATCCCACGTCGAGTCATACCAAAGACTCAAAAAATGGTACTTGATGCCTCCTTGTTTAACACTTAGCATAATAAGGTAAGAATCAAGGGTAAAGTGGAGCAATCCAGGAAATGGAGTAATACCCACCCCTACACCTCAGTGTAGTAGCTAATGAAAAGAGAGCCTTCGGGTCACCCTCCACTTTGGGCGTCAACTTTACTTTTATACTTATATAGTTTTTTAGGTTAATATTAATGTGTCTGATCGAGAAATGTGTAGGTGTGATAAGTTATCGGTTAGTGAAAATTTGATCTCCCAGTGTAAATTCATTTTTATATTTTTTTTCTTCTAAACGTCCATATTAGGTGTTCTTGTGAATAGGTATATTTGAGTATATAGCTGTACGGATGTAGGCGTAGATACTCATACAGAGGTCGTACAAGTCGATAAATCACACCCACATTTTTTGTCTAAGCATTTGCACTCGGAAGTTTGTTTTTTTGGTAAATGCATTTTTTAATATCACTTCATTCGAACTAAAGTAAATCACATTTTTTTATATTATTCCGGAAGCAACAATGTAATCAGACAAATATATTTACCCTATTTCTGACATCTGGTGGTGAGGTTCCTGTTTTTGAGTTCTGAGGTTTGTGGAGAATCTCTTGACTGCCATTACTCCCAGGTTCTCTCTAGCCCAGTGTGTTAGTACTGGTTAGGGTCTCATCTACAGAACAAATAGAATTGTTTGAAAAATATTTGTTGTAGATAGGAATACTCGATACCCAAAAAGTATGTATAAATTATTTGAACTTAAGACAGTTACCTGAAATAAGTAACGATAAGTGTTATGAACTGACACCAGATTATTATGGGCAAACAAGTGATTATTATTAGATATAAATACTTATCAGAGAATATATAAAAAGTAAAGTTCGCGAGCGTAGTCGAGTGCGACCCGAAGGCTCCCTTTTTAATAGCTACTACATCAAGGTGTTGAAGAGGGCGCTACTCTTTCTTTGGATTGCTCCTCTTTACCCTTGATACGTACCTTATATTGCTGAGTGTTAAGCAAGGAGGTATCAAGTACCATTTTTAAAGTCTTTAGTATGACGTGACCTGGGATTGGAACCAGGTCTCCCGGACCATTGGCGAACACTCAACCCACTTGGCCAATGAGCCGATTATCCGGGAGACCTGGGTTCAATCCAAAGTCGCGTCATACCAAAGACTTAAAAAATGCTTCTTGATACCTCCTTGCTTAACTCTCAGCAATGCAAGGTACGTATCGAGGGTAAAGTGGAGCAATCCAGGGAAAGGAGTAGCGCCCTCCTCTACACTTCGGTGTAGTAGCTATTGGAAAGTGAGCCTTCTGGTCGCCCTTGACTAAAGGGAGACAACTTTACTTACGATACTTAAACGGTATGTGTGAATTATTAGTACTTTAGACAATTACTTGAAATAATTAAAGAGTTGAATTATTATTAACTGACACCAAATTACTAGGAGCAAACAAGTGATTATTAATAGATATAATTAGTAAAAAAAAAGTAAAGTTGGCGACCATAATCGAGGGTAACCCGAAGGCTCCCTTTTCGATAGCTACTACACCAATGTGTAGGGGAGGGCGCTAATCCTTTCCCTAGATATAGATTAATATAATTACTTACCAGAAAATATATAATTGTGTATAATTTCCTAATGTTAGATTGGAATACTTGAAATCAGAGAACTGTGTGGATATTATTTATATGATCAGAATATTTGATATCATAGAACTGCGTGTAAACAAATGATTATAAAACAAAAATAGTTTAAATAAAGTGAAATACAAAATTTGAAAATAGTGTTATGATTATAATTTAACATTTACTTTATATTACCAAACAAAATGATAAACTTTCATTTTTGCTAACCTAACCCACAAAAAGTTATGGTCAGTGTATAATTTCACTGTAACTCAAAAATCTTGCAAAAACCACATTGTTTTTATAATTTTCAAAACGTAATATTCTGAAAACATATTAAAGAGAGAAAATTTGTTGACCAAAGCTGAAACTGTCTTTGAAATAGACGATAACAGATTGAGAAAAAGGTATGAGGAATTGTAAGTGTGATAAAATATATTAGTGTCTTAAAATTGAATGTATTGCTTTTATTCGTGTTGATTAGAACGGAATCTTAAATTTAACAGGATGAAATATTTCCAGCTTAAAACAGAGGTTAGTTTGTCTATCTTGCAGTTTTTCGATAACAAATGAAATTAATCTTCACAGAATCCCTGATTACTGTTACCTTTATCCTGGCGAAACTGAGCTCAGTAAATATTTACGCTTTAGAAATTTAGATATTCAAATTTTTGAATTTGGTTTATTTTGCAATTAACATTTTTATTTCATATTATGGATAAAAAATTTGGGATTAAATAACTGACAAGGTGTTGATATCCAGTTAAACTAATACAACAACGAAACCAAAATAATGTATCCAGTTGTTGAAATGACAAATCATTCAAACAAATTATAAATCAATTATAAGGTTTTTGATCGATAAATCTGTGTTTCTTTCAGAGTTTTATTTTCCCAGATCAGATTTAGATGACTTCTTTTTTTAATATTCAAAAACGATTCTTATGCACTTGAACTGTAGAAAGAAAGAGTTTTAACATAAGAGAAACACATTTCAAAACACCAAGACTTAATATATTCATATAATTGTGCTAATAAGTTTCACTCAAGAAGCAAATAACATTATGTTATTAATCTTAATTTATTATTTATTTTCGAAATGTTTGAGAAACCTAAGAAACGTGAGACTACTGTATTAAATTGCAGCATGAATATACCGAATTGTGTGTACATTTAACGGTTCTAAGTGATTCCAGTAACGATCAGTTCGAGAACCTTTCAGCACCCCGACGTATCTAGTAATCTACATTTTGTTTAGGAAACTTCGTGTGATATTGTTTTACTCTACTTATCCCTTTAATTAATCCGTGTCGCTGTCACGTCTAAAGGCAGCAATCCAAATGGGATTAGTGTGATCTTGCTTCAAAGAAATACTTGCTTTGATGTCCACAGCGTTTCATCCTTTACTGAATCTATAAGATGAGAATTATTTACCAATGTTGATAAACTTATCTATTCTTTACAAACTGTGATTTTAATCCGATTATGATAAGGTATCCTCGTCTTCCTGTTTCTATTTCTCATGGACTTTTTTTTCTTTTCTTTTATTAACAGTTTACTGGTGTAGCAAGTGTGTTCGGGAATGTTTAAAATTTCTCATCTTCTCATTGAAAAATATTATTACCTATATATCTGCAAGATGACACTATTTTTTTTTAAATCTGTCATTGAAGACAAATTCTGAGAACGTTTCCTCAAGCTACTACCACTTTCTTTAATTTCAATGGCGACTTAAGTGTTACGAGCTTTCTTCAAATGTGCAACATTCTAGCACTAACTGTATTTTCTGCCGAGGAGTAATACAACCCCCAAAACAGGGTTCCAAAAGTATTATTAACTGTATTTGATGTTGAGGCTCCCGTTTATGGGAAACTGGGGATTGTTGAGTACCCCTTTATTGTATGAACTAATTACTGTGATGGTTGATTGGATTAATTATTTCATTATCTATTTTGGTCTGACCGCGAGTTTTTTTTTTTTAGTTAGCTGTTAAGTTAGTTAAATCTTTGAATGGAAACGTAAATCAAATTGGAAAATCCAAACGCATGTACCAGCGACCTGGAGAGGGGACACCTGTTATCGCTAAACAGGAAAAACAAATGAAAAGAAAGTAGATTCATATCCTCTCTTAAGTTTTGTCGGGACGGTTTTTTTTTTCTTCGTGCATGCCTCGCCCCTCTTCCTGTTAGAGGCCTCTGGGAATTTGGGCCCATTTTAATAATTATTCCTAATTCAATTTAATTTTTTTTTATTTATGTTTCTATTCCCAACAATTTCCAAGTCCTCCACTCCCTATGACAAGTCTTTGGTGACAGTACCGAACGAGCTTCGTTTTCATGTTCCATAGTTTTTTTCGGTTCTATAGCAAGGTCTTAGTACTTATGTCTCTTTTTATCTCTCGTTTTATGCGGTCACTATTCGGCAGGTTTTATCTTTTTTTCTTTTTTGTTAACGACCCTCTACGTCTAGTCTTTGGGCTGAGATTAGATCACCCGTTTGTAATTCAAATTTAAACTTCTTGCATATTTCCCAGTGGATCACCTTCCCATCCAGTCTTCGCTTTGCGCTAATTTACAAGATTCGCTTATTATGTGAGTGATCGTTTCGTCTGTCAACACATAATCTAAAAATTATTATAATTATTATTATAATTATTATTATTATTATTATTATTATTATTATTAGTAGTAGTAGTAGTAGTAGTAGTAGTAGTAGTATATGCGAGTTTTTCACACGATTTTTACTGAGTTTTTTTCATTGAAGTCTAATAGACTTCTAGTTCCCGTACGTATCCAGGACTCTTCTCATTATTCTTATAGATCTTAATGTTGCAGGGATCCCAATGGTATTGAATATTCGTCTGATCCAGTTACCCCAGTCTCTTTTCCTGACATTTGGGTACCATTCCTTGGGCTTCAGCTACTGATGGTACCACAGTCATCTTCATGTTCATCATCCTCTTCAGTTCTCTTACACCATCCAAGAATATATTTTCGCTTTTTATCATTTTTCCTCAGTGTTCGCTTGAATAGCAACGTCTACCAAATAATTGGTTCATTTTTTTCGTATTTATTAACATAAGATCTGGCCTTCTGGCCGAGACAGAGTTATCCGATTGTATTTAAAAATGTGTTTGCTTTTCATAGCAGATTAAACTGGTGGTTTATCACTGAGTCTAATAACAATCGTCTTCAGACCCCACTGCTGATCTTAATTTTTTATGGTCTGAATGGTCATGAGTTTTCGTCTAATCTCCATTTCTCCCACTCAAAGGATTCGGGGACCATTTCAAGGGAACCAACTACAACTGAGTTCAGTGTCACTTTTATAATCCCCAGATTTTTCAAATTACAGTTTCATTTTTTTTTCTATTTTGTTTAATGTGCTTAATCCATCATGATTTTCGTCATAATCATTTAGGTGATCTAATCATATTCAATAAAATGTCTAATGAAAAAAAAAAAACGGTCATATATTAGGCTACGGATATTCTAATCCATTCTCGGATATTCACCCAGCCAGAAATATACTTAATGAATTATGAACAGCTCAGTTTATTTAATCCATTAAACCTATTATTACCCTGTGATATACACTGAAACAAACATTTGATGCGTTCGTGGAATAACTGTCATTATTAAAACAAGTCGTCTCAGATATCTGAGTTCAAATCCCGTAAAAGGCAGTTTCCATTCCTCAGAGCGCTTATCCCATTGGAAAAGGTGTGAATATAGCTATTTTTCATACAGTGATGGATATAGACTGTGCCCTTGAATTTTAATATAGCAACCGGCCTTAGAGAAGAAATACTCTGTATTCAAAACAGTAGTAGACTTGAAGTTATTCCTACTCAAGACACGCTTTATGTGTAGTGCTCCATGGTCTAACCCGGTTTCGAGATAAGTTTTAAGTCAAGACGGACCTTTAAACAAGTATCCATACGTATGTCTTCTTGTGAGAGTGTTTATTGCTGTCTCAAAACCTGCTTCCGAAAACTTGAAACTTATAAATATTATATAAATAAATTCGGAGGCTCATTAACTATTCTGAAATATTTCAAATACCACGTTAATAGAGTATACTCATTCCAAAGTATTAAATAAATCACATGACCTCTCGTATACATTTGAAGAACAGATGCTGAATTTAAGCATAGAAACAAAAACATGAATCCTTTTCAAGTTGACGAAAATCTGAAGTAATTTATCAACCAACGAATCAAATCAAAGACATTTACCACCGAAAACAAAAGAACACTATCATGGGACAAAATATTAAATCTAATATTAGTAGAATTCCACGCGACTTTCACGTCGTTGTTCATGCCTGAATGCATTAGTTGGCTATTAATGATTCGAGTATCAAGTTAAATTTCGAGAGGTAATTCTAAGGTAATTTCGAAATGACCTGTACGATTCACACCAATAAATAACTCATTCATCTCCGAACGACGTAGGCAAGGTGACTGACCCATCCACCTTGTAAATACCAATTTCAGTCTCAATATCTATTAGTCCAAGACAACCAATTCATCAAAATAGTCCTCAGCTATGTGTGTCGTCTCAAATGACTCGAGAATTAGCAATGAACTAAATCAACCCTTTATTATAACCTTAGTAATATATCAAGGAAAATTATGTGAGAAGTGAAACATGGACACATAAAACAATCCCTATGTCATTTCTAAGGAACCACATAAACTAGTCCTAACGATTTGAACAATATCAGTAAAAGTTAGTTGCTTGGTTAAGATGTAATTTTTTTTATTTATTTAAAATTCTATAATCAGAAAATTAAATGTAATGTATTCATGAAAGGTTCTGTAGTGTATATTGCTTGAAGACATACTACTCTTCACAACAAATAAAAGGTGTACAAGAATTTTACTGACAAACAGCGTCGAGAAGTATGACTATATATATGTGTTAGTCTAACTCTGTCTCTGGAGAGATTTCTCCAAATATGTCTGTGTATCTCTGTGTCTACGTTAAGAGTATAAAAGAGAGAAACTGACATATTTTGTACCCTTTTTAAAAGTTAATCGATTTGAACTACATACAAAATATACATATTTTATCATGCAACATTTCTGATTCATCTGCCACTCTATACTTTAATCATTTATCCTCGACATATTATATATCATTTTTCAATGCACAGCATTTTTTTAGTGTTACCTATATTATCACATATAACACTAATGATTATTTTGCAGTATATTCACGTTTGTACTTTAAGCGGTGCTGCTGTAATTAAAATTAGTTTCGGGTTCAGGATAAAGTTTGATTCATCAAATTATGCTACTTAAATTCACAAAATCAATGTCTTCATTTTTATCAAAGAGAAGAAATCGAAGGGGAAATTAATTAACATAATTTCAAAAAGTAAATTAATGGCCCTTGATAAAGATATTAAAAATGCCAACGCTATTTTTTTTTTTATATAACGTTCTCTCATTTATATTTCTAAAGGATAGAACTAATTTTTATTATTTAATCTTTTCAAAGTTCACCACAGCACACAATAAAATATTGTTTTATTGCTCCTTTATCTGTTTGTTGATATCCTCGCAGGAATACAATTAATGATTGTTAACATCATCAAACCATGTTGTCAATACGGATTTCCCTGACTCTCTCATTCCATCCGTCCCAATCGTCTATTACTCCCAGAAGATCCTCTAAACTGCCTCTTGTGTCTACACAGAGCTGATATAGAAAAGTTCTTGCTGGTCGGCCAGCACTGGCACGTTCGTGTAAAGAGGTCCGTAGTAGAATGTTATCAATGAGTGTTTCCTTGCTTCTCCATTAGTGTCCCGCATGTCTTGTTAGTCTTAGTTGGATGGTTTTAAGGATAGGGGTAAGTAGCCATACAACTGCTTCTTCGTGGGGTATTGCTTCTGGGATTTATTCAGTATAACTTGTAGTATTCTTCTTCAGTTCACATCTAGCTTTTTTCTCTAGGTGGTTTGTGAGAATCTATGTAGTGCATCCATAGAGCAATATTGGCACAACTGCTGCTTGGAAAAAAAAGTTTTATTTGATATTTTCATATGATTGATTGCCCACTGATAGCAGTCCTCGCTTTCTCAAGGTACATACTGACATCACTTTCAATAGATGACACGTGTCTGCTGAGGCACAGGTACTTGTCCACTATTTTCAGAGAACCACTGTTTAGACTGGAGATGTCTCCTCGATCAGAACACATGAACTCAGTTTTGCTTGTGTTCCTGTAGAGACCAATGTCTTTTGCTAGCTGCTTCAGGCTATTCAGGAGGCATCCGACCTAAGCAAATGTGTTTGTAAGAAGCGCTCTATCATCTGCACCATCTACGTCCTTAATAGTTTCTGTAAGATATAGCCTGATTCTTGCCTTTTTTTTTTTTGAGGGTGAAGACATTTTCTTTTATTCGTTCAAAGTACCTACTCTCAGCAGATTACAAACAGATAGGGTGCAAATGTATATCCTGGCAGAACTCCAACAACAATTTCGAAGATAACCGTGTATCCATCAGGTAAGCGCACCTTTACTTTCGTGTTTTATAGAATATCATTATGGCTGTATGAGTGTTTCAAGGGATACCATAAGCTAGAAGCATTTGCTCCATATTTCCTCTTTGTATGGAATCAAATTTTTCGGAGAAATCTACAAATAATAATATTGCCACGTGATTTTTTGTACGAACTCCAACGATGATTCTGTGGGGATTAGAAATGAAGAAAAAAAATAAAATAAAATAATTAGCATTTCTCAGAAGCTCACTGATAGGAAGCAAAGATGGCGCAAATCCAAAGAAAGTGACTTCCGGCTGCTAAAGAGAGATTCTCTCTGTTAAGCAGTGACCACTTTTACTGTTAGCGGTTAGAGTGTTCGCCAACGGCCCGGGAGACCTGGGTTCAATCCCAGGTCGAGTCATACCAAAGACTTAAAAAATGGTACTTGATGCCTTCTTGCTTAACACTCAGCATTATAAGGTATGGATCAAGGGTAAAGTGGAGCAATCCAGGGAAAGGAGTAGCGCCCTCCCCTACACCTTGGTGTAGTAGCTATCGAAAAGGAGCCTTCAGGTCACCCTCGACTAAAGGGAGACAACTTTACTTTACTTTTACTGAAATACCCATTCCTCTTCTGCTGTTGGTGAGGAAAGAACATGAGTCTACTAAATCACTGCTTAGCGACACACTAGTTCTCTCATCAGTACTATCCTTTTCTGAATATATCAACTAGACTCATGACAGACCTTCAAACTCAAAACTCAACAAAATGACTCTTCTGTTTGTAGCCTTTTCTGCGAACATTCCTCGGTAAACACACATAACGCACATCACCACAGACTTTTAACTCATAACACAAAAGATAACTAATATATTTCAATGTCTTGTCTAAGAAACGTGACATATTTCAACTGGTTCAAGAAAATTCTCCCCGCCACAGAATAGTCATTAAAACCCCTAAAAATAAAGTTGGAATTAAAACATACCTTCGTCTGTTTTGTCCTTCCTTCCTTAAATTCTATTGCAGTCTTCCACAAATAAAGAATCTGATAAGTTAAATGGCGTAAGAAGAATAAAAACAAAGGGGTCAGATACTTAAACCTAGAATCAACGACCGACGACCAACAACAACGACGACTACCAACAACGCAGTTCCTCAATTTTAGATTCGATGCGATTGCGATGCAAAGCTTTATAAACCTTAGCCGATGTAGAAGTAACTGTTATTTCTTTGTAGTTCTTGATGAATTCGAGGTCATATTTCTTTAGGAAGGCGAAGGTGCAGCCTTTTGTTCATCCATCTTCTTTATTCAGTTTATATACGGCATTCCAAAATCGAAAAAGGAAGTCATCAAACTGGCTTGTCTTCTACACTTCTGGAGGTATTTCGTCGAGGCTTGCAGCTTTTTGAAAAAAAATATCTCAGTACTTTATTGCGTCATTGCGTAAATTGTCCGAGTCTAATGTCAAGTTGGCTTTTGATAATTTTTGTAATAAGTGTATTTGTAACATTTAGTGGAGTTTCCTAAGAGATTCTGGAAATGTTTTTCCACATCTGTATTTATTCTTCTTGACTGGCAGCTTTTAGTCTTGCACTGGAGTTGCTCTTCCTTTTGCTCACTTCATTTAGTGTCTGTCACACTATTCGTGATTGTCAGTCTTCAACCGAGTTTCTTATTTTATTGATTTGGTTTTGAATGTATTCTTTTTACTCTCTTTTGTAATGTTCTTGTTTGTGCCTTCTTAAATTTACGCACGTTGGTATTTGTTGGGTTTCTTTATTACATAAGGGCACTTTTTCACGTTATCTA
The DNA here is from genome assembly GCA_963585895.1 of Sepioteuthis lessoniana. Classification (NCBI taxonomy): domain Eukaryota; kingdom Metazoa; phylum Mollusca; class Cephalopoda; order Myopsida; family Loliginidae; genus Sepioteuthis; species Sepioteuthis lessoniana. Next base: position 143,418,057 of record OY757904.1, read on the forward strand.
ACTCCTAGTGTTTCACATAGAACTCTATGTAAGTTCTTGGTTTGGTTGGTATACATTCTGCTGCTGCTTCCATGTGGAGATAGACGAATTTTTCGTACTCTTCACCCACACTATCTGTTTCAGATATCTCTAGAAAAGTATCGAATTTGTTTCTCACAGTTATTGTACAATCGTAGATAATTTTCATATCTTTGAAATATCCCGTAGTGATTCAAATGACAGTTCCAAGAAATTATTCAAGACCTCTTTTTGCCTCTGGTCTTTGAACAGTAGAGATGTTATCTCTGAGCCTGCCTGGTAACGATAATGGAAGATGGATATTTTTATCTACTCTTATGAAATAAGACTTTTGTTACTTTTATCTACTTTATACAACTTATTCATTGAAAATTCTGCGTATATTTCTCGCAATTTGGACAAATGAGTGTATTTTTAATACCACTTGTAGATACACTATACATAGAAGATTGTAAATTTCTTGCTTATACAAATTAATATGCTGTCTTTCTCTCTGTTTTATTTAAAGTTTGTATACCACGGATATACTAGTACTAATAATGGTGGGGGAGTGCTCGTAGTGTAATGGTTAAAGCGATGGACTGCGGAATCGTAGTACGCGAGTTCGTACTCCAGTCAAGCTATTACGTTCACTTTCGGGCAAATACCCTTGGGAAAGGTATGAACCCTCTTATCCTCCCAACTATGGGTTAAATAGTACCCCTACTGTTCTTCTAGGAAAATAGCTTTGGCATTAAATAACCAACAAAGGTTGAAATGCCATTCAATAAAGAAACCAAATCAAACTAATAAAAGTCCTTGGAGAGTGGGGACTCTATTTAAATATCTTCTCTACCATTAATCATTCAAATATCATATTAAAAAGTGGAAATTAAACGCTTAATTAATAAGTTGGAGTAGTTATTTGAAATAATAGAATCATGTATCAGATTATTAGTATCACAGATAGTTTATTAAAGAAATGATTAACATGTCATTTGAAATCATATTATTGTGTAAAGATTATTTGAAGGAATAGTTAATTGACGCAATAGGTGTTTATGAATAATTATAATTAATCATTTAAAACCATTTAATTGCATGTAGAAAATATTAACTCTGGCATTAAATAACCCAAGAAGGGTTGACATGTTGTAATAAAATCAAACAACTATCTATACGCTACGTTAATGTTAGACGCTTCTCTTGCTTACAAAAATCTGGGCATTTTGATTTTTGATAACCGGGGATATTAAGAGCGCATTCTTAATAATAGACCCATTATTTTCGACGATCATTTTTTTTTTACTGTATCGGTCATTTTTAAAGTTGAAAGATTCTGTAATTTTGGATCCTTATATTTCCAAGTGCTGCTCTGATTACTGATTATTCTCTATCGCTATATTTCGGCTATTCAACAGCTCGACCTTCCTTGAATTAGCTGGTTGATATTATATAAACTGACGTTCTTTCTCAAAAGAAAAAGTGATGTGTCAGAATATTGTTGTAATGAGAGGTTCTATTGATCGAAAATCTTTCAAAAAAGTTTGTCATGGGTATTATGCAAAATTGCATCTGGTAGTAAGGTCCAATTCTAAATATCCGGGGAGTGTGAAAAACACCTTCATTGCCGTCATTCTCTGAAGAATTCTGATCCGTAGTGACCGTAACTGTTAGGGCTCCATTTGTGGAACATATAAATCTGTTTAAAAACGTTGCTTATATGAAAACAGCCGTGTGTAAAACAAAAACAACTCTTCAAAACAAATGAAAAAGAAATGTAAATATGAACGTGGTATGAACGTGATTCCCTAATCACAAAGCATAGAATAACCCTTGACAGTTTTGGTTGTCGTTAAAATCAGTTATTCACTCAATCAATCAATCAATTTCAAAAGCAAAACAACAAAAAAAAAAGGTACAAAATTTTTCATTTATTTATTTATTTATATGAGATGGTAAAAGGAACGCAGTTTGCAGTTCTAAAGACCATATCTTAAAAGTAGTTTTTTTTTTTGCTTATTATTTGCGAGAACGTCGGGGAAGTCAAATGTTATCTTAATAATTCTAAAATCTTTTAATATCCATCAAATAAGCTTCAGTAGCTACAAGGCTGGAATGTTATAATTTCCTAGATTTATGAAGATGTTAATTATCAGATGTTAAACTAAGTGCCACATCATATTAAACTATTTCTAAGCATAATTTTCATGCTGTGAAATGTTCGTACGATAAGAAAAAAATTATTATTCTTATTTTTATTATTACTATGATGTTTATCTATATGCCAAAACGGCGGGGACTCGAAAACTCATCCACCTCATTAACTAAAGACACATTTTGCCGACATGTTGGCTGCTTCCCTGCGTTGACAACAAATTACGAGATAACATCGTATCATAAATGAATAAAATGCAATAACAGCCTAATGATTACTTTAATCTCACGAGACTTACGCTAATGCCGCTTTTTCAGTCTCATTACAACTACTACTGCTAGTGATGATGATGATGATGATGCGGCATTTATTTCACTCTTCACAAGTTTTGCAAACCAACGTAAGTTGCTGATGTCGCAGTGGAGTCTTAGTGACAGCAAGTCATCTCATTTCTACAGAACTCTCCTCAGTTTTCTAGTTGATCTTAACAATTCAGTTGTCTCGAAGCTCTCGAATCTTTCTTCGATTTCCAGTACCTTCTGTCTTATTTCCAAGCCTTTGGGGACAGTTCCAAGCGCATCAGTTACAACTGGTGTCACAGTCACCCTCATGTTCTTAATTTTTTTTCAGTTCGCTGGCAAGTTCCAAGTATTTATCTATCTTTTCGCTTTTTTTAATTTATTCTTTATTTTCACTCTCTCGTCCGACGAGATGGCAAAATCCTTTAGACGAAAGTTCTTTTTTTTTTCTTGTCAATAATCTATGTCTGGTCTTCTGGCCGGTATTAGATAATCAATTTGTATCTCAAAATTCAGCATACATTTGTGGGTGTCGTTGTAGTGTAATGGTTAAACCCTGGATCGTAGTAAGCGAGTTCAAGCTCCCGTCGAGCTATTACGTTCACTTTCGGACAAATCCGTTTTCGAAAAGTAAGAACCCTCTCATCCTCCCAGCGATAGAGTTGAATAATACCACTACTGTTTTTTTTCGCAGGCTTTGGTATTAAATAACCCATAAAGGTTGAGAATTAATTTTTATTTATTGCAGACTTTTGTCCTTATCTTGGTAGTTTTTTTTTTTTTTGTGTGTGTTGTTTCTTCTTTCACTACGTTTTTGGCCAAATTTCACCTCTAGCCTTCTTCAGGTGATTTACCGCGACCTCGGATAGGAATGATGAGTTGCCTTCCATAGTTGTTGTCTATCACACCACGTTTTCGACCAAGTAAACCTCTGGCCGGCTTGGGTAGGATTTGAAACCGCTATCTTCTGACAATGCTCACCTGGAACCATAGAGAATCAACGCCTCTATCCGCTGCGCCACGGGCCCCGAAGGGCGATCAAGGACGGATTTTTTGGTCTCATAATCCTTATCTGGTCTTCCATAGTCGGGTCCGTACCGAATTTTTGAAATTGTCTTTAATTGGAATCATTTTTGAGATGAGGCTTCTTAATCTGAGAATTAATTTGTATTTATTGCGGACTTTTGTCCTCATCTTGGTAGTTTTAATAAATAAAAATTAATTCTCAGATTAAGAAGCCTCATCTCAAAAATGATTCCAATTAAAGACAACCAAAAAGGTTGATATGCCAAAAACCGAAACCAGAGAATTTAAAACGTTACATTTCCTCGAATTAATTCTGAATTGTGCATACACCATTTATTATAATTTCTTACACAATTCCTAGTTGATCAACTTTCTTATCCAGTCGTATTTCGTCTTATACTGCTTTCATTCTAGTTTACTGCATTCATTTCTTATGCGATTCACAGTTTCATTTCTCTCTGCACATTATCTAATCTTACGTATTATCAACTTTTGCTTTTATAAAATTGGTCTTCATGGCATTATTTTGTGCTGCTATTAACTGATATTCACTTTTTATCTTATCAGCTTTCTTTTTTGTGCAATTTCGTGGTTGATTGGATGTTTGAGTTCTATGGCATATCAACCTTTCAACATTATTTAACGCCAAATCTATTTTTATACAAATGATCAGTTCTTTTTCATAAAAATCAGTTTAGCATGAGTGCACAGTTTAATTGTCGAAAACACTTCAATTTCAAGCATTTCAGTTTATTCAAACAGTTATAATTCAAATAATTCAGTTTAGCGTAAGTACAGTTTCAGTGTCAAAAACAGTTCTATTTCGAGCAATTCAGTTTAGCGCAACTTTGCAGCCCAAACGTCAAAAAGCTTAGTTTAGTGTAAATACGGAGTTTAGATGCAAAAACAGTAAACTCTCGAAACTGCTGTTAAGTTCTCTTCGACCCAGAGATAGGACTGTATCAGGTCCTACCACTCAAAGCCATAATGGACCTGGGAATGATAACAATGAAGAGGTGCTCTGCATTCCACATGGCTCCAGCAATACTGGATTGTTTAGTGGCATATCCGGGACACGCGTTGGGTGTCTTATCCTTCTGCAGGGATGTAGTCGGTGTATTCTACTCCCACAGGCGACTGGGCAAGTGCAATTTCACCATTTTGCCGCTAAAAATATCAATAATTTTTTTCCTACTATTTCTATTTCTAGTTTTTATTCTTTTTTTGGCATTTTGCAAACGTTGTTACTGACTGCTATAATTAGTCTTCATATTCATCAACTCCTCCGCTCGTGCAGGATATGACAAAAGGTCAATTTTTAAGCTGAGTTTAACAGGTTTGAATTCAGAGTTTTCCTTTTCCTAGACTAGTTGCCTCACCAAGGGTGAAGAACCTAGTCTGTACTTCTATTTACCCATAGCTGGAATGAGAATAATTGGATTCATACCTTTCCCAAGCGTATTAGTGCTATGTGAAATGCAATCAGTCTCGTCCAGGATTTGAACTCGTGTCGCCGTGTCTATTTCCTACGACGATAACCATTACACCACGGGCTGTAATTAGTCTTTCATTGTTCTTTATGATATAGTCCTTGGGCTCTTGTATTGATGAATCAACCCAATTCACAATACTGACAAAGTTTAATTCTCCTTCTTTCCTTCAGACCTCTATGTCATCTCTGGTATGCAACAACTTAGGCATAGTCATCAATTTTATTGTACTTAAGTACATTTGTCTGATTTTATTCTCTTGTCCATTTTGAGAAGGGTCGTGAGACTCTTACAAGGAAGACTGTCTCTGTGTTAATTCCTTTCATGAAATTTCTTCCGCGGAGATCGGTTTCGATAAGTTTTATTATTCTTCTAATGTATTTTTTTTTATTCCTTTTCTTTCATCCATTTGTTTGATGGCTTTTGGTTCATTTTCATTCTTTATAAACATTTTAATGTTCTCCAGAGTTGGCACTTCTATCCATTTAATTGTTTCTCTTTTTTCATTAACATGTCACATTTTCACTGCCAAATTCTATTTTTACATCCTTGTTTTACGGTATATTTTGTGACAAAGTCTCTAGTCGTTTTTCCTTTTTTGCGAATACTTTCATATCATAAATAATCGTGAGGGGGTTATTTTTTTTCATGTAATTTTCTTCATTTCTCGGTTGAGTCTGTAGAATAAACCGATTACATCTCTGCTGAGAAGTAAAATACCTTAACACAGAATGTCCTGGATATGACTCTAAACTATCTGATCGTGAGGCTCAAATCTGGGAGTTTTGGGGAAAGTTGACAACCGCTTCATTGCTATAACTCCCAAGTCTTTCCTAACCCGGAATTACAACGTTTTGATGGTCCAAACTGCATGTCTAATAGAATTCGTTAATAATTTACTATACCGATGCATTTAGATTTTCACTTCTCCTAGGTTTATTAAATAATTCCCATATGCAACTTCACCTTTTTTTTGTGATGAAGATTATGACTGTGAAATATTTTCTATATTTTTACATCTTCTCTTATCCAAGAATTCGGGATCATATTGTCGGCCTTTTTGAAGTTAATCTATGACATGGCTACAATTTTCCGCCTTGTTTTGTTCTCCTTGAGGATATATAGTGGGTTATCTTGTCCTCTTGTTCCCATTAGAAATATTTCCATTCCTTCCAGAAATATTCCGTGAAATTCAAATGTATTCTTTTATCTGTGTGGTTAGAATTTCATCATTTATAATTACTACTCATTAGAGTTTTTCACATCAGCGTAAGCTGATGGCCTTTCACTGGAGATTGAGTGACACCAAGTCTCCTCAAGTATCCAGGACTTTTCTCAGTATTCTGGCCGTTTTCAATAATGCTGTTGTTTGGATGGTCGCCACTCGGCCGCCAAATTCTAAATCTTCCTGGCCCTTCAATAATCCTTTACTTAAAAGCACCAGTCACAATTGGTATAATTGTCACCTTCATGTTCCATAGTTTTTTTCAATTATCTAGCAAGGTCGAGATACTTATCTCCCTTTTCATATTCTTTCAGTTTTATTCTGTGGTCAGCAAGGACAGCAAAGTCGACAATTTTGCTGATTTTCTTTCTTTTTTGTTGATTATTATAAGATCTGGTCTTCTGTCCCAGATGAGGTGATCCGTTTGTATATCAAAGTCCCGTAGGAGTTTGTGTGTGTCATTTTCTAGAACAGGTGCTGAAAAAATCGTATATATTTGTAATAATAAGTAACTTATATGTTGATAAAGACATTGGGTTAATGAGTCCCCAAAATCCACTCTGAATTCTCAAGCAAGAGATGTGTGACAACGGATATAGGCGTTTGGTTAAAGAGACTCAAAGAGTAATCATCTTATGGTTGCAAATTCAATCCTTACATCAGGTAAATAATTTACTGTTGATTAATACCTGTACTTAGTTAACGGAATTATAACAATCTAGCCTCGTTGATTAAATAAATGGTTCGGTTTGAAGTTCTGTATAGGCTCTTGAGTTTGACAAGAAACACCTGAAGAAGGCTGAAGGATACATCGGTCGAAATGAACTGAATATATATAAAGATGAAGACAATAATCCAATACACCAAAATTATGATAAAAATGTGCCATTTGTCTTTCTTTAAATAAACAGCAATATGAATTGAAATAAGTTTAGGGCAAACAAGGAAATATCAATAAAAATGGGAAGAAATAATTTCATGGATACTTCAAGCGACAAACTAAAGAAATTACGTATGAGACAAGCCAAGAAAGGGAAACCTCAAAAGAGATATTGGTTCTTAGGATATCAGGATAAAATTGTGCTCTAAGGAGCAAATTTTCTAAATGACAACTCATATGAATCACAATCCCAAGCTTAGGCTCTTGTGACACAGATTAAAAAAGTTAATAACCTAATAAGCGAATGCAGCAAGCGAGAAAAAAAAAAGAAGGATCCACTAGGAACTGTGCAAATAACTAAATTGTATATGAGCAAACCAGAATCTTTCCTAGAAGAGGAAACGTATAAAAATCTCAGTGTCTTTGCGATATAATCGGATTCCTTAACTCAGACTAAACCTTGTGCTGATTAACAAGAAAGAAAGAACATGCCATCTAGTGGATTTTGTCGTTCCACATGACTAGAGAATGGAAATAAAAGAAAACGAAAAAGAGGACAAATACCTTGATCTGGAGACTCGGACAACTGGAAACCACAGAATGGAAATGAAAGAAAACGAAAAAGTGGGCAAATACCAAGATCCCGAGACTGCGGTAACCGCAAACCATAAAATGAAAATGAAAGAAAGCGAAAAGGTGGAAAAATACCTAAATCTGGAAACTGGGGTTACCGCAAACCACAGAATGGAAATGAAAGAAAGCGAAAAACTGGACAAATACCTGAATAGGTAGACTGGGGTAAGCGGAAACAACAGAATGGAAATAAAAGAACTTTAAAAAGTGGAAAAATACCAAGATCTAGAGACAAGGGTATGCGCATAGCACAGAATGGAAATGAAAGAAAGCGAAAAAGTGGACAAATACCAAGATCTGGAGACTGGAATAACCGTAAACCACAGAATGGAAATAAAAGAAAGCGAAAAAGTTGACAAATACCTAGATCTGGCGACTGGAGTAACTGGAGATCAGAGTACGAACCGAGACCATCCAGACAACAGGTTAATTAAAATAAAAGAGAATGCGAAGAAGATCCTTGCGATTTGAGTAGACTTTCTGTGACTTAAAATTTAAAGAAAAGTTCGACTAAGCACTGAACGTAAAACTTACCGGGAGTAGAATAATAATCGTAATAAAAATGGTAGACAATTCATAATCTCAAAATTAAAATATTTTGAATAAAAAAAAGCACCTTGCATTATTGACAAAGTCCTGTACTTCGTACATTTGATCTTCCCTGCTAATTATACGATTTTAAATTTCATCTCTTTCAACAGGGACACGACCAAATTATCATGTACGCAACACTTCCTAACGAGCTCTTTGCGTAAATCACTGTTGCTTTACATGTAAAATGGTATGTGAAAATGTGTGAGAGAAATAAAGTGTCTCCGAGTAAAAGTGATCCGTCTTTCGATTGGTATCCATAAATAACAATAAGAATAAGAGTGGTCAAAATTTATGAGCATATCAATTTTATATACTCTGGCCTGGTGCATACATAAGTAATAAGCTCAAATCACACTCACACACACACACACACACACACATATATATATATATATATATATATATATATATATATAACCGTCATTACATATGTGTACTGGGTATCCCTTATATATATATATCCAGTAGTGAGGCTCCCCTTCGGGAGCTCTAGAGAGTTACTTCATTCTTCGTTGCCATTACTCCCAGGTCCACTCTGATCCAGAGAAGGAGTACTGATCAGGATACTTTTTATATAAACTTAACCAAATCATAGAAGAATATGATACAAGCTAATTTTCTTAAATGAGTTTTCCGTCTCTTAGGTTGGTTGTCTAACAAATAAAACACTCTATTCTTATATAAAGGATCAAATAGTTACACTTAAAAATCATTTGCAATAGATAAGAGTACTTATATATGTTTACTTGTGTCCATACCGGGCTATTGAGTAGAGTGGTGACCAATTGTCCGGGAGACCGGGGTTCAATCCTAGGCCGAATCATACCAAAGACTCAAAAATGGTTCTCGATTCTGCCATGCTTAGGACTCAGTATCATAGGGTAAAGGATCAAGGGTCAAGTGGAGCAATCGCGGGAATGGTGTAGTGCTCTCCTCCACATCAAGGTGTAGTAGCTATTGAAAAGTGAGCCTTCAGATCACCCTCGACAATGGTCACCAAATTTACTTATTTGTATCCCAATTATTGTATAATGCTCAATCAATATTTTCGAGGAATTTTTCCATAGGATCACGCAATATAAGGCACTGTTACTGTAGTACGCTTTTCAAGGAATCCAGTGATGATTGGTGCCTACATATTCTTGAAGACTGCATGATTTTACCGACCACCGCACCGGCACTCTTTCATTTATCAGAGAGGCTGTTTACACTACATCGACTGATTTTTTTTTTCCATTCCGACTCGTCGTGGTAAATCAGGGTTTAGCTTATTTGTGAATATTGTTTATTTTCTAATTTTATTAAATCGTGCTACTCCGTTTACATCATACATTCTTCTGTAAATTTCTCTTGGTTTACACTTTTCAACAACAAAAATTTGATGAAAAAATCTTTGTTCAATCCTGGGGCACTCTTCTATTTACTGAATAACTCTCACATATACGAGGATCATTAAATAAGTTTAAATAAGTGCCCGTGGTGTAATGGTTATCGTCGTAGGAATTGAACACGACGATACGAGTTCAAATCCTGGACGAGACTGATTGCATTTCACATAGCACTAATACCCTTGGGAAAGGTATGAATCTAATTATTTTCCCTCCAGCTATGGGTAAATAATAGGACAGATTAGGTTCTTCAGCCTAGGTGAGGCAACTAGTCTAGGAGAAGGAAAACTCTGAATTCAAACCTGTTAAACTCCGCTTAAAAATTGACCTTGTGTCATATCCTGCCCGAGCGGAGGGGTTGGGTAAATATGATTAAATAAGTTTCCAGACTTTTTTCGTATGGGCACTTTTATTGATAGTATACACATGAAACTCCAGTCCATTTCGAAGTAATCTCTTCCGACTGCAATGCACTTGTTGTACCGTTCCAACAACTTCTCGGGGGCCCCATGGAAGTCCTCTTGTGTGAGCATGTCAATGACCTTCGTCACAGCCTCTTTCATCTCCTCAATTGTCTCATGACGACAGCCTCTGAGCGTAAGGAATAACTAAAAGTCACAGGGAGAAAGGTCTGGACTATAGGGAGGGTGAGGAACTGTCTTGATGCCCATCTGTGTCAAATAGTCTGTGACAAGGATAGAGTTATGGACTGGTGCATTGTCCTGGTGGAAATAGCACTGACCCGATTTGAAGAGTGCTGGCCTCCTCCGACGGAATCTCTTCCTGAACTCACCTAAAATCTCAACATAGTAACCCTAAACCTGACCCTTTGGCCAATCCACTCTGGTGTATTGACTTCCTTACTCCACCCACACCTCTCATCCTCCCTCAGAGACTCCCTGCCTTACTTGAATCTCTTATGCCACTCAAAATCTGATGCTCGATTCATGAAAGATGGTCGAAAAGCAGTCTGAAGCAATCCATACGATTCTGTGGCAACATTTTTTCCAAGTTTAAAACAGAATTTTATTGCATATCGTTCTTCCTCACGTCCAGATTGCATTTTTGAAATTCACCAGCCGTGACAATCAGGCTTTAGTAGAGTGTATTCCAATTGCTGCTGTAGCTGTTCATTTGAACCTGAAATCATAAAAATCAGTCACTCATCCCATAAGATGTATAGCAATAACATGGTGAATTTTCAAGAGTCTACACCAATTTTAAATGCCCGTACAAAAAGTCTTGAAACTACGCACCTCGTACTATCAAATGTTATATGCACGAACCAGAATTCGTCCAAGAGAATGGTCAATCATCTCATAATATGTAGAGCAATGACATATTGAATTTTTAGGCGTCTACAACAATTCTAAGTGCCTGTACAAAAAAAGTCTGGAAACCTTTTGAAGGCCCCACGTACGTATATATATATATATATATATATATATGTTTGTGTTTGGTGGGGGTGACAGCAGTCTTTCACTTAAGCATATTTGATTAAATAACAAAGACACATTTTGTCACAATAATTTTATTACGATCCTTTAAAGATTCCTGACAAGTATTTGATTGAAATTTGTTCGATCTCATCGGTATCTCAGTTTTATTCAACTTTGCGTTTACGTAATTTTGTAATATTATAAAAAGAAATTAGCATAAACCTCTTTTAAAAACTCTTTAAAAACACTCTTTACATATGCAAACAACCCTTGGTTATTGCTGATGAATGGTCCGAAAGCGCTCGGGACAATTTCTACCAATTTCAACCTAAAACGAAGACACTTATCAGGAAACTTGAAAGGATCTTAATAGATTATATAGACAAAATGAGTCTCTATTATCTAATCAAACATGCTTAGACTCTCTCTCTCTCTCTCTCTCTCTCTCTCTCTCTCTCTCTCTCTCTCTCTATCTCTCACAAACACACGCACATACACACACACACACACACATATATATATATATGTGTGTGTGTGTGTGTGTGTGTGTGTGTGTGATCACTTTGGCGCCAAACTGATAGTTACCAACAGCCATTGATTTTGTATTTACTCTGTCCTTAGATCTACGTACATATGATCTATTACTGATATTGAATAACTTTTATTCATGAATATAGCAAACTAAATTATGTATTTCATACATATATATGCGTCTGTGTGTATACATGTGTGTATTCGGATATATATCTACATTGTTTAGCACATATACATTTCGACTAATCCTGTCAAATATGCGTGCCTCATATAAATATCGAAATTTAGAATTACTGTAAGAATGATGTCACCTTTCAGATAAGTCTATGTGATACACATCAACCACATGATCTATTTCGAAATCCTGATAAGTATCAGGTTGTACTTTAGACTGGTGCATTAAAATGTAATGAAGTTTGTCAGGAAGCAGAGGCAAAGATAAAGCTATCAACTGTGCGGTGTATTCGTCTGAATAAATCGGAATATACACTCTCTGTTTGATTGTTCTGTTACACAGTAAAGAAAACTAACCAGTTAAAGGACAGATGCATAGCAGGACATATGACGTTTGCCCTTTCATTATATATGCAAATGAAATTACTACTAGAATAATAAGCGCTAAGTGACTGACCTATATGAAATGAAAATTGGGAGTGAAGCTCTAATGAAGCTCTTTGAATCATCAATTATTTTCACACACACATACACACATACATACACACACATGTAGGAAGTCACATGAAGCGTAACGGTTATAGACATAGGAAATTGAATCGGTGACCCGAGTTCAAAACCTGGACGAAGCTGTTTGCTTTTAACTTCGCTATAATCCCACTGTGAAAAGCATCGATCAATCTGTTTTCCCTCTTAGCTTTAGATAAATACAAATGCCAGCTGAGTACTTTAATTTTCATAAGGCAACCAGTTGAAGAAAAGGAAAACTAAATTCAAACCAGATGTACTTAGCTTAAAAATTCACTATGTGTAGTCCTATGCCAATCAAAATACACCTGTTACCTTAACGTAGACACCGAGTCATCGGTGCTTCCTGACTGTCAGTTTATCTCATAAGTGATCGTTTGACCAAATCTCTGTCTTCGCAATTATAACGATGCTAGAATGCTCTATCACCGATATTGAGCACTGTTTATTCACAAATATACGAAACTATTATTATTCATTGCAACTTTCTCCCACAGGTGTTAGTGGATGATCTTTCACTGGAGTCTACATGACAGAGAACCTCCTTAGTTCTCCAGGACTCTTCTCAGTATTCAAGCCGATCTTAGCAATGTTGTAGTTTGGATTCTCTTGCTCATCACCCGATTTTTGACTCTTCTAGTTCCCTTTCCAATCTTTTGGAGACTCTTTCCAAGCTCACAATCTACAACTGGTATCACCGTCACCCTCATGCTCCACGGGTTAATTTAGTTCTCTGGCAAGGTCAAAATACTTACGTGTCTTTTCGTTTTCTTTGATTTCCACACAGTGATCAACAGAGACTGCAAAGTCAACTATAGTTCTTGCAGTTTTTCGGAACAACGTAAGCTGGTGGTCTTTTACAAAAGTCTGAGTGACAGCAGTCTCTACAACATTTCTGAATACTCTGGCCGATTTCAACAAAGCAGTTTTCAGGATGGTATGGATTCTTTCACTGATTGCCTATTTTTCCACATTTTTCAAAGCTTTTGGGCCGTTCCAATTGCTCTAATTACAATTGTTCATTGTTTTTTTAGTCTTCTGGCAAAGTCCAAGTACAGGTCTCTCTTTTCGTTTCCTTTTGTTCTTACTCTGATGGCAACCGGAACGGCATCATTAAGACAGCAAGATCTTATTTTTAAAGCAGATCAAGGTTAAGTCTCAGCCAGGTGATCCATTTGAATCTCAAAACCCCAATGAATGTTTGCGTCTCATTCACTTGGACGGATTCTGGTTTGTGCATATACCATTTGGAAATAATGTCAAATTTTAATATCTTGCACAATTTCCAGTTGACCACCTTTCCCACCCAGTTGAATCTTGTCGGGTATTTTTTCTGCCAGTTTTCTGCATTCTCTTAAAACGGCTTCGAGCTGACAAAGAAAAGAAGCAGAAGGTACCCCGCAAAAACTATTACCGATGCCGACTACGCCCATGACATAGCGATACTGGCAAATACACCCAACCAAGCCGAAACACTACTGCATAGTTTGGAACGAGCCGCTGCAGGCATTGGCCTCCATCTCAATGCACACTAAACTGAATATATGTGCTATAACCAAACAGGCGAAATTTCTAAACTAGACGGAACCTCTCTGAAACTGGTTGACAAATTCACTTACCTAGGAAGCATTGTCTCATCAACCGAAAAAGACATCGACTCGTGGCTAACGAAGGTATGGACAGCTATCGATCATATGGAAATCTGACCTGACCGATAAAATGAAACGCAGTTTCTTCCAGGCAGCGGTCGTATCGATACTGCTGTATGGATGCACTATTTGGACGCTAACAAAAAGGCTGGAGAAAAAGATAGACGGCAATTACACAAGAATTTTGCGAGCAATATTGAACAAGTCCTGGCGGCAACACACCACAAGGTACCACCTGCCTGCCATCACGAAAACTATCCAAGTTAGACGAACCAGACATGCAGGACACTGCTGGAGAAGCAGGGATGAGCTCATAAGTGATGTACTCCTATGGACCCACGTATATGGCGGAACAACAGCAGGACGACCAGCTCGAACATACATACAGCAGCTATGTGAGGATACGGGATGTATCCCTGAAGACCAGCCTAGGGCGATGAACGATAGGGAGAAGTGGCGAGAGAGGGTCAGGGATATCCGTGCTAGTGGTACGACATGATGATGATGATGACTTACACTTACTCTAACGTATAATCGATGTTCGCTTTATTGTTATTATAATAACTTCAGAAAAGCTTTTAACTCCAACGTTAACTTGAGATCTTTTACTAAAATCTGATCAGTTTCTTTCTTTGTTTAATGGTATATCAACCTTTCTAGATTATTTAATGCCAAGGCTATTCTCTTAGAAGAACAGTAGTGGTACTATTTCACCCATAGCTGGGAGGATAAGGGGGTTCATGCCATTCCCAAGGGTATTTGCCTGAAAGTGAACGTAATAGCGCGACTGGAGTTCGAACTCGCTTATTACGATTCCGCAGTCCATCGCTTTAACCATTACACCACGAGGACACCCCCTACAAGAGTCTGAGTGACATCAAGTCTCCTCAAGTCACTAGGACTCTTCTCAGCCGATGTTATCAATACTGTAGCTTTCATGATCTCAGTGCGTCCTCGGATTTTCAACTCTTTCAGCTCCTTTATTACTGTTATTATTATTAGTTGTAGTACTTTTATGATTATTATTTTACTTTTTTTAGAGTTTTTTTTTCACACCAGCGTAAGCTGATGTTTTTACTTGTTTTTATTATTATTATTATTTACTCATTAGAGTTTTTTCCCGTCACCGTAAGCTGATGATCTTTCACTTGAGATTGAGTGACAGCAAGTCTCTTCAAGTCTCCAGGACTCTTCTCAGTATTCTGGCCATTTTCAATAATGTTGTTGTTTGGATGGTCTCCATTCAGCCACCACCTCCAAGTCCTCCAGGCCCTTTAATAATCCTTTACTTACCGTGTAAAAAGCAACAATCACAATTGGTATAATTGTCACTTTCCTGTTCCATAGTTTTTTTCAATTCTCTAGCAAGGTCGAGGTACTTACCTCTCTTTTCACATTCTTTCAGTTTTATTCTGTGGTCGGCCGGGACAGCAAAGTCGACAATTTTGCAGATTTTCTTGTTTTTTCTTTTTGTTGATTATTATAAGGTCTGGTCTTCTGACCGAGATTTAGTGATCCGTTTGTATATCAAAGTCCCGTAGGAGTTTGTGTGTGTTATATTCAAGGACAGGTGCTGGGTTGTGCATATACCATTTGTTGGCATGGTCAAATTTAAATTTCTTGCACATCTCCCAGTGGATCACCTTGCCCGCCCAGTAGTACTCTTTTTGAGCAAATCATTATCATTTACTCCTTTTCGAGTATTCCCACCAGCGTCCGCCGATTGTTTCTCACTGGAGTTAGAGTGACAGTAATTCTTCTTTAGACTCCAGAACGTTTCTCAGTATTCTGAATGATCTCATGAATATTATAGTTTTGATAGTTTCCACTCGTTATCTTATTTCTAAGATCTTCAGTCCTTGTACCAATCTTTTGGTGTCTGTACTAAGAGCACCAATTACAATTAGTATAATTCTGTTGATAACAGAAATATCCATTCTTTCATCAATGGTTGTGGGTCGGGGGTTCCAACTTAAGCCCCAAAATATACGTCTGTTTCCTTTGACGTCTAAAATTCAACTCTTGAATTTTTAATCTATCAACAACAACGCAACTGTCGACAACAAACTATAAGGGCACTCATGGCTTGTTTATTCCCCATAGAATATCATGACTGAGGAAAGATTATTAAACCTCCAGCTGTCGATCACTCCAATGTGATTTTTTTCTAAATCCGTCAGGTTTCCGGAGGCGTGGGTGGAAATGCTCCCACACAACAATATTGATTAACTGATATCTTTTGACTGTGCTTAAATAGTATTGATTTTCATGATTCAAATTACCATTATTATTATTACTTTACTTCCTGAGAGTTTTTCACATCAGCTTGAGCTGATGGTCTTTCACTAGGGATAGGGGGACAACAAATCTCCTTTAGTGTCCAGGACCCTTCTCAGTATTCTGGCCGATCTCAATAATGCTGTACCTTGGTTGGTCTCCACTCATTCAGTTATTTCTAAGTCCTCTAGTCATTTCACCATTCCTTTGGTAAGTGTAACAAGAGCACAAATTAGAATTGAGATAATCGTCCCTTTCATGTTCAACAGTTTTTTGCTATTCCCTCCCAAGGTCCATGTACTTGTCCTTCTTTTCGCTTTCTTTCACTTTCACTCTGTGGTCAGTGAGGATAGCAAAATCCACAATTTGGCAAGTTCTCTCTTTTTTTTCTTTTTTTTTTTTTGTAGACGGACAGACTTATAATAATAAGTCTGTCCGTCTGGCAGAGATTAGGTGATCCGAGTGTATCTCAGAATCCAGGAGGAGTTTGTACGTCTCATTCTCCAGGCCAGATTCTGGGTGGGGCATATACCATTGGTTTGTAAGGTCAAATTTAAATTTCTTGCACAGTTCCCAGTGAATCACCTTGCCCACCCATCTGTGTCTAGTCTTATACTCTTTCTTTGCTAATTTGCTGCATTCGCTTATGGTGTGATTGATCGTTTCGTTTTTATCACTTCATATCCAACATCTGATGTTTTGTTGCATCTTAGCTATTCTTCCTTTGGTATGATTGGTTCTTATGGCATTGTTTTGTGCCACTATTAAAAGAGATTCAGTTTTTCTTTTAAAATTTCCCTTTCTTAGCCACGTCCACCTTTTCTCCTTTGAGATGCCGCTTGTTAGTCGCTTTAAACGTCCGGATATTTGTCTTTCTTCCAGTTTTTGTTTACTGGTTATTTACGTTCTCTTGATCTTTGTGTTGTCAGAATTGTTTATGGTGATTATGATTAGTCTTTCTCAGTGTTTTTTATGTAGTCTTCAAGTCATTGTATTGATGCGTCAATGCTGTTTTTAATGCTGGCAAGTCCTCTTCCTTCCTTCTTCCTCGACACAAATAGTCTGTCAAAGCCATTTCAGGGATGTTAGGCCTTCTGGATCGTCATAAGTTTTCAGTTTTCATTTGTTCTAGTTCTTCTGTGATCCACTTCAAGAATGGTCGTGAGTATAATATGAGGAGGAAGGCCTAGGTATTTATCCCTTTCGTAAGGTTTCTGTAATATAGTTTGGTTTCAAGTAGCTTTATCGTTCTCCTGAGATATTCTTTTTTCGTTGTTTCTTTTATCTCCACTTGTTTGGTGGTGTCAGCTTCCAATACTCCCAAGTATTTGTACTTTTCCTTTTCGCCGTGTGTTCTGATTTTTTCTTGATTAGGTAGTTAAGTTCCATTGATCATTCTGAATGCATGTATTAAAGTTTCCAATTATTTTTAGTTTTTTTGTAAACAGTTTCATGTCGTCCATGAAGTGACTGATCTTTCTGCAATTTAGTAAGTTTGTATTCGCTATTACAAGTAGTAATGATGATAGTGCATCTCCCTAGAATATACCTCTTTGGGTTTTTGCTTTAGCTTTTTTTATCCTAGCGTCAATTCTACTCTTCAGGTTTTCCTGTTTTTTTTTTTCGATAAAGTTTATGACTTCTTGTACATTTTGAGGCTGTTTATTATACACTTTGGCGGGATCATATGTTATGCCTTTTTGTAATCAGTTTAGTTTATTTCGTTGAGGATGTATGGACCATTGCAGAGCAGCTCTCCAGTGCCTCTGGTCCCCTTGCATCTTCTTTTCTGTTCCTCGGAAAATAGTCTGTTACTTGTTAGCAACTCGTAAATCTCGTCTCTTATTTGTGCCCATAATCTTTTCCACATCATACGTAGGCGCATTATGGGTTTGTAATCGTTTGGAGCTGTTTCTAATAGGGGTACTTCTAGATCAACGGGGACTTTCGTTCCGTCATCTATTCGTGTTAGTCTGCTTCTTGTAGGCATCTATTCATTTCAATAGCTGTCCTAAATGGAGGTGCGGTCTTGAACCATAATCCATGTATGCCATCATGGCCAGGTGTTTTCCAATTTGGTATTTTTTATGTTGCCCTAACTGAATCGATGTATATTTTCGACTTCAACGATTCTACGAGTCCTTCTAACTTTTCCCACGTTGCTTACTCATTCGGCTTTTCTGTTATGTTGTCTTGGTCGCCATATTTTGCTTCAAAGTTATTTCATTCCCTTGCACCTAGATGTTGTTATGTCTTCTTGCTATTCCCCCACCAACTAGCTGAAAGAATTTTTTTCTTCGTTGTTCTGGAAGAACCCGTTATGTCTGTATTGTTTTACCTTGTCTCAACATCTTTTAAATTTTCCTTCTTTCGCCGGTACTTTATCAATTATTTGCTCGGATTGTATTGTTACTTTTAATTGTGTTGCTTTTCCCTCTTTGTTCCAACATTTTCGGCCTTTTTTTCCTTTGTTTTATCATTTTTGGCTGTTTTAGAGATTTCTTATCTGCGCTTCCAGTGGAAAATTTCATCCTGGTTTTCAGTTTTTATTCGTGTTTTTTTACGGTGACGCCGATTTTTTTTACATATTATTATTATTATTATTATTATTATTATTATTATTATTATTATTATTATTATTATTAACTCTTTTACAGTTTTTCACATCAGCTCCAGCTGATGGTCTTCCACTGGAGTGTGAGTAACAGCAAGTCTCCTCAAGTCTCCAGGACTCTTCTCAGTATCCTGGCCGTTCTCAATAATACTGTCGTTTGGATGGTCTACACACGTCCACCAACTTCCAAATCCCCCAGTCCCTTTAGTAATCCTTTAGTTAGTGTTCCAAACGCACCAATTACAATTGGTATAATTGTCACCTGAATGTTCCACAGTTTTTTCAATTCCCTAGCAAGGTCGAGGTACTTATCCTTCTTTTCACATTCTTTCAGTTTTATTCTGTGATCAGCAGGGACAGCAAAGTCGACAATTTTGCAATTTCTTTTTTTTTTTTAATATTATTATGTCTTGTCTTCTGGCCGAGATTTGGTGATCCGTGTGTATGTCAAAGTCCAATAGGACTTTATATGTGTTATTTTCTAGGACAGGTACTGTGTTGTGCATATACCATTTGTTTGTTATTATTATTATTATTATTATTATTATTACATGACAATGTATATATTTATATATATATACACATACATTTATATAAATGCATACATATATTAAGATACACATAATAAACAATATATGCATTACATTTGTATATAATCTTTACCTATGAAGCAAATACTGCACACATTTAAACCCCGTAGAACAAATAATGTAAAATCTGATTTCTTTTAATGTTTATGTAGATTCTCAACTTATATTAAATTGATAGTTACATTACGTAATATTACTCAAGCTGCCCAAAAA
The DNA here is from genome assembly GCA_963585895.1 of Sepioteuthis lessoniana. Taxonomy (NCBI): domain Eukaryota; kingdom Metazoa; phylum Mollusca; class Cephalopoda; order Myopsida; family Loliginidae; genus Sepioteuthis; species Sepioteuthis lessoniana. Next base: position 143,437,765 of record OY757904.1, read on the forward strand.
AGATAATTTTGGGCCACGAAACGTACATACTGTAATTATTTTCTCAAAACTTCTACAGATTAGGCATGACGTTTGCTTTTTGTTTATTTTTCTTTGCTGGTTTTTTTTTTTTTGGTTTTTGTTTTCTACTTTTAAAACAATTCAATATTCACTCAAAATGTCATTCCTTCCTCGGTTGGCCCAAAATCCTTTTCAGCAACCCTCTTATACATAACCACTTTTGTGCGAACATTTTAGTCTGTCCTTAATATTCTTTTCAGAAAAATGCATACTAAGCTGTTATATTGATTTATTAGTCCGTTTATAAAATACATTTATCAGATATGTACACAAGTAAACGCAGCACAAAATACAGATATTTTATGGTTGCCCAGTTGAAAGTCAGATGACACAATCGGAGCACTCTCTTCTTGATATTTTTTCTTCTCATAAAGATATTTTCACTTAAACAATCTCTTTTTTCATTGTTTTTGTGTGTTGTTTTTTCTTTCGCATTGTTTATTTTTTGTTTTGTTTTTTTTGTTTTATGACTCTTTCATTTCTTTTTTTTTTTTTTATTTCTAGTTTTATGTTTTAAAAGTAATCGAAGTAATCGAAGTATTTTACACATCAGTCTATGCAAAAATGACTCTGAACATGCAAAGCGTGTGGGGGGGGGTTCTATGGCGCAATAGCTAAAGTTAGGGACTGCGGCCTCGAAGTAAACAAGTTATATTCCAGTCGCCTTATAAAGATCACATTTTTATTTATACCCTGAGGAAAAATATAATCCCTCTCATTCTATCAGCTAAGAATTGAATAGTGTTATAGCTGTTTTTCTACAATAATGTTTTCGTATTGACTAACTCAAGAATATTGATATGCAATCGAACATGCAATATTTTAGAGGAATTTTTCCATAGGAGCATGCAATATAAAGCACTGTTCCTGTTCAAGGAATCCAGTGATGATTGGTGCCTTCATATCCTTGAAGACTGTCAGCCTGATTTTACCAACCACTGTACCGGCACTTTTTCATTTATCAGAGAGGCTGTTTACACGACATCGACTGTTTTTTTTTTCCATTCCGACTCGTCGTGGTAAATCAAGGTTTAGCTTATTTGTGAATATTGTCAATTTTTTAATTTCATTAAATCGTGCTAATCCGTTTGCCTCATACATTGTTCTGTAAATTTCTCTTGGTTTACACTTTTCAGCAACAAAAATTTGATGAAAAAATCTTTGTTCAAGCCTGGAGCACTCTTCTATTTACTGAATAACCCTCATATATACGAGGATCATTAAATAAGTTTCCAGACTTTTTTCGTATGGGCACTTTTATTGATAGTACACACGTGAAATTCTAGTCCTCTTCGAAGTAATCTCTTCCGGCTGCAATGCACTCGTTGTACCGTTCCAACAACTCCTGGAAGGCCCCATCAAAGTCATCTTGTGTGAGCGTGTCAATGACCTTCGTCACAGCCTCTTTCATCTCTTCAATTATCTCATAACGACGACAGCCTCTGAGTTTAGGGAATAACCAAAAGTCACAGGGAGCAAGGTCTTGACTATAGGGAGGGTGAGGAACTGTCTTGATGCCCATCTGGGTCAAATAGTCTGTGACAAGAATGGAGTTGTAGACTGGTGTATTGTCCTGGTGGAAATGTTACTGACCCGATTTGAAGAGTGCTGGCTTCTTCCGACGAAATCTTTTCCTGAACTCCGTTAAAACCTCAACATAGTATTCCTTGTTGACTGTCTATCTAGTGGGAACCCAGTGCATGTAGATCATGCCAGTACTGTTAAAAAAAAGGGATCATCAAAAGTTTGTGGGTGGATTTGCTCTGTCTGGCCTTCTTAGGTCTGGGAGAGCCAGCACGCTTCTACTGGGAATTCTGTCTCTTGGTCTCTGGGTCATAGCAGTAGATTCAGCTTTCATCGCATGGCATTTTTTTCAAAGTTTAAAACGGAATTTTATTGCATATTGTTCTTCCTCATGTCCAGATGGTATTTTTGAAATTCACCTGCTGTGGCAATCAGGCTTTATTAGGGTGTATTCCACTTCCTGCTGTAGCTGTTCATTTGAACCTGAAATCATAAAAATTGGTCAGTCATCTCACAAGATGGATGGCAATACCTTTCTGAATTTTCAAGAGTCTACGACAATTTTAAATACCTGTACAAAAAAAAGTCTGGAAACTTATTGAAGGCGCGACGTAATAGTAACTTGAGGATTCTTGTTAAATAGGAAATATATAGACAAAGGTGCAGTGTTAGAGACGAACTAAATGAGAAGAGTTTCATCTCCAATAAAAACTTCTAACAATCAAAGGAGCAGAAAAATCCGACTGAAACTTTTCGCTTAAAATGTGCTGAAATTTATATAAACATTGTTGTCTTCAGTACAGTTGCCTCCAACTGATTGCTGGCTAAATGTTCCGATCTGTACAGTTCAAATGTCCAAATCCAAATATCCTAATTAACTAATCTCTGAAGAGGACAGCTGTCGCTCTTTTTCTGGTCAAAACTAATTAATCTACGTTCGCTTGAACAAAGGTGACTGGGTCACGTGAGTCGCATTTCTTAAGCGTTGCTTTACAGCATCAATTTTAAGGTCTAAATACCTTGTTGCTTCTACGAATATACAAAACTAACCTTACAATTCTGGCTTACAATAAGAAAATAACATAAACATATATATATATATATATATATATATATATAGTCATCTACAGACGGACTTTCGTTGTATCACTCTTCAGTGTAGCTAGACAAGTAGGACGTTTGAAGCTGGGATCGAAAGCCGCCCAACTTTAAATTAGACTTAGTATCAGACCGCTTGGCCAACAACCGTAACATGTCAGCCAGGGAATTATAAGGTATAAAGTAGCAGCGTTACTTTGTTTACATTTTATACCTTACAGGGTACCGCTTTGCATTATGCGAGCGGCAGCATTAAATTCCTTCGCCAGAGTGCTCAACCCTCATGAGGGATAGCTTGATACCTTCTTACTTAACACTCAGCATTATCAGCTACAGATAAAGGGTAAGTGTATCAATCAAGAGAAAGAAGTAGCTCCCTACCTCATTTTTCAGTGTAGTAGCTATTGAAAAGGGAGCATACCAATCGCCCTCAACTGCAGTCAACCAACTAAACTATATATATATATATATAGTTTGAAATTTGTACTCATATTATGTCTATGTTATGATTTTTGCAGAAGCTGTCAGCTAGAGTTGTTGCCCTATTCTATTTAAAGTTCTAACATTGAATGTCGCTATTTCTATTGTGCTTTTACATTTAAGTAATTTTCTTTTAGTTGGAGTTCTATAGCTGATTTTTGGAACACTGGGGGCCAGAGCTCGAATCTCGGCAGGACGCTCCTCTTTTTTACCCGCGCGAAGGTCGATGCAGTTCGGACATGTGGTTTGAGTTTGAGTCATGGTAATCATTCCATGGCTCATCCATAGATACAACCATAAAAGATGAGTAGGAGTAGATACTTGTTTCTGGCCGTTGACCCTTCTGGATCGTCCTCCCAGTTCCTGGTTAAGCGTGCCGTTGATCCGTCATTGGGTTCAGCCGCCTTTACATCCAACATGCTGCTTCCCTTCCGATGTATATCATGTGAAAAAATCCCTTTCTTTCCTTTACTTTTACTCTCTCCGCCCCGTACATTATAGCAGGTGAGCTGCAGGGAAATACATTGGCCTGTTTATTATCTTGCCTATTTACTTCGAACATCAATTGATTTAATGAATTAAAAGTTTCATGTGGTAAACGAAGGAAGCAGAAAATACCCTGTGCAAACTATTACGGACTCAAACTACGCCAATGACAAACCGCTTCTGTCAAATACACCCCCACAAGCCGAATCCCTGCTACATAGTCTGGAACGAGCAGCAGGGAGAATAGGATCTTCATGTCAACGCAGACAAAATAGATTACAAGTGTGACATTTCCACACTAAACGGTGGTCCACTAAACTAGTGGACAAGTTCACTTACTACGGAGGGAGCGTCTCATCAACTGAAAATGACATCAACACGTGACTAGCAAAGGCACTGATTGTTATCGATTGGCTATCGATCATATGGATTTCAGCCTTGTCCGATAAAACAAAACGCATTTTTTTCAAGCAGCGGTCGTATCAATACTACTATATGGATGCACTACATGGACGCTAACAAAGCGTATGGAGAAAAAGCTTGACGACAATTACGAAAGAATGCTGCGAGCTGTATTGGACAAGTCCTGGGGGCAACACCCCACGAAACAACAGTTGTACGGCTACCAACCACCCAACACGAAAACCATCCAAATTAGATGAACCATACATGCAGGACACGGCTGGAGAGGTAAGCACGAACCTCATAAGCGATGTACTCCTGTGGACCCCTTCAAATGGACAAGCAAAGATTGGACGACCAGCTAGAACCTATCTTCAATAGCCCCGTGTCGATACAGCATGTAGCCTGGAAGACCTGCCGGGAGCGATGGACGACAGAGACGGGTGGCGAGAGAGGGTCAGAGAAATATGTGCTAGCAGCACAACATGATGATGATGATGATGGTTGTAATGATGCAAAATTCTTGACCTAAAAACATGAGTTCTGATGAATAAATAACTTTTAACTTCTCTCTCTCTCTCTCTCTCTCTCTCTCTATATATATATATATATATATATATATGTATTTGTATATATTTAGATTGATAGATAGATATAAGAGTTTAATTTTCGTGTTGTTTGTTTATGTGTTAGCTGGTGTATGATTGTTTATATACAAATATTGTTGATAAAACACTTTCTGATTAAAACTACCTCCGGGCTAGATGGAAAAATGTCATTATGTGAAGAATAGCTCAAGAACTTATTATTTGGATGATTATTTCTCTTAGTAAAGTATTAAGTAAAGTTGGCGACCTTAGTCGAGGGTGACCTTAAGGCTCCCTTTTCAATAGTTACAACACTGAGGTGTTGGGGAGGGCGCTCCTCCATTCTCTGGATTGCTCCACTTTACTCTTGATCCAGACCTTATAATGGTGACTGCTAGGCAAGGAGGCATCAAGTACCATTTTTTGAGTCTTTGGTATGACTCGACCTAAGATTCAATCCCAGTTTCCCGGACCATCAGCAAACACTCTATACATTAGGCCAATATTTTCCTAGTCATATTAAAAAATTAATAAAAGACTCATGAAATGCCTATTCTCCTTACAAGTAAGTCACACATGAGAGAATTTAGTGATTTAATAGCTAAAATAAATGATATTCTATTACACTTTGGAGCAAAAAGATAAGGCCACCATGAAAAAACGCAGAAATTTGGATTGATGCACTTTTTTTCTTTCAAAGATTCATATTTTTATAAATATATTTAGTAATAAAATTATCTTTTAAAAATATTTTCAAAGATTTTTTTCTTTGTTTATCATTTCAGAAAATATTAAAATTAGCATGTTGCAAAAAGATAAGGCCACCAATAAATTTATTAAATAAAACAAATCAACTCACAAATGTTTATGTTAAGATTAATTTTTACATAAAAATTAGCAATAAAAATTAAAAATAAATCATGGGACGTAGCAATTCTCTTACAAATCACGAGAAAGGAATGAATGATGCTTTTAAAAATGATGGGCATTCTCAACGAGAAATCGCCAAGAAAATCAACAGATCAAGGTGTGCAGTGAATAATTACATAAAAAAATAAGAACAAAACACCCAAAAAGATTCCAGGTAGGCTAGAAAAACTCAGTCCAAGCAATAAAAGGGCCATTATTAGAGATGTTAGAAAACCTGGAAAATCTTTTTTTTTCTTTCCTTCGGTCGTGCCAATAGCAATGGAACCCATCGGGACCATCTAAATTCCATTTTTTCTCGTCTGTAAATACAACATTACTCCATTTTTTTCCGAACAAGACGTACTTTTGGGCCCAACTAAATCTTGCCTTTGTGTGATGCTCCCTCCATGAAGGAGCTTTTTTTTCCCTTTTAATATTCAACATTAGGGCAATTTTTTAATGTTCTCCATATGGTCCAACGTGAAACATTAATGTCACCAGGAAGTTGAATTTGAGAAACAGATTTTTCAGATTTTCTAACACACATTCACACACACATTCAAACGCAAACAGATACTCACACACACATATATGTATATGTTTGGTCATTATTATGGCATGTTAAATCTTGTTACTCTAAGTAATTCTGAAGATAGAAGTAATTATATCATATCTTCTAACTATTTATTATACTGACTTGAAAAGAATTTAAGTTTCAAATAACTATGCTTAGTACGACACATTTATAAATAATTACCTAGTTTCACATAACTATTTTTATTGATGCTCAAGGAGGCCAAATTATTACAGTAAAATCAGGCTATGGTACGGTTTGATAACAAAGAAGCTGATGGCTTTGTCCAGCAAACTCTTATAATAGAGAGCCTGATAAGCAGCCGGATACAAATCCATACAGAAGTTAAAATCTAAAGGGCTCCATCCATGGATATTCGATATCACTAGTATTGTTCGTTATAGCAATGTTGCACCTCAATCAAATACTCAGGAATTGCTCAGGAAGCTACAAATTCAAAAAATTTCAAGAAAAGATTATTCATTTAAACAGTACTGATGATAGGAAAATATCTGGAAAAAAATGAATGAAATCCATAAAATTCTCTCGGATTTTCAGTTGTTCAGACCTACTGTTTGTTTGCAAGAAAAAATAATGTGCCATCAAGATGATTTTACCCTTTCGACGAACCACAATGTAATAATACCCCAAACGAAAATATAAAAGAAATTCTTGCATCTTACTTGAGAACGTAAAAATTCGTGAAACATGTGGTAGTGATAAAAATTGTAATTAGTCTCCGAAAGAATGAAACAAAAACACCAAAGGAATAAAAAATCAAAGATATACTCGTGACTGTAAATCTCAATATTGTTGAGATTAGCTAGAATACTGAGACGTGTCCTGCATATCTTGCTGGCACACAAAATAAACAGGTAATCGTAAAGGGATAAATTCTTTAGTTTGAATATGATATTAATCATTATAGCTATAATCATAAATCTTATTGCATTCGATGATATAATTTCAAATACATCAATCTAATACTAATAATTTACACACAATGATATGGTTACAAGTATTTCGAAAAATTATTTACTTTTAAGTAATTAATAACTATAATCCTTTCCAAACAATCTCTACTTCTATAAACTATTCTTAATTTAAATAATGTTCACACAGATATACTTTTAAAGACGTCCAATCAAATGCTAATTATTTAGATGTAGATCTAATTGCTCCTTAGATGTCATTCTAACAGGTACAACTGATACACTGGGTCTCGGTTGGCATGGGAGTAATTTCAATAAAGGAGTGGATTCACAATCCTGACAGCTCTAGAATTATAGTTTCATCATTGTTTTCTAATTAGTATCCTATTCAAAAAAGCTCTTCAGCTGATGCCTTCCAGATACGCTTTGCCCCACCAGCTGGGTGATATACATATATACATATGTATGTGTGTGCGTGTGCGTGTGTGTGTGTGTGTGTGTATTCCTGTATGCGTATGTGTGAGCATATATATGCGATATGTACATTGAAAGTACATTAAGTGATTTTAGATGTGTAAAAGCATAATGATTAGCATAATGAAAAGTTTCCTGAACCTGTTGGCTTTAAAAGGTTAGGCGTGGCTTGTAATTTAGGATTTTATTTATGATCAAAGGTGAACAAATTAAGAGATTTTGCTTTAATTTGACGGAATGCTAACTAGATCCTTAGCCATTTAAAATTTCAGATGGAAAATATATCGACAACAATCGCAAGCACATCCTCACAAACAAGTTTTTGCTCACACACATTCGGGCAAATTAACCGATTTAAATGTGGTAATTTACTAAGCTTTTTTTTTTTGCTTAGATGTGGCACAAGGCCATATGAAAGGGACACCCAATGAGACTCGAACTCACTCGTGTAGGTTTGCTAGTCGAGCTTGCTAACCATTACACCACCAAAGGCGCCTTAACCGATTTAAATGTGCACGTAGAACAAAAGCACGCATTTAAATGGGAAAAATGCGATTACGTATTCACAAATTGCCGGGGTTTGATAATGTTTCTGGTAAGTTAGTAGAAAAACTATAAAGAACGCGAATATATTCAATTCATGCCCAGGTGCTGCGCATAAGCTCAAATAAGAATGAAACAAGTTTTTACAAGCCTGAAAAAGAAGGTCACCATCTTAAGATATACGACGCTTATACAACTATGCATCCATATGTATGCGTAGGTAGGTATGTATGTATATATGTATGTATGTAATAGTGTGTGCGTGTGTGTCTATTTTAGTCAATGGTATATTGCCTGTGGAGAGGTGTACGACATTCTTTCGTTGTTCAAAATGAAATCGCTTTTTAATTATAATCTATAATTTAGTATTCTTTTAGTTATTGCATAGAGCTCAAAACTTATTACAAAATGAGGCAACCATTTCACACACACACACATATATATATATATATATATATATATATATATATATATATATATATATATATATATATATATATATATATATATAAGGATTTTCAAATCAATTGAACTCTCGGTAGCCGTTAAGCGGATATATGTAAACAAAAACAAATGTGATACGTAAGCGTTTAAATTTCCCTCGCTTGCACTGGTTTCCTCGTGGCTGAGTGGTAGAATCTTGTATTGGCGTTACATTCAGCCAGGTTTCGATCCCAGAATCAAGCCTGTCTAGCCACACTGATGAATTTTGATAGAAGAAAATAGTCTTGTCTATGGATGACAATATATATAAATATAATGGAGGCGCCCGTGGTGTCATGGATTTGATCGTACTAAATGGACATGGTCACTCGAGTTTAAATCCTGGACAAGCCGTTTGCATTTCATATAGTGCTAATAATCTTGGGAAAGGTATGAATCCCTCCAGTTATGGATATCTAGTTGGGCAAACGACAACTTTAATATGGCAGCAAGGGAAACTCTCATTCCAAAACTGTTAAACTCTGCTTAGAAAAAATTGACTTTTAGTCACATCCTTCTCGTGCGAATATATATATATATATAGTTTGATTTATTTACAAATAATACAGAGTACCCAGTATCGGTGACAGGCCATTTATATCTCCGTTAGGATAGCGTAATCTGTTGACAATGTCAACACTTTCCAGTTCTCTCTCTCTCTCTCTCTCTGTATATATATATTGGTCTGCACCCGTGGTCCTGCGTGTGTTCGTATATATACAAAGTATTCATTTATGCTAATAAACTCCTGCATATCTTTATATTTTAGAAAACAAGCCTCCAAAACTTTATTTCATTCGCATAAACTCTGAAGCCGCAAGCTAGATAGTTTTATATTCATATATATATATATATATATATATATATATATATATATATGTGTGTGTGTGTGTGTTGAGTGTCACTTCTTCATTGAAAAAGCCTTTTCAAAAATGTTCGGTTGTGAGCACGCAAGTGGCTCTGAAGTTGAGAAGTGCACAAAACACACGTGAGATCCACGCCTTTCACTCGTGCATACACACGTTGTTAACATGGTTCTCCACGTGGAACCGCATATGATTCAAGTGACTAGACCGTGATAGGCAAGCCCTGCCACACACACTACATATATGGTCAGGCCTGAATGTAAGAAATGTATTCAGGATGTCCGACTCTTTGCATCTTCCGTAAAACCCGCCTCGCGATGAAGTACTCGAGTCGCATTGCCACAAACCTTCTAGAATCATCATAAACGAGTCTCCTCCAAGTCGTGCGATTCATCACTGTCCTTTTCCAATCCTCAAAATTTATGCCGAGCGTTTTTAGATTGTTTTTTTATGATGTAATTGAAATGTTTCTTGGATTTGCTTCTCAGTCGTTTACCACAATGGAGTTCTCCGTAAAACAGTTGCTTCGGGAGTCTGCCATCTTTCATTCTAACAAGATGTCCGGCCCAACCCATCTGGCTTTGTATGATGTATATCTTTGCAAGGCACATTAGTATGTTGCAGGACAGAGGTGTCCTGGGCGTGGCAATCATTTACGCCAGACACGTCTGTCCTGCAACAAGATTGGATCTATTCTCTGGAGCACGCTCTACCTTTGGAACTCTCATCATATTGGAGAAAACTGAGGTGATGTTCACTCCACCACCCATTTATCACTATGTGGAACCTGACATCTACAGGGCGACCTGGCTGGGGGTACCTGAATAATTCATTTATCTTGGCTGCGCTCTATCCTGGCTCGCAAGACTTGATTCAGAAATATCTCTAAGGATTGATCGAAGGCTTTTGGTTGGCTCCAGAGACATGTGTGGTCTGACAGAGCTATCACCGTCAGAAACGAAGATCAGCGTGTACAAATCGTGTGTTCTGTGGTATATTCTTATATTCTTCGGAAACGTGGAATTCATATCGTTGACTTCGAGCGGTTCCATCGGATATGTCTCCTGAGAATAGGTCCATTATTTCCTGCATGTCCTCCTCAGTGTAAGCAACAAAGTCTGCACCGTCAGCGTAAAGAAGTTCACGGACAACTGTTTGGAAATTCCTAGATTTAGCATTTAAACGAGCGAGTTTGAAGGCTCTGCCAGTATTTTGGAATCAGATAAAGACATCAGCATCACGATCCCGGAAAGCCTATGACAGAGTCACTGCATAGTAAATGGAGAAAAATGTCGGTGCAGAGATATCGCCCGGTTTAACACCGTTGTCGATGGTTATTGGCTCTGAGAGTGGTCTAATAGTATAATTTGCAGACAGTTTTATGGTTTTAAGTACTTTTGTCTAATGTTAAGAATCATACGGTTTTACGTGATTATTTCTATTTCATCATAGTTATTTGTTTGCGTACAGTTATATGCTTTCAAGTATCTAATATTTAGAAAACAATTGTTATATACCCTACCTATGAACATCACTGTGTAAGTCCATTTTCTCATAAACACGTTAGACACTATTTGTGAGGGGGGATAATTATGCTGACTAAGTCGGTAGTAAATAGATCGAGGCTGCTTGTTGTGGTAGCTGGGGAAGCCCAGCTTTACGTCACGGGAGTGACCCTCCTCGAGCCTCAGGGGACCGTTCCTGATGCCTGAAGCGTCACTTTTTAAGAGATCCCGTCGGAGCCAGAGGCATTTTTGGAGCCACCGGGTATGTCTCGGCTATGGTCCTGCGTCAGGACCCACCTTAAAAAAGGCCTTGTGCCGTACTCGCCCATTTGGTGGGACGCGTGACGATTAGCAATTAAGCTAAGTAGTTACCACTAGCATTGGGTACCTTCTTCACGTTGTTGGCGAGTAGTGTATTTTGTTAACGTTATAAAGATTTCCCTTTAATTTAATGGTTATTTCTCATTCAGTAACCTTTTGTTAGGCCACAACGACAAAATAGTTTCAAATAACCATATGTACCAACCCCTCCTCTCAGGCAGGATATGACAAAAGGTCAATTTTAAGCGGAGTTTAACATGTTTGCATTCAGAGTTTTCCTTCTCCTAAAATGGTTGCCTCACCAAGGCTGAATAATCAGTCTGTCCTACTATTCACCCATAGCTGGAGGGAGAATAACTGGATTCATACCTTTCCCAAGGGTATTAGTGCTATGTGAAATGCAGTCTCATCCAGGATTTGAACTCGTATCGCCGAGTTCATTTCCTACAACGATAACTATTACACCACGGGCACCCCCTAGTTTCAAATAACTATTCTTAATACAATTTACAGTTATATGGCATCATGTATTCCTATCGAATCTGAATGATCATTAAACAGATGTATTTCACCCATGGATGAGATACTCACAGGTATTACTAACTTGCATGAGAGTCAACCAGGTAATAATGGTGAAGAAAAGGGTATTCCACGCTCTTCGAATATCCAAAACTGGAGCCTCACCCTCAGATACAGTTTAGTGTGATACCTCTGACAGGGGATACAATCAGAGTATTTTAAACACCGACGAAAGAACGAGACAACTTATAAGAAAAAACGTATAATAACGTGATGTAATTTAATAGAAAAAAGATTAACATATTCAAATGACATCGCAGTCAGTTGGTGCAAACAGTTTGATCAAAGGTTGACTTGTCTGTGTGCTTGTAGAATTGAAAAACTAATGAGGAAATTATCAGGGTTCGAATGTTTGGGACGGAGAATACAATACTGATATGTAGGAAGAAAAGACGAAAGAAAATGAATTTGTTAATTCATTCCAATACAATTGAAAGACTTGATCTCGTGAATTAAAAAAATGGATGTATGCGTTCTTATTGAAAAGTTTCAGGTAAAATGTTTTAACTATAGTAAAATTAATCAAAAAAGGTTATAGTTAAAAGAAGAGATAAGAAAAATATTTCTCTTTTAATGGGATATCAACCGTCTTAGGTAATTTATTGGCAAATCCATCTTTTAGAAGGACAGTAGTGGTACTATTTAACTGGGAGGATAAGTGGGTTTATACCTTTCCCAAGGGTATTTGTCCGAAAGTGAACGTAATAGTGCGACTAGAGTTTGAACTCGCTTACTACGATTCTGCAGTACAGCGTTTTAACCATGACATTAAAGTGGACAACCTCCCAAAAAATAGGATTAACTACTTTATTACTAAGAGGACTAAGACGTGATCTAATTGAAACTTTCAATGTAATCAAATGAATTTCTAATTATAGTCAATAGTTATTAAATATTTTGTCCCGAACCAGAAATTGGCTGTCAAGGCAGATTTCAGAAACGTAGTCTACTAAACAATTGGAGGTTTTTACTAATAGAATTATCTATGTTTTGGGACAAATAGCCTAATCAGATTTTAAAAATAAAGCGTAATTGTTTAAAACAATTCTGAGATTAGATTGGATGATTTCAGAAAAAATGGTAAGAAAAAAATTAAGAGGGCATTTTTGGAAAACATCCGATGTATCATTTAACAAAATCTTATCTATATATAGACATTTTAATGATAGTGTATATTTTTGGTGAAAAGTTTGTCTTGTTTTTAAAGAGTGATTTTTAAAAGAAACGCAAAAAAGGGGAAAGTCATAAAGTTTATATAAAATACATGGAAAACTAAAGAGTCGAGGAAAAAGCTTAGCTGAGGTGAAAATCCAGAGAGGTATCTTCAAAGGGGTGCGTAATTACCATTACTATTTCTAATATTGAAGATTCCGCTCAATTTCGTATTTAGGGAAATGCATACGTGGATAGAAACTTTATGAATCGCAACATGTTTGCCAAAAATGAAAAAGATTTGGAAAACCTAATAAAAGCAGTGAAAATATACAATGAAGACAGAGGAATGGAATTTGGCATAAAAATATGTGTCATACTTAGGATGAAATACGGAAAACAACTAATGACAGAAAGAACAGAACTACCAAATCAAGAAAAAACAGAACGCTATGAGAAAGGGAAACTTACAAATACTTGGGAATATTAGAATCGGGCACTATCAAAAATGCGGAGAAGAAAGATGAAATAGAAAAGAATACCTCAGGAGATCGAGGGATGAATATCTCCCAGAAATGGCGGAGACAGACTGTATACGTTCAGAAAAGAAGGAAGAAGAGGACATACCAATATTCAAGATAGCGTTAATGCAACGATTCAACAACTAAAAAGCGCGAAGGAAGACTGATTACAGCGCCAATGTTACAGAAACAATGCTGTCAACACAAGCATCAAAAGAATGAAAATAATGAGAAAACAAAAATATGAAGAAAAACAACTGTATGGACAAACAAGCGACATCTCACACAAGAAAAATGTGAACATGGCTAAGAAAGGGAAACCTTAAGAGAAACGAAATCCCTTCTGATAGCAGCACAAGATAGCGCTATTAGGACTATGTAAGAGCAAGAGTACGCTAGACGAAACAAAATAGTATATGTAGATAATGTAGTGATAGAGAAAAAACGATCAATCACATAAGCGAATGTTGCGAATTTGCGCAGAAATAGTTTAAGACTAGACATGCCTGGCTGGGCAAGGTAATCTATTTAGAATTGTGCAAGAAATTAAAATTTTACCGTACGAACCAATGGTGCATGCACAACCAAGAATCTGGCCAGAAGAACAAGACGCACAAACTTCTCTGGGATTCTGAAGTACAAACGGATCACCTAATCTCGATCAGATGACTAGACCTTATAATGATCAACAAAAAAGAGAGAACTAACCCAATTGTAGATTTACTGTCCTCACTGACCACAGATAAAATTGAAAGAAAGCGAAAAGAAAGACAAGTTCCTGGACTTTGCTAGGAAATTGAAAAACTATAGTACATGAAAGTGACGGTTGTACCATTTGTAAATGGTGCCCATGGAACAGTCACCAAAGGATGGGTTAAATGACTAAAGGACATAGAAATAAGAGGACGAGTAGAGAGCATCCAAACTAAAGAAGTGTTGAGATCGGCCAGAATACTGAGAAGAGACCTGGATAGTTGAGGAGACTTTTTGTCACCCAAACTCCAATGAAAGACCATCAGCTAACACTGATGTGAAAACCCTCAAGGAGTTGAATTATTATTATTAGGGAGGAGTGGCGAGAGAGGGTCAGGGATATCCGTGCTGCCAGCACGATATGATGATGATGATTATTATTATTATTATAACAATAATAACACACGTTCCTAGAAACTGACACTCACTTCTAGAAAATGACACACATAAACTCCTATGGGACTTTAACATAGAAACGGATCACCTAATTCCGGCCAGAAGACCACACCTCATAATAATCTACAAAAAAAGATAATTTGCAAAATTGTTGAATTTGCTGTTCCGGCTGATAACAGAATAAATCTGAAGGAATGTGAAAAGAAGGATAAGTACTTCGACCTTGCTTGAGAATTGAAAAAGCTGTGGAACATAAAGTGACGATTGTGCCAATTGTGATTGATGCTTTTGTCATAATAACTAAAGGATTATTAAAAGTCCTGGAGGACTTGCAAGTTGGCGGTCGTGTAGAGGCTATCCAAATGACAGCATTGCTGAGAACAGCAAGAATCCTGAAAAGAGCCCTGGAGACTTCAGGAGACTTGCTGTCACTCAAACTCCAGTTAAAAACCATCAGCTTACACTGATGTGAAAAACACTTAAGGAGAAGATAATAATAATAATAATTTGAATGAATGGAAATCAATACTATTTAAACACAGTCAAAAGAAATCAGTTAATCAATCTTGTTATGTGAGGCCTTTCTAGTCACCCCAACCCCGGAAACCTGACGAATGTAGAAAAATCACATTGGATGTTTAATATCCTTTCTTCAGTTATGATATTCTATGTGGAATATAGAAACTTCAAGAGTCCTTATAGATAGCTGTAGACAGTTGTGTGCGAGCTGATAGATTTAAAAAGTCATGAGTTGACTTTTAGACGCCAAAGGAAATAGCTGTATATTTTGGAGAATAAGTAGGAACCCCCAACTCGCAACCATTTATAAAAGAACGAATCTTTCTGTAATCGACAGAAAGAAAACCACGTAACAGCTTCCGCTTTATAAGATTAGTCCAAAAATGAACTTGTAACATTCAACGTAATCTAGAGCACAACAATTTATAACAGCATGTTTGCATTTTCTTTCGTCATTGATAGCAAGAGACATTTTCCTCTCTTCAGACATTCTCTACGAGGTGCAAACGATAAGTTTCCAGACTTTTTTCGTATGGGCACTTTTATTGATAGTACACACATGAAACTCTAGTCCCCTTCGAACTAATCTCCTCCGCCTGCAATGCACTTGTATCGTTCCAACAACTTCTGGAAGGCCCCATGGAAGTCCTCTTGTGTGAGCGTGTTAATGACCTGCGTCAAAGCCTATTTCATCTCCTCAATTATCTCATAACGACAGCCTCTGAGCTTAGGGAATAAGCAAAAGTCACAGGGAGCAAGGTCTAGACTATAGGGAAGCTGAGGAACTGTCTTGATGGCCATCTTGGTCAAATTGTCTGTGACAAGGATGGAGTTTTGCACTGGTGCATTGTCCTGATGGAAATTTCACTGACCCGATTTGAAGAGTACTGGCCTCTTCCGATGGAATCTTTTGCTGAACTCCCTTAAAACCTCAACAAAGTAACTCTAATCCTTTGGCCAATCAACTCTGGTGTATTGACTTCCTTACTCCTCCCACACCTCTCATCATCCCTTACAGACTCTCTGCCTTCCTTGAATCTCTTATGCCACTCAAAAACTGATGCTCGATTCATGCAAAATATTCCAAAAGCAGCCTCAAGCATTCCTTACGTTTCTGTGGCATTTTTTCGAAGTTTAAAACAGAATTTTATTGCATATCGTTCTTCTAAAGTGTCAAATTGCATTTTTGAAATTCACCAGCTGTGACAATCAGGCTTTTGTAGTGTGTATTCTAATTGGTGCTGTAGCTGTTCATTTGAACCTGAAATCCAAAAAATTGGTCAGTCATCTCATACTGAATTTTCAAGAGTCTACGATAACTTTAAATGCCCAAACGAAAAAAAGTATGGAAACTTATTATATGCACCTCGTATCTTCGAATTTCCAGTAACGTAAACTCATATATATAAATGGATTTATAAATTTATTAAATGGGCCGCCTATACTCCTTTTATATGTTAGCTATGTTAATAAAAAAAATATATATTTGTGTGAGCGTCTGTGTGTATTTTTATTTAAAGGAAACAAACTTATGAGCAGATTAATCGGGATCATTTTCAGACAAAAAAAAGATTTGTAAGATGATCGATCAATATTTATTCATATCAAATAGTGAAAACAGGTGTCACTCAAAAAATAAAAATCTTATGGTTTGTTAAATAAAGAGTCTTTCCCAGCCAATGATATGAACTGTTATAAATAATTCTATCCAGAAAGCATTGCTTCTGTTGATTTCATAGGTAATTGTATATATCCGCATTTCGTTGTATACACAGACGAATTTATTCATGTTACCATTGTTGACGATATCATATGAAACAAATATTAAATCCTCACTCATCTTAAACACCATTTGAATAACAACGGTGCTCCAAATTAATAGGATAATTGATTGGTTGGTTAATTTCAGTAGCATGTCAACCAGTGTGGAGTTGTTTCATGCCCGGATGTTATGGATTTGCGTACATTGTATTTTTATATTTACATCTTAGTGTAGTTTTAGGGGGAATTTTGTACACGGTCATAATATCAAGTATTCCAGTCATACAACTAAAGATTATAATTAATCATATTAGTTAATTACTTTATATGTATTAATGAATTGACAGTTAACTAAAATCTTTAAATGTAAGTGTAGGTCGATTCCGAACGCTCTATGGTGCACTGTCACACGTGTCGGCAGATTAAGTTGACTGGTAGTTTTGGGGTGACTTATCGGAGATTTGTTTTGAAATCTGCGGGTCGGCTGGATATTAGGAAGGTGACGTCACACATAAGAGTTAAAAACACCGTTGTTTATATCTTTAATGATTGAAATAATTTAAAGATTATTATATACGCAAAAGAATTTTGGAGGTTAGTTCAGTTTTGTGGGCAGTCAAGTTTAGAGTTACAGGTCATTTGAGTCAGAGATTCAAGCCCTCTGAATTGAGGGGGAAAACGGAGCGAAGGAATCGAAGTCGGGTGCTTTTTCGTTCGTCTCTCACACATGAAACTCTTCGCGTTTCTATTCTAAGACTCATTTAAATCTTTATATCTATCTTTCTCTTTGGTTTCGCATCTGAAAGCTGCATGAAATAATTGCGGTCAGAAATAAACTTTTCGTATCAAAAGAAGCAATTGGTTTGTCTTGTATCTGAAAAGTGTAACGCCTATTGATGTTCGAGAAGGTGTCGGATCGGTGAGACAACATTACACACATTCTCATTTGGTACCACAGTGTTACAGATTAATTTTGTTCCAAAGATGGGAACCAAACAGTTACTGCCATTTCCTGGTGCACATGTGAGTAATGTCAATGAAGATTATTCCCAACTTCCCAGATAATCAGAAGTGGAACATCATCACGAGATAAAGTTGAATATCATACCCAGGATAACCCTTTTTTAGTAGAGCCGGCTTTATATTTCTGCAGGGTATAAAATCAGAGTATTCTATGCCCCACTAACTAGGTGTCCAGATAAATTTGAAAGGATGATGTGATCATGGAAAGTACCCACTAACCTTTTGTATTAGTGGTAAAAATTGAATTTTCACTTCAACCCTGACACCAGTTTGTGTGTTGATTTAAACTGATTTCACTCTTTCAGCGTTACTGTTAAATATAGTTTCTAGTTTTCTATTTTTTAAACGCTAATGAAGGCAATCATTGCATAATGGTTAATGTCCTAGAAAATGGGCAAGGCAACCCGAGTTCAAAACCTGGACGAGACTGTTTTCATTTCACATAGCTCTAATACCTTTAGGAAAGGTATACATCTAATGTATTCTCCTTCGAGTTACAAGTAAATAGTTGGCCAGCATTTATGCATGCCATGGCAGCCGTTCATAAAAATAAACATGAATTACATCCTGAAAGCTGCTGCTTTGTGGGGTGCTACCTCCAGGACCTGTTCAATATTCCTCGCAGCATTCTTGTGTAATTGCCGTCTAGTCTTTCCTCCAGCCGCTTAGTTAGCGTCCATGTTGTGCATCCATATAGCAGTATCGACACGATTGCTGCTTGAAAGAAACTGCATTTCATTTTATCGGTCAAATCTGAATTCTGTATGACCAAGAGCCTACTGCTGGAGAAGTAGGGACGAGCTCATAAGTGATGTACTCCAATGGACCCCTTCATATGGCCGAAAAAAAGCAGGGTGACCAGCTCGAACCCACATACAGCAGCTCTGTGAGGATCTGGGGTGTAGCCCTGAGGACTTGCCGAAAGCGATGAACGAGAAAGGGTCAGGGATATCCGTGATGATGGAACGACAAGATGATGATGATGATGATGACATCCTGAAAGTGACGGTGGAATTTACTGAATGCATGTTTCTGCGAATGTATTTTACAGACTTTGACTTTCTTTCTTTTTTTTCTGTTGAACGGGCTTGTGATAAGTGAAAGGCAATATGTTTGATAATGAGAGATAGACAATGATATTTTCTATACTTTATTAGAAGCTATAACTAAGAAAAAAGGTAAACACTTCCTGAACCGGAATGCCTATATTATTTGCCGATACAATTTCTCGCGTACATAATTGCTGAGCACGTCCACGCATGGACAAAAGTAGATAAAGAGATAGATGGGAAAGGAATGTTGCAATTTCATTTTTTTTTACATAGTTACAATGTTTGGTAATAAATAATTGTTAATCATTCCCATTTCGATCGCATAATGTTCCACAAAAAATCATAAAATCTTCGTATATTTACTTTAGAATAAAACTAGTCTTTTATTTTTTTTCTAAGTTCTTGGAAGTGTATTTATTTATGTATGTTACAGCCTATATATATATATATATATATATATGTATGTATGAAATGATAATCATGATCACTAGAAATCTGCTACTTGAAGCTATATGTTGTATGCACAATCATCAGACGGAAATGTGAGAAAATTAGGAAATCTTCCGTATTAAGAGCGTTTTGTTTAGTCACGAAGGAAGATGGAATTGCACGTGACATTAACCCGAGGAAATCTGAAAGTACTCCCGCCTTCTCAAAAAGCTTGTCCCTTTTTGACAATACCCCAATTTATAAAGGGAGAATCGACCTTCTTCCCTTCCAGATATATTTGAATAGTGTTATAGAGCCGATTTCTCATATATATATATATATATATATATATATATATATATATATATATATATATATATATATCGGTATTCTTTGCAGAACTGATTACTTAAGCTAGATTTTTACTAAATTTTTCTTCTTTGTAAATAAATAACACAAATTTAACAAACTCTTCATAATCAAATAAGTTCTTTCCAAGATTTTGTCATTTAACAGACCAAGAAATTCTCATCCTCCTTAACGAGTTTTCTGCCAAATTATCTGCGTTTCATCTGATGATCCATTGTGAGCAGTTACAAGGTCATCAATATTCCCTGTGTCAATTAATATAAAAACCTATATGTGTGTGCATATGATAAGTATCTGTGATTCCTGTTTCATCATCAAACATTGATTTACCAGCAAGCATTTTAATTCGCGTTATCTTTTATATCATAAATATTCTTGAGAGACGATGGTTTTAAAGAGTTTGATTGTATATCAGATGCTGTAACTCACTTGAATTGCGTCTTGATTATGGGAAAGAAAGTAGGAATCTACTTACTTTAAAAACGTGATCTTTGTACGACTTTGTTTACAAACAAGAGTATTTTCTACCTAAAGAAAATCTATTAATCGCTACAGTTACTGTGTCGCAGTATCTTTCAGCGATAGCCATTTAGTCCATCGGGGGTACAATTTTAAGTTTTATCTTTCTTTATTTATCCTCCATTATAAATTCACTACTAGGCGTGTGTTTTGTTTTTTTTCGTTTTGTTTTTGTTTATTTTATATGCAGTTGTATTCAGATTGTCTTTCTATTACTGCACACTTCCGAGAAAAAAATCATTTAACAAAATTATTTGATATTAAATAATTTGTAATATCTTACAATTTCATCTAAAGCTGTGAATTGATAGAAGCTATAAATTAGTTGCTTTTTGTTTTGATATGCTCATTTTCAAATTCTTTTTAAATATTAGAATCCCCTTTGTATCTGTTGTTCCTAATAAGTTTTAGCAGTGTGGTTTCTTGCTGATTTTTTTTTTTTTTCGCCAACAAGAAAAATACAAGTGGTTTTATACAGGAATCAGAAGATTGCGATATAAAACAAAAGAAGAGAATCATAAAGAACTAACTCGTTGTGCAACTTTCTCAAACCATTTGATACTTTATAGAGACATATCCGAGTTTGACAGAAAATTACTCATCCGCTCATTATCAAAAAAAGCCGATGTGTAAATTTTTTTAATTACACCTGTATATCCTCTAGATTAATTGACTTTTCGCTAAATTTCATCAGTTCGTTAGGTTTTATGGCATATCAACTCTCGTAGGTCATTTAATGCCAAATAGAGTTTAAACATGTATAATTCATATGATTTGTAAACATTTAAATTGTAGGAAACATTTTTAAAAAGACAGAGCACACAGCAAAATGGTTTCAAGTATTACTATGTATTACTAACAATTCAATTGAAAATCAGTCATTTGATTGCACACAGATAATTGATCAAACAGTTTTATTTGACACATAGAAGGGACCCTAACAGGTATTACCACCCAGTGTGATAGTAGTACTGGGGGTAATGCCAATTATTGGATACTCCATATTCCCCAGAGCTACAGAACTGAAGCTTCACCATCAGATGATTTAGTGTCATTTACAGGACACTCGTTTGGGGAGGGGTCTTACCCTGCTACAGAAATACTAATGACGTATTCTGTAGCTCCAACAAACTGGGCAGATGAGATTTTATTAAATATTTTAATGTACTTCAAATATGCCATAGGTCTTTTTGTGTGAGTTTATAATCAGAAAATGCATTTCTTTTTTTTAATGTCATTTTCTAAGTTTTTAATGTCATTCTCACGTTTGTTCTCCCAAATTCTCTTCATCGATACCAGTCTCTCACATGTAGGAACTCTCTTATAATTTATTGGTTAGTCTACACTTTTTCTGCCATAGGATTTTACTGGCCGGCTGGAATGCAACAGAATTTCCCTAATCCACAAAGTCTTTTCAAATTAGATCATCGGCCAAAGCCGACCATTTAGTCTACGATGAGTAAAGTAACCACTCCATTCGTATCTATGAATTAGAGAGATCCAACATTTTCCACAATTCTTTGCAACTTAAGGTACGATTCAGCTGCGATAGATGATTTTACCCGGGTTGTTATGTGACAAACTACACTGGAGAGTGAAATACTGAGCTTGCCTGATATTTCCCGAGTGGTAATAGCTGGATTTACCACGATACTACCAACAACAGCTGGTACCTACCACGTCTTGAACTGCTTCGCTCAGGTGATGGACGCGATCCAAAATACTGCAAAGCCTTTGACTAATTCGTGTAAAACTATATTTGGACTTTTGAAGCGCTTTTGGCGTTACGTAATCATCCTAAGAAGAGGAATCGTCTACATGAGTTGAAATCCTGGACGAATCTCTTTGGGTTTCACTTTGAACTAATTCCCTAGAAAAGGGCAGGGATTCTGAGATAGTTAATTATTAATTTCAAAGTAAACGGGTGCAAATTCGTTGTAGAATTTTTAAGAGTCAGTCTTCCAACGCTTATTATCATTCTGCGACTGGATCTTTTTTACCTTTAATCCATGGGAACCGTGGCTTATGTAAGAGTTATTGAGTCAATTGCGAACGATTGAATGATGTTAATTCTCCCTGGGTTCCACATAAATCTTGCTTGGTGTTAATCTAAGCTTAACTTAGTAAATCAAAACGTAACTTTAACATATTTTTGTCCATGACTTTCTGTCAATGTATACAAGTCCCAAAGTGTGTTTGTAAAACATTGCCATATATGGGTATAAATATATCCAATTGGGATAGGTTGCTCCTTGTTCTATATATATAATAGATTTATATATATAATGCCATGGAATTAAGACAGCAACCCCTGGGTTTCGTGAAGTTTTGTGCAAAACAATAATCAACAGGCAGTTAAGAAAATGAAATGAAGCGAAAATTGAAAAATACAGTCAAAAACCGTTTTGCTTTTGTATGATTTTTTACGTGTACTTATACGTGTGTGAGTGTGTGAATGTGTGCGTGTGTGTGCGCATGCGTGTATGGGTTGTAGTTGCGTATTAATGTGTGTTTGTATGAGTTTAGGTTAATTTACAAACGTAGCGCGTTGTATAAACGGATGTCAATTCGTTGGTGTATCTTAATATTTCGCTACATTATTTTATTTCTGTATGTGTAGGTGACTATAGCTAAGGAACAAATCATGATCATTGCATGTCGAGGGGAATGAATAAAGATTTGATTTGTAAGCGTATATACATATATATATATATAGGAATTTTTCTATGAATATATATATATATATGAATATTTACATATATTCATAGGAGTATATATATATATAGGTATATGCAATTTTAGTCATGAACAAATACGATGGTTCTGTGCACTGAAAATATCAATTTGTTTTACGCTATTTCATAGCTTTTAGTTCCTGAACTTAACACTGCACAACAAATGTAGCATGGCAGATATTTTAACATCGGAAAGAACAGAATAAATTTCTAAGAAAAGAAAGAGATAGGTCAAGCGTATTAAATGAGACGATTATATAATTTGGGTACAGCAAAAAAAAAATATCAGGCAGAATCTATCTAGAGGTACAAAAGGAAGTATTTCTAAATTACACAGAGATCATTTTACGAGCTCGAATCTAAGCAATTTAAACATTTCTAACCAAGAAAATAGTTTGTGAAAATAATAAAGAATTAGATGATCAATTTCGAGGAGACTGTTTCTTTTAAAATCAACGTTTAAAACTTCACAATGTAACGTATTGATAGACTGATTGAATAAATGCTATTCCAACCAGTCTAGGGTTATTTTATGCCTAGATATTTGGTAGAAAAATCCATTGTTTATTTATATTAAGATTTCCTGTGTATATGTTCGTTAAGAGTTCTTTTTTATGCAGGAACTTATCGAATATGAATTATTTTTAAACTTCTATTTAACCCATCTGATAAAAGCCAAAAATGTACAACCACTAGTAGTACAAATGGACCTGTGAGTAATGGCAATGTAGGTTGGTTGGTTGGTTGGGTTTTATGGCATATCAACCTTTGTAGGTTATTCAACGACAAATCCATTTTTATGCAAATAGTCAAGTCTATTTCAAACAATTCAGTTTAGCATGGGTACACAGTTTAATAGTCAAAACAGTTCTAATTTAGCTAATTCAGTTTAGTATAAGTTCAGATTTTGTTTACACACAGTTAAATGTCAAAACAGTTCTATATTAAACAATTCAATTCAGTATAAGTACAATTTCAATGTCAAAATCAGATCCATTTCTAACAATTCACATTAGTATAAGCACGCTGTTTAATTTTCAGTACAGTTTAATTGTCAAAAACATATCTATTTAAGCTATCCAGTTTAGTCAAACAGTTCTAATTCGTACAATTCAGTTTAGCATAAGTATGCAGTTAGTTCTATTTAGGACCCTATCAGGTGCTAGCATCCCGGGCCAGTGTGGACCAGGGAGCAATGGCAATGAAGGGGTGCTCCGCGTACACCAAATCTCCAGCATCACTCGAACCTCACCATCAGATTATTTAGTGTCATATCCAGGAAACTCGTTTAGCGAGAGAGATACAAAGGAATTCGTGTTGTCGGTTTGGTTTGGTTTGGTTTTATCGTATATCTACAATTTTAAGTTATTAATGCCAAATTCATTTTTATACATATAAACAGTTCTATTTTAAACCATTCAGTTTACTATAAGTATAGTTTTTTTTTAGACACAGTTAAATGTCAAAACAGGTGTAATTCAAACAATTAAGTTTATCATAAGTACGCAGTGTTAATGTCAAAGCAGTTCTATTACAAACAATTCAGTACACAGTTTAGTTCTATCGGCATCCCCTAAAGCTCTAGCAATACTGGAACCTCTCCATCGGATTGTTTAATGTAATATATAGAAGATTCTTAGGGGAGGGTCTTACTCCTCTGCAGAGAAGCAGTCGGTGTATTCTACAGCCCCAGCCGACTAGGCAAGGCAATGTAGGCGTACTCCACACTCCGCACATCTCTAGAACTGGAGCCTCATCCTCAGATAAAGTTTATTGTCATATCCAGGACATTTCACTTTTTGGAGGCAATGTTTTATTCCTCTGCTAAGATGTAGTTCTTTCAACATTGTATCATGATATTTATAGTATCATCATCAAGGCATACCGACAGTACTTGTTCGTTTCTTTGGAATTCAAGTAGTTTAACCCTTCAGAACTACAAAGTCGGCTATTACTATTATTAATTAAGATAAAGAAAAAAACAGACGAGATCATGACGAATGTAATATTAGTAAAAGAAATCATCGTCGACAATTCTTCAACTCCTATAAGATTCTTCATAACTACATTTTACGACTTCGAACAAATATCTTAGCATGAAATCATTTTCTTTCAGTAGAGATTCCATTGAGGTTCTGTGTCCTTCAACTGTGATATGGTAACTGCTCTAGGAGAAAGACAATTCTGAATTTAAACCTGTAAAATTCTGCTTACAATTTACCTCGTATCGAATACTGCTCATGTAGAGGAGCAGGTATATATATATATATATATATATATATCGGAAAAAACGTTATTTGGTTATTTGCTTATTATAGATGTATTTCAGCTGGCCAGTCCATAAGAGAAACAAACCTCTTCAGTTAGCCATTACACAATGGCAAGAAAAAATTTATGAAAAGTTATAAAAGTGTTTTTTCAATAGAATCTTACTCGTTTAAAAAAATAGATTAAAAATAACAAAACAAATTAATTACTTAATAAAGAAAGAGGGAGGAACAGTAGCTATCGATAGGCTATCGATCATATGGAACTCAAGCCTGACCAATAAAATGAAACGCAGTTTCTTCCAGGCAGCGGTCGTATCGATACTGCTGTATAGATGCACTACTTGGACGCTAACTAAACGGCTGGAGAAAAAAGATAGACGGCAATTACACAAGAACGTTGTGAGCAATATTGAACAAGTCCTGGCGGCAACACCCCACAAGGCACCAACTATAGGGCCACCTGCCTCCCATCACGAAAACTATCTAAGTTAGACAGACCAGACTTGCAGGACACTGCTGGGGAAGCAGGGACGAGCTCATAAGTGATGTACTCCTATTGGCTGAACAAAAGTAGGATGACCTGCTCGAAAATACATACAGCAGCTATGTAAGGATAGGGGATGTAGCCCTGAAGACCTTCCAGCGGTGATGAACGATAGCGTGAAGTGGCGAGAGAGGGTCAGGGATATCCGTCCTAGTGGCACGACATGATATATATATATACATATATATATATAGTATTCTTTGGTCCAGTTAAACCGGAATTGGGAGTAATTCCATCAGGACAAGAAATTATTCATGAGTGAATATTTACATTTTCCTGGTAAAGAACTCAATGTAACAATAATACTGAATGGTTGAGCTCTCTTTGGAAAATTCCAACTTAAATTAAGAAGTCCTGTTAATTTTTTTTTTCGTGTTTTTGAAAGTTTCAAAAATGCGTTACCGGATGGAAATAAATTTTTAATCCTATGTGACCGATTTTGTTGTTTTTCTTAAAGTATATATATATATATATATATATATATATATATGCACACTATTTGTTTTTATAATGTAGATTTCAAAATTAGTTACTTACAAGTGTAAGACTACTGATTTATTTGATTTCATGAACAATCATATTTAAAATTCTGATTTTAGATTTAATTAGGATACATGTAATGTAAAAGAAAATCGGTTTTATATATAATAACATCAAAATTTTATGTTAACATGAGAAAAATCGAAAATATATTTCGCAGAAGTATATGACCAAACATTTTATTTAGATCAACTTAACGGTAGGTTAAACAACCCATAAAACGGAGAAAAACAGGTAGACGTTTAATAATTTTAGATGTTGCACAAGGCTTTATTTATCTCTGCCAGACAGGACTTGACACAAGATCAATGACCCGAATGTCGATTATAATGGGGATTAAGGGGAGAGGAAGGTTGGGCACGAGCCGAGGCTCGGCCCATTTAGTGCAATGTGGGTCTGCACTTGGACCCAAATCTGGGTCCAGGCTCGTATACCTAATTATAGCTTAAACCTTACAACGAGGTCCAGTGCTATACTTGCTGGTCTATGGCCGTTGCGCGCCCACTCTGCCAAAAGGCTGAGTGGTGCGCAAGGTTGTACGTATGAGATGCACAGTAAGTCTCAAACTCTGGAGTAATGTTTGGTGTGTCTTCATTGGAACCATTTTATTACTCGATGTGGCACGAAGATCGAACTAGATTTGAAATAAGTTATTTTCTCTAAATACTCAAATCGAAATACTAAAATATAATAGCTTCACATTAATATGGATCTTTAAAGAAAATATATTGTCCAAAATAAAAGCGGTTGGAATATTCGAGACGTCATTCAATAATATTTGGTAAAAGAAAATAGCTTCTAAAGCAACAAATTCTGGAATAATTCAATCGTGACTTTGGAGACACGATGAAATCAATTGTAATGTTTAAGAGAAATTTTTGAAATTTTAGGGAGATTTTTGTTTGTTGTAGATTTTGTTGAACGACAAAGCACGAAAATGTTTTTTATAAGTATTTTCGACAATATAATTCGCCGTTGTCACATTCTAAGGACATAATTAATATTCTAGCTAGAATTAACTTACCGCACCTGTAAGCTTACACCAAACGAATAGACTTGGAGTAAAATAGTGAGAATTAATTTTTTTCGGAAATATTAGCGTAATATATGGGCTTTAAATGTCGGGAAATGTTACGTATATATATATATACATATATCAAGGTTGAGAGAGAGAGAGTGAGTAAGAAAAAGAAGGTGTAACATATAGGAAGGCAAGGAGGGAAAAAGCGTGTTGTTTTCAACAGACCTATCATATATATATATATATATATATATATATGGATGATTGCTCCATTGTTTACGACATACTCATTTTCTCTTCTTCCCTGGGCATATATATATATATATATAATAGATTTGTATATTTAATGCCATGGAATTTAGTCTGCGACCCCTGGGTTTCATGAAGGTTTTACGAAACAACAATTATCAGGCAGTTAACAAAAAGAAATGAATTGAAAATCGATTCATTTCATTTTGTTAACTGCTTGATGATATTAAATCTATAATATATCTATATATTGTTATATAATAGCTCTATCCTAGATACTGAGCACACTCCGTATTATATTTCACTTGGTTCACCACAAACCCACAACACTGGTATAATATATATATATATATATATATGTGTGTGTGTGTGTGTGTGTGTGTGTGTGTGTGTGTGTGTGTGTACACAAAGTGAGGGTATATATATATATATATATATACGGAAGAAAGGAGATAAAAAAGAATGTTGCATATAATGTTTAGCAAATAAAACAGTTGAAAAATAAAATGTCTGCTAGTAATGATGATTTCGCCCTGAAACTATGCCTAACCCTAAAGTATTCATCTATTGAAGGCTTTCTTGGTGGCACACTATTTTTCTCTTCCTTTTTTAGCTACCTGTGAATATAATATGTGTGTGTGTGTGCGTGTGTGTGTGTGTGTGCCTGAAAGTACGTGTGTGCGTGTTCACATACTCTCAGTGTATAAGGTGCATTATTAGATATTTATATTGTGTAATTTTCAGGCTTGATCATAAAGACCTATTCTTATATTCAAGAGGTTTCATAGCACAATACATACATAAATCACCAATATATTTGATTCCTTCATCGCCAAGATAGACTAGGAAATAGATTGAGAGAGAGAAAAATAAATCCCAGAATCAAGAGATGAGAACACACATAGAGACTTAAAATCATATGAAGAGATAGAAGCAGATAGACGGACAGAGATATTTCAATACGACTGATATGATTTTATCACCGTGATATATCAATATATTGTTCACTTGAAAATACTTTTAATCTCTATTGTCTTATCTAGTTCAAAGAAAGAGAAAAATACTGATTATATGTGAAATAGACAGAGAATAAAGAGAAAATGATTGAAAAATGAAGAATGAGAGTGACAGAACGGAACAGAAACTATTCCTACTAACTCGATTGTTTAGATATTGCTGCATAACCGACATGATTCGTGTTTATGTGAAATATCGAACCAGGATGCTGCAGTAATCAATTTAAATTTACCATGATAAATCGCTCAATGACAAACCTGATTCACTACCAGAATATCCTCTGGGAAATTACGATAAAAATATTCAATCATTGTAAGGTCACGTTGACAATTGAAGGGCAGGCACCATTTTGTTATACAAGACATGCTAACTGAATTTCGAAAACGGTTGTAAGATTATAATTTTTACTTCAATCTCCCTCCTGTACTTATCAAGCATTGTGACAACAGTCTTTCTACTAATATGCGACGATCTACCTTTTTACAATCATGATTTATTTCTTTACAAGAGTCAAAAGTTTTGTCATGTTTTGGGATGTGCTAGTTTGCTAGTATATTACGGGAGTCAATCAGCACAAACCGTGGTGGACACCTACTGTGAATGGTAGTACCACGGTAGACTGTGCGCTGACACGTTGTGCATTGCTTCATTTCGTCTCTAGTTTGACAGGTACAAAAAGAAACATGCAATGTCCTCTAATTCGGGGACTTATAATTTATGAGTTTTAACTAAGCAATCATCATCATCCTCATATCGCGCTGGTAGCACGGATATCCCTTACCCTCTCTCGCCACTCCTCCCTATCGTTTATCGCCCTAGGTAGGTCTTCAGGACAACATCCCGTATCCTCACATAGCTGCTGAATGTATGTTCGTGCTGGTCGTCCTGCTTTTGCACGGCCATGTGTGGGGGTCCATAAGAGTACATCACTTATGAGTTCGTCCTTGCTTCTCCAGCAGTGTCCTGAATGTCTGGCTCGTCTAACTTGAATAGTTTTCATGATATGCGGTAGGTGGCCGTACAGTTGGTGTCTTGTGGGGTGTTGCCGCCAGGACTTGTTTAAGATTGCACGCAGCAAGCAATAATACCGCTAAAAGATTCAAAAATAGGCGTACAAAAGGTGAAGTTATTCACAACACAGGAACCTGACAGTTAAAGAAAATTCGCTTGGGTTAAAAGAATATCGACGATCAAGAAAGTGAAGGAAAGCCAAAAAGGCGTGGAGTTCAAGACTTTACTCCAAGCCGTCGTCACAAATCCATTGAGTTGTACTCACAGAATATCAAACGAATGTGGCATTCCAGAGTATAATTTGATTCGTCAACTAAACAATATCGGCAGAAGCATTTCGAGCAGTTGAATTCTATCTAACGTTTACAAAATATTTTAAAAATCTGACTCTTCAAAGTTCAAAATAAATGTCTAAAACACTATAACCTCAGCTATAGATCCGCCACAAAATTATGTCAGTCTCTCCAACAGAGCTTCAAAATTCTCTTCAAACAGACAACGACTATTTCTCAGCTGAGCGATCTATCTAAAACTGAATACCTCTTTAAATATCTATGGCAAATTTAATCGAACCTCTTGAAGATGACTACACATTAAAATGCAAATATGAATGGAAAAATATTAAAACAACCTAGATAGACAGATAGATAGAAAAATCTTATTTTCAAAGAATCTTCTTCGTATAGTTTGAGTTAGATTTTGTTTTTGGTGTGTTTGGATAAAATAAAAATCTGTGAAATTGTATACTTACAAAATCTGCGACGGTCCGGTGATATAATTATTCGTAATTATGGTTATTAGCGAATATTAACAGCACGCGCAATCAATGATTTCCCAGCAGATTACTCATTACTAAATGAAGCAAAATTACACCTCAAAAGTTGGTGATGACCGCCAATGAAAAAGTTCTAAAAATTAAACATTGTACTTATGTTGCCGCTGTTATTAACACATCCAACAAGCATTATTTGAACTTAGTGAATGAATATTACACAACAGAAAAAAAAACAAAAAACAACGTGAGCCAAACGCAAGCAAAGATCTTATAATTAAATAAAGGCATTGTCTATTAGTCAATTATAAACAAACGCACGCACAGACTATATATACACGCATATATCTATACATTTAAAAAACAAAACAACAATCGTCCCATTAAGATAATAGATTTATTTTCACCCAGTTAAAAATCATTGATATAAATCAAGACTCTAAAAACTTAAGTAGACTTCTTCAGATCAAACAAGAAAAAAGATATCTATATATCTATCTCTCTCTTTGTCTATATATATATATATATATATGTGTGTGTGTGTGTATATATATATATATATCTGTGTGTGTATGTGTGCATATATATATATATATATATATAAATTAAATCGCGAGTCGGGCCTTTCCTACAAAAGTTTCGCCTCTAGTACCGACTAGAGGCGAAACTTTAGTAGGAAAGGCCCGACTCGCGATTTGATTTTTGTAATTGGCTCTACTTTGTATTGAGCACTCTCTGTAATTGTAGCATTGCAGCATTTTACTGTGGGTTTTCTTTTTCTTTTGACCAACTGATTGCATATCTCTTAATTTTTTTCAACTGGCGTGACGAAGTTGGCATTTTCTTCTTTTTTTTTTTTTCCTATGATGTTTTTTTTCTTTTTCCCCCGGGCGGTAATTCGAGATATTATTATCTCTAGATCCTGGCGTTTTTTTTTTCTTTTTTCCTGGTAACCGTGAATGCTGGTAGATAGTAGGTTAGTAAATATATATATGTGTGTGTGTGTGGAGGGCGGGGAGAGTGAATGATGATTGAAAGTAATAACATGAGTAAAAGTGAGAGAACCTGAGATGTTTTGCCTCCAGTTCAGACAACGTAGATATTAAAGTGAAAATGAATATATGCGATTTTAAGTAGAGGTCGCGGTAATGTTGGTATTGGTGGGCTTCTTAGCGGTTATTGACGCAACTATCATAGTAAAAATGTTTTTTTATTACCAGTCGCTATGCCTCGTGCGTTGTTCAGATTAGTGTTCAGAGAAAAGATACGATTCCACATCATAGCGCTCATTTAATCACTTCGTGACTCGATGGTGACATCCCTCCATAGCTGGAAGCGAATGTGTAAGTTTTTCGCGAATCACTTTTCCTTTTACTACAATACATTTCCAAGAAACAAAAATATGTTTCTTCTAATGTAAACTTACCGAATTCTGTGGTTTTATGATAGTAAAAGATATATATTAAGTAATCTTTACTCGTTTTTTCCCATGTTAAAATTGTTATACGTTTAGTCGTAGTATATTTATTATAGTAACTAGTGTAACGATAAAAGCTCTGAAACTTGACTGCTCGAAAACAGAGTCGTTATGCCCAGACCCTTGCTTGCTTGCATGCTTGGGGAAGGGCTCGCTGTCATAGTGTCTCCTCAGAAAATGTGCAAAGACGTAACCAGTATTATATTTTGCCTCAAAAAATTTTTTTCGATATTTTCCATTTTCAATCTATTTTAAACAATGGTTTAACTTAGAACAA
Source organism: Sepioteuthis lessoniana (assembly GCA_963585895.1). Classification (NCBI taxonomy): domain Eukaryota; kingdom Metazoa; phylum Mollusca; class Cephalopoda; order Myopsida; family Loliginidae; genus Sepioteuthis; species Sepioteuthis lessoniana. The sequence goes on from OY757904.1 coordinate 143,469,995, forward strand.
CTCTTCAACCAATATTTCAAACAGCATTAGATGCTTTCTCAATCTAGATACTTCTAGAAAGTTTGATTTGACGACTGTTTTATATCTGCTTGGTGGGATTCCCTGTGGTGTAGTGGTTTGGTTTCTTTGTTTTATAGCATATCAACCTTTGTAAGTTATTTAATGCCAAAGCTATTCTCCTAGAAGAACAGTAGTGGTACTATTAACCCATAGCTGGGAGGATAAGGGGGCTCATGCCTTTTCGAAGGGTATTTGCCCGAAAGTGAAAGTAATAGCGCGACTGGAGTACGAACTCACTTACTACGATTCCACAGTCCATCGCTGTAACCATTACACCGAGAGGACACCCCCTGTGGTGTAGTGGTTAATAGACTTGACTTCGACATTGTCGAAAACGAGTTCGAACTCAGATTGCACTATTACGTTCACTTTCGGACAAAAAATATTGCAAAATGTATGGACCCACTTATTCTCCCTCATGTGAGTTAAATTGCACTCTTGTTCTTTTACAATGATGGCTTTGGCATTTAATAATCCAAGAAGCTTGTGATGCCATTCAACAATGAAATGAAACAAAACAAAGCCAAGATTACTAATTGCATATTTGGTATACCCCTGAGAGAAAATCAATTGTTAACATTTTACTTAGTATCTCTTAACTTTTAGCTGGTATCTGGTACTTTTTTGCTGGTGTATAATACGTTATACACATCACTGTTTACCTTTTCCTTTTTACTTTTTTTATGATTCATTCACTGTATACGACTTGACCAATAAGAGAAAAAAATCATAAAATTTCCACTAACGGAATAAGCCGCTTCATGTGAAGATATTTCAAACTCAATTATCATTATTTATAATTTTGACAATTATCTTTCATTTTCCGGTTTTTACTTCTTTGTTCGTTTATTCTAATTTTTTTCTATTTATTTATTTATTCATCTATTTATTGTCTTTATTTTTGTTTTTATCCTCTACGTTTGGATCGTTCATCCCAACGGGACACAACACTGATCGAAAATAAAATTAAACTATAAGTTTCCGGTTACATTCGAATGCATGTGACCTTTGCTCGTAGGAATCCCTGTTCTACATACAACTATCAGTAAAAGGCAACTAGATATAGTATGATTAAGAGTAGTACTAATCAAAATTATGAATACCAAACCAGACTAAATTTCATCTAAAAATTAATAATTACCTGCCTGGGTTAGTCAAAATTTTGCGACATTTGCATAGAAACTAGTTTTTGCAATAAACTACATTAACTTGTCTTTAATTGGAATCATTTTGAGATGAGGTTTCTTAATCTGAGAATTAATTATTATTTATTGCGGACTTTTTTTCCTCATCTTGGTAGTTTTTTTGTGTTGTTTCTTCTTTCACTACGTTTCGGCCAAATTTCACCTCTGGCCTTCTTCAGGTGATTTACTGCGACCTCGGATAGGAATGATGAGTCTTGTAACCGTATCCCCAGTAATTACTGCCTTCCATAGTTGTTGTCTATCGCACCACGTTTTTGACCAGGTAAACCTCTGGCCGGCTTGCGTAGGGTTTGAAACCGCTATCTTCTGACAATGCTCACCTGTAACCGCAGAGACTCAACGCCTCTATCCACGGGCCCCGAAGGGCGATCAAGGATGGATTTTTTGGTCTTCTAAATCCTTATCTGTTCTTCCAGAGTCGGGTCCGTACCGAATTTTTGTACTTGTCTTTAATTGGAATCATTTTGAGATGAGGCTTCTTAATCTTAGAATTAATTTTTATTTATTACGGACTTTTTTTCCTCATCTTGGTAGTTTTTTGTGATAGACAGCAACTATGGAAGGCAGTAATTACTGGCGCAGCGGGTAGAGGCGTTGAGTCTCTGCGGTTCCAGGTGAGTATTGTCAGAAGATAGCGGTTTCAAACCCTACCCAAGCCGGCCAGAGGTTTACTTGGTCAAAAACGTGGTGCGATAGACAACAACTATAGAAGGCAGTAATTACTGGGGATACGGTTACAAGATTCAGCATTCCGATCCGAGGTCGCAGTAAATCACCTGAAGAAGGCCAGAGGTGAAATTTGGCCGAAACGTAGTGAAAGAAGAAACAACACAAAAAACTACCAAGATGAGGAAAAAAAGTCCGCAATAAATAAAAATTAATTCTCAAACTACATTAAGTTGAGAGAATTGATTTTGGTTTGGTTTTATGGAATACTAACCATTGTAGGTTATTTAATTCCAAGTCCATTTTTATACCAACAAGCAGTTCTATTTCAAACAATTCAGTTTGGCATAAGTGCGCTGTTTAAATGTCAAAACAGTCATATATATTTCAAACAATAATTCAGTTTAACATAAGTACACAGTTTAAATGTCAAAAACAGTTCTATTTCAAACAATTCAGTTTAGCGTAAGAACATTTTTTTTTGTTTACACACAGTTAAACGTAACAATAGTTCTATTTCAAGCTATTCAGTTTTGCTTAAGTACACAGTTTAATTCTATTTAACTCATAGATAGGACCCTATCATGTGCTATCACTCCGGGCCGGAGTGGACCGAAGAGCGATGGCAATGATGGGATACTGTGCAATTCTTTAAATTCCAGCAATAGTCGAGCCGGACCATCGGAGTGTTCAGTATCATATTCAGGACACTCGTTGTGGATGTGGGGAGTCTCACCACTCTACAAAGATGCAGTTGGTGTATTCTGCAGCCCAAGCCGACTGGGCCATGAGGGAATCGAACTGAAGCCACAACCAGCATAGAGTTCAGACTAAGCTCCCTCGGATAATTAATTGTTCCGATCTTTGGTTCACTTCTTAAACTCGTGACGCTTCAACAACCAATAGTAAGTAGAAGATTCTTTGAAGGAATTCTGCGCCTCGAAGAACAAGAACTAGAATCAGCATACGACAAAGAACTGACTGAAAGGTGGCTTCACTCTGCAATTTGTTCGGGCATTACAACTTTGAATGCAAGATTGCTTTTTTATGAACTTTTGGAATAAAGCAAATAAGTAAATAAAGTATTGCAAAAGTTTTTGACTCACCCAGATAGAATTTGAATAACCATTCCATATTCAATTCCCGCTTTGCCAATGAATAGATTAAAATTACTTTTTATAAATATTATTTGAATTAATATACTCATCTTTATTCATTTTCTTCATATTGGACGAGATTCTTTCTTCATCTCTGTCTTTCTGTTGTATGTACTAAGCGATAAAATTTGAATAGCAGGATTCACGAAAACACATTGCCCTAAATTTAGGGATAAAAAAGTTGAGATACCATCCCGAAACATTCATATAATAATGCAATTTTATATGTTCAGCCTACATTCCTAAGAAGAATTGGTTGAAAAAAGTACCTTCTTCAAAAAGTGAGCCTAAAGCTTGTCTTATGGATTAATTAAATTATTTATCTGAATATACTTAGGAAATGACTATATACAGATTTTAGGAGAAGCGGAAAAGTACTTCGCCCACCCAAGAAGGGAATTGCCCCTTTTTCTCATTTTTTGAATCGTTAAAGAAATGTGAGGACCAATGTGCCATGCTAAATTACAGGATACAGATGTGGGATAGTATAAACATTTCATGGCTTTAGTTCATCCCTTTCTCGGGCCAGAAATGTTTAAGCATTTCGTAGAATTATTTAAGCATGTATTTGATGTCACGTTATATATTTGCCTGAGAAAGCTTGAATGTAATATGTCACCTCAGTTCAAATTGTATAGATTTACCTTTATGAGCTTCCGACTAGAATATTTTGAAAATTCAAAGAAAAACCAGAAATATGTTTTCCTCTATACAGACTCAATTATATATGCAAATGTCTTATTTATTCCATCAGAAATCTTTGTAGAATTTTGTATCTTTAGAAATCTTTGATATCAATTTTAAGCGAAGAATCAGAATAATCAAAACTGTTATATTCTATGTTCTTAAGAAGTACCAATTTGCATAAAGGTTAACGATACAGAAAACCTTATATAATATTGTAAACGTGTGGTCGCAGAGTGCGAATAAATAAGTTATTATAAGAAGCCAATATCTGGAAGAAAGGAGAGTTGACAAAGTTCTGCATCTCAAGGGTTGTGACTAAGTTTAACAAGATATACTTCATCTAAAACCACAAACTGAAAACCGCTGTCAACCAATAATTTCCGATTGGTTATCAAAGTGTTGTTGATAGCGGGCAAGACAATACTACCCCCGTGATGTGGAAGTGGAGCTGAAATGTCCTGTGAAGTCTAATATAATATGATAGGTTTTCTCAATTCGCTCTCTTTTGGTGGGTGGAGTAAAAGGACAAAATCATTTGCTTGAACAGAAAACCAGGTACCATTCAAAGATCCGAGAGCAGTCAGATCCTACTTGAATGAAGAACATACATCACATTCATATCCATCATTAATTTTCAACTGCTTCTACGACAACAGGGATTTAACGGAGAGAATAAACAAACAGACGTCTTAATGTTTGAGGGAATTAACTATCAATAATAAAAAGTAAAGTTAGCGACCATAGTCGAGGGTGACCCGAAGGCTCCCTTTTCGATAGCTACTACACCAAGGTGTAGGGGAGGGCGCTACTCCATAATATAGCCACAAAATATTTATTTTCATCAATTAGAAAATCTTTAAAATTTCACATTCTGTGGTTTCTTAATCAGAATGTGGATGAAATTATTAATATTTATCTAAATGTCTACATTTCAACTCTAAATCCGTCTTGTCTTTCAAAATGTTCTAATATCCGTATATTCCATTTTTCATAATTTTACATTAAACGAACGAAGTAGGCATCCAACTCTTTCTTATTACAAGTTATAAATATTGCATTTAGAATATTCAATATAAAACCTATTATGCAACGGATGTTGTATTATATATATATATAATGCAATTAGAAAGAAACTCTGCTTTTCTGCCGAGGGGTAAGAACCCACTAACATGTCTCCGGCATGTGATACCAAGCAATCTGATGGTGAGATTCCAGTAATGTTGGAGATTTGGAGAATAGGGAGTATCCCTTCATTGCCATCGCTGCCAGGTCCACTTTAACTCGAAGTGGTAGCACCTGATAGGGTCCTATCTATGGTTCAAATAGATCGAAACCGTGAATTTACGCTAAATAAATTTTAAAAATGCAAATCTCTTCGTAGATCTATCTATCTATATATATATATATATATATATATATCATAATTATTTTCTATTAATTTAAATTCTGCTTGTTTGCAACTCTGTGTGTTGTGTGGGGAGTTGGAGTGTTCGTCTGTGTATTAACTGCGCAGATAAACAGTGAATGGCACTTAAGACCAGTCTCTTTCTCATTTATGTGATTATCAGATAACTTGACTGTGTTTACGCTATAAAAAAAAACTTTGATCTACATTTGCTGTCTCATCGACATCAAACACTATTTCTTCATTAATGTAGCAAGTCATAAAATTATATATATATATATATATATATAAATGTGTGTGTGTGTGTGTGTGTGTGTGTGTGTGGAGTGGGGATTAGTGATTTCTTATTACTCACTGGCCCTAATAAACGACATTTAAATGCAGGTAAATTTTGATATTATCTGATATTTTCTAAAGTTCAAATCATCTGACACCTTCTCTCACCATTTCCTTTATGTTGGATCTGATGTCATAGGAAGGGATAATTTTGTTGAATATTTATTTGCTGGATGAGAAATTACCAAAATAATTATGTGGGAGTAACTGCTTCGGGTTAGGTTATTCACGCAGTAATAATTTATTTAAGTCGATGATATGAAACAAATTTATCATCGTGATACAAAAGCAAATATTAACATTATTGAAAAAAAAGTTACTCGGCCATGAAGGGGTTTATCCGATCAATAGAAAGATGCATTCTGCATAATTAAGATGTTGGGGGAATTTTCCTCGTGATATCAACAAAATATTATGCGTTTCAAAAGTAATTTCGACTTTAAAAATTCAAATTTGGAACCAACTACCTTCAGTGTAACGTAGGTTAATGGCGTTTCGTCTATTTTTCTATCAAGTTCTAAGACTTTTATAATTTATCCTCTCACCAGATAACAAATTTGATTTGTGCCATGTTGACTGATTGGTTAATTGATTGACTAATTGATTGATTTATTTTAACACGATGTCAGCTCATCAAGGGATATATTATGTCTACTGTAAGGAAATTGCGTTCATTGTATGAATTTTTAAAAATTTTTGTATGTTTTTTTATAAATACTTTTCTTTAAAAACATGTTGATATACCTAGGGTTATTTTATACCGAGAGATTAGACAATCACGGTCATTATATGTTAATATTTACAATTTTGGTGGAGTTGTTCTTTGAGGGATATTTTGGCTTGTTTGTTTTTTGGGGGTTTTGTGGGCTTTTGCGCACGGTCCTATCAGATTCGAATTATTTTTAAACAAATCTATTTGACCTATAGATGTCATACCAAAAGATATCACGACTTCGGATCAGAATGGACCCGGGATTAATAACAATGAATCTGTAATTTGTAGTCCCCAAATCTCTAAATCTAGTACCTCACCATTTAATACCATTAAGTGTTCTACTCCGGAGACATCCTTTTTTGGCGCGGAACTAACCTTTCTGCAGGGGACACTGTGTATTCAAAATCCTACTGACATGACGGTAGTGCCATTTTTACCTCTATTTGATAGATTGATTGACTAAATGTAGTAAAATAACACACAAATACATGTTGGTTTTGTTTACCCAATAGCATTAAATCTAGAAAAGGTTTTAACAATTTAAAATTGAGTGAATGTGAGCAAATAAACTTCAGATTTGAAACACATATACGTTGGATAATGAAATTTTAAAGTCAGATAATAAAACAGATCAACAGTAAAGCAGTAGGTATTCAGTAAAAAGTGAAAATACAAGTTCATTTACACACATCTCGCGCAAACTGAAAAGAAATAAGAAGAAATGTTTTAATTCTAAACAAAAAAAAAAAATCTACTATAAACTAAATTTTCTAACGCAATGAACAACAAGAAGACTGACCAATCAAATTGATTAATGCAACGGTCAGCAAGAAGAACGACCAATCAAAGAGTTCAATGCAATGATCAGCAAGAAGACCGACCAATCAAATGGTTTAATGCAACAGTCAGCAAGAAGACTGTCTAATTAAATAGTCTAATGGAATGATCAGCAAGAAGAATGACTAATCAAATAGTTTAATGCAACGGTCAGCAAGAAGAACGACCAGTCAAATAATTTAATACAACAATCAGCAGGAAGAACGTCCAATCAAATAGTTTAATACAATGGTCAGCAAAATGAACAACCAATCAAACAGCTTAATTCAACGGTCAGCAAGATGAACGATCAACTATCAGCAATGAGAAGAATTGAGGGTTTCAGATACTTTCCCAAGGGCATTTGCACGAAATGAAACACTCACAGTATTTGAAATCGGTTTCCCGATTCGGTGTGTCGATTTCTGCTCGTGGCTGAAGGATTGGTCAATTCCATACTCTCTATCAGTTACTGGGTAAAAGATGGATTCAGAATTTTCCCAAGTGTCTGAGTGAAATACAATCAGCCTCGTCCCGGATATAAAAATCAGGTTGCAAAATTCATTTCCAAGGACGACAACCGCTAATCGTGCGTCCTTAATAAGGAAAGGGTCATATTTTGTTGATCACAATTCCATAGAAGGAATGAGGATTAATTTCATTAGTGTTTTTTAATAGTTAAATCATTTTATAGACCTTCTCCCATAAAGCGACATTTCTAAAATATCTACGATGTTAAACATATACGCTTAAACAACTGGTTTTATTTATAATGTGTGGTTTCATTTGTGATGAAGAAAAAAAGTTTCTATTTAAACATGAATTACAAATTCTAAAAATCAACAAGGATATTAAACGATTGAAAGAAAACATAGAAGAGCAAATGTTTAAGGATGAAAGGATTAAGCAGAAAACAATAACCGAAGCAAAAAAAAAAAAAAATGAATGATATGAGTAAAGTTAAAGTGAATACAAAAAAGGAAAGAAGATGATAGAGGAGAAAAAGAAGAATAAATAGGTAGAACAAGGAGTGAATTACCAAAATAGAAAGTGCCAAGTGTATGCGAAAAGGTTTTTCTTGTTTGAGATATACTTCGGTTTTCTTTTCCTTTATTTTTATTTTTTGTTGTTGATTGAAGAGCGTTCAGTGTTTCTTTTCTGTCAGGATGTCTTGAGTAAACATATCCGATGAATTATAAGAGATCATCTATCCTTATATGTTGCTTGGGATTTTTGTAAAGTTTTCCGTTTTAAGACAATAATAGCACTCTAATAAAACACGAAACGGTTTTAAAATAAACAGAGTGTGGATAGATTTCAAGTTTGGGAAACTCACTTTTGGGTTAAGGGAAAAAAAAACATGTAGGGTATAGAAGAAACATGGGAGTACAGAAATGTATACGGGAAAGAAGAAGAAGAAGAAGAAGAAGAAGAAGAAGAAGAAGAAGAAGAAGAAGAAGAAGAAGAAGAAGAAGAAGAAAGTAAAAGAAAGAAAAAAAGATTAGAGATATAAGACAATGTGGAAGAAGAAGAAGAAGAAGAAGAAGAAGAAGAAGAAGAAGAAGAAGAAGAAGAAGAAGAAGAAGAAGAAGAAGAAGAAAATAGTAAAAGAAAGAAAAAAAGATTAGAGGTATAAGACAATGCGGAAGAAGAAGAAGAAGAAGAAGAAGAAGAAGAAGAAGAAGAAGAAGAAGAAGAAGAAGAAGAAGAAGAAGAAGAAGAAGAAGAAGAAGAAGAAGAAGAAAATAGTAAAAGAAAGAAAAAAAGATTAGAGGTATAAGACAATGTGGAAGAAGAAGAAGAAGAAGAAGAAGAAGAAGAAGAAGAAGAAGAAGAAGAAGAAGAAGAAGAAGAAGAAGAAGAAGAAGAAGAAGAAGAAAATAGTAAAAGAAAGAAAAAAAAGATTAGAGGTATAAGACAATGTGGAAGAAGAAGAAGAAGAAGAAGAAGAAGAAGAAGAAGAAGAAGAAGAAGAAGAAGAAGAAGAAGAAGAAGAAGAAGAAGAAGAAATATATGATCCTTAAAAGAAGCGCAAAAAAACTAAGAACAACAACAGCAACAACAACAACAACAAGAATATGGAGATAAAAAGCAAAAATACTACAAATGGTAATAAAACAATTAGAAGAAAAACCGAAATAGATAGAGGAGCCGTAGAGTATAATGTTCTCTGAGGTTTTCTGTTTTTCTTTTACTCATTCTGTAATAGCAAACATTACAGCCAGCTGAAATAGCAACGGTAATCATAATAATAGGAAGGTGGAATCGAGAAGTGATCGAAATAAAACAAAAAGAAAAATCTAAAGGTTTTCGATGAAAACCATTAGATGGTAAGAAAAACACAAAGAAGAAGAAGAAGAAGAAGAAGAAGAAGAAGAAGAAGAAGAAGAAGAAGAAACACTCAATTAAAAATACGTTGAAGAATTCGAGAGTACGAAAATGAAGAAAAAGAATATTGGTGTTAAAAAAGAAAATATTTGAAAGGATAGAAAACAGTCAAAATAAAACACAATAGAAAAATAGAAGATAAAGCCAGTTTTTTTTTTTTTTTTGTTTGCTTTTATTTTTGTGTTCTTTTTTCTTTCTTTTTTCTTTTTTTCAATATCGAGCACAGCAGTAATTAGAGACAGAAAAGCAATATCAACATTTACAATACAAAAAAACCCCTCAGAATCGAAAATTACGAAACATTCGTAATGTACAAAATAAAATAGGAAGCAATAGAAGGAATTAATCTTCTAAATAAAACATCCGGAGATTTCACAGAAAATAATACCAAAATATCTTCTAATATTGAGAGTATAGTTAATTATCAAAAAAAAAAATGTCAAAAAGTTGAAAACCTTGTAAACTATACAAGCCGGGCAAGTAAATTGAAAATGCTATAAAATAGTGATATTTCCGTCGATCGATATTTACCTGTAATATATATATATATATATATATATATATATATATATATATATATATATATATATATATATCCAAGAAGCGGTCGTGTCGATACTGCTGTATGGATGTACTAATTGGAGGCTAACAAAACGGCTGGAGAAGCTAGATGACAATTACACAAGAATGTTGCGAGCAATATTGAACAAGTCCTGGCGGCAACATCCCACAAGGCACCAACTATACGGCCACCTGCCTCCCATCACGAAAACTATCCAAGTTAAACGAACTAGACATGCTTGACACTGCAGGAGAAGCAGGGACGAGCTCATAAGTGATGTACTCCTATCGACTCCCACATATGGCCAGGCAAAAGCAGGACGACCTCCTCGAACATACATACAGCAGCTTTGTGGGGATACGGGATGTAGCCCTGAAGACCAGCCAGAGGCGATGAACGATAGGGAGAAGTGGCGAAAGAGGGTCAGGGATATCCGTGCTCGCGGCACGACATGATGATATATATATATATATATATATATATATATATATATATATATGCGTGCTTGTGTGTGTAATCGCGAGAGCAATTCAGAAAAATCTTTTTTACTGAGTACATATTCAGAGTAAAAACGAAAATCAACATAAACAAAATCAAATATAATTTTTCCACTGAGTAATACCTATAAAATGTATGAGGGTCAATTTCTTCTAAAAATATAGATTCAAGCTAGATCACCCAAGTTAAGATACTATGAGACCGCTCAATACAAACGTGAGTGACTACTTACTATAATATCTATGGAAGATTGCCCAGTCGGCTGTGGCTTTAGAATATACCGACTGTTTCTCTACAGATGGGTAAGACCCCCCCAAAAAAACAAGTGTCCTGGATATAGCACTAAAGAATCTGATGGGGAGGTTCCAGTAATGCCAGAGCTTTTAGGGATGCGGAGTACTTCTTCATTGGAATGGCTCCCAGGTCCACTCTGGCCCGGAGTGGTAGCACCTGATAGGGTCCTATCTATTGGTCAAAAAGAATTAAACAGTGTACTTTCACTAAACTGAATTGTTTGAGAAAGAACTGTTTCGACATCTTATACTAAACTGAATCGTTTGAAATTTGATTCGGAGTTAAATGACCCGAAAAAGGTTGATACACCGAAAAACCAAACTACCAACCAACCAACCAACCTATGAAAGAAAGAAAGTGAAGTTAGTGAGATCAAACACTAGAGAGAAAAGGAAAGACAAAGGGAATATAGCGAGCGTGGTAGAAAAGAGAGAGTGAGAATGAAGAATATATAGAGTGAAATTGAAAATAGTATGCACCCAAGGGAAAGAAAACGATGAATGAAAGATTAAATAAATAAATGAATGTGACTTTATTTATTTAGAACTGTATAGCTAGAAAGAAGCAGTCACTGCTTTCCAAATCATGCAAGCTTCTGGTGTTAAGGCAATACAAAAATGTTTCCACAAAAAGTTCACTTCCTTCAATATCCAGAAAGAAGTAGAATGATGTAATCTGAAAGTTTAATATTCTTACAGGTGAAAGAATTTAAATAATCAGAGGAAATTCTATAAAAGTGACAACTGAAATCAGTAACATTGGTGAGCTAGAGATATTCCAAAAGACTGGTTTTAACGGTATATGAACACGCCTGGGGTTATTCTAAGCCTAGAGTTTATGGGATCAAGTTCATTACCCGTGTATATTTACTGTTTTGTAGTTATTTCTTAATAGCTTTTTTCATACTCTCCTATCAAATAGGAATGATTTTAAACCTGATATGATTGACCCATAGATGGAAATCGAAAAGCGACTACAATAGTGTGTCATATTGGAACTGGGTGTAATGACAATTAGACGATAACAATACAGGTGCCTCACCAACCGATGCAAATTAGTATCATACCCTGAGTGGCATTCTTTTTTAGAATGGTTCTATCCCTCTACTGGGGTACAGTCCAGGTATTGTAAGCTGCATCGACAGGGCTTCATTCCAAAAGAGTTTGTTACCTGTTCCTTTTTGTTCCCGCTTATTTCAGTACCTCACTTTTTTTATCATTCTGGCTTGTTTTCGTAGGTTTTTTATTTGCGTTTCCAGTCGAATTTCCCATCTCGGTTTTGACTGTTTCTTCGTGCTTTTTGAGGGGATCCCAATTTTCTCAGAAACTAATTTCGCACCTGCATAGATTAGTTAATTTAACTCGGTTGTATTATTTGTTGGTAACAAAAAACAACTTGCCGAATACTGGAATTTGCTACTCCGACATCCCAGACTGTAACATTAACAGAAATTCAAAAGAGAGAAAAATAACTAGGCTTTGCGGGAGAACTAAAAAACCATGGAAAAGGAAGTTGATGGTAATATCATTTGTAACTGGTACGCTCGGTACAATCAACAAATGATTGCGAAAGGGACTTGGAAATAAGAGAACAAGTGGATACCATCCAAACAAGAGAATATTAAGTACGGATATCAGAATACTGTGATAGGTCCTTGATACTTGAAGAGACTTGCTGTCTCTCAAACTCTAGTAAAAAAGCTTTTTCTCGCTGGCGTGAAAAAATGCTCAAAGGAGAATAACAGCAAGTGGCGGTTATACAAATTGTAATTGGTGCTCTTAGTACAGTCACCAAAAGGGTTGATACAAGGACTGTAGGACTTGAAAATAACTGGACTGGGAGAGACTTTCCAAACTACTGAATTACTGAGGTTGTACAGAATACTGAG